>OZ020299.1:5330935-5991226 GCA_963971205.1 Aethes cnicana
AAAGTGCGTTCGCTTGAACGCGGGTTAACACTAGATCGACATCTAGCGTCCAGTGGCTGAACCCCGATTACCCGACCGTTTAGCAGTTGCTACCGCTACTTGAAGCTAGATGGCGAGCCGAACGCAAAGTGTATTTCTAAACAATTCACAGCTAATATTATAACTAAAACTCTTTTTGGAATCCTCTTATTACACAGAGACTTCGGTTTGTAACTTGTAAACTAATTAACCAATAAAATATGCTTTGCGTTCGGCTCGCCATCTAGCTTCAAGTAGCGGTAGCAACTGCTAAACGGTCGGGTAATCGGGGTTCAGCCACTGGACGCTAGATGTCGATCTAGTGTTAACCCGCGTTCCGACGAACGCACTTTACTATGAGCTCTGCTACTCTTTGATCTTATTCCTCTATGGTTCACATTAGGCTTTGTAAACGAAGATAACTATTAAACAATAGATGTTGTAAATGATAGGTGTTAAGTGCATTTTCGTCATATTCTCTTGGATGAACATTAATTGGGCCAATCGACTATTTCCTGTTGTATATTCTGTCCCGTTATCCGAGGGACAAAATGAGAGGAGTTTCTTAGAAATAAGTAGCGACTATCTCCGTATCGTAATTATGATATATTTAATTTTGTTATCTACAATGTACGGTCATCAACCTTCAAAAATAATCCGATTGCGATACTACAATCATTGCCAAATGAAAATTGTATGTTTTTGACCGTACAACATGTAGAGTTGTTAATTAATAAAGGGCAACTACAATGCTGAGTGTTTTTGTCCTTGGTATACGCATTTTTCTTGAAAAAAAGCTTCACGAATTCTATAAGTTTTACAATACATTACAATAAGTGTACTTTATTGAACACCACACATTCAAGGAACAGTACAGACAAAATGTAATTACACAAAAGGCATGGCATGCAGGGAGCCGTCTTATCGCTTTATTAATAGCGATCTCTACCAGACAACCTTTGTATAGTAGAGATGAAGTTTTAGTATTTGTAAATCTTATATTTTGCAGCAAAATAACTCGATTTTTGCAAAAAATAACAAACTTTTGATATCACATTATTATATATTTTTGTAATCTGTGACTGTGGCTTTGACGAAAAATATATTGGAAACGTTTAAAATGCCTCCAAAAGTCAGCCATTTTGTTTTTTGCAATTTTGATGTACCCAGTGCCACTCTCACAATTAAGACGAATCTAACGACGCCTCGCATGCTAAAATCCATCCAGCCATTTAGGCTACAGAGCATGCCAAAGAAATATACATAGAGATCTTCTACTATCTAAAGTCCCGCGCCTTCACATTTCAAAACGCTTCAATGTATTTAAAAAAGCACCACCAACACTCTCGACACATGTGTGCGAGCTGAGACAGCCATCAACTATACGTTGAGAGTATTGGTGGTGCTTTTTAAATAATAATAAAAAAATGAAGCGTTTTGAAATGTGAAGGCGCGGGATTTTAGATAGTAGAAGATCTCTACATACACTCGAAAAACATAACCCTCCTTCTAGCGCAGTCGGGTAATAAAGTGGATTTATAGGACGTTTCTTTTACATATGTACTAGCGAATGAGATGAGAGCTTGATAACCTTATTTCGGTCTGTTCCGACAGTTGACTTACTTTTTGCTTTTGCTCTGGTTATGTTTTTCTATTATTTTGGTAGATTCTTGATGCTTTTTAATTTGTTAGGAGAATGTGTATACCAAAACGCGAGTCCCTACCTATCATTCGGCATTCATAGTCATTTTTTGGGTACCACGCCTTATCATGAGCTTTGATATTTTTTATTGGTCATTCTTGTTTATTAATTATTTGCATGTTAATTTTGTTTGTAAAGGATATATTTGTTACACGTGCTTTTTATAACCTCAAAGACTTAACCTTTCAAAGTCTTAATTAACTTGCTATAGATTTTCAGTCATTTTAATTTGGGAAAGTAATTTGTTAGCTTTGTAAAGTTAAATGTCATATTTCATAACTTTTATTCATATTTATTATATTTCATAATGGTTAAATACTAATCCATTTGTATGCAGTTTTTTTTTAACTTACATCCATAGTAAATAACTAATATGTTTTTTTGTATGAAACATTTTATTTCCACATTAATTCTATCATAAAAGTGGTGCTCAAAATGGATCAAAATTTCTCTTGTATTTTTCACCATGGGACACATCACATATTGAAAAATGTGATGGTTTTATTATTCGTATGATAAATATTTATATTCTCATCATATACGTATATTGGGTTTACATACAGTGGTTGCTAATTCATTATTTCACTGTTCATGTCTTTCTTGAGAATACGTGTCGTGTAGTTTTTGAAAGAGTGTTTCTGAAGAATCATTTAGAATCCAAATCCTTTTTTATAAATGTGTTATACATTTTTTTTAATGCGTATTGCACGAATTTTATATTAATTCATACATATTTGAATGTATAGTTTTGATTAGAAATATTAAAGACATGTCACCGTCTAATTTTCAATTTTACAGTGAGATTATTTTCTAAAAATCTTTCCTCAGTAAAATACATAATTGGAAATAAAATACGAAAAAAATACAGAAACGCCCATATTTGATATTTATTCATTAGCAATACATATGATTGTGTTGGAAATAAAATTACAATTAAAATAAACATTGTATATTTTCGCTTAAATTACTGCGACCTAATAAAAGCGTTATAAAATCCCATATGGGGTTATATCAGGTTAGGTTACTATCGCACGCACGTATTCTCTAACCCTATCCCGATCCCAGCTGCGAGTAGCTCAGCCCGCGGTCGCGCAGGGCCTGGTGCTGCACTACGGCGCCCTGGGGCCGCTGCCGCCGCCGCTGGCCCCCGCCTTCTACTACGGGGCGGCGCACGCCACGCCGTACGGGTCCACCATCGACCCCGCTACCCTGAAGGACCTCATCAAGAAACAGATGTGAGTAACTACCATTACTACTACTGCTGCAGCCTATTCGCGTCCCACTGCTGGGCACAGGCCTCCTCTCATCACGAGAGGGTTTGAGCCATAGTCCCCACGCGGGCGAAGTGTGGATTGGGGTCTTCACACACATGTTTAAATTACTTCGCAGATGTGTGCAGATTTCCTCACGATGTTTTCCTTCACCGAAAAGCTCAGTGGTAAATTCAAATTGAATTCCGCACATAAGTAAACTTAGAGATGCGAGCCGGAATCGAACCCCCGATTCTCTGCATGAGAGGCGGCAGGTCGAACCACTAGGCTACCACGGCTTCAACTACCATTACAACACCTAAAATTTTCACAGTTAGAGTTGAATAGTGTCCGCCTGGATGCCGACTATACCCAGCCTGGAGCTTGTCGAAACCTCACTGTGTTCCGTCTTTAAAGATCGGTTCATCGAAAAACATGTTAAGTAATAACCATCACTCAACACTACAAGTCAGAAACTATGCGTGATAGCGAAATCAATCCTTAGGAACCACGTCATCGACTAGTGAAAAAGTTCATCCACAGATTTAAGCAAAAACTAGTATCTTCTCAGTTCGGGAATCGAACTCAATCATTTCGAAAACTTACTTTATTAAATATATGCAGCAAAATACGATTTTTCTCACAGGAGGAGTGAAAATCAGAGTATACAACACTGTGGTAAAATTATTTACGTCACACCAGGCCGAAAAGCGGGATTTACCGCCCTTGGGCGCTACGAAAAATCCCTCTTCACGGCCAGGTGGTGACGTAAAATCGTATACTAACCACGGGCGGTCGTAAAGAAATCCTCAGACCGCTAGATTATAGCCCTCGCCTCCGGCTCGGGCCTCAATTACCCGCGATCTGAGACTTTCTTTACTTGACCGCCCTAGGTGTGTAATGTACTATTACATTTCGGGTGACATAGCTTGAATCCCTCGCGTCGCTCGGGATTCTATTTTGGGATTTTTTGCTTCGCTCTTGGTTTAATCCGTCACCCGAGGTAAAATATACCATTTTGCTCCCTAGTCACACAATCTACTACTCCATGTCAAAGATAAAAGTGCTTCGCAGCCCGTCTGTCATGCTGTACACTGATTTAGTTTCAATGACAATGCATTTTAGTCACGTAATGTCATCGAAGTTCAGTTTTTTATTTGTTTTTTTGACTGACTGCCTTACTGATCGATCAACGCACAGCCGAATCTACTGGTCGTAGAGAGCTGAAACTTGGCATGCGGATTCCTTAGGGAACGTAGAGGAGCACTAAGAGAGGATTTCCCGAAATTCCCACGCGAAATTTTAACATTTCTACGCATACGAAGTTGCGGGGAAAAGCTAGTCGTCTCATGAATTGATGATCGCCGGCTGTGGCCACGAAAAAACATGACGCATTAGTAGCGTTGTAGCGTTACGTGACGTTATCACGTATAAAATTGTCGTTCGTAAACAGACTTAAAAAAAAAACTATAATTTACTACCACTGTTCACAGCGAATACTACTTCAGTCCCGACAACCTGGCGCGCGATTTCTTCCTCCGCCGCAAGATGGCAGCCGACGGGACTATCCCGGTCACCCTCATAGCGTCCTTCCACCGCGTCCGGGCGCTCACCCCCGACGTGGCGCTGGTCCTCGACGCCATCCGGGACTCGGACAAACTCACCCTCGTCAACGGGTACAAGGTAACAGACGCACATACACGCATGGAAGCGGAGCCCGGAATTTTCACGGCAAAACGTTTACTAGTGTTAGAAACGGTAATTTATCGATATCGATTGTTGTGTAATAGAAGAAGATAAACGGTCCATCAAATAAACAAGACATTTATTTGAAAAAATGACGTGAGGCTTGTATATTTCGGGCTCTTCTCTACTTATTATCAAGTAATAACTGGAACTACCACCGTGTGATAAGAACTGTCCGTAGTCTGGATCTTGGCGCAGCCTCTCTGTGAGGTGCATTGACGCTTCTGTTGTCGCTAATGTCTATAGGCGGCTGTGATAACTTTCCATCAGGCCCGTCTGCCTGCTTAAGCAAATAAAAATCTTACTTACTTCCTAAGATTACACCACAAACTGAACCAAATGTGTGGTCAATCTAAACTGTATTTTTTTTAACCAGGTGCGAACAGCATTCGAGCCGACAAAATGGCCTATCCTCGACATAACCAACAACAATGAAGAGGAAAAGAAACCCGATGATAAATACAGGGAAGAGAAGGGGGACGCGCCGAAAGAGGTCGCGGAGGTGAAAGATGTCCAAGAGGCGAAAGATGTCGAAGAGGCGAAAGATGTCAAAGAGGCGAAAGACGTCAAAGAGGTGAAAGAAGTGAAAGAAGCCAAGGTCGAACCAAGTGCCGAGGTGAAGGAGGCGCCGAGTATAGAGGCTGTGAAAGAGGTGAGTACCGTTTAGTTTGATAAACGTGTAGGCGACGTAATATAATTCTCTCATTCTGACATAAAATATAAAAAGTGCGTTTTGATTGAAGACCGGTCAAAATAAGCGCATCTTAAAACAAAATCCTAAGAAATCCCGTGGTATAATTAAGTTAAACCCACTCGAGACTTGTGAGACAAAAGTTTCATTTAACACATCTTTGAATTCAAATAATAGAAGATGTAGACAATTTGAGTATGACTATAAACTTCATTATAAATAAAATCATTTAAGATAGTAATTTCCTATTAGAAAATCAACATTACTCCAAAACATACCAGCTTATTTTTTCATTTAGTCTGAACCGTCCTACTGCTGGGCGAAAACCTCTCGCTCTTCCACGATTTCGTCCGCGTGGATTTCGTTAATAGCATTTCCGCGGGAACTATGCATTTTTTCGGGATAAGAAGTAGCCTATATGTTGACCAGTGTTATAAACTACCCCCATACCAAATTTTGTTGCAATCCGTCCAATAGTTTTCGAGTTAAATACGGACATACATACATATAGAATTTTTTTCTAAAAATCGCGTTCAGTATCGTTTATATAGTCCCCTCGACTTGATAGTTTCTTTTAATTTTCAACTTTCGCGACTTCTTCTACAGACTTATTATTAGTCAATTATATAGCCAATGCCGCACTGGGCCCGCGTGGGGACTATAGCCCAAACCCTCTCGTGATGAGAGGAAGCCTGTGCCCAGCAGTGGGCTGTAAATAGGCTGTTGTGGTGGTAAGTATAGATAGTAATCTAGTTTCCATCCTTTATTATTTCCAGACACCGAAAGAATCGACGGGGCCATCTCAAGACGTCAAAACAGAAACCCAAGCCAGCGATACAGATCAAAAGGGAGAGAGCGATGTAAAGACGGATCAGAATGAAAAGGAGGAGAAGCAGACGGACTCCAACGAAGATCCTCCGTTGCAGTCTGAAAATAGCGAGGAGAAACCGGGAGAGAAAAGGTACAGGTTTACACAAATTAGAAGGCTCGTGGATTGAGATCGTTTATCCCGAAAGTTGGCAACGTCGCATATAGCTGTCAAATGATTCGCTGTTTTTATTAACATCTCAATAGTCGAATGAGTGGTTGAATGACGCGTCTCGTTTTATATTTGTTGGTTAGGCATTCAAATGATAAGATTACATTCAAATGCATGGAAAATGCGATGGAAAGTTTTCAAAAGATATTACTTCCATATTAATAAAAATTCGTGTTTCTATGATAACTGTTGCAATCCATACTTAATGTTTTATTCAACCGTAGAGCGATAATTCATGTTTTCATTCAGTAATATTCAGAAATTAATGAAAACGGCGAAATATTTGACAGCTATTTGCGACGTTGCCGACTTTTGGAGTAAACCCTCTTAAGCGCAGCTTGTACACAGTTTGGTTCAAAAAATGACTATCTTATCTTATCTTAAGCTTTAATAGATACTGCCCAAATGCCCGTATGTTGTGTTTCGGTAAGGGGGTAAGAGAAAAGCAATCCATATTAATATTATAAATGCTAAAGTAACTCTGTCTGTCTATTGCCTCTTCACGCTTCAACCGCTGGACCGATTGATATGAAATTTGGCATGGAGAAAGTTGGGGTCCCGGGAAAGGGCATAGACTACTTTTCATCCCGGAAAAACGCGTAGTTCCCGCGGGAACGCGATAACCGAATTCCACGGGGGCGAAGTCGCGGGCGGAAGCTAGTTGTATATAAAACTTCAGCCGAAACTATTACTGGTGATCTTGTCATAGAAACCATGTAGATTTCTTACGGCTCGCTCGTGTACATATCATTCATGATGAGTCCCCTACATCACAGTTCTGTTGGTTAGAGTTTCTCGAGCGTGCGCTTCTATTAGCTGTGCTGTATGACGTCATCAATTTCATGTGCTCCCTTGCCGCTCGACCGTCTTACCCCCAGGGAGGGTCGGGCACGAAGTTGATAAGCTAATTCTCGTCTCACAGTGTTTGTAACCAAACTCCTCCGAAACGGCTCTACCGATTCTTATGAAATTTGGTGTGTATGTTCAGTAGGTCTGAGAATAGGACGATAGCTATTTTTCATATCCCACAAAAAAATCTTAAGGCGGTACCAACATGATTTATTCATTTCGTTGCAGACGCAAAAAGCAGATGGTCGGCATTTTCCCGCTGGCGACTATGGGCGGGCCTTTAGTTGCACCCGTGTCGAGTTTGCTACGTGCCGTGCCGCCGCCGCCGTTGCCCAGGTAAGCAAAACTATGGAGTGTGGAATGTGTCTTGGTAAGGAGCGCAATCTTATACGGCGAAAGAGTTGAAAACGTGTCCAGCGGATTTGATAAGCAACAAAACAAAACACACTCTCCTCACAACCGTTTTCGGCTCAGCAGCGCCATCTGAAGGCGCTACTGCAGACTATCCGCCTAGGTGGCTTGACTGGAGTGGCGACCGCAGCGCCCCCAATCTACCAGATTTGGTGTCTACTTTTGGAACTATAAAGATTGCGCTCCTTTACTTCAACCCTCCATAAGCAAAACCATAGAAAAAGCGAGCTTAAGACGCTGACAAGAGGTAATGACCTTGAGCAATCGAGGCAGGCAACTGTCTCAGCGGACAATGTCTGTTTGCATTGGAGGGAGCGAGAAGCACGACCGCGGCTTGTGGGCGATATACGTAGAAAATCAGAAAAAATGAAGATAAATATACAGCAATTTTTTGGAATGAGTATGATGGAATAGTGTATTTAATTACAGAAATCTGCGTTAAAAAAATGTACTTTTAGAACTGTTTAAATAGGATTAGAAGACGTAACTTCACGATTTTATAGATAGTATATAGTGAATATAAAAATATTATTTTAATTGTATATTTAGTTTTATTACTAACTAACAGCTTTAGGAATCTAATTTGCAAAGATTCTATTTTGTTTAAATTAGTTTTAATCGTCAATCCATTCCATAGTAGTTAAGAGCATAGCCAATTATTGTTTCAACTAAGGAAACGTTAACCGGATTCGAACCCGCGATCGTCGGAACAGAGGGCAGGATCACTAGAGTCACTACCAACTGAGCCAAACCTGTCGTCGAATAAATCACAACATTAACAGCTGCATTAACGCTTGTTCTAGAATGTTCCGTTCCCGCGGCGGGAGTTCACCTCACGACCTGCTCAACCCTGACGTAGCGGAATTCGTGCCTCAGAGACGCCCAGGTAAATAATAAACCACTAGCTTCCGTCCGCGACTTCGCATGCTTAGAGTTCACGCTGAAAAACCCATAATACAATAATACACTTCGCCAGGTATGACAGTCCGGTATTCTGTAGTAGTGTGGGTGTCACCCTAACGTCATTCGCACCGCTGTGTTGCAAGTGGTCTATTAAAATAATCCCCGACCCCCATGTATCCTGAGAGTTTCGTTAAATTATTACGTTAATTTGTTTTTAACTTGTCCCATTTTTTCAGTAAATGACAATTGTAATGCGCAAATAATTTATTTTGCATTATAACGGCAGCAAATATTTCCTTCATTTTTGTTTTATCGCAATAAAGTGGCAACTCGACTTTGACGTAAGAGTGACACGTCACGTGGATCGGCAGACCTTGTTTTCTTAGACCATGGAAAAACCTATACCAATAGCGTTGTGACAATATTTTACCCACAGAATCAGCTAACAATAGGGATGACGACAGGGTAAAGAAATCGAAATTCTAATTAGTCCGTCAGTAAGGTAATAAAAAAATATTAGACATGTATTTTTTGTTTTATCAAATTAACAAAGAATGACCAAGTTAAAACGCATTAAAGTCGGAGAGTGGGGGCTAACTACGTCACCGTTAGGTATAAATCGTACCTAACCGTGACGTCACGCGACATTTCAACTCAATATATCTCCGTATAAGTTTGATTACGTGAAAAAAGAAAAAATACGTGTCCAATACTTTTCAATAATCTTCCTGATAGACTAAGGAAAAAAAAGTTGTCGTCATCCCTATTCTAAGCATGTTTTTTTAGGTTTTTATTTTCTTTCAAGTTAGTAGGTCGCCCGGCTAAACGAAGTCTCCAGAATCTCTATTCTATGGTTATTCCTAGCAATGATTTTAATTCGGAGACGCGTGTCGGTTTCCTCGAAAAGTTTTCGTACAAACGCTCACAAACACTTTATTTTACAGAAGAGCAAAACGAAAAATTGGACGACGGGGCTGTGAGACAATCTTCGGGGAGTCCTGAAAAAACTAGCTCTGATGTCTGGACCGAGGTAAACTAATATTACTACTACAACTCGTATATAATACTCGGCCTGCAACTTCCTCCTTCCCGGCCTCTGTAGCTTTTCCGGGTAAAAAAGTAGCCTATGTCCTTTCCCGGGAGCCCAACTATCTCCATGCCAAATTTTATCTCAATCGGTCCAGCGGTTGAAGCGTGAAGAGGTAACAGACAGACAGTTACTTTCACATTTATAATATTAATATGGATATGGATTACAGACCTAAGGCGGTGACTTCGTTAATGTCCCAGGTTGGGACATTTACCAGATCTGGGGTCTTACGAATTACCGCCTGTGGTTGTTCTAAAGGTTTACATCTTGCATTGACCAGGAAGTGAGATTTTGTCCCCGCAAAATCCCACTTTACGGCCAAGGGTGACGTAATAGTACATTACAGGCCTAGGGCGGTGAATTCGTAAATGTCCCAGATCGCAGGTTTCTGTGGCCCGAACCGAAGGTGAGGGCCATAAATATGCGATCAGGGGCTTTACGAATTACCGCCCGTGGTTTGTCAAAAGTTTTACGTCTTGCCTTGGCCAAGAAGTGAGATTTTCTCTCCGCGCACCGGGCAGATAATCCCACTTTACAGACATGGGTGACGTAAAATAAGTAAGTATACGTCGTTGTGCAGGTGAAGCGGCGCACGAAGGCGGGGTCCCGCGAGCGCGCCCCCGCGCCCCCCGACGAGCCCCCGCAGCGCGAGGAGCTGCACTTCCAGCTGGACGAGGAGCTGGACCTGCCGCCGCCGAGGCAGAACACCTTCACCGACGGCTGGTGAGCAGGGACTTGGAAATATACCATCATAGGATAAGCGTGTCTCTAAGATCTTAGATTTAAGTTTAAGTTAGGGACTATAAATCCCTTAAATGTGATTTTAGTATGTACCTATATATGTATTTTTATACATATTAATGTAAATGTAATGTAAATCTATACATGGTGGGTCAGAAAATATGGCTAATATTTTACCCATAGTATCGGCTATCGATTCTAAGTATATTGTATAGGTCTTTAATTTTTTTTGAGTTGGTAAAAAAATTTATTTTGTATAGGATTCAGGCGTCGCTCACACAACCAATCCCATATAATATTTTTTTTACTAACTCAAAAAAAAAAGACCTATACAATATACTTACAATCGATAGCCGATACTGTGGGTTAATTATTTGCCATATTTTCTGACCCACCGTGTATGTTTCAATTTTTAAAAAGCCTTCTGTTGAGTTTGTTGCGGCGCTTCTTCTCAAGCAATGGGTCTAGGAAGCGCTGGTAAATTCATTTATGTTAAATTCATTTAAAAGTGACGTGTAAAAGTGCCCAGATGTGGCCTATTTGCTGAATAAATATTTTCATTTTCACCTATAGACCCTATCATGACTTTCCATCAGGTGTGATCAGGGTCAAACGTATGCCCGTTCGTAATAGGGCCAGGCGGGCTAATAATGAGACAGGGGTAAATTCAAGACGTCTGACGACGACTATATGTAACGACCATGAGTTTGTCAACTGTTTGAATCAAACCAGGCTAAAAGGTAGGTGATTCAAACCGTCTCTTAACTAAGCAGCGCTCGTTAAATATTTTCCTATGGGATAAAATGACGTTGCTGTATGGAATGACAGCTCGGCGGCCATATTTAACGATCAGGGGTGCGTTCCGTATCGCGCTCAAAGCTTTCACAACGCTCATAAGTGTCCCGAATCGATTGTCACGCTCACGACCGTGTAAGCGCGTTTTTGATTCGGAACGATCATAAGCACGCTCACGGCGCCAACTCTAGTAACTGTCAAACTTTTTTTAAATTAAGGCATCATGTCCTGTCAAATGTATAGTTAAACTAGCTGACCCCGCGGACTTCGTACCGCCATAGGTCTTTTTTTTTTGGTATGAAAAATAGCTTACGTCCTATTCTCAGACCTAGTGAACATACACACTAAATTTCATAAGAATCGGTCGAGCCGTTTCGGAGGAGTTTGGTTACAAACACAGTGACACGCGAATTTTATATATTAGAGATATCACTTTGACGTTTACGCTCACAGCGCCCATGCCCCGTAGCGTGAGCACTGTGAGCGTCGATCGATGACGTCATCAATTCCCTGAGCGCTGTGAGCGCGCTCACAGTGTCCCGAAACGCGCTCAAAGCGCTGTGAACGCGATTCGGAACGCACCCCACAGGAGTCCGTCAACTATGGAGTGTGGAACGTGTCTAGGTAAGGAGCGCAATCTTATATAGCAAAGCAGTTGAAAACGTGTCCAGCGGATTTGATGAGCAACAAAACAAAACACACTCTCCTCACAACCGTTTTCGCCTCAGCAGCGCCATCTGAAGGCGCTACTGCAGACTATCCGCCTAGGTGGCTTGACTGGAGTGGCGACCGCAGCGCCCCCAACCTACCCGATTTGGTGTCCACCTTTGGAACTATAAAGATTGCGCTCCTTTACTTCAACCCTCCATACCTTTAATCATCATCATCATCATCATCATCATTTCAGCCGATTCGCAATTCTTCGGGCTATGTCGGTGACCCCAGCATATAAATGCAGTAGAACTGGGGTCACCGACATAGCCCGAGGCGAGAGAAACCTTAATGGTATAGACCTTTAATGGTTAATGGTAATTATTCTCTTTACATTCAGGTCCGACAGCGAGTCCGATATGGAATTCACCGACCGCGACGTCGGTCGCCTCTTGATCGTGACGCAGACCGGCGTCCGCGCGCCCAAGCACGACGGCCACGACCGCCAGGGCGACTGGAGCACGCGCACCAAGATCTCCCAGGACCTGGAGCAGGTATGAGATGGACAGACGTACAGGCATCGGCGCGGAGCTTGAGCGGTGACCTTCGATGCGCAGAAGTCGAAAATAAGGCCTCATCAGCAGAGGGGCGGGACGCAGCGGGCGCTGTGCTGTACGCGCATGATAATAGGGATGACGACAACTTTATTTTCCTTAGTCTAACAGGAAGATCATTGAAAAGTATTGGACACGTATTTTTTCTTTTTTCACGTAATTAAACTTATACGGAGATATATTGAGTTGAAATGTCGCGTGACGTCACGGTTAGGTACGATTTATACCTAACGGTGACGTAGTTAGCCCCCACTCTCCAAGTTTAATGCGTTTTAACTTAGTCATTCTTTGTTAATTTGATAGAACAAAAAATACGTGTCTAATATTTTTTTATTACCTGACTGACGGACTAATTAGAATTTCGATTTTTTCACCCTGTCGTCATCCCTATTGACAACACTTAATTTTTTTAACACGGCTTATTTATTAGCTAGTTAGAAAGTAGGGAAAATTTAAAACGACACTTTTTTTTCCTAAGTTGTCAATTTCATACATGAAATTAAAATTAAAAACTCATTCTAAACGGGCGTAAGTTAAAAATGATGTAGTAACTCTTTCTGCGCATAGAAATAGTTTAGTGAGATGACGTCACGCAACAGCTACCACAATAACACGATTTTCTCTAAAAAACAATGAACGAAAAAATCTGAAACTATTTTATTGAGTCCTTTAGATAGAGATACCGAAATGGTTGTCGAATTACGCCTTACTAAAATTTTGAAAAGTTGTCAATTGGCGCTTCAGTCTTAAACTTGCGCAGAAATCCCCTCTACTTTCGCTCACCGCTCAAGATTCGTGTCGCAAAAGCAGGAGACACGGCCCGAGGAATATATCGTCATCTCTGGCACAGAGGCATTCCATCTTAGGCCTCAGGGTAGGCAACGCATTCGAGCTATCGTCTCTTGATAAGAAATCATAAGACTTCGGTGTCCACGGGCCGCAGTGCCCGCTTACCATCAGGTGGACTGTGTGCTCGTTTGCCTATCATACTACATGAAAAAACGTGAAAAAAATCACCATCATCATGTCTGCTGAAAGACGTCCACTTCTGGGCATAGGCCTCCCCAAAGCTCGCCACTCAGACCGGTCCCGTGTTACTCGCTTCCACCGGATTCCCGCAACCTTAAAAATGTCGTCGCTCCATCTTGTTGGAGACACCGGTCTCGATCAACTTTTTCTTCTGACGAGTTTTTTTTTTACTAATGACGTTTATTTTGGTATATATTCTAAGTTGTTACATTTTCCAGGTCATTACTGATGGATTAAGACGCTATGAGGAGGACCTTTGGAATGACACAGAATACACTTCGGTAAGCTGTTTTTTTTTTTACCTTATCTATAACTGTGTCAAGTTATGGATTTGATTTTAAGCCGGCGTGGGATTTATGAGACTTCTGTTATTGGAACATAGGCGGCGACGCCCAATGTCCATCATGCGGGCCAGATTAAATAATAAAAAACATTTGTTGTTTGTCATTGCAAGAAAGGAGTTCTGCCAACAAACTGCTCAGCAGTTTGGCAGATGTTTTTTGTAAGAAGCATATCAGTTTTATGAAATAAATAAATTAAAAAAAAAAACATTCCCGTGGCATTTGAAAAAAATCAAACACAACTTAGTGTAATATTATTTTTTCGTTTTCAGTCGTATGGAAGCCAAGGCGCGCATTACCGGACTGTTTCTATGATCACCAAGGAACAGTTTGACGCGACGAAGCCTTCGGAGAGACACTCCAACCCCGAGCAGCCTCCGCCGCCGCCGCCGCGCCCGCACCAGGTACTGACGCACACACACACACATAAAAGCGCACATTCAACACACACACGCGTAGAGGTCTTCTACTATCTAAGTCCCGCCTCTCCAAAATTCAAAACACTTAAATTTATTTAAAAAGCACCACCAATACTCTCAACACATGTGTCCGTGCTGAGACAGCCATCAACTATGCGTGGTATGTATAAAGTGATTGTGGTGCTTGTTAAATAATAATGAAAAAATTTAAGCGTTTTGAAATGTGAAGGCGCGGGACTTTAGATAGTAGAAGATCTCTACACAGTAAAACACACACATCATACACAAACGTGCACACACTCAAAAGCCGTGTTCATCACATCGTAAAACAAAAGTATGTATGTACTAATAACTGTCTGGGATTGTCGGAAATTGATTCTAAACTTAATTTTCTCATATTTTTCAACAAAGCCGTCATTTGTTGGTCGGTAGTAGGACGGATTAGTCGATTTCAAAAACTGCCAATTAACATCGATCAACGATCGAAATATTTGTATGGTGGAAGCCTAAAAAGAGTTACAATGGCCTATCAAGGATAAGGTTAGAAAAAAATGCCTTTCATGATTAATAGCACTTTTTCTGACGGCCGGATTGGTCCAGTTGGCCCTGCCTTCTGTTCCGATGGTCGCGGGTTAGAGTCCCGCTCGGGGCAAACTTTGTGTGATGAACACGAATGTTTGTACTCGAGTCATGGATGTTAGTATTTCTCTATATAAGTATTTATATCGTCGTCTAGCACCCATAGTACAAGCTTTGCTTAGTTTGGGGCTAGGTCAATATGTGTGAAATGTCCCAAGATATTTATTTAGTTATTTTATTTATTTATTCTTCCGTTATCCTGCTATGGTCGTAAATTTAGATACATGTAACATCCTTACCCCGGATTTAAATGGTACCTTTGTACACAGGTGGAGCAACAAGACGCTAGCAAATCTAAGAGACGACGCACCGCGAGGTTCTACGCGGCCAACAAGGACCCGCACGCGACTGACGTTATGTAAGTTTGTGTTTCACACCCTAACACGCTACCTAGACCGTTATATCCAAACTCCGGTTTGACGGGAGCCAATGAGCGTCACCGCGAGCGGAGCACGTAATATTTAATAGTACTACATAGAGAATGGCCACGGAATCGCCCTTACTGTCATTTGTTTCATCCAGAGGATAACAATGGGGACTATCGTTTCTTTGTCCACCAGTTGGCGCCACTGTTGACAAAGGTCCAGAGGTATAGCTGTCAAAGGCGACTTTATAAGATCAGCGCCAAAACAAAGTTTTAAATCTTGAATCTTATTAAGTTTATTAATAATAAATAACTATCATCATATCGAGTAGCTATGCCGCGCAATGTTGTGCAGTTCGGTTTTGATCGGATTTATTTTATTTTATTTCAAAGCGTTCACATTCATGGCCAAATAATCCATATTTGCGATAATGTCACGAAGGAGATCACATTTCAACAGGTAAATTAAAGAAATTATAATTTATACCACGAAGCGCGTCAAAACCAGTGAAAAGTGAATGTTATTGGACCTCACGCGACACTAGCGCCTCTAGTGGCAGATTCACACGCGATAGCCCCCATTAACACCATAAGATCCTCGCTAAGACCTTATACTATAGCAAACGCAAGTGAGATAATTATCGGAGTTGATACTCATCGAGTCAAATAAAATATTTGCGTAATCAACCCCACCCACGGGGACATAATGTTTTAAGTTCTTTTAACAAAGTTAGGCCACTATCTGTCATTTGAGACCCAATCGTAAAGCCAGGTCTGCGCGTCCCCTTTGAGGCAGCCTTCGGTGAAATTTCTGGCACAGAGGCATTCCATCTTAGGCCTCAGGGTAGGCAACGCATTCGAGATCTCATGGTTTCTTAATGGGGGATCATAGGACTTCGGTGTCCATGGGCCGCAGTGACCACTTACCATCAAGCGGGCTGTGCGCTGTTTGCCTATACCATTGGTATTAAAAAAAAACCCGCGACGTCATTTCCACAATTTACATGACACAAATATAAATAAAATTTAATAGGCTTAAAAAAATGCAATTAAAACTAGAATTAAAATTAAGATTGCACTGGCCTTATACACGGTTGGTCAGAAAATATGGCAAATAATTAACCATCAGTATCGGCTATCGATTCTAAGTATATTGTATAGGTCTTTAATTTTTTTCGTGTAGGAAAAAAAAAATTGTATATGGGATTGGTTGTGTGAGCGACGCTTGAATCCTATACAAAATATGTTTCTTTACCAACTCAAAAAAAATTAAAAACCTATACAATATGCTTAGAATCGATAGCCGATACTGTGGGTTAATTATTTGCCATATTTTTTGACCCACCATGTATATAGATTTAATCGCGACAATCAAATCTTGAGCGGAAGGTGGGAGTTCTCTCTCGTCTGAGAATCGAGCGGCGTCTTATTAACATTATAATACATTACAGACCTAGGATGGTGAATTTGTAAATGTCCCAGATCGCAGGTTTCTGTGCGATAAACATGCGATCTGGGGCTTACGAATTACCGCCCGCGGTTTGTCAAAAGTTTTACGTCTCGCCTTGGCCAAGAAGTGAGATTTTCTCTCCGCGTAGCGGGCAGAAAATCCCACTTTACGGCCAAGGGTGATGTAAAAATTATTACTCACGGTATGCTCCATAGGTGACGCACTTACTACCTGCGCGTGCACGCTGCTTTGTTTCACTTAGGCGCTAATAATCGCGGCGGGTGCTATGTGACGCGGGGGTGTTCGTGCGTGGTGTATTTCGGTTGTTGTCAACACGGTATCAGAACAGAACGAGAACTAGCCGCGCGCGCATCGTCGTTGTTGCAGACAACGCGCTGTTACCGAAATTGTATAGTCGAATCGGCACGAGCGCTACCGCTACTGTTTTCTAAAGTGTCGGGATAAAATCGTGTTGAAAACCGAATTTAGATCGTGTTGTGTCCGCGACCGTTTGCAATGTCTAAGACCTCGGTTGCGCCTTCAGGTCTTCTTTCGCGTTTTCATACTTGCACATACTTGCAACAGTGAATAGATACATAAACCGAATTAAGTGATAATATTAACCTGCTTCAACAATAACAAGAATGGCAAGGTACTTAAAGCCTTTATAATAATAGTGATAAAGATAAAGGTTGGTTAGGCTTTATGGGCTAGACTCGTGTCCCAATACTGATCTTAGCAATAGGAGAGTTCAGAAAACAAAACACCAATATTACGATGGCTCTTTCTTTAATTATAATTAAACTAGCTTCTGCCCGCGACTTCGCCCGCGTGGAATTCGGTTATCGCGCTCCCGCGGGAACTATGCGCTTTTCCGGGATAAAAAGTACCCTATGTCCTTTCCCGGGACTCCATTTATAATATTAATATGGATAATATGGATTTCTTCCGAACATTCAAACGCCTGCAGAAATTGGAATAGCAAACATTATAATACACGTAATTGCTACTACTGCTTAAGTGCATAACTTATCGTGGTATCCCGGATTTCATCCCGTTAAGGGTAGAAATCCAGGATAAAAACTATCCTATGTCTTTCCTCGGGCCTCTAACTATATCTATACCAAAATTCAAGTCAATCGGTCAAGCCGTTTTAGCGTGAAGAGGTAACAGACAGACAGACAGACAGACAGAGTTACTTTCGCATTTATAATATTAGTATGGATTTAAACAATTACAAATGGGATTGAGCAAGTTCGATTAACAATACAAACTAAGTGTAAAAAATTAAACGATTTAACGTCTATTCTATTTACAAGACTTCTGTCTTGGACACTTCGCCAATATCAAAGTAAGGCTCATGGAGTGTGGAATGTGTCTTGGTAAGGAGCGCAATCTTATATGGCGAAACACTTGAAAACGTGTCCAGCGGATTTGATAAGCAACAAAACAAAACACACTCTCCTCGCAACCGTTTTCGCCTCAGCAGCGCCATCTGAAGGTGCTACTGCAGACTATCCGCCTAGGTGGCTTGACTGGAGTGGCGACCGCAGCGCCCCCAACCTACCCGATTTGGTGTCCACCTTTGGAACTATAAAGATTGCGCTCCTTTACTTCAACCCTCCATAGTAAGGCTGAACTTGTCGCTCTGTTTGACAGTGACAGCTGTCTTCTGTCATCCATCCTGTCAAACTGATAGGTCCCTTTCTTATATTGTTATTATTTTCAGCACGAGTCGCAAGCACAAGACCCGGCACAGCCTGAACCCGCCGGTGGAGCACCATGTGGGCTGGATCATGGACAGCCGCGAACACCGCGCCAGGACGCAGAGCACCGGGTAAATATACTACTACTACAGCCTATTCGCGTCCCACTGCTGGGCACAGGCCTCCTCACATCACGAGAGGGTTTGGGCTATAGTCCCACGCGGGCCCAGGGCGGATTGGGGACTTCACACACATCTTTGAATTACTTCGCAGATGCCTGCAGGTTTCCTCACGATGTTTTCCTTCACCGAAAAGCTTATTGGTAAATTCAATTTCGCATATATGTAAACTTAGAGGTGCGAGTCGGAATCGAACCCCCGACCCTCTGCATGAGAGGCGGTAGGTCGAACCACTAGGCCACCACGTCACTCATTTAGACACTATACCTATATCCATATTAATATTGTAAATTCGAAAGTAACTCTGTCTATCTGTCTGTTACCTCTTCACGCTTCAACCGCTGGGCCGATTTGGATGAAATTTGGTATGGAGATGTTGGAGTCCCGGGAAAAGACATAGTTCCCGCGGGATAACGATAATCGAATTCTACGCGGGTGAAGACGCGGGCAGAAGCTAGTATATACATACTAGCTTCTGCCCGCGTCTTCAGTCTTTCGTTATATATACATATACTAACGCTTTTACCCACGACTTCGTACTGCAGGGAATTAATTTAACACTATATTTCCAAAGTCCTTTTCCCAGGATACTTTAAAAGCCTTTCCGGGATTCCCGGGATTACGGGATTTGTAGGATTCCCGGAATTTCTATCTAAAGTACTCTTCCGGGGTCCCTCTAACGAGTTTTCGGGATTTTTCCAGGATTTCCGGGATAATAAGTAGCCTATAGCTTATTCCAGGTTACAAACTATCTGTTTGCCAAATTTAATGCAATTTGGTTGAGCCGTTTCAGCGTGATTGAGCAACAAACATCCAAACAAACTTTCAGCTATATTATATTAGTAAGATTAATTCACATTGTTCCTTCCAGATCCTCGCTCGGGACGTCCCCAACACTAGGCTCGTCATGCGGCTCCGTCCCCCAGTCGCTGCCTACGTTCCACCACCCGAGCCACGGTTTACTGAGAGAGAATCACTTCACGCAACAAGCCTACCACAAATACTACTCGCGCTGCCTTAAAGGTAAAAACGATTCACTATCACCGAGAAAAATGGTTCTTTTTGACTAACACATCACCATCATAGAGAAATGATACAACGCAAGTGTATTTCTAAACAATTTCCAACTAATATTATAACTATAACTCTTTTTTGAAATCCTCTTATTACACAGAGACTTCGGGTTGTAAGTTGTAAACTGTTAAGCAATAAAATATGCTTTGCGTTCGGCTCGCCATCTAGCTTCAAGTAGCGGAGCAACTGCTAAACGGTCGGGTAATCGGGGTTCAGCCACTGGACGCTTGTGCCCAGCAGTGGGACGCAAATAGGCAGTAGTAGTAGTAGTAGTCAGGGCTTGTAACCGGTTAATTAAAAAAACCCCGAAATAGCCAAATATTTCGAATTATTTTATACTCTTTATGTGGAACTCCATGGTGTATTTAGGTTATTACTTCGTATTATTTTATAGCCTTATTAAGCATGAAATAGTAAACGAAAGAACGATACGAAAACCGGTTTATTTGTATGGGGGCAAAAACCGGTTTCAAGCCCTGGTAGTAGTAGTTAGTATATATATGCCTAACATTTATTAATTACCTTCCAGAGCGCAAGAAGCTGGGCATCGGACAATCTCAAGAGATGAACACTCTCTTCCGATTCTGGTCGTTCTTCCTGCGGGATCACTTCAACAGGACCATGTACAACGAGTTCAGGTGGGGACAATACAATCCTATTACAATGAAACGAGCAGTATACATACCAACTCAAAAAAAATTAAAGACCTATACAATATACTTAGAATCGATAGCCGATACTGTGGGTTAATTATTTGCCATAGTTTCCGACCCACCATGTATATATATACTAAACTTTTCCCCGCAACTTCGTATGCGCAGAAATATTTAAATGAAACATCCCGTATTTTTCGTTCCCGTGGGAATTTTGGGAAATCCTCTCCTGTTGCTCCCCCACGTTCCCTAAGGAATCTGCATGCCAAATTTCAGCTCTCTACGACCAGTAGTTTCGGCTCTGCGTTGATCGATCAGTCAGTCAGTTTCTTGTTTAATCTATATGGATATTCTACTCTGAAGGTTTTCAATCGGAGACAAGGAAATTAACTAATTATATGTAAGTACTAGCTGACCCCGCGGACTTCGTACCACCTCAGTTTTTTTTGGGTATGAAAAATAGCTTACGTCCTATTCTCAGACCCACTGAACATACACCCCAAACTTCATAAGAATCGGTCGAGCCGTTTCGGAGGAATGTATGGTTACATTCACTGTGACACGAGAATTTTATATATTAGAAGATATATATGTATGTATGTATGTATATTCTGCCACAGGACGTTGGCCAACGAGGACGCGGCCGCCGGTTTCCGGTACGGGCTGGAGTGCCTCTTCCGGTTCTATTCGTACGGGCTGGAGCGGAAGTTCCGGCCGGAGCTGTACCAGCACTTCCAGCACGAGACCACGGTGGATTACGAGAGAGGTACGCGTCGAGAGAGCATGATACATTAGTATGCTTCGCGTGGTATGCTACTCCGGTAATTGTGTAGTGTGGGTGACACCGAAACGTCATTCGCTGCTGTGTGTTGCAAGTTGTTTATGGAAATAATCCCCGACCCCCATGTATCCTGTGAGTGTTTCGTCAAATTATTACGTTCATTCGTTATTAACTTGACCCATTTTGTGTGCTTAAAGTAAATGACAATTGCAATGCGCAAATAATTTATTTTGCATTATAACTGTAGAAAATATTTCCTTCATTTTTGTTTTATTGCAATAAAGTGGCAACTCGACTTTGACGTGCCGGTGTCACAACCCGGAGTACCTTGTTTTCTTAGACCACGCGAGAGCCGGACGTCTAGATATAACACCATCATAACAGCCTGTTTACGTCCCACTGCTGGGCACACGCCTCCTCTAATCGCGAGAGGGTGTGGGCATTAATCGTTTATTTTTAATAAATTTATCAGTCTATTAAAGAATTAATCGTCGCTATTCAATCACGCTTTAATTAATCGGCCGAAAGATCGATTAACTATTGAATTAATCATAGTTTAGATCGACCATTTTCACAAAAAAAATCGATTAAAAGTTGTAAGACCATGAAAATGATTCGATTAAATTTGTTATATCAAGCGCAATGTCGCTCCGATATGTACCGAAGGAATAAGAATAAGAAAATTTATTTCAAAACATTAAGCTCCATATAAATTGAAATGCCTATCATATGTGTACTTACCTGTATAATTCGCTGCCAAATGAAATCAGGCAATTCAATGGCACAGAATTCATTGCAGCTCTGAGTAAATTTCTAGAAAATAACTTTTATTATAATGTAAAAGAATTTATTGATTATAAAAAGTAAAGTTTTTGTAAATGTATAAAGATTTGCATGTCGATTCTTCGACAGAACATTAAACCCTTATACACGCGAAATGTCACCTTGTGTAAATTCTGGCAAATAAATGATTCTTCTTCTTCTTTAGAAGTTTCTATGGCCACCTTCCGAGCCCCTCAGACGGCAAGTTTAATAAAAACTTATAATAATAAAAATATATTTTTCCTAATGTTAATTGAGAGATATTAAAATTTTTATCGCTGGATATTGAACAACTTTATTTCCATACTTTTGTCCTAGGGTGTATTAAATATATATATTTTTTTCCTTTTCGAATCGGCGATCAGTCGCAAGACTATAAGCTGATATTTTGAATGACAATTGACACGTAGGCGAAGAGGCCCAATGCCTCCAGTGGCCGTTCATACTACAGATGTAGTCCTTTTCAGTCTTTTGATAGTCAGGGACGGCTTCAGAAGTTCGTTTGCTAGAGGATTTGGATGGAGGGCCAGGCGCTCTGCATATAACTTCCTGTATTTTTCTATTTCGCATTGAATTGGTGACACTTTTAGGTATTCATGTATCTCATCGTTCTTAGAGAACCAAGACCTATTTACTATAGTTCGTAGAATATTGTTTTGAACTCGTTGAATGCACAGTCAGCAGCAGAAGTAGATAAGCTGTCCAGGTGTTCAAAATGACCTACACACGCCCTTAACGTCTTAAGAATAAGGTCGTGTGTAGGTCATTTTGAACACCTGGACAGCTTATCTACTTCTGCTGCTGACTGCACATGATGTTAGATTTGCTTGCTGTTCCCCATAGTGGAATACCATAGGTCCAAATGGGCTTCAGGACCTAGTTGTATATTAGAAGCTTATTGTCTATAGAGAGGGTTGAATTTCTGCCCATAAGGCCAGTACAAGTTCCTGAATTTAAGATTGATCTCATCTCGTATTAAATATTGAATGGGATGTATTTAGAAGTGTATTCGGTCCGCAGGTCAGCTGTACGGGCTGGAGAAGTTCTGGGCGTTCCTGAAGTACTACAAGCACGCCGCCGCGCTGCAGGTGGAGCCCAAACTGCAGGCCTACCTCGCCAAGTTCAAGAGCATCGAGGACTTCCGCGTGCTCGAGGTACTTATACTTGTTTCTATGCACTCACTATAGCCGTTTACTGCGGATTTACCCGCGTGGGTACCATTTCTTCTCGTTTCCGTAGTGATTTGTTTCTGAACATAGACGTAAATAATATAGACCCGGTCTAACGTACACGTAATATGTCCCCACTTCCTCGGTGTCCAATCCAAAGTTCTGTCACCGAGCGTGCGTTACAATAAGCGTTTTAAAAAAACTTTTTTTCGAAACTGTTTCTCAGTATCTAAAAACTCGTGAAACTTCGAGAAAGAGATCAATCGTCGAATCCGACTCGGCTGGGCAGCGTTCGGGAAGCTTCGCAGTGTCTTTTCGTCCAAATTACCGCAGTGTCTCAAGCCGAAAGTCTTCGACCAGTGTGTGTTGCCAGTGATGACTTATGGTTCCGAGACGTGGGCGCTTACAATGGGCCTCATAAGAAGGCTCAAGGTCACCCAGAGGGCAATGGAGAGGGCTATGCTCGGGGTTTCTCTGCGTGATAGAATCAGAAATGAGGATATCCGCAGTAGAACTAGGGTCACCGACATAGCCCGAAGAATTGCGAAACTTAAGTGGCAGTGGGCGGGGCACATTGCTCGCAGGACTGATGGCCGATGGGGCAAGAAAGTCCTGGAGTGGCGTCCGCGAACCGGTAGACGAGCTGTCGGTAGGCCTCCAACAAGATGGAGTGACGACCTTGTAAAGGTCGCGGGAACGCGGTGGATGCGAGTGGCACAGGACCGGTCTGAGTGGCGCGCCTTGGGGGAGGCCTATGTCCAGCAGTGGACGTCTATCGGCTGAAATGATGATGATGATGATGAAAAACTCGTCTCGTTGTTGGACCCAGCTTTAGTGTCACGATACAAGTTTAATTTTGCATTGGACACCAAGGAAGTGGGGACACATGACATGTATCTACGTTAGGCCGGGTCCATACGAAGTATTATTTATGTCTATGTTTGTGAAAGTGTTTGTAGTTTGTCCTTCCTTCACGTCGTAAGGATTGGATTTGAATGAATTTTGTTGCGATCCAGGCCTAGTATATGTGTGATCAAGTATGATAAGGGTGTTTGTATGTTGCAGCCGCAGCTGAACGAGCTTCTGGCGGCGCACGGGCCCGCGGCGCCGGGGCGCGGTCCCCACGCGCGGCCCTACGACCGCCACCGCTCCGTCTCCGAGAGCGAGCGGGCCGCCAGGGCCTTCAGGTACCTGCCCACTCCATCAGGAACAAGGGAACGAGGCTCACGGCGACCACAGAATATTTAACAGCACTACATACAGAACGGCCACGGAATCACTCGCCTGAATCTAGCCGGCGCGCGACTCGCCCTTACCGTCATCTGTTTCATCCGGAGATGGAGAGTGGATCACTGGCCCGCGTAGCTGGTACACACACAGCTCAGTGGTAAATTCAAATTGAATTTCGCACATAGTTGAACTCTCCTCTTCGGAGATCGAACCACTAAGCCACCACGTTGTTTAAACCATATAAAAATGATTGTTTGTTCGCAGCCGCCCGGCGCCTCCGAACAACAGCAACAGCCGCGGCCGCGCCGGCTCGTGCGGCGCGCAGAGCGTCGTCGCCACCGCCCGGCCCCGCCGTGAGTAGCCACTCTACACTGAACCACAGAATATTTAATAGTACTACATACAGAATGGCCACGGAATCACCCGCCTGAATCTAACCGGCGCGCGACTCGCGCCCAACTCGCCCTTACCGTCATTTGTTTCATCCGGAGATGGTCGTTGGCCCGCGTACTGGTACACACACATTTACAAGTGTACAGACGTCCTCGCACGCAAACATTGACACTTCATTCGAATGGGGACTATCGTTTCTTTGCTCACCAGTTGGCGCCACTGTAGACTAAGGTCCAGAGGTATAGCTGTCAAAGGCGACTCTATAAGATCGGCGCCGAAACTTAGTTTTAAATCTTGAATCTCATTACGTTTATTAATTATAAATAACTATCATTATATCGAGTAGCTATTGTTGTGCAGTTCCGTTTTGTTCGGATTTTTTTATTTTTGTTTCAAGGCGTTCACATTCATCGCCAAATAATCCATATTTGCGATAATTTCACGAAGGAGATCACTTTTCAACAGGTAAATTAAAGATTTATATCACGAAGCCCGCCAAAACCAGTAAAAAGTGAATGTTATTGGACCTCACGCGACACTAGCGCCTCTAGTGGCAAATTCACACGCGATAGCCCCCATTGTGTTCGAATACGTGTTATTGGAGGCCGCGTCCGCCGTGTGACTGCACTAAGCCTGGGTTGATTCAAGCGCAGTTGACGGACTCCTGGTCGTTAAATATGGCCGCCGAGCTGTCATTCCATACAGAAACGTCATTTTGTCCCATAGTAAAATATTTAACATTAACGTTAACTTTAACGAACGAATCAACCCGCCCTAAACTCATCATATATACCAACAGATAATAAGCTAAATATGAACCACGTAGGTCCACGTTGTTGCGAGCTATAGGCCCTGCCATTCGCCGGCCGCAGCTGCGGCACGCTCGCCTCGTTCGCTTGGCTCATGCCGCAATTTCACCTGTTGCTTGTGTAATTTTATTTGAGTTTAGTATTACGGTAGCTTTTTTATTTCATTCATAGTCATATACACAATTATCGTAAAGCAAATACACATTTCTGTGTATGTGTTTCAGGCTTGTCTAAATTTGATGGCACCAAAATAGATATCTCCAGCCATTTGTATTTTAAATATTTGATAAAATTCTGATTTTTGGTCAAGATTATGATTAAAAATAGATCAGAATTTAATGTTTGGAAGGGTAAGAGTCCGATTTTTTTTTTCTTCGTAATAGACTTGGATTTTCTTTTCAGCCACACCAAAAACAATAAAGCCCGACGCCGCATCCGAACTGAAGACCGCTGCGCAGACGCAGTGATCGCGACAGTGGAACCGGACTCTAATTGCATTTCTAACATAGTGCCGAGACGCTGTCGATTTAGTGTTTTTTTTTATTATTATTAAGCTGAGTGTAGTGTTGCCGGTTTACGAAATTAGTTTGGAGCGGTCTGGGATGCAGGCTTTTTGGTGTATGAAGCCAAGGTAAGATTTCCTTTTTTATTTATGATATAAAAAAAAACGAAAATCTTTCATTATAAACGGTTCAGTGAATTTGCCTTAATATGGCTACTATATAGACCGAGATATTTTCACGTTCACATTGAAAAAAAAAGTCAAGGAAGAGGAAATTAATTATTGTTTTTGGACGGCTGAAAAAATTTGCTATAAGAGAATATAACAGGTAATTAAAAGGAAAACTATGATATCTAAGTAAGCTATACATATTTACGCATCTTGGTCGACCTACTGAAAAAAATGCACTCGGAGAAGTAAAATTTAATATTGTAAGGAACTCTACATTGCGCGTGGCTCGACACGCACTTGGCCGGTTTTTAAGAAGAAGAATAACATTTATTTGACACATAAATTCGACACAGCAAAAATACAATAAAATAAAAATAAGGTTATACAATTGGGCTGATTTGTGCCAAAAAGGATCCCACTCAGCATAATGCAGCGGTGAAACCGCGGCGCTGGTTTTCAGTGGGGCCCTTTATGAGTTAAAACTATAGCCAATGACATCACGAACGTCACTTACGATAAACCTACATATACCCACTTAAGATTAATTACATATATTTAACAATAACGGTTCGGTTTTTGTTAATATGTTTTCTTTTTCTCTTGCAGCTTGTACGCATCGACAATAAACGCTACGCGACCTTCGGCCACGGCCGACGCCGCCTGTAAGCATTAAGCGTCTAATATTCTAGAAAAAATCTATTTTTGACATTGTACCATATTCGAGCCGAACTCCTGCAGTCACCTTACTTTTATTCATTTTCCTAGCGTATAATTAATATATAAAAATTGGGTAAGTTTTTCTTTTCGCTTGCGTAGGTAAGTTTCTTTTTGTGGCAACACTCGGGTGCTTTCCGATTCCGTTCTGGCAAGTCGACGATTCGAATTTCGAACGATCTTGACTCGTTTCGCAAGTGAGGTGAAAGACGTTCTAAATTTGAACTGTCGGGGCATAGTGCCAGGTTTTTTTTAGGTACATCGGATCTCGGACTTTAGGTTCTTTATAGGGGACGAGTGGAGAATCTGTACAGTTGTTAATACGCTAATAGTCAAATTGATATTAGTCTAAAAAAATAGTCGTGAAAATGGAACGAAATTTGTAAAAATATCTCAAGACTGGCCGCATGTTTGATAGCGTTGGTAAAGCTTCTATGTAGTCTGGGTTTGATTTTTTTTATAGTGTGGATTTCTGATGTATATTTGACTTGTTTATGGCATTCTGAAAGGTATGACGTATTTCGTGTAATATCTATTAAGATATCTGGGTCGGTTGGTTTTAAAAAACACATTAATCGTTTTTTTAAGGAATTAATGTTTATATCAATCGACTCAGTTACCTATTCATCTCTTTTTTTTTTTAATTATCCAATGACTTGATACTGCCACTTACATATAACAATACAAGCACACATTTTTCTTTAGACTCATAATATGAAATAGCATGAAACTACGTAATGAATTGCGTATGTATATTGTATATTTTAATGGGATACGATATATTATATAATCTTGCTATTTTCTATTATAATATAATGCCAATCTGACGTAGCATTTTATGAATTCAAAAACGTTGGTATTGGTATAGAATGTTTTTATATCGACTACTAAATGGCTTTAAAAATGCTAAATTGTCATTAGAACATGTATACTATATTGAATTTTTTATTTGGCAAAATGACGCAAAAAATATTGAGGTCGATCTTAATAATACCATTTAGTTGATTTCGGGCTTTTCGGTTAGCAGTCGATGTAAGAACATTGGGATTTTTTTTTAATTACTTGTAACTTAATAAAATTAACTTGCTCAATAGAGTTTGACGATGAAAACGGAAAGGTACGAGTGCGTCATCCATTTTGAATGATGTTTTTCATTGTTTCTCCAGTTCTTCTTCAGTGGAAATTTGACTATTGTATTTGTATCTTGAAGTTAAGCGAAAAATGGGTAAAGTAAAGTACAACATACATATACAACGCAATTCTTAGTGTTTAGTTCGTAGACTGATCCTTTCCTTTCGACTATTTATTCATGAGGATAACGCACTCGCCCTAGTAAAAACTGTATAGAGCACCAAATCCAAGTGTGTGCGAAGCTATTTTTTTTTTAGTTTTAAGTGTGCTTTTTTTTAACTGTATGGGATAAACCACAACTTTATATTTGCGGGTGAGACCCAAGCTAAACCGTGTAGTTAGTATGTAAACGTCTGCAAATGTAAGTTTGTGTTGGGTGCGTAATTTTTTATACGGCAATAATAGGTACCCGTGTGACGGGGCTTTACATTGTTTTCTTTTTTCACCTGGCAACATTGCGCACCTTTAGATCGTGGTTGTTAGGACAGCGTCCCAGTAGTGTGAATAGAAAAGTTCTACCAATCAGTGATATGTTTTCCATATGCTGCTCCGATTTAAATTCTTTTTAAAACTTTAACAATGCAATTTGACATAGATAAGTAATGTTTTTTATATTTTTCTTTATTCACTCGTGCTGCCCTAACAGCGCGGTAATACTAAATTTATTCTTATATAGTTGTCTAGACCTGGCTTCGATCGCTTCTTATTTTTAATAGTTCCTATGAATATAAACCTCACGACGCGGGAATCGCATACAAAAACATTTATAGGCAAAATCTAATCTAAAAAAATCCCCATTTAGCAATAATACATTTAAGCGTAGATAAACGCACTAATAGTTTAACTTTTTTTAGATAGTCAAAGCGATTTCTGTGTCCAATGGCTGTCGGCTGAAAATAAACTTAAATTTCTTCGTTATGTGATTCGAAACAAATATAATATCGAGGAAAATAATGCGTTCATATACAATATTTGGTTTCAGTAACTTCAAATCAGTAATAAGTGTGTTATTTTAAGGGAGGATCTTAGGAATACAGTGGAGAGAAACAAGTATACATTACCTACTGTTATGTACTTTCCTTGCTATTTTCTTTTTATTCAATGAGGGCCACCAGTTGGCGCCACTGTCGTGTGAGGTGTGGCTGTCTATTACCCAGAAACAGTGTCAATGTTACATGACATTTGAAGTTTCCGAGCCCACAGGGTTGCCAATTTAGCACAGAATATGCAAAATTGGCAACACTTGACTCCACGTGACACAAACGCCTCTAGCGGAGAACTAATATGCGATAACCATATGTCGATCTAGTGTTAACTCGAATTTCGGAGCACGCACTACAGTATGGGCTCTGCCACCCTTCTTGTATCATTTCTCTATAGTGATAGATAACCCACATTAATATCATAATCCTTCCATAGAAATTTCTTCTAGGGATAAGCCTGCCTTTGTACATGTGTCTCTTCACTGTATTGAAAATTGTATTTGTGTTTTTATTATGTACAATAAAGTGATACTTACTTACTTAATATCTTATGATATCATCAAGATTTAAAAAAAAGATACATTTTAAAATGTCCCGTTCACAAGTCTAGCCGGCAGCCTGAATTTTCTTTACCGTCCCTAGCTGGAGGTTAGATTAGTTTTGACCAAGTAAAAATATTGAGTAAACACTTATTTCGAAGCGGTCAGCTTGCATACCGCTTTTGAACGAGGCAGATGAAAATAAACCAAGTAAAGTAACGCACGCAGTTGAACAGAAAAAATGCACAACCAACTTGACAGTTCTGTTTGTTGTTTGTCAAAATTTTAGTAAGTAAATGAGCTGGTGTCGTCTGAAATGACTAGTGATTCTTCAAATGTGAAACAGCTTAACTCCTCGTTCAAAAGTCCATAAACTTAAGTCTTATGACATCCTTATTGTTAAGTTGTTTTAATTATTGTTATTAAAGGAGACGATGTATAAGTAATGCTGATAAGGTAATCATAGGGTTATTGTATAAATGAAAAATATACAAAAAAAAATATCTTGCTATAATTATTAAGAGATAATGTACATTAACTGTTTTAGATACACAGATATGTCAGTGACTAACTTGTTGGAATTTTCCTTTTGCAAAAAAAAAATTGCTGCGTCCGGTTCACGCTGGTCTGTTCAAGCGATGAAGAAAAAAATACCACTACTATGTAAATCGCTAAATAAATCGTTTCTTTGATTTTTTTAAAGCGTTTAAAAGCATTTACCTTCTTTATAAAGCGTAAAACATTGTTTTTATCAATAAACTATCGAGTATGCTAAGTTAATAGAACCAGCGAATTATAAGCCATTTGATGCCTATATAACATTATCATTAATCATCAGAAAAAAAAACAATTCTTTTGGCAAATCCAAAGACAATTTTCATTTTGACAGAACAGTCGAGCGCGAACCTAACGCCAATTTCGGTTGTTGTAATATAGAGTAGTGTCCTATACGGTAGTCAGTATGTTAGTACTCGGAGATAAAATATAAGAACATGGTTTTTTTAAGAGCGCTTGCAAGCGTCCGAGCGGCGGCCCGTAAATATGTAACGGTGTATGTTTTATTTCTAATTCACGATTCGGTATTTTCTTTTTTTTTTATGATTTTCTCGCAACGCCGCCGCCGGCGCTCCATATGGCTGTAAGTTATACATTATATACATATTATTATTATATTGATAAAATAAATTAATAAGAAAAGCAACGAGTTATTTTATTTAGCACCCTTTTCTTTTTCTAATACTTAATGTATTCAGGTCTGGTTTACACTGAGTCAGTACTTATCAACTGATGGCCCAACCACACTCTCGCGAGGCGCCTCCTAGAAGCTGGCACGAGTCCTGGCGAGTGGAGGCTTTCGGGGGTGACAAATCGATCTAGCTTGATCTCATATCTGGGAAAATTAGGTTTTAGCTATTTTCACCCGGAGCAAATCTCAGTCGCCCAGGTACTATATATTTGTACAAGTTACCGCAGAATCGCCTATACAGATTTGGCCGACATTTGGCATATGTGGCTTGAGGATGCGACAAACCGATCGGTTGAAGCCGTGGCCTAGTGGTTCGACCTACAGCCTCTCATGCAGAGAGTCGGGGGTTCGATTCCTCTAAGTTTACTTATGTGCGAAATTCAATTTGAATTGACCACTGTGCTTTTCGGTGAAGGAAAACATCGTGAGGAAACCTGCACGCATGCGAATTAACTCAAAGATATGTGTGAAGTCCCCAATCCGCACTGGGCCCGCGTGGAGACTATAGACCAAACCCTCACGTGATGAGAGGAGGCCTGTGCCCAGCAGTGGGTCGCAAATAGGCTGTAGTATAGTAGTAGTAAATCGATCTAGCTAGGATTCATATCTGAGAAATATTTCCAGGCTCTCGGAACTATCTCTACACCAAATTTCAACAAAATCGGTCCAACTGTTGTGAAGGAAGGAAGAACGAACACTTTCTTCACATTTATAATATTAGTATGGATAATAATAGTATTTTTGCCCCACATTTTCCATACGAAAACCCATTCGGTCTGTACCATTTTTAAGGTTCCGCACCTCAGAAGGATTTAACGGATGCTATTAAACAAGGACCAAACAATTTTGTAACCAAAATAAAGATATTAAAAATCGTAGATACATTGCGAATGCTATGTCTATAAATAATGCGCTAAGGTAGATAAACGTACCTATATATTTTTATACAAGTATTTTACTAACAAAAATTCACTAATTTCGATTCGAGCTGGCAAGCAAGAAGAGAAAGGTACATACAAAAACCGATAAGATAAGACGTCATTGTCACGCATTACGTTTGTGATTTCCTTTTGTCAAGTCTGACATCATGACATGACATTGACATGTCCATTTCAACAGATCTATAATTAGTGTTATTATTTTATATATTTTTAACCTCATCTTTTGATTGTTTCTCAATTATAAGGAATACAATTAGTGAATAAACACTAATTTGACTAAGCTTGGTGTTAAACCGGAAGTACGACGTTACATAATTATTACTTTGTCTATGGTATATTTTTTAGAAATTTAATTATACTTAAATTTGAAATAATTCAGGAAAGATGATAAACAATCCAGTTCTTTAAAGGCGATGGTATTTATTTGTAATTTTAAACCTTCTTTAGGCTGTTTCGGAGATATGGCATCGTTTCAATAAAAATAGCATGGATGTCTTTGGTTAATATTTATAGCTAGTAACATTACCCATCACGAGATAGCGAGTTTTTAGTCGATTCAACATCCTAATCGATTTGAAGTCGGATTTAATAATTATTACAAGCTATGCATGTTCTAGCATCAAGCATTCACGCCACCAGGCAGTTGGCGATAGTCTAAACATGGTCCAACCAAACTGACCACTTTGATGGAAAGTGGCGCACAGTAGGTTCATTTTCGTAGAGAAGAAATACCAGTTGTGTTGGCACTTGGGGAATGCAAACCAATTGGCATTTACAAGGAGCCTGCTGGTGTATCAGTCACAACTCTTTATGCCACAGTCAACCAGAGAAGTATAAGAATTATATCAATAAGTTCGAATATAGCAAATGAAGCAATACTTACGGACGAATTTAAAATAACAAAATTCTGATCATGTCATCATTTAGGTCACTAAATCGTCACTGCCCTTTGAGAAAGACCTTTCTTCTCTGATAACACTTAACCTTCAACACAAAATACTTGCAGACCTGGATCTACGAGGGCTTTAACCGGGGCAGGGGCACTTCGTATCCACGACATAAATTATATCTTTGTTGATGGAGAAACTGTGGCAGTGGAGTGAAAAGGAAGGAATTATGTATCATATATCTAAATCTTCATCTGAAGCCTGACAAATTACTTATGCCATTTTATTAAAAATGAATCGTCACGGTGGTAGTGAAAATTAGCTAGGTTAATGAGTATTCCATTGGAAAGAAAGAACGCTTGCTTGTCCTCCGAAATCAAATCTGTATGCGAATTAATTAAGTTTTTAGTAAATTAAGTAAGTTTTAGACAGCAAAATAGTAATTTCATCGCTAAGAAATCATTAAAATTTATTTATATTCTTCTATTTCTTCTTTCTAAAGTGTTTATCTTGTACACGATTTAAATAATTGAATATGGTTAAATTTCAATAGTTTAATCTTTAATTTCAGATATTTTTCCTCTTATTATATCTTCCACAGCAGCGTACCGATTTTTACCAGCTAAAAGTATATTTTTTTCAATCGAATGACTGACTCGGTCGATTAATCGATATGGCGGGCACGCCAAGTGTTACCAGCTTCGCGCTGGAAAAAAATTACATCACCATTTCATGGCAGGCGTTTGACGCATTTGTTAAAATTTCGACTTTTCGTGACAGCACGTCATTTTCGACATTTGATTGATAATTTTCTAAAGATCCATCAAATTAGTTTGTTTGAAAGTTAGTTTCGGTGCGAAATGTTATTATTTCATCACGGATATAGTTTTATTACGATGTGATTTAGTGGGTACCATTTTAGGTTGTGTCAGGGTAGTCCACTATGACTGCTCAAAAGTGTGTAGTTGAAGGCTGTAACTTGGAGTACGACGTTGTTTGCAGCTTCTCCTTCTACAAGTAAGTGTTTTCCCGCCATTACTTTGATAATTACTTGATTCCTTAACAAATTCGCGAACCAATTTTTTGGTTATCAGGAACGCTTGACCTCGAAAAGCGTCGAATCTCTAGCGCCGTTTCATAGCGTAAACGATTGTGTTTTCTTTCGTATTGGATAACGATATCGCTTGTTTGTGTACGTAACTCATTTCTACTTTCATTATTTAGTATGTGTGTATGAGTAACATCATTAAAACTTATCTCCATACATTTGAAGTAGGGAAGTAATAAATGTGATTTTATTGCATTTAGTGTCAGTGGAAAATTTCAGATTTCCAAATCAATGCTGGCTAATGACTGCTCTCTCTTATTAGCATGAATTTCCTGATTATTTATTCAATATAACAATATTTAAAGTAAGTATATAAAAAATCTTGTTAATTGACATCTATTTGATCATATTGATAACTATTACTAATAACATTAAAAAACAACATCTATTTTGTGTTGCCATAAAAAATGTTTTTATGATGGAGTGGCTGTTATAAGTTTATAGTTTGATATATTACTATAAATCTAAATATATAAAACTCAAAGGTGACTGACTGACATAGTGATCTATTAACGCACAGCCCAAACCACTGGACGGCTCGGGCTGAAATTTGGCATGCAGGTAGATGTTATGACGTAGGCATCCGCTAAGAAAGGATTTTGCAAAATTCCCATGAGAACGGGAAAAATCGGGATTTTACTTTTTAACATTTCTGCGCATATGACGTTGCGGGGAAAAGCTAGTTCTTAATATAATGTCTTAATGACTCAATTAATAGATTAATGATATAAGGCACATTATTACCAGTACTCATACCATTGTCTATTCTCACTCACTAAACACACACATATTGAATAATGTTTAAACTTACCCCTACTTTTGTACACTATGCACTATCTTTATAGCTATAATGGGCTGCATTTTTCAACCGACGAAAAAAAAAGGAGGAGGTTCTCAATTCGAAACGTATATATATATTTTTTTTTTATGTATGACCACGCATATCTCTGTCAATCGTGAACCGATTTCGATGATTCTTTTTTTAATTGAAAGGTGGAGTGGGCAAAATTTACCTCCAACTTGAACCATTTTAATAATTTGGTTTAGTTCTGATGATGGGATCCATGACAAAACGAGGGAACTCCTCGAATTTTGTTAGCATGTGTATGATTTTGGCATCAATTTCAAAGACTACAGTGAGACTTACGTCCCATCGTACACATGTTTAGAAAGTATAGCCGAAAAAAAAAAATTAATAAAAAAATAGAACCTACTTCAAACTCCGACAGCCTGTGAAGTCGGTGTCAAGTGAACCGCCCCAAAGCTATGACTATCTTAAAGTGAACTTGACACCAACTTCACAGGCTATCGGAGTTTGAAGTTGGTTCTATTTTTTTATTTAAAAATTTTATACAGATAAGTGTGAGAAGATACCTTCTATTTTGATTCATCTGATACTACCATTGGAGCAAATGTTTTCAATATTATATGTTGTTGGAAATTAATTTTATTAACCCTATGATTGGCAGATTTTGAAGTCTTAATCTGGGCCCTTGTATATAGCCATAGAGCACATATATGACTGGAACTTATATTCTTGCCAGTCAAGGGGTTAAATCAAAAATGTGGCTGACAAATCATGCAATTTGAAACATTGAGGAGAGTCTTAAGAATTTTGTTTCTTAAATAATAAGAGCATTGCAATACCATCCGAGTACAACTCCACCGGTGGATTGGATTTCCTATCAGTATACTGAATTAAAAGTTGATCTTTTGTGATTACCACGGGTCAGTTAATTTCTGTGTCTCTACAGATCAGTAGGTCATTAAATAAATGATTATTCCAGACTGCATGAGAAATTTATTTACCCATCGTTTTTCTCACAAGTAGCATCTAATCAGACTTATCTAGCTAAAATCCGTAAAGCTGTTTAGAAAATACATATGTATACTTGAAAAACATAGTCATCCTACTTCCTACTACTACTACTACGGCCTATTTGCGTCCCACTGCTGGGCACAGGCCTCCTCTCATCACTTCCTACTAATCCTACTAATATTATAAACGCGAAAGTTTGTAAGTATGGATGGATGTTTGTTACTCTTTCACGTAAAAACTACTGAATGGATTTTAATGAAACTTTACAATAATATAGCTCATACATCAGAATAACACAGGCTACAATTTATAAAGATATTGTGTATATAAGCTACTCGAAATACTAATCCTGCGCAGACGAAGTCGCAGGCACCAGCTAGTAGATATTACATTTTCTACAATACAAAAGATGGGAAAATGAGCTAAATCTTACAGCAGGGCCCTTTTGGAGAAGGGTAGCCCAAGATAGAAAACAATGGAAATGTTGGCCTATGCCACAAGGCACACTGAGCTCAGAGATATTTTATAAGAAACTAAAAATACAGAACGGAATAAAAATATACTCAGGATATAAAGGCTACTACTACTACTACTACAGCCTATTTGCGTCCACATAAAGGATAATGAGACAACATAAAAGATGAGAGGATGAAATTGTGGAAATGGCCGGCAGAACATGGACCAGAAAGGTCACTGATAGGAAGGAATGGAGGAGACTGGGGGAGGCCTTTGCCATAAGGCCTCTGTGTGCCTTCTGGCAAAGGCCTCCCCCAGTCTCCTTGATTAAAATTTCGATTACTGTAGTTTTAAGTATTTTATTGTAAAATTTTCTGAAAAGAGGCTATAAATAAATAAAGGATAATGAAAGGAAAAGAATGCATTTCTGGTGCTGTTATATAATAAAGAACATTATGCGGTACTTACATAAATATTCTGTTGCCAGTGTAAACACAGGCTCCGACAGCGAGCCAATCCGGCAAGAATGGATCGAGGGGGCCATGCAGGAGGAGAGCGAATGCCTGTGGCGGCATGTCAGCTTGCAGCTCTGTGGGTACGTACCTCCTGAACTATGTCTACAAACGTCTTAGTCTATATCTATGCTGGCCACTATTTATAAACCATTGTAGCTCCTAGCACTATTGTATGAGAAATAATGTAATATTTTAACCTTAATGTCATGACTGGCTCTAGCTGTGTCATTTTTGTAATCATAATAAATAAATAAATATCTTGAACTTGAAGGATATTAACAGTTGTTACTAAAGCGAAGAATACATTTTATATGATAGGGTCTCCCTACTATTTTCCATGTATCCCTATCAAAACTATACCACTACAACAGCATATCTACGGCCCACTGCTGCTTAGGCTCATTAGAGGGTTTTGGCTATAGTGTATAGTATTTCCTTGAAAACTTTACTTTGCAAGAAATGCAAGTTGCAAACCATTTTCTCTCTAAGGGACACGCCGACTCTGTCGCAATACAGTTGTGCGTTTCCTCCTGGGCCTATATTCGAAGTCGCCCACACGTCAAGTTGAACTTTAAACCAAGCTGGGCCTATATTCGAAGTCTTAAATAGAGATCTCACTGTTCCCTATAGGATCGCTCACGCGTTAAGTTGAACTTTAAATCTAGCTGCTTATCTATCCTATAGGGAACAGTGAGATCCCTATTTAAAAACTTCGAATATAGGCACTTGTTCTATTTCACCGTCAAAGAGTAGAAAGGATAGCGATGTGAATCGCGTGACTGCATCGCCACAGAATATTTATAGAATAGAATAGAATAGAAATCATTTATTATATCACAAAAGACACCACCACCAACTTATACTAGGTACAATAATGATAAATCTTAAGACTATACAATGGTGCCGAAATGTGACACAAAAAGGTCCTCCTCTCAGCATGTGCCGTGGCACGGAGCGCCGCGACGCTGGTTTTCAGGGAGGCCTTAGTGAGTGGAGAGCGACAGCAAACGACAACTAATAATACATAATAATTAACTACTTATAGTATAATACATAATTACTTGCAATGGTACATAAATAAATAAATAAATATAAAAATAAGTATAAAGGAGAAGGAGAATTGGTGAACGGAATGCAGAGGACCAAAAAAGGCCAGGATCTGGACACTGCACGAACTATAACGATTTTTGTAGGCGTAATAATATTTTTTTATAATTATATTTAAAAGAACCAATAGATACTGAGTTTCTTATAGGAGGAGGTAAATTATTCCAACATTTCGTGGCAGCGTAACGAAAGCTGCCACGAAATGAGGCCGAACAGTGTCTCGGACAGAGGAGCCTGATCGCTAATCTGACTTCACGTTTAGAAAACACAAGCTTGTTAAACAAATAACTGGGTTTGCCTGTTTTCACTACTCCAAAGAGCAATGTAGCAAAATGTAAGGAACGTCGGGCCTCCATCTTTAATAGGTTACTTCGGTTGAGGTAAGGTGTAACGTGTGTCCTAGGAGGAATAGGAAAACAGTATCTGGCGCACGCATTTTGGACACGCTGAATTAGTGCCTTGGATCGTGCCAAAAGGCATTCACTTATAACGGTGTCGACGTAATTCAATTTAATAGTACTACGTACAGAATGGCCACGGAATTACCCGCCTGAATCTAGCCGGCGCGCGACTCGCGCCCAACTCGCCCTTACCGTCATTTGTTTCATCCGGAGATGGAGAGTGGATCGTTGGTCCGCGTACTGGTACACACACATTTACAAGTGTACAGACGTCCTCGCACGCAAACATTGACACTTCATTCGAATTGTGTTCGAAATCGTGTGGCATAACTGGGACTAAATTTGTATAGTTTCATAAAATCCAGTGATTGCCGTTTTTGAACAGTATTTTTCAAGAGATCTAGGGAATAATCAGTTCCAATAAAATTCACCGCAAATGGTGAATAAGAATGCATCCTAATTCTTAACTATACATGGTGGGTCAGAAAATATGGCAAATAATTAACCCACAGTATCGTCTATCGATTCTAAGTATATTGTATAGGTCTTTAATTTTTTTCGAGTTGGTAAAAAATAAATTTTGTATAGGATTCAGGCGTCGCTCACACAACCAATCCCATATACAATTATTTTTTGCCATATTTTCTGACCCACCGTGTATAATTCTCTGGCAGGTATCATTTCGAGCTGGACGCGCAGGGCTTGTGGATAGATTCCCCTATGCTGCCCGAACTGCTGACTCTACAGGAGCAAGTCGCAGCAATCACTCCCACAGAGAGCGACAAGAAAGGTGAGCTAAATAACTTCTAAGAATAGAATAAGAATACTATTGCAACACAAGAATAATATACAATCATGGACACTATAGTACGACACAAGTGAGAAGGCGCGCGGCGAAGCACTTGGGCTGTTGATTCAGAGACTATTTTTGCTTAATCCGCGCGCCTTCTAAGTTGTATCGTGCTATACTTAACAGATATTAAAAAAATAGTGACAGTAAAAAACAAACATAGTAAGTATAAAAAAAAAATTCTTCCACTCAGCAATGTTTTTTCAGCTACTGAAGGTGGGTGTAAGCCCTGTAGGTCTATCTATGCTAATATTATAAAGGCGAAACTGTCTCTGTCTGTCTGTTAGCTTTTCACGCTTCAACCGCTGGACCAATTTGGATGAAATTTGGTATGGAGATACACTCAACAGCAATGAAAACGGGTCACTTTGTATGGAAAATCCTATACAGTGACCCGTTTTCATTGCTGTAGTTGGAGTCCCGGAAAAATGTTACGTAACACGATAACCGAATTTCACGCGGGTGAAGTCGCGGGCAGAAGCTAGTTTATCATAAAAAAGAAAAGAATTATATTTTTTCATATGAATTATAAATTGATTAATGCATAGCCTAAATTAGTTTGCTTTCATATTAAGAGGGTTTACTCCGAAAGTTGGCAACGTCGCAAATAGCTAATCCATACGAACACACACGAAACACACGAAAATTTTAGAATTATAGAAGTAGTATCTTTTGAAAACTTTCCATCGTTTTTTCCATGCATTTTAATGTAATATTATCATTTGAATGCCTAACCAACAAATATAAAACGAGACGCGTCAGTCACCATAGAAGGATAACTTCTTTTTTAATTCAGGAATATTGAGAAATTAATAAAAACAGCGAAACATTTGAAAGATATATGCGATGTTGCCAACTTTCGGGATAAACCCTCTCAATTGCGTACTTAATTTCAAGCACAAAACAAAACTGACACGGTCCTAATTTCTAGTCTATGGTCTTGTTAGGCTAGAGCGAGACTGCTAATAGAATAGAAACTACACATAGCTTTTTTCCCAACATGTATTATGAAAAAAAAAACCGTATTTTCATTGTGTTTTATCACGTCACGTTATTCAAACGTTTCTAATTGATACAAATTCAAATAAAGGCTACTAACCGCGTACAGAACGACACAACTTAGAAGGCGCGCGGTGAAACACTTAAGCCGTTCCACAGAGTCTATTATTGCTTAAACCACGCGCATTCAAAGTTGGGTAAACTTGTAAGAGCGGTTCCGATCTGCGTCCGATCCTAACCCTTGGAAATACAATAGGGATGACGACAGGGTGAAGAAATCGAAATTCTAATTAGTCCGTCAGTCAGGTAATAAAAAAATATCAGACACGTATTTTTTGTTTCATCAAATTGACAAAGAATGACCAAGTTAAAACGCATTAAAGTTGGAGAGTGGGGGCTAACTACGTCACCGTTAGGTATAAATCGTACCTAACCGTGACGTCACGCGACTTTTTAACTCAATATATCTCCGTATAATATTTCGTCGACATTTCACACAACTTGACCTAGCCCCAAACTAAGCAAAGCTTGTACTATGGGTGCTAGACAACGATATAAATACTTATATAGACAAATACATACATACATAAATACTAAACATCCACATCCATGACTCAGGTACAAACATTAGTGCTTATCACACAAAGTTTGCCCCGAGCGGGATTCGAACCCGCGACCGCCGGATCAGAGGGCAGGGTCACTACCAACTGAGCCAAACCTGTCGTCAAAGTATGGTATAAGATTGATTACGTGAAAAAAGAAAAAATACGTGTCCAATACTTTTCAATTATCATCCTGATAGACTAAGGAAAAAAAGTTCTCGTCTCCCCTATTTGTATATATTATCAGTCTTCCAGATTTCTCTCCACCACCACCGTCACAGCCTATTTCCGTCCCACTGCTGGGCACAGGCCTCCTCTCATCACGCGAGCGTTCGGGGCTGTAGTCCCCACGCCAGCCCAGTGCGGATAGGGAACTTCACATCCATGAACTACTTCGCAGATGCGTGCATCTTTCCTCAAATGCAATTTGAATTTACCACTGCGCTTTTCGGTGAAGAAAAACATAGGGAGAAAACCTGCACGCATCTGCGAAGTGATTCAAGTGAAGTGATGTGTGTGACGGCCCCAATCCGCACTGGGCCCGCGTGGGGACTACCGCCCAAACCCTTTCGTGATGAGAGGAGGTCTGTGCCCAGCAGTGGGACGTAAAAAGGCTGTTGTGGGGGTGGGGATGAGACGTAGTGCGTAGTTAATCGTTTTAAGGCGTTACCTTTAGTACGCGTCGATCATTAATTCCTAGTTGTTATTAGTCTAGTTAGAAAAATACTTCCCAAAATTTTGAAGACATCCCATCGTTGCTTAGTTAAAAAATAATTAAAATTTGAAATAAATTAATAATTAACTATTTGAATTATTTGCTTAATTGAAATGTTAAGTAAGTTTCCTTGGACCCTTGGTCCAAAGGTCCTTTGGGTGAAATAAGCTCTGGTTGCAGGTCGCGGGACCGAGAGCTTTCAAGGGTTATTCGAAAAGTTCATAGGACCCAACTCAAAAGGTACCCCCCCTGTATGTACCTTAAGCGAGCACTGTGCAAAAAATAAATAAAGTTATGATTAAAATAAATTTCCTTGAATGCCACACCAATGAGGGTTTCCTTTATTTGAGCTGATTTGAGTAATTGAATATTGTAATGTTGAAGTAGAAAACACCTTAAATCCATACTACTGTTTGTGTGTACCTGTTCACGCTTCAACAGCTGGACCGATTTAGATGAAATTTGGTATGAAGATAGTTGGAGTCCCGGGGAAGGAGATATACTACTTTAACCCCGGGAAATACCATTGCTCCCGCGGGAACGCGATATTCGATTTGCATGCGAGCGAAGTCACGGGGCGGGGTGAAGCTAATTAACATATAATTCTGTAATTTTGAAATATAATTGGCCTTAAATAACAAATAATATTCACGGTTTGACAGCTATTTGGATCCGTTATCACTCGTTGGTGAGCGGTGTTTTAGGAAACCCACATTGACAAATTTAGTGTCCATTTTAACTATACATATAAATATGGATGGCCTATGTCCTGTAGTCCCGAATAGTCCTAATAGTGACTAAAAAAATACAAGAACCAAGGCTTTATTTGGAAATCTTCCAACAAGATTATAGCATAGTGCTTGCTTCTATTTCAAACGGTTTCATTTGCGTATGGTACCTATATGTTAAACGCCATTTATATGTACAAATTAAAAGTAGGTTCCATGAAGTCCCATCTATCTATATATCACCTTTTTTTCGATACATGCATAATAAGGTTAATCTAGAATAGGTAATTTTAGTAATCTGATAGAAACCATTAAATAAAAGTGTAATGGTTTTATCAACTTTTATTGATACACAATTTTTTTTAAATAATTATTATAAGCAAGCATTTGACCACGATCTCACCTGATGGTAAGTGACGATGCGGTCGAGGGTGATACATGCTTACTTAGATAGTACCTGTTCACTCTCGACTTGAAAAGATCCAAGGTTGATTGTGCAATATTGTAACTAAATAAGTATGTAACGGAAGTTGACTTCTCCATTTACTTTTTTAAAGTAGCGGTTTTTTTTTCAATTTAATATAACAGGTCTAAATGGACAAGAAATCTGCATAATTTGGCCACTAGGGGCGCTGCGATCGCTTGACCCAAACCATCTGTCAATTACATAGAGAAATATTTGTTGTTATTGGGTTTTACTTAAATTATTAAAAAATGCCGCGCTGTGCAGTTCCAGGATGCAATGAGAACGGACGACACGTATTTCCGAAAGACTTGGTATGTGTCTGGGGCAGGTATAATTGCATTGGGATGTCTTCATTTTCATCACAAATAACTAAACCAAATTGCGGTCAATATTTAATAATTTTAAAGAAATCTACTTAAAATTGTCAACAAAAAAACCCGTAAAAATTTGACAGCTGCAGTGTTTGGGTTTTGGTTTGGGTCGAGCGTTTGCAGCGCCATCTGAGTCGAGCTTTGCGTATTCTTGTCCATTGGTAAGACCTGCCTGTTCCAAGCATTAGGTTTAATTGTAGTTGTACAGCAGGACACAAGTTAGAAGGCGCGCGGCGCAGCACTTAAGCAGTTGATGCAGAGTCTATTTTTGCGCCTTCTAGGTTGTGGTAAACCTGTACAGCTCGCGGCATGGATCTTGAGCGTTGAGCGAAAGTAGAGGGGATTTCTGCGCATGTTTACGACTGAATTCCCAATAAGCGTGCACCCCGATGAGACCTTATTTTCGACTTCTGCGCATCGAAGGACACCGCTCAAGCTCGGCGCCGATGCCTGTACCAACTTGTGTGTTGTGATGATGTGATGTTACACCTCTCAAGGAAATTATCTAATTTGTTAGCAATTAAATTATTTTATCTACACTCATGTCATAAACCCTCTATGATGCGTTCAAAAACCGCAAATTATGACCAGCATTAAGATAAACTGTTTAGTTTGAACAGATTTCTTATCTGTGAAAATGTTCTAGCTGTAGAGATCTTCTACTATCTAAAGTCCCGCGCCTTCACATTTCAAAACGCTTCAATGTATTTAAAAAGCACCACCAACACTCTCAACATATGTGTGCGAGCTGAGACAGCCATCAACTATGCGTTGGGAGTGTTGGTGGTGCTTTTAAAATAATGATGAAAAAATTGAAGCGTTTTGAAATGTGAAGCCGCGGGACTTTAGATAGTAGAAGATCTCTATTAGACCATCGAATTCGATTGTCTAATAGCATTCAAATTTCGCACATTTTCGAACAAAAATGCCCGCCTATAATTCTTCAGTCAGACAGAAAGAAAGTTTGTTCCTTTAAATGTCGGCTCTATTTAGTTTATGCTTTTTGAAAATCGAATGTGAGCCACTGACGTATTCGAATTGCCCCCATTGTGGACTACTTGTGGAATACTTTGAAGCATCTTAGAGGATTTATAAAATGAGTGTAGATAAAGTTGTGTATGCAACTGTACATAATTAGGCCTTGAAACACTCGAGCGATATTATTATGAAACTCGCCTGACGGCTCGTTTCATAAAACCCCACTCGTGTTTTAAAGACTTCTATTATGTAGCAGTTACATAAACTACAATTTTTTGTCACCAGCCGCTGATATTATACGCATCGAGCACAACTATAGCGAAGAGCCACAGAAGCAAGATACTAACGAGAACGTATCTCGTCTCAACGTTAGACAGCTCGTAGACACTTTGGGCTATCTGTGAGTATAAGTACATAAATAATATCACGCCTTTTCCCCATGTGGGTATTCAGAGACCACTTCCTTCCATTTGCCAAATTTTAGCTTTCTGCGACCAGTAGTTTCGGCTGTGCGTTGTCTGTCGACCGCGCAGTCAGTCACAACTGAAGAGTTTTATATATATTGACTAGCTGACCCCGCGGACTTCGTACCGCCTTGGTTTTTTTTGGGTATGTAAAATAGCTTGCGTCCTGTTCTCTCTCAGACCTACTGAACATACCCTCCAAATTTCATAAGAATCGGTCGAGTCGTTTCGGAGGAGTTTGGTTACGTACACTGTGACACGAGAATTTTATATATTAGATTTAATACTTCTCTGTTTATCTCGACAGGTTTGGGTCAGTTGGTAGTGACCCTGCCCACTGTTCCGACTATCGCGGGTTCGAATCCCGCTCGGGGCAAACTTTGTGAGATGAGCACGAATGTTTGTACTCAAGTCATGGATGTTTAGTATTTATATATGTATGTATTTCTCTATATACGTATTTATATCGTTGTCTAGCACCCATATTACAAGCTTTGCTTAGTTTGGGGCTAGGTCAATATGTGTGAAATAATCCAAGACATTTATTTATACTTACATCTAATATATAAAATTCTCGTATCGCAGTGTTTGTAACCAAACTCCTCCGAAACGGCTCGACCATCATAAAATTTGGAGTATGTTCAGTAGGTCTGAGAATAGGATGTAAGCTATTTTTCATACCCAGAAAAAACCAAGGCGGTACGAAGTCCGCGGGGTCAGCTAGTACTTACATTCCCATCCGTCCCGTTGTTTGTAATGGAATCTTGCAAGTTAAATTTGACCCACTTTCCGGTTTCCGATTGAGCTGAAATTTTGCACGAATATGTAAATCGCGTGACAATGCAATATTATGATGACGTGGAGCTGATCTGATGACGGAGCTGGAAGGTGGCCATAGGAACTTCGTAATAAAACCACATAATCCAATAGAGTTTGGGCTCGTTTGATTCGTCTTGAAGGGTAGATGAAGGATTTACAAAGAAAAGTACAGTCAGCAATAAAAGCTTGTCCCAATTTTTTTTGATAATACTTTTTTTCAGGTCCTTGAAGAATCTTCAGCGCAAACAGCTGTGGGTGGTCAAAGTGGAGACGGACAAAGCCGAGGCCTCCATCACTCAGGCGGAACAGGTCATCGCTAAGATGCAAGACCCCAAGCAGATCATTGAGGTAAGGTGCCTCTTCCACGACGACAATAGCCTATGCATGTCCCACTGCTGGGCACACGCCTCTTCATCACGAGGGTTGGGGCTACAGTCTCGCGTGGGGACTTCAGACATGTCCTTGAATTACTTCGCAGTTGCGTGCAGGTGTCCTCACGATGTTTCCCTTCAACGGAAGTGATATGTTTTGGAGTCCAATTTATAAGATTACAGTGTTAATGTTTTATTAACGAAAATACACTTTAAAGTTATTAGTGCATTTTCGTTATTTTGGATGAAGTTTACTTTCATATACCTACCAATAGGATTGGAAAGTGTATTTGAATCAAAAAATACCCTCCAAATTTCATAAGAATCGGTCGAGTCGTTTCGGAGGAGTTTGGTTACGTACACTGTGACACGAGAATTTTATATATTAGATTTAATACTTCTCTGTTTATCTCGACAGGTTTGGGTCAGTTGGTAGTGACCCTGCCCACTGTTCCGACTATCGCGGGTTCGAATCCCGCTCGGGGCAAACTTTGTGAGATGAGCACGAATGTTTGTACTCAAGTCATGGATGTTTAGTATTTATATATGTATGTATTTCTCTATATACGTATTTATATCGTTGTCTAGCACCCATATTACAAGCTTTGCTTAGTTTGGGGCTAGGTCAATATGTGTGAAATAATCCAAGACATTTATTTATACTTACATCTAATATATAAAATTCTCGTATCGCAGTGTTTGTAACCAAACTCCTCCGAAACGGCTCGACCATCATAAAATTTGGAGTATGTTCAGTAGGTCTGAGAATAGGATGTAAGCTATTTTTCATACCCAGAAAAAACCAAGGCGGTACGAAGTCCGCGGGGTCAGCTAGTACTTACATTCCCATCCGTCCCGTTGTTTGTAATGGAATCTTGCAAGTTAAATTTAACATTATTATGTTAACATTATTATTTGTAATCGTTGTTATTATTGGTCGATACGTATAGATTATTTGCATGGTAATATGTATATTTTTAGTATGTTTATCTGATACTATATTTATCTACGGTACATTATTGTTTTGTTACGAGAATGTCCAGCCCTGTACGTGTGGCTTGCCCTTACTGTCCAGGATCTCCCAGACGATACGTGGCGCCTAGGGGCCTCAATGTTCATATCAGCCGAGCTCATAGGAGTGTGTCTCAAGCACAGAGTGGTTTACCGCCGCCGCCAGATATTCATGCCGCCTCACAGTCAGCGGGGGGAGGTTCGATGCCATCTGTGAATCGGACAGCTAACCTAGACGATTTAGCGTTTTTAAAAACTAATGTACGTGTTTTGAGGCATGTCCCTAAGGGCGCGCGGAGTCAGGCTGCCGGGAAGTTGTGTGATGTCATCGACAGTTGTCTGCGCAGTAATAGCGTCGAGGACTGGTATGCTTTCCTGACTTTTTCTTTTTCTTGCCTGAGGGTGCCGGAGACGAGTGCAAGATCGTTAACGTCCAAGGTCAAAGAAAATATTAATAATGCCAACTTATACTTTCCGGAGGAGGGTGGCCTTCGTAAGAATGTAAATACTTTTCGCAGAATTGAAGCTAAGGTTCACGATGGGGATTTGAGGGGCGCTGTGCGTCTTCTCTTATCGGACTCTTCTCTAGCACCTTCGGACGACAACACGCTCGAGTCTTTGCGTATCAAGCACCCGTCGCCGTCAAGGACTTTAATTTTTCCCCCGGAACCAACTCGGTCTGCTGCATTTCTTTCGGTAACACCCGAACAAGTTGCCAGTGCTTTAGGATCTTTTCACAACGGCTCGGCGTCCGGGTTGGATGGTTTGCGCCCACAACACCTCAAGGAATTGACTTCTTCCTCTGCAGGAAGCAACGGTAACCGCTTATTAGGCTCCTTGACGAACATTTGTAACTTCTTGCTACAAGGTTCTCTTAGTCAGGAGGTGCGCCCTTATCTTTATGGGGCATCATTGTGCGCACTTACAAAAAAGGACGGATCAGTTAGGCCGATTGCCGTAGGCAGCACCATTCGTCGTCTTACTGCAAAGCTTGGATGCTTTTCGGTTAGAGAGTCAATGGGGGCTTATTTGCAGCCAAAGCAGGTCGGATTTGGGACGCCTTTGGGTTGTGAGGCAGCGATTCATGCAGTTCGTTCCTTTGCTATGGCTCGCGAGATGTCTGACGACGTAATAGTGAAGATTGACATCAAGAACGCATTTAACAGTTTGGAGAGGGATATCTTATTGGGGGAGGTTTTAGATCTTGTGCCATCCTTGTATCCCTTCCTTTACCAATGTTATTCTGTGCACTGCAATCTTTACTATGACGGAACTCTGATACAATCGCAGGTGGGGGCTCAGCAGGGGGATCCCTTAGGACCTTTAGTTTTCTGCTTGGCCATCCAAAAGGTAATCGAGTCTCTGGAGTCTCCGCTTAATGTCTGGTACCTGGATGACGGGACCATTGGGGGTAGTCCGGAGGTAGTTATGCGTGATGTGAGTAAGCTTGTCTCGGCTTTTAAGGATCTTGGTTTAGAGGTCAACCCGGGTAAATGTGAAATTTTCACATGCGACACTGCAGCGCCTCCTGCTGGTTTCATGGAGGTTACTCTGCCTGGTATTCGGGTGATGGATAAATCGTCTTTTTCGTTATTGGGTGCGCCTATTTTTCTGGAAGGTGTTAGCGCGGCTCTCCAAAATAAAAAGCAGGCTCTCGAGACAGCAGGCGAGCGCCTCGGGGGCTTATCGCCCCATGTCTCTTTGATCTTGTTGCGTAACTGTTTTGCTTTGCCAAGAATGGTGTACGTTCTTCGGACTACGCCAACTTGGCTATTTCTGAATGATGTAAAACAGGTTGACGAAGCCATCAAGTCAACATTGGAGTCAGTGCTCAATATAGGTCTCGACCAAGCGCAGTGGTGTCAGGCGTCTCTGCCCGTTCGGTACGGGGGGTTGGGGGTCCGTCGCCTTGAGGACGTGGGACTGGTTGCTTTTCTGGCTTCGGCTCATGGGGCATTGGATCTTGTCACTCGCATTCTTTCTTTTGATGGTGGCAACTTCCGTGTTTCTTTTGTGTCAGAGGCGCAAGCGGCGTGGTCGGATAAGTTCTCAGGGCAAGAGCGACCTCTTAATCCTAGGGTGCAGAGACAATGGGATGACCTGCAGTGCAAGCAGGTATATGATGGCTTGGTGGGCGGTGCAGTAGGAGTGGATCTTGCGCGTCTAAAAGCTGTGGCAAGACCTGAGTCCGGAGCCTGGTTGCACGCTTTGCCTTCGTCACAGTTGGGGACCTTGTTGGACACTGATTCCACTCGAATAGCGGTGGCCTTGAGACTGGGCTGCAAGGTGTGCGAGGCGCATCGCTGTGGTTGTGGAGTCATGGTGGAGGAGAACGGTCACCACGGCCTCAGTTGTCAGAGGTGTGCGGGGCGGTTTCCTAGGCATCACGCCTTAAACGAAATTATTCGTCGGGCCATGGTAGCGGCCAATGTGCCGTGTGTTTTGGAGCCCCCGGGGCTGTGCCGTACTGATGGCAAAAGGCCGGACGGGTTGACATTGGTTCCATGGCGGAGAGGGCGTTGTCTTTTGTGGGACGCAACATGTGTTAGCACATTTGCGGCGTCTCACTTGAGACAAACAGTGAAAGAAGCGGGATCAGCAGCGGAAACCGCAGCCAAACTTAAACACGTCAAGTACTCTGCCCTGAAGCCAATGTACGATTTCGTTCCGGTTGCGGTTGAGACGGCTGGGCCGTGGAGCGCTGAGGCCTTATCGTTGTTTAGGGACTTAGGGCGTCGGCTGCTGGACAGGGGCTGCGACCCTCGTTCTGGATCGTGGTTGGTTCAGCAGATGTCCATAGCCATTCAGCGCGGCAACGCTGCGGGTATAATGGGGACATTCCAGCCAGGCACGATCCAGGGTGTGGGTGAGAATGTTTAGCGTTTTGTACCTGTTTTTTTTTTTATGTATATTTTATTGCATTTCTTTTATATGTTTGACGAAGTCTGTTACGGATGCTAGATTTGTGTATGAGGTAGGGTAGCGTATTTATTTGACGAAACGTGTTGTGGATTATTTATTTATGTGCGGTCATTTATGACGAAGCATGTTGTGGATTAATTATCTGTGTGATTTTATTCATGACGAAGCATGGTGTGGATATTTTGAACCTGTATTTTTTATGCTATTTGATTATATATCGGATATGCATATTTGAAAAAAAAATCAAAAAATAAGTAAAATAATACCTACCTTGATTTTGAAAAAATAAGAATAACCCAACCCTACTATGTCGTGTGACACGGCCCATAAAAGCACGATTTCGAACACAATTCGAATGAAGTGTCAATGTTTGCGTGCGAGGACGTCTGTACACTTGTAAATGTGTGTGTACCACTACGCGGGCCAACGATCCACTCTCCATCTCCGGATGAAACAAATGACGGTAAGGGCGAGTTGCGCGCCGGCTAGATTCAGGCGGGCGATTCCGTGGCCCATTCTGTACGTAGTACTATTAAATATTCTGTGGATCGGTTATCGCGTTCCCGCGGGAACTGTGCGTTTTTCCGCGGTAAAAAGTAGGATATGTTCTTCCGACTGGCAATTATCTGTAGACCAGATCATCTAAATACGTCCAGAGTTAAAAGCGTGAAGTGGGAACAGACAGACAGAGTTGCTTTCGCATTTATAATATTAGTATGGATCTGGTAAATGTGCCCAGCAGTGGGTTAAAAAAAAGCCGTGGTGGCCTAGTGGTTCGTTCGAACTACCGCCTCTCATGCCGAGGGTCGGGGGTTCGATTCCGGCTCGCATCCCTATGTTTTCTTATCTTCTTCTTCCGGTACCATCTCCTATCGGAGGTCGGCGATCATTATGGCTATTTTTATTTTCGATACTGCCGCTCGAAACAGGGATCTGGTGCTCATCCCAAACCAGTCTCTGAGGTTACGGAGCCAGGAGGTTCGTCTTCGTCCGGGCGGTCTTCTGCCCTCCCTGTATTTTGCCTTGCATGATGAGCTGCAGTAAATTATATTTCTCATTGCGCATTATATGCCCCAGATATTGTAACTTTCTTTTCTTTATAGTCTTAAGCAACTCCAAGCCCTTATTCATTCTCCGCAAAACCTCTTCGTTGCTTACTCGATCCGTCCAAGATATTTTCAACATTCTTCTGCACACCCACATTTCAAACGCTTCCAGCCTTCAAGTTTTCTTATGTGCGAACAAAATTCAATTTGAATTTACCACTGAGCTTTTCGGCGAAGGAAAACATCGTGAGGAAACCTTCACGCATCTGCGGGGTAATTCAAAGATGTGTGTGACGTCCCCAATCCGCACTGGGCCCGCGTGGGGACTATAGCCCAAACCCTCTCGTGGTGAGAGGAGGCCTGTGCCCAGCAGTGTGACGCAAATAGGCTGTATATGAAATAAATGGGATGAAATGGAATATCTTTATTCAGCTATTTTGAACAGAACAAAATACACAAAACTAAAAATAAATACACATCCTACACGCAAAAGAAACAACAGAAATTAAAATAATTTATAACCTCATCAGTCATCACTACATAGTATAAAACAAAGTCGCTTTCTCTGTCCCTATATCCCTATGTATGCTGGGGTTTTTTTATATATAGAGTGATTCAAGAGGAAGGTTTTCGTATATAATTTGTTATAGTTTAACGCTCAATTCCCGCGGGAACGCTATAACCGAATTCCACGCGGACGAAGTCGCGGGCAGAAGCTAGTTTTAAATAAAAGGAACTAAAATAAAAGTTTAAAAGCCGAAAGGGCTAACAGCTCAGCATAATACTGTGGCCCGGAGGCACAGCGCTGATTTTCAGCTAGTAATAGGGTTATTTCACAGACAAATTAACATAAAGACTTCGCATTGCCGGGCGACCCCTGCTGCCACTATTAGAGGTATTTCCTTCATGTTCCAGACATGCCTCTAATTCTAACTTCAGTCTGTCAACGGCACTCGCTCATCATCATCATCAACAGCCCATAGTAGTCCACACCCAATGCACGCCAATGAGCTCCGTCCAAGGCGTGCCGCATCCAATCTACACCGGCCACCTTACGCAAATCGTCACTCCACCTGGCAACAGGGCGCCCTACACTTCGCTCGCCTTGTCGTGGTTTCCACTCGAGAACGCGTTTACTCCAACGACTATCCGCAGTTCTCGCGATGTGACCGGCCCACTGCCACTTCAAAGAGCTTATTCTTTGGGCTATGTCGACAACTTTCGTTCTCTGCCTGATCACCTCATCACTCGCTCAATAAACATAAACAAAATAAATAGTAGTGGGTCTAACTGCTGTTCTCTTTCAGATCGTGCCCCAAAACCAGGAAACGGAGGAGTCAGGAGTGCAAGGGGAGGTCAGCATAATGGAGGACTCCTCCATTTCTGACAACTTCATTTACGAGATAGCCGAAGAACAGGAGATCACTATGGACGAGGTGGGTGCTTGCTGGTCCGTTATAATGGGGGCTATCGCGTGTGAATTTGCCACTAGAGGCGCTAGTGTCGCGTGAGGTCCAATAACACTCACTTTTCACTGGTTTTGGCGGGCTTCGTGATATAAATTATAATTTATTTAATTTACCCGTTGAAAAGTGATCTCCTTCGTGAAATTATCGCAAATATGTATTATTTGGTGATGAATGTGAATGCTTTAAAAAAAGACAAACAGGGAACCATCTCTTAGTATATCCTTACCCGAGACTCCAACCAAATTTCATCATAATCGGTCCAACGGTTTAAGCGTGAAGAGGTAACAAACAGACAGAGTTACTTTCGCATTTGAATATTCGGTCATATATTTTGTGGCATAAATCTCTGAAAACCTTTTGGCTACAGCATTGACATTTAATGTTACTTACGAATAAGTAACTTTGTCTGTCTGTCGACTCTATCGTCTGTTTTGGCTGTGGGAAGGATTTAGAATTCAGAGTAGCTTTTATCCATTTCACCCTTAACTAGATTAAAACCTGGTTTGAAAGTTTCGTATAAAATTCCGCAAGGATGAAGCTACCTTACTAATATTATAAATGTGAAAGTGTGTTTGTTTGTTTTCCTTTTTTCACGTCGAAACTACTGGACGAATTTGGATGAAATTTGGTATGGAGATAGTTTGAGACCCTGGGAATGACATAGGTTTTTTTTATCCCGATATTCCTACGGGAACGGGTTTTTAACGGGCCCAACCGTTGGTAAATTCATTTCTGTTAAATTCATTTAAAAGTGACGTGTAAAAGTGCCCAGATATTTGATTTATTTCATTGCTTCTATGACTATAACCATTTATATGTACACATCATTGATCTATTATTTAAGTAAGGATTCAAAATCAGCGGGAGAAAAATGGCCCGTCAAAACGAGTGCCCGTTCGCTCTGGCACCCGTTTGGCCTTTGTTATAAAGAGGCGTTATTAGCATATTGGAACGTATTTTCTAATGTCAGTTTGCTCCATATATTTTAACATATTCTGTTAGGCACTGTTCGTCCATATGTTATTACTTATTATAGGTCAGTTGTACACAGTATCATCGGGTACGCACATTCGAAGTCGTTGGCAAACGGCTAGTCTGGTATAATTTCCAAAATATTCCTTTACGAACCCAACAAATTTCTTTCAGGTAAAAGAAATACCTGCGGAGACAAACAAGGAATGGATGGTCAATATAGTACCAGAGGAAACCAAGCCGAAATATGCCTACATCAAGCACTGCACCACTGGCAAGAAGAAACGGCATTTCACAGCGGAAATGAACGAGATAACATTACAAGGAGACTATGAGAACTATTACATACTACCGGACGCTGATCCTTCGGTGGGAGTGGAAATCACTACCAGCTACGAGCCGGATAATTATATAGTCGAACAGTACGAACATCTCGTGCTAGAAGAGAGACCGAGAAAGAGGAAGGAGCCTAGCGGTGAATCCAGCAAGAAGAAGAAGAAACGCCTCAACGCTTCGATGAGGGAGCAGGTGAAACAGATCAAAAATGAAATAGCTGAAGATTGGGTGATACAGAACAATATCGTTTATGATCAGGACGGCGATGAGTACGATGACAAGAAGGGGTCGCCCCGGGTGAGACGAAAAAATAAGAAGTACCTCGGGTATGATTTTGTTACATAATTTTTTTCATTGTATCTTTGTAATGATTGATCTCTACGGCCTCTTTAGTATCCCTGTAACTAAGCTCACTTGTTGCCAAACAGCGTCGGAGCATAAGCTTATGGTTTCTCTAGACAAGCCAGTTCCAATTCGCCGCTAGAGGCGCTGGTGTCGCGTGAGGTTAAATGTTGCCAATTTAGCACATTTCTATACCATATTATACGCTAAGTTAGCAACGGGTCATTGAAACTTAAAATGTCACAGTGACTGACACAATTGTATGTAACAAACTTTGACATTGACAGCCAAACCTCTTACGACAGCAGCGCCATCTGGTGAGCAGGAATACGGTGGCTCTCATTGTTCTCTATTTACATGGGTTAGAAGTAACTCTCGAACTATAGTAAGACATTGTATTTTACTGACTAAAAGCGTTGACAAGGGCTATATTCAAAGTCTTAAAATAGAGATCTCCCTGTTCCCTACAGGATCGCTCATGCGTCGCGTGAACTTTAAGCAGCTGGATTTAAAGTTCAACTTGACGCGTGAGCGATCCTATAGGGAACAGGGAGATACATATTTAAGACTTCGAATATAGCCCCAGATCTATATAAATAAAAATGAATTGCTGTTCGTTAGTCTCGCTAAAACTTCAGAACGGCTGGACCGATTTGACTAATTTTAGTCTTGAAATATTCGTGGAAGTCCAGGGAAGGTTTAAACGATTAGAATATATGGAAAAATTGCGAGGAAAATACAAAAAAACGACAATTTTATTTTCCCATACAAAATGTTCTTACCTGTCAAACGTTCGATGTTCGCCCCGTCGGATCGGTATTTTAAGGATAATTACATGTAGATCTAGATTAAATAAGGGTTTGGAATCGACAACATATATCCATAATAGTCGAATTATCGCGTATTTACATTTAAAAGATGACAAATAATGACTATAATGACAATGACACTTTGTTATTGTGTTGGATGCGTTCAGAAATAATATACTTTGGATGCGTTCAGAAATATACTTTGAAACAGTAAAGTTCCTTTTATACGATCAGAATTGGGTACTTCACTAAAGATTAGCAACTCTTTATGAAATGTGAATTTGTATGAGGTTTATAAAGAAAATTCGTCAAAATTGTTAATAAAGAGTAGAAAAAAATAGGAGCGCTATGATGGCAACACTTAGAATATAATCTGTTACGATTTTTGCCCACCAAATAATCGATTGATCGATTACTGATCGATACAGCGATTAATCGATTATTGGCTTCATATTATCGGAATCTAATCGAATCGAAATCGCCCATCCCTACTGTTTTTTACGCCTGAAAAAAAAAATGATTTGTCAATTGGCTATGGGTGAAAAATGACAATGTGCTCGATTATTTTTTTATGGATACGAATAACATTCCGTATCAAGAGAAGAAAATCTCAGAATTTTCCGTGCCGTAGATTTCGCGTAAAAAAAAGAAATAGATTTTGTGTTATGACGATTGAAATAAAGGTTTTTCCTTAGTCCAAGTATGCAGCACTACTTCTTGAAAAATTCAATAATGTCAATAGTGTCAACACTTTTTTTCGACAATCGTTCATTAGATAAGGGTATATGGTACAAACTATCCAGCCTGAGCCCCCCCGGTGGCCCTGGTTCGATAATTTAAGTTTATCTAGAAGCCAAGTTGCATCCGCTCATAGGTTGAGATCAGGCCATGCTCCGCTAAACGGATTCGCGTTTCTCATGAGGAAGATGCCTTCCCCAAATTGTGAGGTATGCGTTTTGCCCGAAGACGTGTATCATCGGTTGGCGGAGTGTGCTCGGACTCGGCCGGAGAGAGAGAGGTTATTTGAGAAATTCCATCTGAGTAAGTCCAACCTGGGAACATTCCAGGAAATTTTGTCTGAGCCTGCCTCGGATGCCGGGAAAATGATTTTAAGCTTTTTGACTAAATAACCTCCCTCTCTCCTCCATATCAACACTCTACTGAGGAGAAGTTTAGAGCGGCTCCAATGGGCTGGCATCGTCATTTAATGACAAAGGCCCAAAAAAAAAAGATTAAAAAAAAAACCACTTTTGTTTTAAGAAGTAGTCCTGCATACTTAGACCAAGGAAACACTTTTTTTCAAGAAGTAGTGCTGCATACTTAGACCAAGGAAACACCTTTATTTCAATCGTCATAACGCAAACCCAATTTTATTTTTTTCGCAGAATCTACGGCACGGAAAATTATGAGATTTTTTTTTCTTGATACGGAAGGTTATTCCTATCCTTAAAAAAAATAATCGAGCACATTGTCATTTTTCACCCATAGCCAATTGTGTCATTCGGTTACGATTCGAAAACATTATTATCTACCTTCAAATCTTGACTTTATGAGCAGAATCTTATCATAGTCAAACAATACACGACTACCGCCCATCTGCCTTAAACTGACATTGGCATAGGCATCTCTGCTGCCATTAACCGCGATTGATTGAACATTATTATCTGATACCGCTTACGTTTCGTCTTTTATTTTTTTATTACTATATGTATATATTAATCAATCTTTATCACGGTACAGTCACAGTACAGCCAGCAGCGGAAGTAGATGCACAGTCGAAGAGCTCAATATGATCTCCACACGATTCTATTGTCAAGAGAATAAGAGCGCGTGTAGATTATATTATATTCGAACCATATTTTCTAAAATTTCCGCAAATGAGACTTGAATCAGCAACATATCAATTAATCTAATAGCAAAGGCGAATCCGGCTTGCTAATGATGTCTTGACTTCGCTTGCCGGGACTTGACGGCGTGGCGGAAGGCGTCGGTGACTCGGACGAGTCTGGCAGAACCAGAATATTGCCGATGTTGTGCTCCTGGCTTTCTTCAATCTCATCCAAATATTTTAGTTCCTCTACAGTTAATTCAGTTCGGAAAATGTTATTTCAGATGATGATGATGGCATTGTTGAGACGAACTTCGGCTTTTTCAACAGTTGTTGGTTCACTCGATTTTTTTTTTCCTTAGCCCTATTAATTCGTATCATTCCGCTCAAATTGTGACCGCACTTTATACAAAACTTGAAGGTATCAGCGGTTATTGTGAAACATTCGTCGCATCTTAACATTTTTTTTGTACAACTAGGACAGGTAGTACTTTTGTTCTGCCGTTCTATCCACTTTTTACAAAAGGGACAATGCATTGTTAAGTTATTATAACTTTGAAAAAAAAAACAATTCTATTCTATTCTATATAAATTAATGGCTTCTGTCTTGGACACTACGCCAATATCAAAGTTAGGGCCACAGGCCTGCAAGTTGTTCGGTAATAATGATAAATGTACGGTACAAAAGAAAAATCAAGTAAAAATGTTTAGTATCTTCAAAAATGTTCAAACTATTGAAAAAATATATATCAATGAAATTTTCTTCGAAAGTTCGCTGACAATGACACTGACAGTCAACAGTGTTGCCAGGTTACTATTCGAATATTGCGTTTAGGAATGTGGCGTAATCGATAGAGACCGAATAAATAAGGTACTTCCTATTATTTGTTAACATAAGACAAATGGTTTATATTAAGAGGTAAGTGATACGAAGTTCACCGGGTCAGCTAGTTTTAAATAAATCTCATACTTGATAGTAACTTTTGTGAGATCGAAATGATTAATATAGTTACAGTGTTGCTCATTTAAATGTACCACCCTTCTATGGGATGCTGTTCACACTATGAGTAATGTGCGAATAGATTTTTCAGAAAAAAAACCCAGCAAAGTTTCCTAATATAGTTACAGATTAACCGTCTTTTACTAACATAGAATAAAGCTAGTTATGAGCTTGGGTCTCGCAGACGCTGATTGGGGAAGTCGACCTTAGTCAATCCCATTTTAAATCCTACACTGGCTATTTTGCAATAATCATTTAAATAGTGAAAAATCAAAAATGATGTGAACACACAAGATGAGATCAAATTCAAAATTATTTTGACTTTATTAAGGTTTATGTAATAAAGTTTAGGTAATTCTTTGTGTTGTAAAGTGGTATGTATAGATTCGAAGCTAAGATTTTGTTCCCAAATAAAAAAGTTGGTGTAATTTTTTATAGTATAAATAAACTGGCTATTGCCGTGTGCATTGCGTTTTCATACTTAAATACGAATAATATTTTGAAGTTACACACAAGATGATACTTTGAAATTTATTTTATAAATAAGTATGTGATAATATAATACATAACATGATACTGGTTATTTTTCTTTTAAATCATTACTTGACTTTGTTTTGCTTACTTTGAAATAAAAGTATTAAAAATATAAACTGTTTTTTTTTTCTAAAACTTCCCGCAAACAATTGTAATTAATCCTGAACTTTTAAACAATATAAGTTGTCAAAGCTAAATAATTTTGGATTTGATCGAAAGCCGAAAAAGTAGCGGGTTCGATTATCGCTACATATAAACTTTACTCACTTTTTATTATATTTTTCGGCATCATTATCATTTCAAAAAGAAGCTTTCGGCCTTGATCATTTGGAATTTCGTAAAAAAACATTGTGACTGATTTCTCAAGTCCAACTTACTATATTAACTTTCTAAGTGTGTGTGTGCGTGTCTAAATCTGTGTGCGATGTGTTTGTTTATGTTGTATGATAGTATCCATTACAAATATGTACCGGCGTTTCTTCTCATAAAATAAAATAAATGAACCGCTGGATCTACATGCCCATTTGCTTGAAAACCAATTATATTTCTAGTAATCAGGAACACTGTAGAGGCCGTTTCGAACTCTATTTTAAATTTTAGGTACACCGTCGTGAATGACAATGTGGACCAGGCATGAAGCAAACACACATTCAAAGGTAAAACTGTGAAAACACATGGAATCCGAGGGTGAACCATCGAACTGAAGCCCTCCCTTCGCTCGAGCTACAAAAAATGCCAACTCATCGACTGCGTTCGTCACATAAATATTTTGTTTCATTATTTAAATTTACATATTTTAATTTTAATAAGCTTCGAGTGCTAATCATGCCCGAAACGAAATAGATTTTTTTATTTACCAAGTCATTACTGCAATTCACCATACGCTTTAGATAGGTACCTGCAACCTGGTTGCGATATTATTTCGACCGTTATTAGACTTTTGTCATTTTATTACTATATACTAGGCTACTGTAATCCTGCTACTGTTACTGTAGCCTGTATGGCTGTATAGCTGTTGAGCAGGATTACAAGTTATTAAGTAACTCTGTCTGTCTGTTACCTCTTCACGCTTCAACCACCGGACTGATTTGGATGAAATTTGGTGACATAGGCTACGTTTTATCCCGGAAAAACGCATAGTTCCCGCCGGAACGCGATAACCGAATTCCACGCGGGCGAAGTCGCGGGCAGAAGCCAGTAGAAAATAAATCAGGTAACGAATACCTATGGAAATCCAAAAGACATGTAATTTTAAATTTAGGTTTGACTGACTAGTCAGGAAGCTAATCTATGAAAAAAAGCACTAAAATACACTTGCACTAATAGTACAGTCAGCTACAGAAGTAATGCAATTTAATAGTCCGAAATAACTAATACACTCCTAGACTACAAGAGCATGTGTAGAAGATATTGAGCTCTTTGCCTGCTTACTTACTTCTGAGACTGACGGCTACTGCATTAAGCATACGAATGATTAGTTTGTATCTAAATACTATACGAAAAATGGGTCAGACAGTTCCAAAGTTCAGACAGTATAGACATATAAATAGACAAGTCAATAAGGAGATAAGCACTATCAAGAAAGGACTGATTGTTAAAATTTAAATAAAGCAAAGGAAATTTTGAATTAAGATAGAATTAGAAAGGAAATCTAAATTCGCAATATTAAAGTAAAATGCAATAATTTTACTACGTGAAAAGTTTAGATTTCCTTCAAAGGCAAATATATTAGATTAGAGACGTCTTGTATACATGGTGGGTCAGAAAATATGGCAAATAATTAACACACAGTATCGGCTATCGATTCTAAGTATATTGTATAGGTCTTTAATTTTTTTTGAGTTGGTAAATAAAAATATTTTGTATAGGATTCAGTCGCTCACACAACCAATCCCATATACTTTTTTTTTTTTACTAACTCGAAAAAAATTAAAGACCTATACAATATACTTAGAATCGATAGCAGATACTGTGGGTTAATTATTTGCCATATTTTCTGACCTACCGTGTATAGTATGAAATTGTACTGTATAGATATTTGTGACAGCTTGAAGGCCCTGATGTTTTTGTCTTTGACTGCACATTATTTTAATAGTTAGTATTACAATAATCCTATAATAGTGTTTTTTTTTCATTCAAATATAACATACGAGTTTTTAAAATGAAATGGTTCATATGAAAATTTCAACATAGGTATATTTGTGTAGGGCATTGAACTGTTTCTTTATAAACTTGCATATAAAAATATTTCGTTACTTATTATATTGATTTTATGGTGTAAAATCCTAAACTATGATTTTTAAGTATTTCGAAGATTTTTTTCTATGCCACAGTGAAACCTTATAAACTTTCGAAATGCTTAAAATTCATTTTGTTAAGTATAAGATAATGGTAGAGTTTACCAAGTAATTTTAATCAAAGCTATGGGCTTGTAAGGTTTTATGTATTTTTTTGCTCATGCACGAACTACACTGTGCCACATGACGAAATCTGTGCTTTTATAGTAGTTTATGTAACTGCTACATAATAAAGGTCCTTAAAACACGAGTGGCGATAATATCTCACGAGTGTTTTAAGGCCTAATTATTTACAGTTGCATACACAACTTTATCTACACTCATTTTATAAATCCTCTAAGATGCTTCAAAATCGGGCAACAATGGCGGCAATTCGAATACGTCAGTGTCTCACATTCGATTTTCATAAAACATTTGGAACAAACTTGCGCTCTGTCTGACTGAAGAATATAGGCGGGCATTGCTATTCGAAGATGCTCGAAATTTGAATGCTATTAGACCATCGAATTTGATGGTCTAATACAGCTATTAGAACATTTTCACAGATAAGAAATCTTTTCTAACTAAATAGTTTATCTTAACGCTGGTCATAATTTGCGGTTTTTGAACGCATCATAGAGGGTTTATGACATGAGTGTAGATAAACTATAGTAAATTGTAAAAAGCCTTAGTAAATTGAATACAAGTAAAAATAAATAAACCGACAACTTATTATGAAACTGTACCGTTATATTTTAGTTTTATCCCTACCACTTAAAGAAATTGAATAATAAAATCACTTTTAACAAATGTTTTTCAACTATTTAAGTTTTGTTCGATTTAAAATTATAGTAACAAAAACTTATATTATTCCAATCGTGATAAATTTATAAAAAAATCATACAGCAACATCAAGATCGAGTTTTGTGGCATACGGCATGACGCACAGTGTCTTGCGTCAGCAAGTTTTGTTCGAACCATGTACTGTATAATATTACATATTAGACTTATTAGGTAGTTGTAACGGGCACTCTATCTAAAATAGTTGCTTTATATCGAGGGATTATGTATTGTTAAATGTTTTAATACGAGAACCGTTGTGTTTTATTTACCTCCCAAACGGAAATTAACAATATCCTATATCCTTATACTATTAGTAGAGCAATTTTTTTATACTAATGGTATAGGCGACCGAGAGAGATCCCCATTAAGAAATCATAAGATCTCGAATGCGTCGCCTACCCTGAGGCCTAAGATGGAATGCCTCTGTGCCAGTACTTTCACCGGCTGCCTTAACCCCCTACCGGAACATAACAGTGCGAACACTGCTATTTAACGGCAGGTTAGCGGGGAAAGACTGTGGTACCACCCCGGACGGACCCAGCACCAGGTCCTACCACTAACAAAATATTTGTATGCATAGGCTCTTTGTCTAAAGAGTTTGCCGATCCCTGGATTAGTCCGCTGAACCGAGTTAAATAAAAGTACTTTGCTCGGGTGAAAATGGCTAAAAATGAATTTTCCCCGATGTGAGATCGAAAAACATACCAAACATCATCGAAATCGTTAGAGCCGTTTTCGAGAACGTGATTACAAATATAGTTATAAAAGGTACATATATAATATATACAAAATATTGCTCGTTTAATAGTACACGATTTGATATGCAGATAATTATTGGGACGGGGTTAAAAGTAGGTTATAAAATAAACGATAAAAAAGGTAAAAAATGTTATATTACAATTTAATTCTTAAAAACTATTATTATTATTACACAAATAAACATGATGAAGGTACCGGTAAAGTTGGACGTTGTGACTTCGCATAGTAAGCATACAAACTAGAAATCATTTCATTAATCATTTTCACTTGAAAAAGTGAAGATTCACAATCACCCGGAGAAAAATGGCCCCGTCAAAACGGGTGCCCGAACAGCTCGGGCACCCGTTTGGCCTTCGTTATAAAGAGGCGTTATTAGCATATTGCAACGTATTTTCTAATGACAGTTTGCTCCATATACTTTGACATGTTCTGTTAGGCACTGTTCGTCCATATGTTACCACTTATTATAGGTCAATGGTATTTTGTCAGAATTTCACATATGTAAGTAAGTAAGTAAGTTGTTTTTATTCATATAAAAAGCATTACATTTTGAACATGCACAATATCGTGCCAAACTGCAAAACAGTTTGTCGGCACTTTTGCTCTTGGACTTAATTTTATAATTCTAAGTAACGCTTAACATAAAAGTTAGTACTTGAATAAGTTGTACCTATATTCAAGTTTACAATAAAATTATAGTAAAATACAATGAAAACAATTTAACATTGTCGCTTAACAATAATAAACTTAACTTTCCAACAAAATCTTTTTTAATTTCAATTTGAGCATTGGCTTTTTTATCATATGTATGTCATTAATGAGTTCGCTTGGTAATTCATTAAAAAATGTAGATATTTACATCTGCCAGTTAAGAGAGGACGCTGAATTGCTACGAAGGTGTGTGCAGGTTTCATAGCAATGTTTTCTTCGCCGAAACGCCCAGTGGTTAGTTTAAACGCACCGAAGTAAACTCAGGGATGCGAGCCTAAATATGAACTTTTTTTACAGAAGAATTTGCGCGATAGAAGAATAGTTGCGAATTTGACGGCGCAATATAGAACTATACTCTGGTCGATCATGAATCGTAACTAATAAAAGGAACTACAATACAATACAATATACTTTACATCCCCCTTGGCCGTAAAGTGGGATTTTCTGCCCGCTACGCGGAGAGACAATCTCACTTCTTGGCCAAGGCAAGACGTATAACCTTTGACAAACCACGGGCGGTAATTCGTAAAACCCCAGATCGCTTATTTATGGCCCTCACCTTCGGTTCGGGCCACAGAAACCTGCGATCTGGGACATTTACGAATTCACCACCCTAGGTCTGTAATGTACTATTATTGAACACCCACACAATCAAGGAGCCGTAGACATAATGTAATTACACAAAAAGGTATGGCTTACAGCAGGCGGTCTTATCGCTTAATAGCGATCTCTACCAGACAACCTTTGGATAGTGGAGATGAAGAAAAATAAACTAGGAACTACCACTGTAACCAAAATTTGTGGGGTAAAGGCTTGTATCTCTCTTTATCTAACTCCATAACGAGAGATAAAGACAAAAGAAGCCTCGTATGACATTACTCGCTCCAGATGTACTTAATGCAATGCAAATAACTACGCAAAAGTGACAGTTCACTTCGCTTAAGAGGGTTTATCCAAATCAAATGTTTCGCTGTTTTTATTATTTTCTCAATATTGCTGTATTAAAAAGGAAGATATCATTCTATGGTTGAATGACGCGTCTCGTTTTATATGTGTTGGTTAGGCATTCAAATGATAAGATTACATTAAAATGCATGGAAACTGCGATGGAAAGTTTTCAAAAGATATTACTTCCATAGTACTAAAAACTCCGTGTTACTATGATAACTGCAATACATACTTAATGTTTTATGCAACTATACAGCGATAATTTATGTTTTCATTCAGTATTTATGGAAACAGCAAAATATTTAACAGCTATATGCGACGTTGCCAACTTTCGGAGCAAACCCTCTTATGTCCGTCGAGAATACCAAATTTTGCCATGTTACACGCTGCGATCGTCTTCGTATCCCCCACCACTGACTTTGCACATAGCGAATAAAATACGTTATTTAAAAAAAAATATTTTAATAATCTGCCGCTGTATTTGCGAGGTAGTCTCTCCTTCCAATGTTCGACGCTTGTTTGTTCTGGACCGCCTCCAATTTCGGACATTCTGTAATAAAAAATAAAAAACAACATGAGTTTCTTTCAAGACTAGCCCCCGACAAGTCAAAGGCGAATGAATACTGGTGATACATCAATTCGTAAATACTGATGGATCACAATACGTACAAAACCGCCATAATTGTTCGGAGCCAATTGTCATGCAATGGCCATTAAGATTTATAATCATATCCCAAAGTCTTTTAAGGAAATGCCAATAAGAAAATTTAGATCCAGTCTTTTTACATAGCTAATTGACACTTGTTTTTTCTTCTTGTTCAATCACAAACTATAAATTGAATGTAACAAATAAGTATTTTTAGTTTTAAAATTATGATAATTTTTGCATGCTGAGCGCAGCTAAGTGTGCGAACTGATGATAATAATCTCTGTATATACCCACACTTACCGCAAATAAACTATTTCATTTCATTTCAAAGTGGGTGGTCTTACCTGTGATCCTGTGCCCCAGGCCGCCGCAGTACGAGCACCCCTGGCCGTCGAGCTCCGGAACATCGGGTTCTCCGATCATGTCCAAAAGGAAGGACGGCACCTACGAAACATCCATATTATACTCCGAACTGTTAAGAATCGATTAACAACAGATTTTACAACCCTACGAGACGAACCGATTTTGACAGTTCTTGCCGTTATGTGTCACTACCCAAATGTCAGTCAGAGAGAACGGTTGGCGCGCGAACTCGGGTTGAATATTAGTTACCATTTTAGAAAATAAAGTTTGTTGTTATAAAGTGAGTTTCTGATATAAAAGACTATATAATATTATAAATGCGAAAGTAACTCTGTCAGTCTGTCTGTCTGTTACCTCTTCATGCTTCAACCGCTGGACCGATTGATATGAAATTTGGCATGGAGATAGATAGTTGGGGTCCCGAGAAAGGACATAGGCTACTTTTTATCCCGGAAAATCCCATAGTTCCCGCGGGAAAGCGATAACCGAATTCCACGCGGACGAAGTCGCGGGCAGAAGCTAGTAATATTATAAATGCGAAAGCAACTCTGTCAGTCTGTCTGTCTGTTACCTCTTCATGCTTCAACCGCTGGACCGATTGATGTGAAATTTGGCATGGAGATAGTTGGGGTATATCCGTAGAAAGGATTTTGCAAAATTCCTACGGGAACGGGAAAAATCGGGATTTTACTTTTTAATATTTCTGCGCATACGAAGTTGCGGGGAAAAGCTAGTTAAATATATATAAGAAAGATAAATTCAAATTCTGTATGGACTTTTCGTGGAATACATTTTTTAATACTGATGCTCAAAAAGTGAACTTTTCGATACCTGTTTAACGTGCCGAAAGTTTGTCATTTCCGAACGAGTGTTTTTTTGCTTTTAGACAGCTAGTGAGCGAGCCTAGTAAGCCGTGGTGGCCTAGTGGTTCGACCTACCGCCTCTCATGCAGAGGGTCGGGGGTTCGATGCCGTCTCGCACCTCTAAGTTTACTTATGCGCGAAATTCAATTTGAATTAACCACTGCTTTTCAGTGAAGGAAAACATCGCGAGGAAACCTGCACGCATCTGCGAATTAATTCAAATATGTGTGTGAAGTCCCCAATCTGGGCCCGCTTGGGGACTATAGCCGAAACCCTCTCGTGATGAGAGGAGGCAGTGGGACGCAAATAGGCTGTAGTAGTAGAGCGAGCCTTAAGTTATTTTTTTACGAACTATAATTACATTGTGTCTGTACACTTACTTTTTGTCCAGCCTCTCTCAACAGGTGCGCCAGATCTTTCAGCACACTGCTTTCGGCGGCGCGCCCCAGGAGAGTCGTGGCCACGCCCTCGCCGCCGGCGCGACCTGAAATACATGTTCATATCAGTGGCGGTTCTAGGGGGGGGGGGGGGACACTCCGGACAGGTCCCTTAAAAAGAAATGGCCATTTTACCAATGATGTGACTCGTGACCCCCCCAAATCTTAACATGACCCCATCAAAGTCTTAACATGACCCCCCCCAATCTTAACACGACGCCCCCTAAATCTTAACATGACCCCCCAAATTTTAACATGACCCCCCCCAAAATCTTTATCTGGGATCAGGCGCATCCATTTACAGGGTCCAGCAAAACGTGACGATATTTTACCCACAGAATCAGCTGAATTTCAGTTGAAATTTGTTTGAAATCAAAAAAAAAATTTTTTGGCTTTTTCATACAAAATAATTAAATATTGCCATGACGACTAATGCATAACACTGCAGACCTTTTTTACACCCATTTGTAAAAAAATTACGTCACCCTTGGCCGTACTGGGATTTTCTGCGCGGGGAGAAAATCTCACTTCCTGGCCAAGGAAAGACGTAAAACTACAGACAAACCACGGGCGGTAATTCGTAAAGCCCCAGATCGCATATTTATCGCCCTCACCTTCGGTTCGGGCCACAAACACCTGAGATCTGGGACATTAACTAATTCATCGCCCTAGGTTTGAAATGTACTATTCTTTGGCACAAGAGTGTTAGTATGTTACGTACTTTGTATGGGTAAAGGCATTGACCTATAATAACATATGGACGAACAGTGCCTGACAAAGATATGGAGCAAACTGACATTAGAAAATACATTCCAATATGCTAATAACGCCTCTTTATAATGTGTCAAGATAAAAATTTACACAAAAGTAAACCTAACACTATAAGACTTAAGTGTCAAATTTACTGAGCGCCAAACGGGTGCCCGAGTTGCTCGGGCATCCGTTTTGACGGGCCATTTTTCTCCGGCTGATTGTGAATCCTCACTTATAACAGACTAGTTGTGCCCCGCGACTTCGTCTGCGTGGAATATAAAATTGCCGATAACTTTTCTTTCCGACATCCGATTTTAATCAAACATAGCTTATATGTTGCTCCAAATGATGCTCTATCTATCCTTGAAAACTGCATTCAAATCGGTTCAGTAGTTTCGGAGATTTTAACTCTAACAAAGAGACAGACAGGCAGAAAAGATTTCTAAAAAAACGCCGTGTTATGGTCTACCAGACATCTTTAGACGCCCCGTTCCTTTTTTTGAACTTTTCTTTCTAAGTACAGACACGCCGGGTTATGCTCTTTTATTATAGTACTAGCTGACCCCGCGGACTTCGTACCGCCTTAGTTTTTTTTTAGTATGTTAAATAGCTTACGTCCTTTTCTCAGACCTACTGAACATACACACCAAATTTCATAGGAATCGGTCGAGCCGTTTGGAGGAGTTTGGTTACAAACACTGTGACACGAGAATTTTATATAATAGATCAATGGATAAAGGTGATAGTCTAATATATAAAAATAAGTCGGGTTTTCCTTCCTGACGCTATAACTCCAGAACGCACGAACCGATTTCCACGGTTTTGCATTCGTTGGAAAGGTCTCGGGCTCCGTGAGGTTTATAAAAAAAACTAAGACGGTACGAAGTCCGCGGGGTCAGCTAGTTATAGTAATAAAAACTATACCTGTACGTCCGATGCGATGCACATAATTTTCTATATCCTCAGGCATGTCATAGTTAATTACATGTTGTATGTTCACGAAATCAAGACCTGAAAATATACATAGTTATACAATAACCAAAAACTTATGTTTAGAATTTGTGTACCCGATGATACTATACCTACCTACAGCCTATTTGCGTCCCACTGCTGGGCACAGGCCTCCTCTCACCACGAGAGGGTTCGGGCTATAGTCCCCACGCGGGCCCAGTGCGGATTGGGGACTTCACACACATCTTTGAATTACTTCGCAGATGCGTGCAGGTTTCCCCACGATGTTTTCCTTCACCGAAAAGCTCAGTGGTAAATTCAAATTGAATTTCGCACATAAGTAAACTTAGAGGTGCGAGCGGGAATCGAACCCCCGACCCTCTGCATGAGAGGCGGTAGGTCGAGTGTCTAGGCCACCACGGCTTTTATGATGCTGGTACTATACATATATTATTATTTATTTATTTAAGCTTTATTGCACACTAGCTTCTGCCCGCGACTTCGCCCGCGTGGAATTCGGTTATCGCGTTCCCGCGGGAACTATACGTTTTTCCAGGATAAAAAGTAGCCTATGTGTTATTCTGATCTATAAGCTACATTACTGTAAAGTTTCATTAAAATCCGTTTAGTAGTTTTTGCGTGAAAGAGGAACAAACATCCATCCATACATCCATCCAAACAAACTTTCGCCTTTATAATATTAGTAAGGAAGTAAGGATAGTAAGGAAGTAAGGATAACATTAGGGTACAAATGGCGAACTTAATGCCATAAGGGATTCTCTACCAGTTAACCCAATGCCAAGCAGAAAACTAGATAGACGGTTATAGTTATAGAAGTATTGAAAAACTGTATTGGCCTGTGTAAAACCCGTTCCCGTGGAAATATCGGGATAAAAAGTATCCTACGTTATTCCCGGAGTCTCAAACTATATCCATACCAAATTTCTTCCAAATCGGTCCGATCCTTGCGACGTGAAGAAAGGACAAACAAACAAACAAACAAACACACCTTCACATTTATAATATTACTAGCTTCTGCCCGCGTTTTCGCCCGCGTGGAGTTCGGTTATCGCGTTCCTGCGGGAACTTTGCGTTTTCCCGGTATAAAAAGTAGCCTATGTTATTTCCAAGGTCTCAAACTATAGCCATACCAAATTTCATCCAAATCGGTCCAGTTTCGACGTGAAGGAAGGACAAACAAACAAACAATATTTATAATATTAGTTTGTAGTATAACTTTCGATAATTCGATAAAAAATGAAAAACGAGCAATATTCCGTCAGTCGTTTTTTATGGAGGGTTGAAGTAAAGGAGCGCAATCTTTATAGTTCCAAAGGTGGACACCAAATCGGGTAGGTTGGGGGCGCGGCGGTCGCCACTCCAGTCAAGCCACCTAGGCGGATAGTCTGCAGTAGCGCCTTCAGATGGCGCTGCTGAGGCGAAAACGGTTGTGAGGAGAGTGTGTTTTGTTTTGTTGCTTATCAAATCCGCTGGACACGTTTTCAACTGTTTCGCCATATAAGATTGCGCTCCTTACCAAGACACACTCCACACTCCATAGTTCGGGGCTTTGGCTATGACAATTATTTATCGTACCTTTGCTAGCGACATCTGTGGCCACTAATACATCTTTCTCGCCTTTCCTAAACGCGTCGACCGCTCTCGATCTTTCTTCTTGATCCTTGCCTCCATGTATCGCGACCGCTTCTACACCTACGGAACAGGATTTAGTTACTTTATTGGGTTCCGTAGTCAACAAAGCAACCCTTATAATTTCGCCATGTCTGTCTGTCCGTCCGCAGCATATTTTGGAGAGTCCGCTCAGGAACTTAACGATCTTATATCACCATATTTTTTTCCCTGTGGTAGCTGTCAAATTGACAAGACGTATCTATAGTGCTCTTGAAGACTATATTCATAATTTCACAATAAAACTGTTGTTCAAAAACAAAAACATTACTAAAGTGTTGTTTAACATCTAACTACAGTGTACTAGTGTTATCTCGGCGTAATTAGTCGAATTACGGCTGAAATTAGTGCATCAAAAACCCTACGTGTGACAATTAAACCCTGTGATTTATTCACCTACCCCCAAAACTTTTAGTTTCTCGTGAATCATGGAACTTGACAGTTATGGTGTTGCCAGATCTAACACATAAATTCCCCCAAGATTACGAACCTGCCGGGGGTGGCTGCCCAGGCCCCTGGGCAAGGTAAAAGTACTACTGGTGAAAAGGCAACAAATTCACCTAAGAATAAGAACATGATTCAACAGGTATTTCATCCTAGCCTGTTCATCACAAAAGCTGGATCTACATCACTTGAGAACTCATCACTAGATCATTCTCAACCAAATTCATCCCAAGAAAACCTCATGAGTGTTACAAATGATATTCCTGAAAACTGTGAAGAATATATGAATGCTTCAATGACTGATTTAAACACACCATGCCCACCCAATTGGCAAAAAGTTCCCGTTGCACGAGGGAATAAACGTAAAAAGATTTCAAAGTCACCACCTACCCAGAAGATTATCACTACAAATCGATTCAGTAACCTACAATTGGACTCGCCTGATCATGAGATTCATAAGCAACAGCCCAAACAGCAAGTAGCTAGCAAACCACCTGCTATAATCTTATATGGGATAGAAGATGTAAACAAACTTTCAGATCTCCTCCGCTCGGTTGCTGAAAAAGACCAATTTAGATTCAAAATTGTGAATACAACCCGCCTGATTATCAGCACCTCAGATATTACAGTGTACAAAAAAATTATTACGTGCATTCGAGAAAATGGTCTTATAGGCCACACCTTCAATATTAAAAGTGAAAGGTGTTATAGATTAGTGATAAAAAATCTACATCACACAACACCACATGCCTCCATAGTAGAGGAAATCGAGAAAACAGGAAACAAAGTGTATGGTGAAATCATAAACTTGAAGTATGGACCAGAAAAGAAACCGTCATCCACATTCTTCATAAACCTCATTCAAGGCCCTAATAACACAGCGGCCAAAGACATTAAGTACATATATCATCAATCTGTCACTGTCGAAGATCCCAGGAGAAAAAAGATGATCCCACAATGCCAAAGATGTCAGCAATACGGGCACTCAAAAAATTACTGTATGCGACCATATCGCTGTGTAAAATGTGGCCAAGCTCATAAAACATCTGACTGTACAAAGAAGGATCGAAGCACACCAGCGCAGTGTGCTCTTTGTCAAGGTGCACACCCGGCAAACTATAAAGGCTGCGAAGTGTACAAAGAGATATATGAAAGAAAAATGAGACTTCAAAGAGCACCGAAGCTGACCAACCCAATTGCAAATATGCAAGCTGGATTTAAATTGCCTGAGCCAGTTCAGAATGCAGGTGGTGAGCCCATCAATCAACAATCACACGGAGAATCATATGCTGGCATAACAAAACGCAAATTTGAAGAAAACCTTTATATGAGTAACAGCATAGAAGCTCTTATACTAAAACAATCAGAAAAATTTGATATAATCTTACAACAAATGAGCACTCTTCTCAGTCTCATAACAAACCTGATTAACCGGCTACCCAAATAGGTCTCGGACTTAGATTAGCAACATGGAACATCAATGGACTAGCTCCTAATAAATCAGAACTAGAATTACTTATCGACAATAACAAACTTGATATAGTGCTTATATCCGAAGCACACTGTACAGAGAAGAGTAGAGTACAAGTCACAGGCTGTTGCGTTTATACAACCAACCACCCCGATGGAACTGCCCACGGTGGTACAGCAGTAGTAATTCGCAAAAATATAAAACACCATATCCTACCAGAGTACAAAACCGACGCAATACAAGCTACAACCATTGCGGTGGAAGATAGATGTGGCTATTTCAACGCGTCTGCGGTCTACTGCCCGCCAGGACGTAGCATTGATTGCACAGCCTTCAGCCAGTACTTTTCAACCCTTGGCGGACGCTTCATCGCCGTGGGTGATTGGAACGCCAAACATACATACTGGGGATCCAGGTTAATAACTACTAGAGGCAGACAACTTAAAAAAGCAGTAGATACACTTGACTTGAAATCTATTTCATCGTCAGAACCTACCTATTGGCCCACCGACCAAAAGAAAATACCGGACCTATTAGATTTTTATATAGTGAAAGGACTGTCTAAACACAACTTTAAAGCAGAATCCAGCTTTGATAGTACCTCCGACCATACCCCTGTGATGCTTACAGTTAGTATTACAGTAATTGAGTGGGAGAAACCCCCAATGCTCAGTAACTCACGAACGGACTGGGATTCTTACAGAGACTTTATCAATGACAATATCAACCTAAATATGAAACTTAAAACTACAGACGATATAGATTTTGCCACACATAATATTACTACAATAATTCAAAATGCCTGTTGGAGATCTACGCCACCTGATAAAAATGTTCGAAAAATCACAAATGTACCGTACGAAATCAAGAATAAATTATTAGAGAAACGAAGGTTGCGGCGAATTTGGCATACAACTAGACACCCTGCTGATAAGACTGCTTTAAATAAAGCCATAAAAGAACTGAAGACTTTAATAAAAACCATCAATGACAACAATCTACAGTCTTCGCTAGAATCGCTGACAGCAACCAAAGCTACCAACTATTCCCTATGGAAAGCGGCTAAATCATATGATAGACCACATATACACAAGGCTCCTATCAGAAATGGAGACCAGATATGGGCTAGAACCAACCAAGAAAAGGCTGACATATTCGCCGAACATTTGTCACAAGTATTTACACCAAACGAGGCAGATACAGTAACAGATACTCATGTGGATTCAATTTTAAATGAAGCATTTCAAATGAATCTTCCGATAAAACCAGTAACACCCAAGGAACTGCAAAGGGCCATACGAAATTTAGGAAACAAGAAAGCACCAGGATATGACTTGATTACTAAAGAAGTCTTGAGAGAACTACCGCGAAAAGCTATCGTGTTTCTCACTGTGTTGTTCAATTCCATACTGAGGCTTCAGTACTTTCCAACCATATGGAAAGTATCACAGATCATAATGATCCACAAAGGAGGCAAACCCGTTAATGAGATAACATCGTATAGACCAATAAGCCTACTACCAACCGTGTCAAAAGTACTAGAAAGAATCATCCTCTCTCGAGCCATGCCTTTGCTTATAGAACGGAACATTATACCAGAACACCAATTCGGCTTCCGAAAACAACATGGAACGATAGAACAGGTACATCGAGTATACCACTGCATAAGAAAGGCTCTTGAACAGAAGGAGTTTTGCTCTTCGGCATTTCTCGACATTCACCAGGCCTTTGACAAAGTCTGGCACAAGGGGCTGTTGTGCAAGATCAAACAAAGCTTACCGCATACTTTTTTCACACTCCTAAACTCATACCTTGACAACAGACTATTCTTCGTAAAGGAAGCCGATGCAAAGTCAAAGTTATGTGATGTCAATGCTGGAGTCCCGCAAGGCTCTGTCCTAGGACCAGTTCTGTATAGCCTGTACACCGCAGACCTACCAGAGGGTCCTGGAATCGTCACTGCCACATATGCAGATGATACTGCAATTCTTGCAACACATAAAGATTCGGATACTGTATCAACCATGCTCCAAAACAGCCTTAATGAAATTCATAAATGGTTACAAAGATGGAGAATAAAAGCAAGTGCAAATAAATCCACACATGTCACGTTCTCGCTAAAACGAGGTGATTGCCCACCGGTCAAACTAGGCAATAATACATTACCACACAGCGATCATGTAAGATATCTCGGCCTCCATCTAGATAGACGATTGACGTGGAAAAATCATATCAAAGCAAAGAGAAACGAAATATCTATCAAGCACAAAACCTTATATTGGATGCTAGGAAGAAATTCAAAACTGTCTACTACAGACAATAAACTACTAATATATAAAGCTGCCCTCAAGCCGGTGTGGATGTACGGTATTGAGCTCTGGGGCAGTGCCAGCGATTCTAATATAATGGTATTGCAACGACTACAAAACAAAATCCTTCGAACAATCGCAATGTGCCATGGTACATCACAAACAAGGAAATCCATGAACACCTTGAAATACCTACAGTGAAAGACGAAATACGTTCTACGGCAGCAAAATACAGCACACGACTGGAGCACCATCCGAATACCTTGGCTCGCCAGTTAACAATGTTGGACTATCAAAAGAGATTAAAAAGGCACAATATCCAAGAATTGAAGTCCCGGTACTGAATTAAGGATTCCGTGATGAGTGACTGTCCTTACTGGAGGGCACACTCGAAATGTGATATGAGAACAACACATCTGATCATAGTCCTAGGACTGATAGCAGATTCAAATTAGAAGAAAAAAAAAAAAAAAAAAAAAAAAGAAAAAAAAACACCATCTACTTTTAATCATCGGACTACTAGACGACGGGAGGGTTTCCATCCTCGTGTGGTTGAGTTCCCCATGAGTCGAACAAAGCGATGCGCTAAATCTTTTCTTGTTCGCACTGCTAAACTTTGGAATTCCCTCCCTGCGTTTGTGTTCCCCAGTTTCTATAATCTTGGTGTATTCAAGTCTAGAATGAATAGGCATCTTCTGGGTAAGCGTGTTCCACCTTAGACCCTATCATTACTTTCCATCAGGTGTGATTAGGGTCAAACGCAAGCCTATTCGTAATAAAATAATAATAAAAACAATAGCTCGGAGATGCTTAGTTCTAGAAAGTTGTAATTTGACATTAAGGATGATGATGTTATGGCAAGTGGTCAATGGAAAAGTACTTATTCTGCACATAAATATACTCAATATAATTATACACCATTCAAGGAATAATCGGGAAGTACTGATTTATGATAGACTGGCTTCTGCCCGCCACTTCGCCCGCGTGGAATTCGTTTATCGCGTTCCCGCGGAAACTATGAGTTTTTCCGGGATAAAAAGTAGCCTATGTCCTTTCCCGAGACCCTAACTAACTCCATGCCAAATTCCATCTCAATCGGTCCAGCGGTTGAAGCGCGAAGAGGTAACAGACAGACAGACAGAGTTACTTTCGCATTTATAATATTGACTAGCTTTTCCCCGCAACTTCGTATGCGCAGAAATAATAAAAAGTAAAATCCCGATTTTTCCCGTTCCCGTGGGAATTTTGCAAAATCCTTTCTTAGCGGATGCCTACGTCATAACATCTACCTGCATGCCAAATTTCAGCCCGATCCGTCCAGTGGTTTGGGCTGTGCGTTGATAGATCACTATGTCAGTCACCTTTGAGTTTTATATATTTAGATAGATATGGATGAATGCAGTTTTTCTCGTCACCAAGATCGATGTCATGTTTTTCACAAAACCACAATATTTTTTAAAGATTAACGAAATCCGCATTCGCGGGAAAGAAAACAACATCCCAGATGTTGGGACAAATTGAATACCTTTAAGCAGCAAATATTCGTGTATGGCGTCGACATCTTGTTTTCTCTCCGCAAACACCAGAACGGGCGGGGGAGTTTTCTGCAGACACTGCAGCAGGTGCACCGTTCTAGCTTCTGCTTTGACAGGCTCCAGTTCCTACAATAGCATAATAGTACATTACAGACCTAGGGTGGTGAATTCGTAAATGTCCCAGATCGCAGGTTTCTGTGGCCCGAACCGAAGGTGAGGGCCATAAATATGCGATCTGGGGCTTTACGAATTACCGCCCGTGGTTTGTCAAAAGTTTTACGTCTTGCCTTGGCCAAGAAGTGAGATTTTCTCTCCGCGTAGCGAGCAGAAAATCCCACTTTACGGCCAAGGGTGATGTAAAATATTTAATAGTATAATAGTATTTTTTACAGTATTCAGTTTTTTTAGTAGTAGTGTGTTTAGTAGTAGTAGTTTGAGATGACTTATGGTTCCGAGACGTGGGCGCTTACGATGGGCCTCATAAGAAGGCTCAAAGTCACTCAGAGGGCAATGGAGAGGGCTATGCTCGGGGTTTCTCTGCGTGATAGAATCAGAAATGAGGATATCCGCAGTAGAACTGGGGTCACCGACATAGCCCGAAGAATTGCGAGCCTTAAGTGGCAGTGGGCGGGGCACATTGCTCGCAGGACTGATGGCCGATGGGGCCGGAAAGTTCTCGAGTGGCGCCCGCGAACCGGGAGACGAGCTGTCGGTAGGCCTCCAACAAGATGGAGCGACGACCTCGTGAAGGTCGCGGGAAACCGGTGGAAGCAAGTAGCACAGGACCGGTCTGAGTAGCGAGCCTTGGGGGAGGCCTATGTCCAGCAGTGGACGTCTTTCGGCTGAAATGATGATGATGATGATTGAGTATTTTTTAAATAGTACTACATAGAGAATGGCCACGGAATCACCCGCCTGAATCTAGCCGGCGCGCAACTCGCGCCCGACTCTCCCTTACGGCCGTTCCCTGACCCAGCATCGTCAAATTGCTCATGTAAGATCATGATTTTCTAAGAAACGTTAAAAGTAAAAAAAAAACAAGACGGTACGAAGTCCGCGGGGTCAGCTAGTATTTTTATATAAATACTAGCTGACCCCGCAAATTTCGTACCGCCTTAGAATGTCATTTTTTACGTATGACAAATAGCTTACGGCCTATTCTCAGACCTACGGAACATGCACTCCAAATTTCATAAGAATCGGCCGAGCTGTTTCGGAGGAGTTTGGTAACCAACACAGTGAACCGAGAATTTTATATATTAGATAATAAGTAGTCATAGAAAATTAGCTTGTAGATATAATAATAATAATAATAATAATAAGCCCTTTTATTCGGAGCTACAGGGTATTAAATGATGTCCCGTAGTTCCGTGTGCCTTTTGGCATAGGCCTCCTCCAACGTCTTCCATTGGGTTCTGTCCCTCGCTACCCTTCTCCAGTGATACCCCGCAGCGATCTTTAAGTCGTCTTCCCATCTCAAATGTTGGCGTCCTCTGTTCCTTTTGCCGTCCCGAGGGTACCAGTCGGAGACAGTTGTAGACCATTTATTTTGTTTGTCTCGTGTCATGTGGCCAGCCCATCTCCATTTCTGCTGGTCAATCCGCTTAAGTATGTCGGTTACTTTTGTTTTTTCCCTGATATCGGTGCTCTTCACTCTATCTTGTTTCTTTATTCCCGTCATACTTCGTTCCATGGCCCTCTGGCATCTCATCAGCTTCTCCCGATGTTTCCTGGTGAGCGCCCAAGTCTCACACCCGTAAGTAATGACCGGGAGTATGCAGGTGTCGAATACTTTCCTTTTCACAGCCATACCCAGCTCCCTTGATTTTAGGATTTCTTTTAATGACCAGTACCTTTTCCACCCATTTGCAGTTCTTTTGTTGATCTCTTTGGTTGTTTGGTCTCTGTGGGAGATAACTTGTCCAAGGTAGTTGTAATCCTCTACATACTCTAATGTTTGATTGCCAATTCTTATTGCTACAGATCCAGAGTTTGTAAGCAGTTTTGTTTTCCCCTTGTTCATTGATAGGCCCACTTTCAAGCTTTCTTCATTTAGAGTATTAATCATTTCCTCCAGATAGGTTGGGTTTTCTTCGAGTAGGACTATGTCGTCTGCAAACCTTAGGTGGTTAAGTTTAACCCCGTCAATGTTGAGGCCGAAGCCGTGCCAATCCAGGTTGCGAAAAATACTTTCCAGAACAGCCGAGAATAACTTTGGTGATAGGGGATCCCCCTGTCTTACCCCTCTTTCTATCTTGAACTTAGTTCCCAGAGTCTCTAACTGTATTCTCGCATCACTATTTGAGTATATGTTCTTGATTGTTTCGATGTAGGTGTGAGGTATCCCTTGTTGTTCTAAGCTTGTAGATAGAGAATGTTTAATGTATAAGTTATTTCAAACAGATATTTAAGACCTTCTTCTGCCTGACACAGGATTATCCTAGCTCTGGCACAGAAATAGGTTATGTTTTCGCCGCATTTAGATTATTTAGTTACCTATGTTGTTGTCAGTTAATTAAGATATCATAACGCCTAGTGTAATTTCATGTACTATTGTAAACTTACTTACTGAATAATTTAGTTATTTATTATTTATAAAAATATTATATTAAATTGATATCAAATAAATGGACACGTGAACTAACCTGTCTAACATTCAACGACGCGGCGCCCGCCCGACCTACATTCACCGTCACAGGTTTCACCAGCGCCGATCTGAAAAATAAATAAATCCAAATCCATACTAATTCGCAAGTTCATTCTTAATTTAATGGGGACTATCGTTTCTTTGCTCACCAGTTGGCGCCACTGTTGACTAAGGTCCAGAGGTATAGCTGTCAAAGGCGACTTTATAAGATCGGCGCCGAAACAAAGTTTTAAATCTTGAATCTCATTAAGTTTATAAATTATAAATAACTATCATGATATCGAGTAGATATGCCGCAATGTTGTGCAGCTCCTCTTTGTTCGGATTTTTTTTGTTTGTTTCTAAGCTTTCACATTCATCGCCATATAATCAGCACACAATTTGCGATAATTTCACGAAGGAGATCACTTTCCAACAAGTAAATTAAAGAAATTATCATTTATGTCACGAAGCCCGCCAAAACCAGTGAAAAGTGAATGTTAGTGGACCTCACGCGACACTAGCGCCTCTATTGCCCCATTGTGTAATTCTATTTATTATTATCTTGCACCAACCGCAGGTTTCTGTTTGACCCAATGGTTAACTGATAGAATGCCTAATGGCATTAAGTTTCGTCATTAGTCAACATCGTCATTTCAGCCGAAAGACGTCCACTGCTGGACATAGGCCTCCCCCAAGGCTCGCCACTCAGACCGGTCCTGTGCCACTCGCATCCACCGGTTTCCCGCGACCTTCACGAGGTCGTCGCTCCATCTTGTTGGAGGCCTACCGACAGCTCGTCTCCCGGTTCGCGGGCGCCACTCGAGAACTTTCCGGCCCCATCGGCCATCAGTCCTGCGAGCAATGTGCCCCGCCCACTGCCACTTAAGGCTCGCAATTCTTCGGGCTATGTCGGTGACCCTAGTTCTACTGCGGATATCCTCATTTCTGATTCTAATGTCGTCATTAGTACTATATTTTTATCTTGTAATAAAGCTTAAATAAAATAGAAATAAACAATAACTTGACAAAGCCAAACTCTAAATATATAAACCTCAAAGGTGACCTGACTGACTGACATAGTGATCTATCAACGCACAGCCCAAACCACTGGACGGATCGGGCTGAAATTTGGCATGCAGGTAGATGCTATGACGTAGGCATCCGCTAAGAAAGGATTTTGCAAAATTCCCACGGGAACGGGAAAAATCGGGATTTTACTTTTTAATATTTCTGCGCATACGAAGTTGCGGGGAAAAGCTAGTAAAATAATAAACATGTAAAAAAAAAGGCAGCAAGTGATCGCGAGTCGAGATTTTTTCCTGGCCAAGTTGAAACGGTCGAAGCCGTGGTGGCCTAGTGGTTCGACCTACCGCCTCGCATGCAGAGGGTCGGGGGTTCGATTACGGCTCGCACCTCTAATTTTACTTATGTGCGAAATTCAATTTGAATTTACCACTGAGCTTTTCAGTGAAGGAAAACATCTGCGAAGTAATTCAAAGATGTGTGTGAAGTCCCCAATCCGCACTGGGCCCGCGTGGGGACTATAGTCCAAACCCTCTCGTAATTAGAGGCCTGTGCCCAGCAGTGGGACGCCAATAGGCTGTAGTAGTAAACGGAGACTGCGTGCCGTAGATTGAAATTTATTTAAACTTTACTGCAAAAGGTGATCTTAATGCTATAAGGCGTTCTCTACCAGTTAAGTTACCTGGCAAAGTTCTGGATTTTTCTCGGCATAGTGGCACTAAACAGTAACGTTTGTCGCTGTCCCGTAAAGTACGAGAATATTGTCCGTACGTCTTCCTCGAAGCCCATATCTATCATCCTATCCGCTTCATCCATGCAGAGATAGCGGCATACGTTTAGACGGACCTGGGAAAATAATTCATTTTTGAACTAAAAAACCCGATCGCATACAAAATTTTGATATACTCACTGTCACTGGTGAGTGACAGCTTAAGGCATTCACTGTCACTTCTGTTTTACGAACTTTCGCCAGGTGCCACATCTGTCATTAAGGGAACATTGCAACGTACATGTGCGTTCAAGGCACTGCGGGAAAGTCAGCAAAACGCACATATGCGTCGGTGGCAGTGAATGCGTTAAGAGAGTTTATCCCGAAAGTTGGCAACGTCGCATATAGCTGTCAAATGTTTCGCTGTTTTTATTAATTTCTCAATATTACTGAACTAAAAAGGAACTTCTCATTCTACAGTTGAATGACGCATCTCGTTTTATATTTGTTGGTTAGGCATTCAAATGATAAGATTACACTAAAATGCAAGGAAAATACGATGGAAACTTTTCAAAAAATAGTAGTGATAATTCTTGCAATTCATACTTAATGTTTAATTCAACCATAGAGCGATAATTCATGATTTCATTCAGTAATATACAGAAGTTAATGAAAACAGCGAATTATTTGACAGCTATTTGCGACGTTGCCAACTTTCGGAGTAAACCCTCTTAACAGCTGTTTTGGCTGCAGAGCGTGCGAAAGAAATATACTCACAATACCCACATACCAACAGCAATGATAACGGGTCACTTTGTATGAAAGGATGACGACAGGGTGAAGAAATCGAAATTCTAATTAGTCCGTCAGTCAGGTAATAAAAAAATATTAGACACGTATTTTTTGTTTTATCAAATTAACAAAGAATGACTGAGCTAAAACGCATTAAAGTTGGAGAGTGGGGGCTAACTACGTCACCGTTAGGTATAAATCGTACCTAACCGTGACGTCACGCGACATTTCAACTCGATATATCTCCGTATAAGTTTGATTAAGTGAAAAAAGAAAAAATACGTGTCCAATACTTTTCAGTCATCTTCCTAATATACCAAGGAAAAAAAAGTTGTCGTCATCCCTATTGTGGTCGAGTAATACACTCGAAAAACATAACTCTCCTTCTGGCGCAGTCGGGTAAAAATAGTATTTATTTAATAAGCAAGGCTGCAAGAATTCGATCATTTATTCAGCATATTGGCAACGTAAGTGGATTTTTCAAAGTCAAAAATAATTAAATGAATCTACCAGAGTTGCTGGTCCATTAATAGTATATTTTGATGCAAGTGCGAAAAGTTTGTCATTTTAAAATGAAAATTACAATTTAGCACGTGTATCAAACGACATTTTTTCATACATTTGCGAAAAAAAAGGATAAAGAAATAAACGAACAGGACGAAGCTCAAAAAACTTTACGCACTAGTTCGTAAAAAAAACCTTTGGGCACGCTCACTAGCTGTCAAAAAACAAAAAGCGCTCGTTCGGCAATGACAAACTTTTGCCACGTTAAACAGGTATCGAAATGTTCACTTTGAGCAACTGTATTTAAATAGTAGATTGTGTGACTAGGGAGCAAAATGGTGGAATCTTGAGTTAGCGAGGGATTCAAGCTGTCACCCAAGGTTTAAATAATTTTGCTATCGTGTTGCACACTCTGCTTTTCACTCCTCCTATGAGAAACCCAGTAGCATCGGGGAACGAAAACGTACTTTGCTCCCTAGAGAGCAAAATCTGACTTTGCTCCCTGTTTGCGGGGCAGAAATGGAGTGGGAGCAAAATTGCGTTTTACTCCCTCTAAACGGGGAAAACATATTATGTATATATTTTATACTGCTCACCATTTTTTTGTCCAGCATGTCCATAAGCCGGCCTGGTGTTGCCACCATAACGTGGACCCCTCTTTGGACAACCTCCATACATTCTGATACGGCCACCCCTGAAAAAAAAAGTGAAAACATACAGACGAATTGAGAACCTCCTTTTTTGAAGTCGGTCAACAAACATGTAAAATTCTAGTTGAAATTATTTCATGTACTCAATCCTATACCTATTCATTAAATTAAATCCTGATTGACATTTAACAAACTGTTTTTTTTCTTTCTATAAATGTATCGTGCATTTCTTAATTATTCGTTTGATAAACGCATTGGTTACGCAAATGTGTCAAGTTCACTACTTTTGACAAAACGAGAACGTAACAATTGTAAAATTATAATTGCATTGTTTTTTTTCTAAAACGCATATTTAAAACATCCTTTATACAGTTTACAGATACTCGTCGAGCGCTGCCTTTGTACCAATCTCATTTCTACTACTACAGCCTATTTGCGTCCCACTGCTGGGCACAGGCCTCCCCTTATCATGAGAGGGTTTGGGCTACAATCCCCACGCGGGCCCAGTGCGGATTGGGGACTTCACACACATCACACATGCCTGGCCTGAATTGGAGTAATAAATATGTGTGCGCTTAAGGACTTAGTTAAAATTCGATATAGTGCGTGTGATTAAAAAAAAAGCGTGATACAAAGTAGAAGATGTAGGTACCTAAATCAATGACGAAGCTTGCAGCGGATAACGGTATGTTTTTAATGATAACTACATCAAACTGTACATAATGACGATGCAAAAGTGATTGTAAAATCCTACTTGAATAAATGGTTTTTATCTTTTATCTTATCTTTCAATTACTTCGCAGATGCGTTCAGGTTTCCTCACGATGTTTTCCTTCACCGAAAAGCTCAGTGGTAGATTCAAATTGAATTTCGCACATAAGTAAACTTAAGAGGTGCGAGCCGGAATCGAACCCCCGACCCTCGGCATGAGAGGCGGTAGATCGAACCACTAGGCCACCACGGCTTCTAGTAGAGATCTTCTACTATCTAAAGTCCCGCGCCTTCACGTTTCAAAACGCTTCAAGTTTTTTATTATTATTTAAAAAGCACCACCAACACTCCCAACGCATAGTTGATGGCTGTCTCAGCACGCACACACTGATGATAACTCACCTCCGATTGCTAAACAGCTTCTGATTTCAGGCATCCCGGTCATTTTGAGGTGTTTAACGAAATGCTGGATAATTTCGTGTGTTTGTTTCGCCAATTCTCGCGACGGACAGATTATTAAACCGTAGGGGCCTTCGTTCCTGCAAAAGATGGACAATTTTAATGGGGACTATCATTTCTTTGCTCGCCAGTTGGCGCCACTGTTGACTAAGGTCCAGAGGTATCGCTGTCAAAGGCGACTTTACAAGATCGGCGCCGAAACAAAGTTTTAAATCTTGAATCTCATTAATTTTATTAATTATAAATAACTATCATCATTTATTTATTTATTTAAACTTCATTGCACATACAAAATGTATACAATTGGCGGACTTAATGCCTAAAGGCATCATATCGAGTAGCTATGCCGCAATGTTGTGCAGTTCCGTTTTGTTCGGATTTTTTTCATTTTTTTCAAAGCGTTCACATTCATCGCCAAATAATCCATATTTGCGATAATTTCACGAGGGAGATCACTTTTCAACAGGTAAATTAAAGAAATTATCATTTATGTCACGAAGCCCGCCAAAACCAGTGAAAAGTGAATGTTATTAGACCTCAGGCGATACTAGCGCCTCTAGTGTAAAATTCACACGCGATAGCCCCCATTGGGATGACACGGTCGGTAAACCTGCACGCATCAGCGTAGTGATGCAAAGATGTGGTGAAGCTCCCAATCCGCACTGGGCCCGCGTGGGGACTGCCCAAACCCTCTCGTGATGAGAGGAGGCCTGTGCCCGGCAGTGGGACGCAAATAGGTGGTGGTGAGTGGCCGGTAAATGTGAACAAAAATTGGCCATAGAGATGTTGCAAGTGATCAAGATTATAATGATGTCTGTGTTATTTTTAGCAGCATTCTTTCAATGCACATCTTCACTGATGCTTCTTTGTATTCATATAATATTCATGATTCGTCAATAATCTTGACAACATTTAAAACTATATTTAAAAAAACTGAAATATACTGTAAATAAATAGACTGTATAAAAGAAAGCACTAGATTGCTGCTCGCTTATTATTAAAATAATAATAATAATGATAATGTTGTACTGGGAGGACAGATCTCCACAGTTGCGGCCATCTCACATTTATAGTAAAAGGTAACAATAACCTCTTCATGTTGGCTTCGGCCCCATGAATGCGAATGACAGTGACATGAAAATGTACCAACAAATAATAATGATAATAACATGTTGTAGACGGCAAGCTCCATTTTTATTGTTTCGAAATTGACACTACTCCCTCCATGTACTTTATTACCTCCATGAGTGTCTGTGTGTCAGTATTCAGATCAAATACAGATGCTATCGGTACGTCCAACAAGACGGAGCGACGAAGTGTCGTCGATTGGACCATTTGTAGGGTTCCGAAGTCCACAAGGAACCCTTATAGTTTCGCCATGTCCGTCCGTTCCGTCCGTCTGTCCGCAATATTGCTCGGAGATGCTTAGTTCTAGAAAGCTGTAATTTGGCATGAATATACATATTAGTTACGCTGACAAAGTAATACAATTTTTTTTTTTTTTTTATAGGGTACCTCCCCTACTCGTAAAGTGGGGATGTAATTTTTTTTCTTGCGTACCCCATGGTGCGGCCTATCGTTGAATAGGTCTTAAAAAATATTGTAGGTTTGTTAAAACCATTTTTTGACGTCGTTGTACGTCATACCACAGGTAGCTAAGATGCTAAATAAGTCTGAGAAAGGTACTGTGGGCATCGTCAACTTCGACACCCTATACTTTGCGCGTGGCCCGACACGCACTTGGCCGGTTTTTTTGAAAGAACTTTTATTTACTTTTATTGGACTTTGATGATTTGACTCACCTGATGAACGGCATCTTGATCTCCTGCTCCAAGCACATCAGCAGTAGTGGCAGCGTAAAGACCAGGGTCTTCCCCGACCCGGTGAAGGCTATACCGATCATATCCCTGCCGCAGAGCACAGCTGGTATGCCCTGCACTTGTATGGGGGTCGGTTTCTTGATGCCTTTTTCTTCGAGGCCTCGGAGGATGCCTGTTAAAAATTAAACTAGGTAAGTTATAGTTGGAGACAATGTAATGGGGGCTATCGCGTGTGAATTTGCCACTAGAGGCGCTAGTGTCGCTTGAGGTCCAATAACATTCACTTTTCACGGGTTTTGGCGGGCTTCGTGGTATAATTTCTTTAATTTACCTGTTGAAAAGTGATCTCCTTCGTGAAATTATCGCAAATATGGATTATTTGGCGATGAATGTGAACGCTTTGAAACAAAAATATATTTTCCGAACAAAACGGAACTGCACAACATTGCGGCACAGCAACTCGATATGATGCTAGTTATTTATAATTAATAAACTTAATGAAATTCAATAAGATTTAAAACTTTGTTTCGGCGCCGATCTTATAAAGTCGCCTTTGACAGCTATACCTCTGGACCTTAGTGAACAGTGGCGCCAACTGGTGAGCAATGAAACGATAGTCCCCATTATACAAGACTGTCAATCTCCTTACATTACGGCGTACATCGGAAATAGCCAGGGAGCTACGAATTTCATACTTCGCCTATACAGCGCCATCTAGATGTTGCTCGGAGCGGAGCGGGCGGAGTTCAAAAAGAACGCAGTTCGGAAGAGATCGCTATTTAGCAATAAGTCCGTCTGTTGTTTACCTATTTAATGTGTATTGTTTCTGTATTTTCTTTGTTTTGTTTATTTATACGGTGTTCAATAATGAGTATTGTTGTTCTTGTTGTTGTTCAAATTTGTATGCAGGCTACCTAGGCAGCGACATCTATTATCGCATTTAACACTTATTTCGGTGTACCATTGACCTATAATAACATGGACGAACAGTGCCTAACAGAATATGTCAAAATATATGGAGCAAACTGACATTAGAAAATACGTTCCAATATGCTAATAACGGCTCTTTATAATATGTGTCAAGATAATTATTTTATACAAAAGTAAACCTAACGTTATAAGACGTTAAGTGTCAAATTTACTGAGCGCCAAACGGGTGCCCGAGTAGTTCGGGCACCCGTTTTGACGTTCGATTTTTCTCCGGCTGATTGTGAATCCTTACTTATAATAGATCAATGGGGCGTACGCTGATTTGTTTGAAGGTTGTCAGTCTAAGCATTTAAATTAAAAAAAAACTCAAAAGTATTATTTAATTAAAGTATATAATTTAAACTAGAACGGCTTAACATAAAACCGGCCAAGTGCGTGTCGGGCCACGCGCAAATTATAGGGTTCCGAAGTTGAGGATGCCCACAGTACTTTTCTAAGACTTATTAGCATCTAGCTAGCCTGTGGTATGACGTGCCCGCCCGACGCCCCTGCCGCTCGAGAAAAATCATCATTATAAGTTGGTCGACTATTACTCGTAAGTTTGTACACCCTACTTAGCTGTGATAGTTTTTCAACTACGTTATATATGCCACAACCGTGATTTTTTTCAGCCATCCAAATACCACCATTTAGCTGGCAGGGGGGGGGGGGACACGTGACTCTAGCAAAAAATAGCTCTTTAAAGCTTAATATTTCACAAACGCATCACTTAATCAAAAAATGGTTTTAACAAACCCACAATATTTTTTTAAGACCTATTCAACGATATGCCGCACCATGGGGTACGCAAGAAAAAAAAATTTAATCCCCACTTTACGAGTATGGGAGGTACCCTATAAAAAAATATATTTCAAAATTTTATTGTACCACTTTGTCAGTGTAACTAATATGCATATTCATGCCAAATTACAGCTCTCTAGACCTAAGCATCTCCGAGCAATAGTGCGGACAGACGGACGGACGGACGGACGGACGGACGGACGGACGGACGGACGGACGGACGGACATGGCGAAACTATAAGGGTTCCTTGTGGACTTCGGAACCCTAAAAATGACGTAGTAACCGTTCTGTACATAGAATTAGTTCTGCGCGTAGCGCTCATCCGTACAGCGCTCTAAGCGAAAGATCCATATGACGTCACATGGATGTCACGCTCCAGTTACCACTAAAATACGATTTTCTCTAAAAGTAATGAACAAAAAAAATCTAAAACCTTTTTATTAAATCCCTTAGACAGAGATACCGAAATGGTTTCCGAATTACGCCTTACAAAAAAAAAATCAAATGCTGTCAATTCTAGTTCTGTGAGACTTCCGCCAAACACCCAATTTAAACCTTACCTTTTGGAAACTTCATATGCTGAAAGGTCCTGATGGGGGGCGGTACATCTTCTCCCTCCACCAAGATCATCAGCTGATCTCGCACCCTCTCGTGACGTTCGGGAGGCTGCTCGAGGATGCAACGAGGGGGTTTCCATGATGTTTTTATCGGGTCCTCGTATTGGATACCTAAGAAATAATTATATAATAATATATCGTAATATAATAATGATATAGCCTTTAGTCATCTTTAGGTCATTCACCCTCCCATCTCCAGTCCAGTCCCATCTCTATCCAATGGGGGCTATCGCGTGTGAATTTGCCACTAGAGGCGCTAGTGTCGCGTGAGGTCCAATAACATTCACTTTTCACTGGTTTTGGCGGGCTTCGTGATATAAATTATTAATTTCTTTAATTTACCTGTTGAAAAGTGATCTCATTCGTGAAATTATCGTAAAAAAGGATTATTTGGCGATGAATGTGAACGCTTTGAAACAAAAATGAAAATTCCAACAAAACGGAACTGCACAACAATGCGACATAGCTACTCGATATGATGATAGTTATTTATAATTAATAAACTGAATGAGATTCAAGATTTAAAACTTTGTTTCGGCGTCGATCTTATAGAGTCGCCTTTGACAGCTATACCTCTGGACCTTAGTCAACAGTGGCGGCAACTGGTGAGCGAAGAAACGATAGTCCCCATTATATTAAAGAGGTAAAATAATGCGGGTGTCACTTTTTGTACGAATAGGTAGGTACTTACAAAACAAAATGTACACAAACCAATGCACATACAAATTAAGCAAAGAGTATACGCGCGGAAACATTAAAAGAAAACATGATCTCTGATAAACTTTGTATATTTTTCATGGGGCAAAGGGGCGCTGGAGATTCACAGGGAGGTAGGGAAGCACTCGAGGGACGCAACGGGAGACCCTCGCGCAAAGACTGGCTATTGACATACAATTCAATTCAATCATTTATTCAGCAAATTGGCCACATAGCGGCACTTTTACACGTCAGAAAAAGAATTTACCAGCGCTTCCTAGACCCATTGCTTGAGAAGAAGCGCCGCAACAAACTTATTATAACTTATTATTATATTATTATACAACGAGAGAATGCTGCCTGCATGATGGGAACCCTTCCGAAGGGCCCTAATTAAGTTTTTAATTAGGTTATTGTATAATTTTAGTTTAATAATTGAAATATAATTGCACTTTTTAGTCCTGAAAATTTCATAGTCATTTCTAGATAAATAAATTTCATTAAATGAAAAGAAAAATCAAGTAACTAGTTTGCATGGGTGTGGTAACACACTGTACACTAACATAGTTATAAGTTCTAACGCTTACTAACAAAATATGGACCTTGTATTTGTGTTGTCCGAAATAAATGTTGATTATTATTATATTAATAAATAATAATGATGTGTAGTTTTTATATATTCTATGATTATTTATTATGACAAAATGTGTTAAACACTGTAAGGTGATTCCACTAACCTTTAGCTAACTCAGCGACGCCCATCAAAGCCTTGCTCTGCGCAACGCTCTCCAGTATGTGTTGCTCCTCCCTCGCTTGCCGTTCTGCTGCGGACAGCGCCCGGGCCTCTGCCAGCCTCTTCAACTCGCTGTGTTGATCGAGGAGGGACACGTTGTATTTCCGACCCCACTCCTCTTGGGATGCTGAAAGTACACATGATTATTCTGATTTCAAATGATTCTTTCTTTTTTGTTTTATTCCCTGTGATTCAAGGAAGGTTTATTAAGAAAAAAAGCCGGAAAAAGTGTAAAGGAACAGCTAAGAAAAGAAGAATAACTTTGTATGGGAATCACCTTGGGGTGGTAAGTTCACCGGGCCAACTAGTAAAAAATATTGTTTGACCTGCGGACTGTGGAAAATCTGTTACCGTGAATATATTGTGATAAAAGAATCCTTTGATATTTTCAGGGCCTTACTATTTTCATAGCAAATTTCATACCAATAGTCCAGTCGTTTCGACGTGAAGGATGGACAAAGAAGCACACTTTCACATTTATAATGTTAACTAGCTTTTCCCCGCAACTTCATATTAAAAAGTAAAATCCCGATATTTCCCGTTCCCGTGGGAATTTTGCAAAATCCTTTCTTAGCTACCTGCATGCCAAATTTCAGCCCGATCCGTCCAGTGGTTTGGGCTGTGCGTTGATAGATCACTATGTCAGTCAGTCGCCTTTGAGTTTTATATATTTAGATATGGATTTCAAGTGCGACTTACTCTCATCGTCTGGGTCATTCTCACTGGAGCTCTTAGTCTCTGCGGAAGCTTCGGCAGCAATCTGCCCGAGGCGTCCCAGCTTCATAAGCTGCTGCTTTTTGCGTTCCTTCACTGGTACGTAGGGCTCATAGTTATCTATATCTTCTTCCGATTCTGAAGACTTTTCTTGGCGCCTGTAGCGTTTCACAGGAGGAGGAGGTTCTACTGGTTCACCTTCCATGGCTACAATAGAGTTTTTCAACTTATTTGTCAATTTTAATTGGTAAATAAACAATTATAACCTCAAACGATTGACGTTTCCATTGGTTGCACGATTCCGATTCACGTGGATTCACGTTTAACGCTACCCGAGTTTTATGATTACTGCGATTTGCATTGCGTAGAACGGAAAGGAAATTTGTTTACAAAGCATGCTGCTGTCATTTATCTCATTTTACTGGTTTTTATTTAATTTTGTCCACAATAAGTAACTAACAATTTTATTTTAAAAATGATTTTCTACTTGAAATAAGTTGTAATCTTTTTTATTAAAATACCAATAAAATGTTATGCAATAGATTTTTTTTTGTTAAATAAACAAAAAGTTTATTAGCGGATTTTGACAATCCAATACACTATTCTAAACGCCAGGAATGTCAAAAATATGTCAAAATATACAAGTGACACGTAATTTCACGTAACTATATTTGCATTTTGCGACCTCCAAATGTGTAAATTCACGAGAATTACTGTTTTAACCGGTTAATTTGAAGTGAGACAATGTCTGACAAAAGTTTTGGTGATCACATGAGCCGGGGTGTAGTGAAAAATCCTCTTCTATCGACGGCCGTGACTGGTCTATCTATTGAGGATTTGACGCAAAACGCCGTGTTGCTGCCCGTTTCCCGTTCTCAAGAGCTGTTTGGGAGACAAGGTGAGTGCTATTATTTATTTTTATCCCGCGAAAAACCTGTATTGCGCCCTTGGCGTTACAAAACATAATATTCAGTGATCGCGGATATCGTCGCGCTCAACTGTCATTCTGGGCGATAATGACCTAAATTCAGTGTTATTAAGTGTAATTTTAAGCTTATTAGAGCATTTCCGAGTTATTTACACAGCCATTCAGCCTTTGCGCCTATAAATAATTACAAAATCAACCATAGTTAGCTTAAACAGTTGTAATGTCGTTTCTTTACAAATCGTACAAGAACGCGCCGTTTGAGACTGGCTTCGTGCCGGAATTCCACTTGATATTTCGCTCTAAACTGCGTAAAGTACAGAGATTCGTTGATAATGTCTCTTTAGTAAGTATTATCCAATTTCATTTGATCCTAACTAATCTATACCAGTAAAAAGTCTGTATAAAAGTCGAGTCTGTAAATAAAAATAAAACAAAACAAACGATCAAGTCGAGGGGATTATATAAAATATTGGCTTTATCTCGAAAACTACTATTCGGGTGGTCACAAAATTTGGTATGGGGTAGATTACAGCAATACAGTACAGTACGGTTCTACTTGTACTTTTTATCCAAGGAAGATGCATAGTTCCCACTGGGACACTCTTATGATATTCCACATGGATGAAATGGATGAAAATGCAGGTTGAAGCTAGTTTTGAAATAAGGCAATATCTCCCATTCTTCCTTGTTCTCTAGATCTTTTTGTTGCTACAACTATTTTAAGTTTTAAGACAATTTCTGACACAGAGGCATTCCATTTTATTGGGGGATCATAGGATTTTGGTATCCATAGGCTGCAGTGACCACTTACCATCAGGTGGGCTGAGCGCTTGTCTGCCTATACCATTAACATAAGAAAAAAATTCTATGATTGTATTGCTGTAAACTTTTTTCAGTAGAGTCTGTGATTTTTGTAGGTGTATTTATTTATTTACACTTATGAGTTACGATAAAGTGTTATTTAGCTACTTAATTTATCACACAAGAAACCAGATAATTGTTAATTATTTAGAAGTGACACAGCACATCTTACTTTTTTAAATGAGAGTTTTTATTATTACTCTGAAATCTGCAAAGTAATATTTATTACCTTCTTACCAGCTAATGACACCGTGTTGAAATATGCTTCTAAAGTTTACCTATTACAATGTTTGCACAGCTTTTTAATTAATTCAAGTGGTAAAATTAATAATCAGTCAGGCGGAGAATTCTAGATACAACATATTTAACGATACAACCTTCTACAACATATATTATAAAGGATGTCATTTTATGAGGAGGAATATTTTTTTTATACCTAAAGTTGACAAACGAGCATGCAGGCCACCTGATGTTAAGTAGCCACCGCAGCCCATGGACACCAGCAGCTCAAAAAGAGCTACCAGTGTGTTGCCGACCTTGTAATTCATGAAATTGTGATCATGTCCCACAAATGCCCATATACCCTATTTTTTATCGTCTTTTACACATATGGGGATAAAACGTAACTTATGCATTTCAACATACAGTTTTTAATATCCGTTTTTTTTTCTGCAGGCAAGAAAGGGTAATTAACATAGAGATTTTTCCTTTTCATGATTTGTTACTAATCACCTACTTAGGGAATTTATTTTCAAAACAATTTGCCTGTGCGAAATTTCATCCAAATTCGTTTAGTCTTTGAGTGTGGTTGAAGATCCAAAAATCTGAACTTTCAAATTTATTATTAGTAGAGATTTAGTATAGGATGCAGGATAGGTTTTGAATAGCCATTATAAAATGTAGAAAGTATTGGAAGATATTTATTTGCAATTAAATTTTTACAAATAATATGGCGTGTTAATTTGTAACTCTTAAAAAATTAAATACAATATTACAATTAAATACAACATGTACTACCCGTAGTGAAAATGCTTATGTTAAAATTTTGCAATATTTTTAAGAGGGTTTATCCCAAAATTGGCAACGTCGCACATAGCTGTCAGGTATTTTGCTGTTTACATTAATTTCTGAATATTACTGAATGAAAACATGAATTATCGCTCAATGGTTGAATAAAACATTAAGTATGGATTGCAACAGTTATCATTGGAACACGACTTTTTTTAGTATTATGGAAGTAATATCTTTTGAAAACTTTTCCATCGCATTTTCCTAACCTTCAATGACGTCCGTGTGTTCGTTTTATATTTGTATATAAAACGAGACACGGCATTCAACCATAGAATTATAACTTCTTTTTTAATTTAGTAACATTGAGAAATTTATAAAAGCAGCGAAACATTTGACAGCTGTATGCAACATTGCCAATTTTGGCATAAACCCTCTTAAGTAACTGGGCAAAAACGGTTGTAAAAACTTGTCTTACAATATTTTATCAATAAAGATAAAGAGAAAAATCTGAGACTTAGACAAAAGTGCAATGATTAAAAAAAGTATACCGATATAGTAATGAAATAGATTTATAACACTAGTACAGAAAGTTAGACTTAAAAACTAACTTTGTTAAATAATTCATAACTCTGCAGCTATTTTAAATTACTTATTCTATTGTCATTTGACTGAATATAATATAATTAAACTAATCAACTAGCTTTCGCCCGTGACTTCTTCTTTGATTTCATATTAAAATTCCACCGACTTTTCACACTCTTAAATAACAATTTTCGGGTTTAAAACTATCCTATGTATAGGTGATTCCTCCATACCAAATTTCAACCTAAGTAGCTTCAGTTGATGTGTGGAAGGAGAACAAACAGACAGAGCAACTTTCGACTTCTAAAAGTCACTTATTTTAATCAAACTTAATTCAACCAAAAGGTAACATAAAAAATACATTTTGTTCCTTAACTTTTTTCATCATCACAATCCATGCAAATTTAGGTATATATGTATATAAAAAAATAAAGTCTATAGCGTTTCAACACAATTAAATCGTATCATTGCAAACGCACGCAACCATATGACCATGTCAGCTAGGGACCCCACTTCCCCTGTCTCGTCTCTCACCCCGCGATGGCATTTAGCAGGAAAAATAATAATAATAACTAGATTAAAAAAAAAAAACCTGACTGCAAACAAACTTTTGATGTCACATTATATATATTTGTAATTCGTTCATTAAACCCTTTATTTTGATACCCCACTCTGAAGGGCTTCGACGAAAAAACATATTTGGAAACGTTTAAAATGCCTCCAAAAGTCAGCCATTTTGTTTTTTGCAATTTTGATATACCCAGTGTCACTGTCAAAATTAAGACGAATTTCACGACACCTCGCATTCTAAAACCCATTAAGCCATTTAGGCTACAGAGCGTGCCAAAGAAATATACATACATACATACAGCACGACACAACTTAGAAGGCGCGCGGTGAAGCACTTAAGCAGTTGACGCAGAGTCTATTTTTGCTTAATTCATGCGCCTTCTAAGTTGGGTAAACCTGTACATACATACAGTCGAAAAACATAACCCTCCTTCTAGCGCAGTCGGGTAATAAAAATTTATGACCTCGTGATTTAACTAATATTTCTCGTAGACGTCGTGTAAGGTAGAGTTCTGGATTCCTTCCTCCTCCTCACGCACCAAACTATTAGGAATACTATTAGCGCTATCACCGCGATCCCCAGAAATACGCCTAGGGTTATGGCTGCCACTGACGCTCCATTCAGATACCCTGTGAACAAGAAACATATACTGTAGAGTAGAGATCTTCTACTATCTAATGTCCCGCGCCTTCACATTTCAAAACGCTTCAATTTTTTTATTATTATTTAAAAAGCACCACCAACACTCGAAACGCATAGTTGATGGCTGTCTCAGCACGCACACATGTGTTGAGAGTGTTGGTGGTGCTTTTTAAATACATTGAAGCGTTTTGAAATGTGAAGGCGCGGGACTTTAGATAGTAGAAGATCTCGGACAATCGGACGGACGGTCCATTCGAAAACGGTGAAAGGCTTTTTCGCCCAGTGGCAGTTCTAAATTCAATTCAAAATTCAATCATTTATTCAGCAAATTGGCCACATAGGGGCACTTTTACACGTCAGAAAAAGAATTTAGGGGGGGGGTCTTCCCCCAAAAAATGCCCATTTTAGCAATCATGGGACACGTGACTCCCCGCCAAAATCTTAACATGACGCCCCGAAATCTTTGTCTGGGACCGCGCCTGTTTTCGCCTGGTCTTGGCGGCAAAGGTGACGAAAAACCCACAACTTAATGGTGGTAGGGCCTGGTGCTAGGTCCGTCCGAGGTGGTACCACCGTCTTTCCTCGCTAACCCGCCGCCAAATAGCAGTGCTCGCACTGTTGTGTTCCAGTAGGTTAAGGCAACCGTTGAAAATTCTCAGTTCTCAGGGTAGGAGGTAACACATTCGAGATCTTAAGTATCTTTATGCCATCTATTCTATACTCACCGCTAATATCAATGACGTAAGTGATCATTGATCAATGACGTAGCTGTTCACATTCCTGTTAACATCAACCGCTGTGACAGATAGTCTAGGAGCGCAGCACGTGGCTCGGTACGTCGCCATAACTTCTTCCTAGATATGACATCTATTCTACACTCACCGTTAATATCAATGACATAGCTGTTCACATTCCCGTTAGCATCAACCGCTGTGACAGATAGTCTAGGAGCGCAGCACGTGGCGCGGTACGTCGCCAGAACTTCTTCCCAGATACGACATATATTATGAACTCACCGCTAATATCAATGACGTAGCTGTTCACATTCCCGTTAGCATCAACCGCTGTGACAGATAGTCTAGGAGCGCAACACGTGGCGCGGTACGTTGCCATAACTTCTTCTCTCGTGCCCGATATGAAGTTGCTGTCGTAGATCAGGCCTATGGGTGATGAGGTGAGACGAAGGAGACCTGAAAGTGGAAAGATAATATATTATTGATGATGGTGAGTCCGACCGATTTCAGCCATGGTGACCATTTTACTAACAAGTTAAGTAAGTTGACGGCCGTATTGGTCCAGTTGGTAGTGACCCTGCCTTCTGTTCCGATGGTCGCGGGTTCGAGTCCCGCTCGGGGCAAACTTTGTGTGATGAACACGAATGTTTGTACTCGAGTCATGGATGTTAGTATTTATATATGTATTTATTTCTCTATATAAGTGTTTATATCGTTGTCTAGCATCCATAGTACAAGCTTTGCTTAGTTTGGGGCTAGGTCAATATGTGTCAAATGTCACAAGATATTTATTTATTTATTTAAGTGTTTTGGCGCTCTTTCGTCCGAAGATGGCTAATGTAGCCTATCTTGGCGGCGAAACCTCGTGCACTTTCAGGGCACGTAAGCACACCGTCTATGTAATTATAGGAGATGGCAGCAAGTGGACGGGCTTTGAGCTGGTCGCGTTTGGTGTCAAGGTCAACTTTATGCTGATCCTCGAAATCCCGTACCTTGTTGTTCTTATATTATTAATGTTTCTATCAAGACTATTAGAGACCTGCCATAGCTTGAGAAGGGTATAGTGGAGGCACTTAAATTTTAAATTTATTTCTGTTCTGAATTTTGTTCAAGATGTGAACGGAAAGTAGAGAAATCTTACATTAAATTAAATCTAAAATTCCGTACTGTTTGACAGAGATATTAGGACCATCTGATGGCGGAAAAAATAGAGGAAACCCTCAATAAAACATACCCGCTGTAGCGTCCCTCGCGAAAATGGTAGCAGACCAGACGTGTTGTGCGCAGTCGGTGCCCAGCTTCCCGATGCACATGCCTTGGAAGTTGTGCCTCACGTCTGGAGACCAGACGTCTGTAGAGTCCACTGTGTTCACCACGTAGACGTACGCTGAGATAGACACCTGGTCTAGACCTGGAACAGATTTTACGTCATGAAATAATACAAAGAAGTCGTCTTCAATCAATAATTCAGATCAATAATGCCTACTTACAAAACTAGCTTATCCGCCTAATGCGGCCGCCGAAACTTCTATACAAAGTATGCTTGTTTTGGTTACTGTAAATAATCTTGCCTCTAGATATGACTTAGATAATTTGTCGACCAAAGATCGGACTCTCCCTTCGCGGCTAACAATACATTCAAGATGCCTCTGTTGCTGCAAATGTCTATACGGTTTCCCATCAAGTGGTCCGTCTGCCAGTTTGTCTGTCTATCAAGAACATTAAAAAACAGCTTGAAGTAAGACGTTGTACAACAAGATAAGAAGATGACAGTGACAACAAGTGGCTGACGTAAACTGGAAGGTGGCAGGCAAGAAATAAACATAAAAAAATATTGAACTGACTGCTCCAAATTGATTAAGCAAATTACATTTACTAGTAATTCCGAAGACGAACGACTCTAAGGTTGTAGTCATAATAATGAGATGCACTCTAGGATTGGAGTCTCATTTAAACCCACTGATGGTTGAGCCACAATTTCCTATAGATGTGGAATCTCCAGGTCTTACCATAAGCCGTGAATGTGATGAGATCCCTGGCCCCAGGCTGAGCTGATGTGGTGATGCCAACACTAACGATCACGTTGGCTGTTTGACCCGCCGCGATGGTTTGACTGGAAAACAAAGAACCACAGATAATGCAACAAGTGAAATAGCTAAAGTGAAGATTTCAGACTTATCAGAGCTCAGAAGTAAAGAAGGTAACCAAGATCTTTGTTATTAGATGGTGATTTACTTTGACTTTGAGCCCGTTTTGGTAGTGGTAGGACCTGGGTCCGTCCGTGGTGGTATCACCGTCTTTCCCCGCTATCCTGCCGCCAAATAGCAGTGCTCGCATTGTTGTGTTCCGGTAGGGGGTTAAGGCAGTCATAAATTAACGAAAACAGCGAAATATTTGACGGCTATTTGCGACGTTGCCAACTTTCGGAGTAAACCCTCTTAAGGCAGCGGGTGAGATTTCTAGCACAGAGGCATTCCATCTCAGCCTTCAGGGTAGGCAACGCATTCGAGATCTTATGGTTTCTTAATGGGGGATCAAAGGATTTCGGTGTCCATGGGCCGCAGTGACCACTTACCATCAGGTGGGCTGTGCGCTCGTTTGCCTATACCATTGGTATATAAAAAAAACACTTTATAGCAATGGCGGAGCCATGTAGGGAGCTGTAGATAGCTTTTTAGAAAATGACATGAGAACAAAATGCAAATGAATACTAAGATGATATCAAAATACTCTAGCAAGATCATATTAATGGCTTAGTTAGTCAGTGATTTAAAGTAGTTCTATTTGGTAATTTTGTGACCTTTCGTATAATCGGATGAAGGGATTATTAATTCTAGATATAGATATATGCCTACGTGTATAAGTCGTGGTGGCCTAGTGGTTCGACCTACCGCCTCTCATGCAGAGGGGCATAAGCGAAGTAATTCAAATATGTGTGTGAAGTCCCCAATCCGCTCTGGACCCGCGTGGGGACTATAGCCCAAACCCTCTCATGATAAGAGGAGGCCTGTGCCCAGCAGTGGGACTCAAATAGGCTGTAGTAGTATATACTTACGAGGTTGGATTGATTCCTCTGAGAAACCTCAGTTCTCCTATAGCCTCGAATGCGAATCTCACCGACTGTTCACGATAGTTGGTGACTTCGAAATGGAGCTGAAAAAAAACATTCATAAAAATAGATGATACAAATCTCATATGCGGCGCTTCTCAGTAAGACACATGTCTTGTCCAAAAAACTCAAACTCAATAGTTCATTCAATTGACCTATAAAGAGAGACAAGAGACAGGCGACGCGACGCGCGGGGCGTTGAGCGGCGCGTTTAGCGACAAAATGAAATATGTGCCAATGTATGACAGTGTTTATGGAGTAGCGTTGTCTAGCACGAAATCACTACATATTAATTTACATAGCTTTAGTCGCCGGCCCCGGAAGAGTCCTTACACGCCATCCATACTAGGCAACAGAAAGCTTTTCAAAATTCCAAATCGAATTTCAAGGAAGAAATCGAAAACCATGCACTATGTGTATTTTCTATGTACATGATTGCAATGAATGAATGAATAAAATGTCCGCTGAGAGCCATTTCCTTATGGCATCAACACGTCAGCCACTGTTGGACATAGGCCTCCCCCAAGGTTCGCCAATCCGACCAGTCCTGTGCCCTCCATCCACATTTCGCATCCGGTCGGTCAGGTCGCCGGTCCATCTCTTCGGAGGCAACGACGGCTCGTCTTCCTCGGACGCCATTTGAGAACTTATCGGCCATCAGTTCTGTGAGCAATGTGCCATATGACATACCTGTAGGTTATCCCCTGGTGCGCCGTACAATCTGGTGCTGAGGCCTATCTGGACTGCTGTGAGGATCGTTCCACGTTGGTTCACCACCTGGAGTTAAGATGAGCAGTTTTTAAGATATTTTGTTATTCAAGAGTAGCCAGCAATCGCGAAGTTGCCTACAAATCATTGATCTATTATTATAATTTTGACGGCCGGATTGGTCCAGTTGGTAGTGACCCTGCCTTCTGTTCCGATGGTTGCGGGTTCGAGTCCCGCTCGGGGCAAACTTTGTGTGATGAACACGAATGTTTGTACTCGAGTCATGGATGTTAGTATTTATATATGTATGTATTTCTCTATATAAGTATTTATATCGTTGTCTAGCACCCATAGTAGAAGCTTTGCTTAGTTTGGGGCTAGGTCAATATGTGTGAAATGTCCCAAGATATTTATTATTATTATTTAAAAAATAATAAGTAAGGATTCACAATCAGCCGGAGAAAAATGGCCCCGTCAAAACGCCCGTTTGGCCTTCGTTATAAAGAGGTGTTATTAGCATATTGGAACGTATTTTCTAATGTCAGTTTGCTCCATATATTTGACATATTCTGTTAGGCACTGTTCTCCCATATGTTATTAAGGTTATTACTTATTATAGGTCAATGGTACAAATAGTATAGTATTTGCGCTTTATTTAAAACAAGGTAGCCCGCTTAGAATTCCGCTATTGCTTACCCGCGGGAACTACTATGCACTTTTTTGGGATAAAAAGTAGCCTATGGCCTTCCCCGGGACTCGAACCAAAATGCCAAATTTCATCTAAATCGGTCCAGCGGTGGAATCTTGAAGAGGTAACAGTTAAAAGAGCTTTCGCATCATGCATCGTATCTTATAGTCGCGCTAACCGTCTATAGGTATATTTTTTTTGTGTAGAACTACTTCAGAAACTTCTTGAACGATTTTGAAGAAATTTGTAATACTGGGATTTACAAGGGCGACATATCGATCTAACTAGGTCTCATATCTGAGAAAACTCATTTTTAGCTATTCTCAGCAATGCTCGATCACACATGTACTATCCTTAACTAAGGGCTGGTAAAACAAGTATCGTTACATTAGTACATTACTCGCTAAATGTAACTAGTCTTCATCACTACATAGTATAAAACAAAGTCGCTTCCTGCTGTCTGTCCCTATGTATGCTTAGATCTTTAAAACTACGGAACGGATTTTGATGCGGTTTTTTTTTTAAATAGAGTGATTCAAGGGGAAGGTTTCGTATATAATTTGTTATAGTTTAACGCTCAATTCCCGCGGGAACGCTATAACCGAATTCCACGCGGACGAAGTTTTTTTACAAATGAAAGAGTTTTTCATGTCGGTTTGTCGCAATTTATTCAAACAAAACATTTCACTTCACAAACGATTCTATACCTGTGAAACAGCTCTGTTGAAAGGCAGGACGTTGCTGTCATTATACTGAAGCTGCGCGTACGCCTTCGTGTTGGAGTCTTCAGCTCGCTCCAAGTCGTTCAGGTCGGGTGTGGCAGAACGCCCCATACGGATTTCGGCCTGCTTGTTTATGGGGCCCGAGAGACGAACGAAGGGCTCTCCTGGAAAAAAAAAATTATGAAGAATTAAATTGGTTTAAAATATTAAAACAACGCTTTGACATTACCGTGTCCATTTCCAAGCTCTTGTTCAAGCTGAGAATCGGTTAGATCGATTTATGTCCCCGATAGATGTCGCTGTTACTGGCATGTCGATTTTCTACATCGCGCTATCGTTGTGTTCACTTAGATTACATAAGTTCAAGCGGCCAATTTGTTAAATTGAGAATTTGTACGGAGAATGAAATCGGTTTAGGGCTTAGGTGAAATAGGTTTGATTTTTGACATTTGTTCCATAGAGAATCTGTCAAATTTTAACCGTCCGTAGGGAAAACGAGGCGTTACGTGGATATAGGAACCGGGCCTTAATGGGATCCTGAGTTTTGCTGTGTATTTTTCACTGAAACCAAGCGCAACCTTGAACAGCTCCATCATCAGATCAGCTCGGAGGTGCGGTACCATATTGCATTGTCGTCCAAGTTACGCGCATACGGGCCAAGTATCATGATGATACGATAATTAGAAGTGGGTTAAGTTAAGCTTGCAAGATTCCTTACTTGTTGTTATTACCGTGTTGTTAGTAATGTATAACTATACGACGGCCTAATAAGATGAAGCTTACGTTTGACCCTAATCACACCTGATGGAAAGTGCTGTTACACACTTAACTAGAAGTTGCCTAACCTATACTACTCTAGTAAAATACCTCGGATATCCCTGCCTAAGATCTTCGCGTAGACTATCGGAGCCTTCACATCGGGTACTGGGATCTCAGCCTCCAGTTCTGCTATGGGGCTGTCTTGTGAAGAATCCGGGCCATCGCCAGCTATAGGCTGGTAACTGAAAAAGAACAGCTTCTTATAGATTGTAGTTACTTCGGAGTAAAAGGCCTAGCCAATATGGGGGAAGGGGGGCGTCTGTACATAATGGGTGGTGATCTTGGCGATTTTTAGACCAGGGGAGGTCCCACCCCCGTAATCTTACGTCAGATTTCCAGAGCCCTCAATAATTGTACGAAACTCAGGCAGGCAGGACTTTTTTTCCATCTATACATATTCTGTGGTGGCCTAGAGGTTCGACCTGATGCCTCTCATACATAAATGCCTTCGAGAGTCGGGGGTTCGAATCCGGCTCGCACCTCTGAGTTGACTCACGTGCGAAATTCAATTTGAATTTGCCAATGAGCTTTTCGGTGAAGGAAAACATAGCGAGGAAACCTAGCACGCATCTGCGAAGTAGTTCAAGGATGTGTGCAAAGGGCGCACTGGGCCCGTGTGGGGTGGGACTATAGCCCGAACCCTCTCGTGATGAGAGGAGGCCTGTGCCCAGCAGTGGGACGTAAATAGGCTGTTGCGGTGGTGGTATACCTGAATGGTAGCTTCGCAAGTTCAGCGCCATACTCGTCGATTAGCGCGGATTCTCTCACGCTCGCCACCGGGCCCATAACTCTGATCTTCAGGGCGTCTGTAAAAAATAACATTAGGTATCATAAAACTTATCAATGAGAGCTATCTAGTATGAATTCGCCGCTAGGCGTCGTCGTGTTCAGTGTTGCCAATTTAGCACATTTATATGCCATGGTATACGCGTGGAATGGAAGTAGTAACTAATAACTGGAACTACCTCTTTGGCCATAATTCGTGCCAGGTGCGCGGGGGTGAGGGGCGTGAAAAGCTTGTATCTCTCTATCTACTTTTACAACGAGAGATAAAAACAAAAGAAGCTTCGGGCAACATTTTGCGCAATTTTGAAAAACGAAAACGAAGCGACCTTTCGAGCTCACGAGTTTAAGCAAAATTTTTATTGTTTCGAAATTGACAACACTCGCTCTAGATGTACTTATTACCTCCATGGTTATATGCTAAATTGGCGGCACGAGATCTCCGAAACTTGAAATGTCGCGTGACATTGTCAATAGTGTGAACTTTGACATAGACAGCCAAACCACATACGACAGTGCTGCCAACTGCTCAGCAGGAATATGGTGGACTATATTACGAGTAATGAACGTCGTTAATCTGGTAAATACGTTAGCGGTTTGACCTATAGCCTCTCTCACAAGAGGGTCGAGAGTTCAGTTCTCATCTCGTAACTATAACTAAGTATAAGTACTATAATTATGTTTCGATTTCAATTTAAAATCACTTTGCAGGCGCACTGAGTGATGAAAAACACGATCAAAAACACTTGTGAGAGAATTCGAAGCCGTGTGTTTGAAATTCCCACGCCGGGTGACGCCGGACTATAACCCAAACTATGGAGGGTTGAAGTAAAGGAGCGCAATCTTTATAGTTCCAAAAGTGGACATCAAATCGGGTAGGTTGGGGGCGCTGCGGTCTCCAGAAGTGTCAAGCCACCTAGGCGGATTGTCTGCAGTAGCGCCTTCAGATGGCGCTGCTGCTGCTGACGCGAAAACGCAGCGAAATTGGTTGTGAGGAGACTGTGTTTTGTTTTGTTGCTTATCAAATCCGCTGGACACGTTTTCAACTGTTTCGCCATATAAGATTGCGCTCCTTACCAAGACACATTCCACACTCCATAACCCAAACCCTCTCGTGATGAGAAGAGGCCTGCGCACAGTAGTGGGACGTAAACAGGCTGTGATGGTGGTGAAGACGTCATGTTCATATATAAGTATCCTGCGCAAATGACCCATCTTGATCTATTGAAATTGTCATCTACTTCTCCAAGTGAACACTTATCAGTCTCCTAGTGAATAAAGGTCGTATTTGCCTCTAGGTTCCTTGGAGATAAGCCCTTTTCTAATTTAGTTTATGAATGGGCTGGATAACCTTTGGGTTTATCTTGATGTTTCCGCGTTATGTTTGTATGATCTGATGACGACAGTATGCAGATGTCTGTGGTTCTAAAACTGTTTATTAGAGATCCGAACTAGGACTATGTCGAGGCGACGTGTGAAAAGAATGTGTATGAATCTTGTATAGCTGTTAAAATATAGGGATAATAACTTAATTATTACATTTAAAAAAATTCGACAGCCTGAAATTTTTGATATCTATAGGTTATTACAGTATTGTTATAACAGTGTAATTTCTCACAATCTGACGACACCTCATCCAAAAGACAACTCCATAGCAGTTTAGGCTACAGTAGCACAATCTGTGGATATTTTTGCCCTACAAAAGGTCTAGTAGAACCGTTTTTAGGGTTCCGTACCCAAACGGGACCCTATATTACTAAGAATCCGCTGTCCGTCTGTCTGTGCGTCTGTCACCAGGTTGTATCTCATGAACTGTGGTAGTTAGACACTTGAAATTTTGATGATGTATTTCTGTTGTCGCTATAACAACAAAATACCTACTAAAAAACAGAATAAAATAAATATTTAAGAGGGCTCCCATACAACATTCATGTTTTTTTTTGCCGTTTTCATAGATTAGTACGGAACTCTTCGTGCGCGAGTCCGACTCGTACTTGGTCGGTTTATTACATACTAGCTTCTGCCCGCGACTTCGCCCGCGGGAACTACGCGTTTTTCCGGGATGAAAAGTAGCCTATGCCCTTTCCCGGGACTACAACTATCTCCATGCCAAATTTCATGTAAAGCGGTCAAGCGGTTGAAGCGTGAAGAGGTAACAGACAGACAGACAGAGTTACTTTCGCATTTATAATATTAGTATGGACTCGGTCGGTTAGATTAGGCGTGGATGCCTCATAAAAAGCCATCCAAGTCCTAATGGATCCTCTGGAGAAACGCACACGTGCTGCACTTGCGCTTCAGTATTTACGCATGACCTGGAATTTAGTTACGTTTTTTTCCACTTGGCACTTTTTAGGGTTCCGAAGTCCACAAGGAACCCTTATAGTTTCGCCATATCCGTCCGTCCGTCCGTCTGTCCGCACTATTGCTCGGAGCTGCTTAGTTCTAGAAAGCTGTAATTTGGCGTGAATATACATATTAGTTACGCTGAAAAAGTGGTACAATAAAATTTTGAAATATATTTTTTTATAGGGTACCTCCCCTACTCGTGAAGTGGGGATGTATTTTTTTTCTTGCTTACCCCATGGTGCGGCATATCGTTGAATAGGTCTTAAAAAGATTGTGGGTTTGTTAAAACCATTTTTTGATTAAGTGATGCGCTTGTGAAATATTAAGCTTTAAAGTGCTATTTTTTGTTAGAGTCACGTGTCCCCCCCTTGCCAGATAAATGGTGGTATTTGGACGGCTGAAAAAATCACGGTTATGGCATATATAACGTAGTTGAAAGGAAAACTATCACAGCTAAGTGGGCTGTACAAACTTACGAGTCATAGTCGACCAACTTATGAAATGATTAAAAAACCAATGATTTTTCTCGAGCGGCAGGGGCGTCGGGCGGGCACGTCATACCACAGGCTAGCTAGATGCTATTAAGTCTTAGAAAGGTACTGTGGGCATCGTCAACTTCGGAACCCTATACTTTGCGCGTGGCCCGACACGCACTTGGCCGGTTTTTGATAATAAGGTTATCTCGAATACGAAAACGAAAGCAAAAACACGCTCTAAAATTGGCAAAACAATGTTGTCTCTAGTGATGTTAGGGTGTGTGTGCCTCGCAAGACTAGCGACCTGTGCGGGTCCTGGGTCGTGCACCGGAGCAGGTGCATGCACTGGACCAGGTTCGGGATCGGGGACGGGAACGTGTGCTGGAGCCAATTCCTGTTCGGGAGCGAACAGCGGGGGCGGTCAGCGCTCTTGCACCGCAGAGGGCTCGTGTAGCGGAGAAGATTCTGGGAGCGGTATTGGAACGTGCACGGGGGCTACTTCATGTGGGGGACCCAAAAGTGGCGGAGGCACGGGTTCGTGTACTGGAGTTGGGTCTTGCAGGGGAGCCCGAAGCGGCAGAGGCGCGGGATCCTGCACCGGAGCCGGTTCGTGCTCTATTCCGGACTCGGGCAATTGTGACATGTGTTGTACGGTCGCAAATTCGTGTGGCCAAACGGATAAGATTGTCATTCGGATGTGATTTATTGAGAAAATAAATGTTTTTGTATTTTTTTTTTCATTTATCTTCACCCTCATACACCATCACGTTGACAGCGCCACCACCTTTCCACGGAAGAAACGTTCAACTAAATCCAAGGTCATGCTAACAAAACTTAATTTTCAGTTTCATCTCAAGCTACTTGTATTCTTGAGCGCGCGAGTCCGGAATAAATACGTCACGGGTGGAAGGTTTATCCAGTTACGGGATAAACATAAAAATAAAAACATTTGTTTACATGGATAAAATCATTTTTATTTATTTACGGCATTACAAGTTTGCACTGTTCCAGCATGTAGTTTAGTTAGTGATGATGAGTAGAGTTAAGAGTTAAGACGCGATAGCCAAAATCCACGCGAGCGAAGTCACGGATACAAGCCAGTAAAAAATACAAGACCTAATTTTAATAATAGAATAAGGGTACCAGAACAAATTTACTTGACAATTGTACTGATGACGTAAGTTTAGACACGTCGTTCCGTGACCTTTAGAATGACATAAAGTATTTAGTCACTCATCGTCATACCCCACAGAGATAAGATATGATTTTTCTTTTTTAATATTACGCCACAATATTTCAAACTGTCTTTTCTTTCAAAAAAACTGTTCGCACAATTTTATTTAACCCAAATAAGAAAGTTATTGGTAGAAAGTAATTTTACGTAATTTCGGTTTTTGACCATCGCTAGCTGTCACACTGAAAGGGCAATCTATCGTTTTTTATTATATTAAAGTTACAATGCAAATTTTAAAATACTTTATCTGATAATTGGAGTTGCTTTTCAGTAAGTAAAATGTCTATGTATAAAATTTCATGTATTTCAAATTCAGCTTAAATGCGTCAGAACTTTGAGCACCGCTGTAATATTAGTTTCCGAACCAAGTTATTGACAATCTATACAACAATAACATAGCACGTTCAGTATGTTTGTTTTAGTACTTTATAAATTATCGACATGACAAGTTGTGTAACTGGCTATTAATAAATGTGTTTTTTTTTCAACAACCGAGTCGTCCTTGCAATTGTTTATTCTGTGACTGGCTGGAGTGAAGTTTTAAAAAAGTGAAGTGTCAGTGCATTTTAAAATAGGTATTACGGTGGATGTATAGGATTTAGTTATTGTTAGATCTTTGTAGAAAGGTTTCAACTGCGAAAGCTAGACTTGGTATTTTATTTCTTCTTTTTTTTTGTTTTGGCCAGTAGTTTTGAACTCATCCTGTCTGTGTTCTCTTTTCAAAGAGTTTTTTTTTATTTCGCTATACGCAATCGGGTTTTAAATTGCGTATGACAAGCCACGCATGCGTGGTTCGTAATGCCAGCCTTGAATTCGGTAATATTATCATTAAAAAATAATCAGATGATAAAACTGTATTCGATGTAGAGTTGTTTATTTGTACATTGAAACGCGTTAGATAGCTTTCGTAATTTGTAACGATGTTTTTTTTTATTAAGTTTCTCAATCAAAAAGGGCACCCGCCTAAATTATTTCCTCATGTTACATAACGTTTCCCCTATTCTGTGTCAAAGTTACGTATTAAACTATTAAGCGTTTGAGACAGCCTTTTAAACACTTACTTAATCCGATTTCCGGACGCCCTTGACCTGGTTCAAGTGCGTCGCCATTTTGGGAAGATGGCCGACCTGTCAGCGTGACGTTTGAAGGTTAGTATCTTTTTAAGTTGTTTAAGCTGTTGATTTATCCGTTCCAATCGATGATGTGTGTTTTTTATAAAAGCATGTATATCGTATTTTTTATTGCTTCCACCATAGCATGTACTTAATTGCATGTTACACATATTAGTTCCGTTTTCATTGAAATAGTCATAACGTTATGAGCGTAAGTTTGATGAAATTTATTCCGAAATTTTACGCCCGAACGCCCTTTTCATCTTCCTAAGGGAGACTACCTTAACTATTGTCCTTCTAGTTCCTTGAAGTTTGTACGGAACCCGCGGTGCGCGAGTCAACTCGCACTTGAACAGTTTTTTTTAATGAAGACCTTCTATAATTTTTTTTTTTTTATTATTACAAATGGGCTTGCGTTTGACCCTGATCACACCTGATGGAAAGTAATGATAGGGTCTAAGGTGGAACACGCTTACCCAGAAGATGCCTATTCACTCTAGACTTGAATACACCAAGATGCACCAATTGCAATATTTTTGATTATATTGACTGATTGGATCACGGATTTTCCTTTACGTTATTTTTTCTCTGAAATCCTGCTAGTTGGGCCTTGGCCTTCTTATTCGTATTTTGATTTTATATTTAGCACCTTTATTTTTAATTGCATCATATAACTCAGTATGAGTTAAGTTTTTATGCCAATGATTTTTGCGTTATTAAAAAACATGATATAAATTTGATTCATAGTTCATTCATTCATGTCTGCGTTCATTGCCAAAAACTGTACGGTCACGGTAAATTTCTTATCTACGCAGTTAGTAATTTTGTTTTTTTTTAGTTAGTACTAAACTAACTGGATCATTATATTAAACTCGACTTTTGGGGCCGTCGCATTATGTGATCATTCTACGCACCACCATCACACACGACACAAACCTATTTGTGTCCCGCTGCTGGGCACAGCTGCAGGCCGCTGCAGGCCTCCTCTCATCACAAAGAGGGTTTGGAGGGGCCCAGTGCGGATTAGAAACTTCTGTAGATGTGATCACTTGTTTTCTTCAGACACTGGGCAAGGGAAAAGCTTGCTTAGATTTCTCAGAATTGAATTATAATTGGGACTACGTAAATCGTTGGTGGAATACAGGGCAAGAGAGCTCGAGATCGTTCCCCAACTCGATGGTCCGACCAGATAAAAGAAGCCACTTCCTCAAGCAAGCTCCATCAAGCGGTGAGGACAACGATAGAATCGCGACCGATGGAGGAACGTCATAAATGCCATGAAGACATCCTGTGATCTTGAATGAGAGTAGTGAGAGACCTCAGTAATGAGAGAGCGTCCAGAGAGAGAAATCCAGCCTATCTTACCTGGAGTGTCCGTTGGCCTCTGGAAAGGGCTCATTTGGACTTGGATCGAAGCGAGTCGCATGCAGACTATCACAGACTCTGTGTTGAGATGACTGTCGCCAGCATTGCCAGTAACAGCACCTGATGGGCTGTATATGTTGGTCATCAGTTACCTGTTTGCTGAGGGTATGCGTTGAACCTCAGCTGCGCACGCGCCGACACACTAAGCCGGTACTCGCAAGTGTCACATCGGACGCTGAGGTGCCACATGCCCGCCATCGGTCCGACGGAGTCCGTCGGTCTCATTGGCAGGACCGCCAACCTGCAGGACAAATAAGGATTTTGTATCATGCCAGTTAACATTGTGGATTCTAGGGGCCGTGTTGGTTGCGCCGTGTACACTCTTTATAGAGCATTAAAAATATAATTAAACAAGTATTATACAAAGAGAAGCAGAAGGATGACAACAGGAGCTCTTATTGCTAAATAAATATTTATATCTTATCCTATCGAGTATGAAGCGAATGAGGTTCTGCCTAATCTACGAGTATCAAGCAAGATACATGGCGTAAGATAGAGAATCTAAGACAACATGTCTTAGATTCTCTAGCTATCGAGAAAATCTGCATGCGTATTCGGATGGTCAGGATGGTTGGATGGATGGCGTCTAGACTTTGAGCCTTTGTGCTTTGAGTCATCATCATCATCATCATCAACCTATTGCTGTCCACTGCTGGACATAGGTCTCTCCCAAAGCACGCCAATGAGAACGGTCCTTGGCAACTCGCATCCAGTTCTTGTCGGCGATCTTACGAAGGTCGTCGCTCCACCGAGCCTGAAGGCGTCCCACACTACGCTAACCCAGACGCGGTCTCCACGCGGGGTTTGACCCAGCAGTTACTTTGAGTGCCGGCTAGATATCTATCCAGCCTAGCTCCGAACAGAATCGCAGGATTCTCCTGGTATCTCGGCAAGGTTCACGGCGACCCCGGTGTCCCGAGGATTTGTGTAGCTGCCTCGCAGTACAGGACGACGTGAGTGACTGTTTCTTCAGCCAACAAAAATGTCGGATATCGGGAACCATAATAGAATCAGCCAAAATTGATGCACTTACATGTCACCCTCAGGATCTGCTCCGGGGAAGACCAGGAGCACTTCTAAAGGAGACAGCCTGTTTGTCCTGGAGGCTGGTGAGAAGGCTCGCACGGAAGTTATGTTGTATAGGTCCACTTGTGGCGCTGTGAAGGGAGATGGGAATAAATATATGACAGAAATCGACCTAGCTCCGAACTAGTGGTGGTCTTTGTATACCTAGTTTGCTCAGTAATCGTTGTTAGATTAAGGTAAAGGACTTTAATTATCACGAATTCGGGAAGCTTCTAAATATTTTTTTCTTCTAAGATACTGAAATGCCATTTGCTATTGATGGCTTAGGCTTACGGTACAAAACCGTGGGTTCTAACAACGATGACATCGGAGGAAAAAATAAGATCCGGCCATACATTTGTTACTACTCGACAGTACTGAGAACGAACATCAAGTTTTGGTTCAAAATTGAATGCCATCAGAGATACTTCTTTTTTTTGTCCAATATTTAGGGGTATCCTATAACGCCAGTGTATTTTAATCGATCATGACTTCTCATCTCAATTTCAAATTATGTCGATGAGAAAATATTGGAACTTCCAAACTTATCCAGGTCCAGACTTTTCGTATGGGGTTTGAAGACTAAAAGAACTTAGCAATGATACCAGATACGGATAATATATCCCACATAAACCAAAGAAATTGCCGTATTTACGTAGAAAATACAGTACACAAGTATACGACGCGCCGTTTATGGCTAAAAAATCAATATAACTTATACTTAATGACTATTTATATTGAATATTAGCATTAGTGTAGGTACAATAAATATTGTTAAATATAAGTAATATATTGTCTTCATCTATGTAATGACTTGTAAATTTGCAATTTATAAATAAAGTTTTGATTGATTGATTGATATACCTACTCCACAACGGTCATCAGCAAATTGCTGCTCTCATCATTTTGACGTGTCAAATAAAACGCTCGACCTTGTGCTGTCAAGAGCTGACATGTTTAGGTTTACTGTCACAATCATAATACAGTTGATTGCTCTGCGTCTGATTGTGTGATTGCGGTAAATATTGTTCTTTGAATCACTTTGATCATTTTATTTATTTTTAATGGTTAGAGAAAAATGGTTGGAGATTAAAAACCACAAGCCCGGCCTGAGTGGTGACTGGCGAACCTCAGGGAGGCCTATGGAAATGGAAATCTTTCGGTTAACACGATGACGATGATCTCGTCGATATATCAAACCAGTTCATCCTAATATAATTTTCAATGTCAGATTTCCGTTTTAATTATTTTGAGTGATGACTAATTGTTTTCATGGCTACCCTGATCTCCTGATTTTATGAAAGACCAAACGATTTTGAAAGACTAAAATTACTAGGACATCGTTTCAGTTGTTTTATAACGGCTACTACCTAGCCTATGCCTCGGGCGGCAGTATCAGAATAGGGCGCCCTAAAAATATCATAGTGTTCTAAAAAACACAAGAACTTATCTCAAATTATTCCGTTAAGTTGTCTGTCTGTTTGAAATCAAAGTGGGCGTTATAGTATAGGGATCATCTTACCATCGTTAGGAGGGTACAGCACAGCATGTTCCACGGCGCCTTCAATGATGATTCTCAACGCTGTGGCTCCATATTCCACCGGTATACCCAGTGAGATGGCACCGCTCCCTCTTCTTACTAGCAAAGTCTGTAAGAGGAAACCGATATAGGTATGTGGATGACTGAATGACGGCTGATGTTGTAGTTTTGGTGTGGGTCTGATCATAAGCGGGTTGCAAAATTGTAATGACTGTAACCGCGGATGAAATATTCGCTAGGAGGGCATTTTGGCGGATTGACATTAACAACTCAATGCATCCCTCCAATCATTACTTCGAACTTAGTCTCCAACGCCAGCTGCGCTGCGCCGTCAGGCCACCAAAAAATAAGTGGCTCTCCTTGAAGAGCTTAAGACGATGTTTCTAGAACATTTTTGGAAGTAGCGTCTGGAACGAACTTTCAGAGATTCTTTCTACTGTGTTAACAACACGAGGAGACTCTAAAAGTATGCCATTTGTTACCTTCAAACCAGTAACGTATTGGGTAACGCTTTTGGCGTTTCCAAATGTGAATAGGCAGTGATCAGTCTACGTTTATATTTTATTTACTACGTTTTACTACTTACTTCGAATTTCTCCTCTTCGGCCATAGAGTTTAGCCTGGCTTGCCTCTGGCTTCCATATTTGGGATCCCACGATTCCATATCAGTTGCCAAGTTGCTAACAGCATCCGTTTCCTATAGGAACAAAAACAAATGTCAGTCTACTCAATAACGTTTTGGAGAGGCATCAAAATCTGATCCCTTTTGGTTCGCATTCGCACTGCCAAGTATGATGAATATGAATAATCTTCAACATCAGCAAAGGTCGCAGTGCTACTGGGTCTCCAATTCCAACAGCTATATAGTATTTCATTTCTTTCGGTCAGTTTGTTAAAACTAAAAATTACAACTACTACAAGACATGGAAAAGGTACCATGTCATGATGGATTTCTTCTATCTTTCCAACTACCCTGTACTCGGCCTGCGTCTAACGTTGAACTTATCGATTCGTCTTTCTTACCATGTTCTGTAAATTGTACGGCAGCACTTCTCCTTCTGTATGTTTCGAGACGTTCCTCAAGCCTTGGAGAGCCATCTCCGATTCCGCCGACATCACGTTTGGATTCGTCCAAATTGTGTACACCTGTCGGTATCAATTAAGCTTCTATATTTCGATTTAAGTGAATATGAAAGCTAATAGAAAAGCTAAGCTGACTTAGGCTATCTTATATTAGCCATAATTAGACTCTTAGCCCAGTCAGGCGCTGACATAAAACAAAACCAATACGTGGGCATTTCGACATTTCAAAGTAAGTGAATGAAGCCTAGATGTTTTGAAGAACGCCTTTCATCCAAGGCTTTCACAGCATGACACGATGGATGTTACCTTAAGCCTCTTCTCTACCAAAGCCCTCAGGGCTAACGGCAGCCTCTGAAGGTCACCAGCTCCTTTGTCAGTCAGTAGGAACAGTGCGCTGTCGTAAGGCACCAGCTTCGTAGCTGATATCAGGGCTCTCATCGTTCCATCGTTGGCATCGTGTACTCCCTGGAAGATCAGATTGTAATTTAAAGAAACCCTTAAAGTACTCGTCGCAGCGGTGAGTGTTTGTAGACTGCGCGATTGTATGTATATCACGTGATATGTTTGATCAATTATCATAGTCGATCAATAGCAACGATCAGTGCGGTAGCATCCCAATATATCGCCATTCTTAATTATTAAAAAATAAAACTAGCTTTTCCCCGCGACTTCGTATCGTACGCGTGGAGTTTTATTAGGGAATACAAATTTTCATTTCAAACCCCCAGTAAACCCCTTTTTACCTCTTTAGGGGTGGAATTTTCAAAAATACTTTCTTATCCGTCCTATCCGATGGTAAATACCATCAGTATCATCAACATCATTTGAGCCGAAAGACGTCCACTGCTGGACAAGGCTCACCATTGCATTGTAGATGATCATCATCAGTTCAGCCGATATACGTCCACTGCTGGGCATAGGCCTCCCCCAAGGCGCGTCACTCAGACTGGTCCTGTGCCACTCGCATCCACCGCGTTCCCGTGACCTTTACAAGGTCGTCACTCCCATATTTTTTGTAGAACTAGTCATATTGAAATGTGAATTTAAGGAATTCGAATTCCCTATAAACAAAAAGATTTTATAAACGTGAAATCAAGCCAGACTACACGTGTTTTGACGGTCTTCGATATTCCGCACAATTAACATATTCTTTGTCTGTCAATTTGTCATGTTTATTAAGTGTTGCACGCCTGAACTCGGTTGAAATCTGTTTTTGTGCACACGAAAGGTCAATTGAGTGTATTTTGTGCATTATCATAACATTTTATACGAGATATGTTAGTTTTAATAACTTTATATAAGTATTGGATTTTTCATGATGACTGTCTTTTTCAATTTCGTTTAAATTTGTTTTTCTTACTTGAAGTATCTTTTTTGGAATACTTCATTATGTTATGGTACACGAAATTATACATTTAACAAGATCTTTAAAAAAAAAATACTATTGAATAGCAGTGCTCGCACTGTTGTGTTCTGGTAGGGGGTTAAGGCAGCCGGTGAAATTTCTGGCACAGAGGCATTCCATCTTAGGCCTCAGGGTAGGCAACGCATTCGAGATCTTATGGTTTCTTAATAGGGGATCATAGGATTTCGGTGTCCAAGGGCTGCAGTGACCACCTACCATCAGGTGGACTGTGCGCTCGTTTGCCTATACCATTGGTATATATATAAAAAAAACTTATATAACTTACTTGATACTTTAGTAGGAGCTTCGACAGGGCATCGGATACAGCTTTGTTTCCGTTCTTGGTACTTGTGCCTTGGAGGTTGTGTCTGGACCTCCAATTGATTCCTGTGAGCAAAAAAATGTATTTAATAAAAGTATACTGACTGGTTGGTAGGTAATGTTGTCTAGCTAAACAATTAGGCATAGTAGGTATGATATGTTGTATTAATCAAAATCGACAGAAGATGGTCTTTGAACCTTGTCGGTTTAACGCCGTTCCCTGACCCAGTATCGTCAAATTGCTCATGTAAGATCATATTTTTCTAAGAAATGTCAAAAGTTAAAAATATTAAAAAGCATGTGTTATATTTGATTATATCATCCTTACATTGACAGCTTTCGTTACACGTTTCACGAAACTTCGCTCGATACAATTTAATTCCAAAGTAACCTCTAACTCGCACCTTTAATCCAACTTTACTCCAGTTTATTATATCAAACAGTGTAAAACTAAATAGACGGTATTTTTATGGAAATTAAAACGCGTTAAATACTAACTAAATCGGACGTTCTGTGCGTAGCGCTTTCTCTTTCACTTTGCACGAGTGACAATGACGGCTGAGCTGGGTATAGGAACGGCCTTAATGGCAGGTTCCAAATGCCATGCAGTATTGTCTATCATGTCATGTAACAGCGACAAATTACGAAATTGATCATTGACTTAGCGTGCATACCGTTCGCAGCAGGCCTTATTGTAGGTACTCACTCATACATAAATTTCATGACGCATCTTCATTCATACGTTTTAAAGGCCGGAATGACCAAAAGTTGGAATGTACGAAAGGTCCGACCTTGGCGGGTGAATGTAATAGTTATTATGTAAAACTGTTACGCTCCAGTTCGTGGTATTGGATTCCAAACAGACAAAAACTAAATGTACTTAATCCCCCATAGAGTCAAATGTCTTAGACACCTATTTTGTTATTATGCCTATTGTTATGCATGTCGTTGTAAATAAATGTTTTTTCTTTCTTTCCATTTTTTTTTCATGTCGATGGTTATGTGGTCAATCGAAATCCTTCGATCCCCCATTAAGAAACCATAAGATCTCGAATGCGTTGCCTACCCTGAGGCCTAAGATCGAATGCCTCTGTGCCAGAAATTTTAACGGCTGCCTTAACCCCCTACCGGAACACAACAGTGCGAGCACTGCTATTTGGCGGCAGGTTAGCGGGGAAAGACGGTGATATCACCACGGACGGAGCCAGCACCAGGCCCTACCACTAACAGAACATAGTAACATCTAGCAAGGTTTATGAAAACATCGGAGGCGTCAACGCATCGCCGATCCCGAAGCGACTTAGCCCGTTCTAATGTCAGGAACTGCGAGGTTACACTTAGTTCCAGACTGGGGATAGTAAACAGCTAGGCGGGGACTACTTATGTGTAGGTTTCTTAGGCGAAAAGTTTTCTGTTTCCGTTTCCAGAAGTATAAAACATACGGATGGTGGCGGTTTCTTGAAAATGCCATACACTAGACTATAAAGGCTGAGTAATGGTTGAGTTAACGCTAGGTAGGATGATAATCAGACGCGCGCCAACCTTATTAAAAATTATCAAATCGTCGACTTGAATTATGTTTTTTGAGGAGTCTCCTCATTTCCTCATAAATCCCAACATCAGTCAAAATTAAAATTATTGTTTCTTTTAGGTGAACCTACATAAAAAAAAGTCGATTAAAAAGGGACCAACTTGGAGGAGTAATTTTAACATAATTTTTGAATTAAATCCATAAACGACTAATAGGACTTGTGCCCCTTCTTTTTTCATTTTTTTATTCGGTTTAAAAAGGAAAGTAACTATGCCTGTCTGTCTGTAAATATACCGCCCTACTACTTAAACTTATATGGTACTAGCTTTTCCCCGCAACTTCGTATGCGCAGAAATATAAAAAAGTAAAATCCCGATATTTCCCGTTCCCGTGGGAATTTTGCAAAATCCTTTCTTAGCGGATGCCTACGTCATAACATCTACCTGCGTGCCAAATTTCAGCCCGATCCGTCCAGTGGTTTGGGCTGTGCGTTGATAGATCACTATGTCAGTCAGTCAGTCAGTCACCTTTGAGTTTTATATATTTAGATGTGTGATCGGTATTCAACAATAACTTGTAACTACATATGTGGAATTATTTAAAAAGGCCTTCTGCTGAGTTTGTTGCGGCGCTTCTTCTCAAGCAATGGGTCGAGGAAGCGCTGGTAAATTCTTTTTCTGACGTGTAAAAGTGCCCCTATGTGGCCAATTTGCGGAATAAATGATTGAATTGAATAACAAGTTGGTTCTTTTTATTTAGACACTAAGATTACTTTTAGGTATTAAAAACTCGTGACAGAGTATAATTTATGTATTTTTAAACATCTGCCACGGTGTAATTATAATGACAAAAGGTGCCAAAAGAAAAGAGCCATCTGTCTTATGACTTGCGTGGTTGAGTTTCGCTCTGCAACAAATTTATAATTAACCGTATACGGCAAAGCCAAAATAAGGGTGGTTCTGGTGTGGCCTATGGGTTTTTTTTCATGTCTTTGGTATAGGCAAACGAGTGCACAGTCCACCTGAAGGTTAGTGGTCACTGCGGCCCATGGACACCGAAATCCTATGATCCCCATTACGAAACCATAAGATCTCGAATGCGTTGCCTACCCTGAGGCCTAAGATGGAATGCCTCTGCCAGAAATTTCACCCGCTGCCGTAAGAGGGTTTACTCCGAAAGTTGGCAACGTCGCAAATAGCCGTCAAATATTTCGCTGTTTTCGTTAATTTCTGAATATTACTGAATGAAAAGATGAATTATCGCCCTATGATTGAATAAAACATTAAATATGGATTGCAACAATTATCATAGGAACTCGAAATTTTTAGGATTATGGAAGTACTAAGTATCTTTTGAAAACTTTCCATCGCATTTTCCATGTATTTCAATGTAATCTTATCATTTGAATGGCTAACGAACAAATGTAAAACGAGACACGTCATTCAACCATAGAATGATAACTTCTTTTTTAAATCAGTAATATTGAGAAATTAAAAAAACCGGTGAAACATTTGACAGCTATATGCGACGTTGCCAACTTTCGGAGTAAACCCTCTTAACCCCCTACCGGAACACAATAGTGCGAGCACTAGGTAGCAGCATTTTAGCATCATGTCCAGGTCCACTGCTGGACATAGGCGTTCCGCAAGAATCGCCACGAAGACCCGGTCCTAAACCACTAATTAGCCTCAAGGAGCATAAATATTTACTTATCTATTTTTTTTGTTACAGGTAAGAATTTAATATTACCTCGATGGGGGCAGCAACGGGTAAGGAAAAAAACATGGAGTCATTCATTTATGTCTACTTGTGTGTGTCGATAAGGTACCCAGTTTAAATTTATCTTCTTTTCACAAAATAAATAATTCTCTAGCGTCATGAGATTCATGAGTAGCTCAACAGATGAACCGTTATTGAGTATTGCTTGTTGTGAGATGAGTTGATCAAGGTAGGTAATAAGTGTTCTTAGTTATGACTGTAACTTGTTTATTGTATAAAACAAAACGTCACTTTGTTAAAAATATTGCTGTTACATCACGCACCACGGATTTCTTGCGTCATAAATAAGTAGCCCATCGTTTGACTCCGAACAATGGAAAATCTCACGTTGCGTTGCGCTAATTCTAAATAGACCATTAAGTTATAAAAAAGTCTTCCTCGTAAATGATCTTAAGATCTATCGAGTCGTGAATTCGTGATTCAATGATGTATAGATCATTGTCTATGTATCCTTGTACGTGAGACTACTTTATTTATAAGAGTAGCACTCGAACACACTTATGAATGCTTCGGTACTAACCTAATTTAGACCCGCGACTTGTTATTTGAGGCCCGGACATATATGTTAGAATTGTTAGGTCTTAGTTGAAACGGCTAAAAAAATACTACTTACTTATATAAGTACATTAGAATTATACTTCACAAGAATAGATCGTGATAATCGGCCAATAGGGAAATAATACATTTCCATTTATTTATTTAAGTACCAGCTTCTGCTCACGATTAATCACTGCGGCCCATGGACACCGAAATCTTATAATTTCTTATCAAGAAACCATAAGATCTCGAATGCATTGCCCATCCTGAGGCCTAAGAATGAACGCCTCTGTGCCAGTAATTTCACCGGCTGCCTTAACCCCCTACCGGGACACAACAGTGCAAGCACTGCTATTTGGTGGCAGGTTATCGGGGAAAGACGGCCTTAAAAGAAGCTACCATTTACCATTACAATCTTACCACACCAGTACGATATCAGTCAAATCGAACCATACTCCACCCAGGTCGATAGGGCGGCTTGCGCGGTGCGCCCTGGCCAGATGCGGATTGGGGAATTCGCACTCATTGCAGTAGAGAAATGCGTCTCAGGTGCTTTTTTTTTCTATGGGCTCTGAAGGAGGCTAAGGAATCAAACAAAGGTTACATATCACTCACCATTAGAATCATACCCCACTAGTACGATATCAGCCAAATCCAACCCTGATATCACCAGCTCATCCCAGACTGTTTGTGCCCTGGCGAGAGCCGAGGACCTTAACGGCACGAGCACTCCCGCTGGTGATCGTAGCCAACCGTCTTCTAACCAGGACTTGAGAGTTGCGAGAGAGCTGACAGCAGCCGGTGGAGGGGTTGGCTCGAATGTTGGACGCTCGGGTATCTTGGGTTCGGCTGAAAGGTTATTTTGGCGTAAAGAATTTGTTGATGCCAGTGCTACAGTCCTGTATTTACGATTGGTTCTGGTCAGAAGTCAGAATCAGTCTGTCCCGTAAATTAGAAGAATTCAAGTATTTTTTCCATACAGTCAGTTAAAGTTCCGATATCTGAAGATGTTTTAGTTGCGATTTTTTTTTTAAATTTTTTAGCCGTTGTGTTGTGACTTGGCCTGTCACCCCTTATCGGCTTTTAAAGTAGCCTTATTGCACATACTGTACTTACATTTATCTATATATTGTGTGAAATCGAAGAGGATATACTTAGAAAGGGTGTGAACTCTGAGATGACGGATGCTAGAGTAGAAGAAAGCAACAAGTTGCACCAACACCCTATGTAATGTGGAATAATGGGTAAAGACCTTGTGAGCAGATCGATCAAGGTACTCGTATGTAGTGTCGTTTGTGGGCATTTGAAAGGGATCCCTTCGTTTTTTTTTGTTCTTTAAGAAGTAATAATACTCACCGTTCTTAGTCTTTGGGCTCCTTTCACCAGTGGCCTCAGGCTCGTCATCGAGCTCCGCAATTCTTGGAGCCGTGCCGTCCATGTCCATTGACCTGGTGGTGGGGGGCGAAGGGGGTTCGGTCTGGAAGGGGGTGTTATTTGAGGTTAAATACTCGTATAGTGTTAACAATTTCAGACATGGAAGTTCAGCCCATTTTCGACAGGATATATACCGAAAAAAAAAGTTATTAGACTTTTGCGATTAATAAAGGGTAGAGTGTCTTTTTCCAGAGTCGTTTGTTTGTTCTGACCGATCCGTAATCTATAACTGAGTGGTTCTACTACCATTTAGATCTCTATCAGTCTTCTTGCCGCATTATTGTCCGAGTTCCAGTGGATTAAGGAAAGCATATTTGATTTGTTCTTTATACACACGCCACTTCTACTTAAATGCAAACTTTATTCTATGTCGGTTGGCCGCTTCGCTACCCTGTATTTAAAATTGTCATATCAATCAATCAATCAACCCCGCCTAGTGGAATTGTCATATCAATGACAGCTGTCTTTTTTTTTAGACTGAAGCTCGCGTATTTCTTCCATTGATATGTTTCAACTGTCAAAATGATTGAGCAAAGAAATGTTGTATGAAAAAAAAGTCCAAGACGACCTCTGTTTAAAAAAATACCTCATTCAAAAACGATACTGCCTATTGATTAGTCTTGCCTTTACTATCTTTACTATCCTAAACCACAATATTATTGAAACCTTCGATTCGTAGTAGCAAATGTTTACAATACCTTTACAACGTTGCTGACATTATAAATATCCTCTGCGAGCGTAGTTCTAATAACATTATTGTCTAGTCCATCTGTAGTACTTTCTGTTACGTCTACAGACACTGTTTCATCTTTAATATCATCTTTGTCTACATTTTTAACGTCATTCTTTAAATTAACATCAGGTATATCCGTAGTTGTTACAACTTCCGTTGTAGTCAATTCCTCTTCTTTGTCTATCTCTTGATTTTCAAGTTCCACTTCCTCCTTTAGTTTTTCTTCTGTTTCTTTCTCTTCTTCACTCCCTCTGAGTAAGAGATCGGCTTTCTCTATGTCTTTGTCTACTGAATAGTTCTTTAAAACGTCACTTTCACACAATGTCCTCGTCAGAAAGGCGGTTAGCACTAAGAGCACTATTTTAGTTCTCGCGTTCGCCATTTTGGTTTTTGTTATCACAGTACACGACGCATATTGATTCTGAAACAAAAATGGAAAGTTATAAGAGTTGGTTGAGTTAATTCACTTTTTTCTTTAAAATGTGATCAAGGTCATTTACATTTAGACCATAAACATATTTTTTTGTTTAAGTAGGTATAGATGTTTCGTTGCGTGATTTTATTATGTTTATGTTCAATGAAAGTTTATAGCTTTGTGACGTAACGTATTTCTCAACCATTTTATGTATTTCGATATCGTGTTTGTTCATATTAGTTTCGTTATTTTTTAAATTCCATATTTAATTCAGTATCGATCTAGAAACAAGGATATACTTAATTAAGGTTGCTTTTATCTAAATAAAAACAAGAGTGGGATGTTTGTACGGTCGACCTTTATCCGTTGGGTTAGGTCACAGAATATTTAATAGTCCTACATACAGAATGGCCACGGAATCACCCGCCTGAATCTAGCCGGCGCGCAACTCGCGCCCTATTCGCCCTTACCGTCATTTGTTTCATCCGGAGATGGAGAGTGAATCATTGGCCCGCGTAGTGGTACACACACATTTACAAGTGTACAGAAGTCCTCGCACGCAAATATTGACACTTCATTCTAATTGTGTTCGAAATCGTGCTTTTGTAGGCCGTGTCCGCCCTGTGCTTAGGTTCGAAAGTGATCTACGTTTTAATGTTTTCTAGCGTACAATTTGAAATTAATATGTTAGTAGTTGCATATTCACTTAAATACTAAAGAAATAATCACGCATAGTTTAATACTTATGCGTTTGTAAGTTAATTTTTTAAATGATAGTTGAATAGCTTTTGCATAACCGGTTATTCATATTGAGGTTCTTATACGGTACAGTTCGCATGTTTTTATAGGAATATGAATACGTTTACCTCATAAAAGCCCCCCCCCCCAAGTCGAGCAAAAAAGGGCACACAACCGTGCCATCCTTTTCTATAGAAGCCATTTAGGTCAGTTATACTGACTATAAAATAATTAAGAGCAAACATATACTCCGTTCAGCCTCAAAGGTCTTATTTGGTAAACAAAATTCTAACCTCAAAGTGCCAATTATTATTTTATCATCATCATCATTATTTCAGACGATAGACGTCCACTGCTGGACGTACGTCTCCCCCAAGGCGCGCCACTCAGAGCGGTCCTGTGCCACTCGCATTATTATTTTATCAAATAAGCCTAATTCAACATATATATGGGACATAATATCTCTTGAGTGGTATTTGCTCTGGGGTTCCTTTCTTTACATACGCATAAATAGCCACAAATAGTTAAAAATATGCATTTTGAGATTAGAATTTTATTGTTTACCAAATAAGAGAACTAGGGATGAACAAGCTTCAAATGAAAATATTAGGTATAGTAAATGTGCATCTGTCTGTCTGCCGTCATGTAACTCCGCAACGGATGCACTGATTTTGATGTAGTTTCTTTTGTTCCATAGCTGAGTTGTTCGAGAGCTTTGTTTGTCGAAAACCTCTTTAGCCGTTTGGGAATGATCGTCACTTTTCCGATGTCGTATCTACTTCGTCATTGTACGGTTGGTGTTAATTAAGTCATTAATTTTAATACATATAACTAAAATACGTAATAGGTAGGACTATACATCATATATTATACATGTATGCAATATATTATATACATGTAATACAAATGTAAATTTTGTTACTATGTGGATTTTTTGAAAAAAGCTGAGTTTGTTGCGGCGCTTCTTCTCAAGCAATGGGGTCTAGGAAGCGCTGGTAAATTCTTTTTCTGACGTGTAAAAGTGCCCCTATGTGGCCAATTTGCTGAATAAATGATTGAATTTTGAATTTTTGATTGGAACTTATCTAACTGAACGAAACGAATAAAATAGTCGTAAAGCGTAACCAGACATGACAATAACAGTATCAATGGTATCAGAAATGATATCCATATTAAATACCATAGAAAATAGCTAATTATCTGTGACATATGTCATGATTTTAAGCTGAGAAGTCGACACAAACGAGCTTTTTTACAAAGTTGTTCCATACAATTAGCTTCTGATATCTGGACGTCCAAATATTTGGTACAAAAAAAGACACAATGTTTACACCCCATATAAAGAAAGGGCAAAAAAGGCAAAGAATGCCTCATCACGTCTTGTGAGCACGTGCTGTGTTTGAGTGCAGGTTTATTGTCAAGGGCTCCGTAGAATATTCGTTATTTTGAGGCAAAGAGAATAGGGATGACGACAACTTTTTTTTCATTAGTCTATCAGGAAGATTATTGAATAGACACGTATTTTTTCTTTTCTCACGTAATCAAACTTATACGGAGATATATTGAGTTGAAATGTCGCGTGACGTCACGGTTAGGTACGATTTATACCAAACAGTGACGTAGTTAGCCCCCACTCTCCAACTTTAATGCGTTTTCACTTAGTCATTCTTTGTTAATTTGATAAAACAAAAAATACGTGTCTAATATTTTTTTATTACCTGACTGACGAACTAATTAGAATTTAGATTTCTTCACCCTGTCGTCATCCCTATTCGATAGTTTATTGCGGCACTAGTTCGCAAGCAACGGGTCTTGGAAGCGCTGTATCAAGCTATTTTCATGTAACTTTTCTTATTCTTCAAGTAACTAATTCGAGTTTTTATCCAAATGATTCTGCATAATTCCCATTTAAGATATCTAAATTACGAGAGTGGCGTACCAGATTTAAGTTGTCATACTTTTTTATTTGTCAAACATATAACTCGGAAAGTATTTGACGGATTGACACATCACACAGTAGTAGATCATAATATATCGTTTGTATTACATATTTTAAATTAGATTATTGTCATTCACCATTCTTTTTTTTAATGGTAAAGTTTGGAATATCCATATTACGTAATATTGTTGATCGACAGTTAACTTTGTTAATATCATCTTATTTAATATGTTCAAGTCACTTGTGGAAACTGTGTTGGCAAAATGTTCTACTCAAGTGTATGTTTAGTACTGTATTATAAAATGCTGTAAGTTTTCCTTAAAAGTTAAATAAATAAATATATAAACATATTACTAAGAATTACGTGAGAAAATTCGCGATGTTTTGTTTAGTCCAGAACGCCGCTGACTTTTCTTACTTTTTGCGGCTTCGGTGCTCTGCCCGCGGGTCCCCAAATATCTTGGGGTCCAAAAAACTGGCTCCACATTCTGACATAACAGCCGATGAGTCATCGGCATCATAATGATGCAGGCGTGCCAACAAGGGTCTCGTCAATATTTATATATAAGTTGAGAACTTCAAGTCATTTTACTGGTATATGCAGATGACTTAAACCATAGAAAGGGTAAGGTAAACCTAGAATGCCAACCTTAATACAAATCAGCGTACGCCCGAAATAAGTGTTAAATGGGATAATAGATGTCGCTGCCATAGGTAGCCTGTATGTAATATTTGAACTCCATGAGCAATATCCAGGGGGCGCTCCAAATCATCTTACAGGATACGTGTGGAAATTTAAAGCGCAACCTGTATATTCATACTAATATTATAAATGCGAAAGTAACTCTGTCTGTCTGTTACCTCTTCACGCTTCAACCGCTGGACCGGTTGAGATGAAATTTGGCATGGAGATAGTTGGGGTCCCGGGAAAAGACATATGCTACTTTTCATCCCGGAAAAGCGCATAGTTCCTGCGGGAACGCGATAACCGAATTCCACGCGGGCGAAGTCGCGGGCAAAAGCTAGTTGTTCATAATACGATACACAGCTGTTCCAATTGGAAATCTTATCATTTCTTTCTTAAATAGGTCCATGGGCCGCAATGACCTCTTACCATCAGGTGGTCTGATCGCTCGATTGCCTTACATAAAAAAGATTGAAACGTAAATTTTGTATGCGAAGACATCGTGCGTGTATCACTCTCAGAAGGCACAGAATATTTAATAGTAGGTACTACATAGGTACAGAATGGCCACGGAATCACCCACCTGAATCTAGCCGGCGCGCAACTCGCCCTTACTGTCATTTGTTTCACCCGCAGATGGAGAGTGCATCATTGGCCCGCGTACTGGTACACACACATTTACAAGTGTACAGACGTCCTCGCACGCAAACATTGACACTTCATTCGAATTGTGTTCGAAATCGTGCTTTTATAGGCCGTGTCCGCCGTGTGATTTAATTGCTTGTGAATAGGACAGCGATATGAATACGTTAAAATACGCCGTCTTAATTGATTTCAAAAAAAAAAAACAACGAGGCCAACGAGCGGAATCCCAAAAAGAGAACAATAATATAATGAGCCAACCGACGAAATTCCAATGCTTTTTTTGAACAAAACACACCTGGCCTTTTCGATTATTGAGCCAAATAGGGTAGAGATAATCTACTATAGGAAGTCCTGCGTCACCACATTTCTAAACGCTTCAAAGTATTTAAAAAGCACCACCAACACATGCGTTGAAAGTGTTGGTGGTGCTTTATAAATACTTCAAATACACTGAAGCGTTTTGAATTGTGGAAGCGCGGGACTCCTATAGTGGATTATCTCTACATCTCTTAGAAAGAGGAAATATTTCTCTATCTACGGCATTCGTAGGTAACCGAGTACACAGACCACCTGATGGAAAGTGATCTCTGTGGCCAGTGGATGTAAAAAATCATAGGATCTAAGACGGATTTTTTATTTGATTAGCTTCTAATCGCGACTTCGGCTTCAAAGAATTCGATTTGCAATTTTGCCTTTGAGTTTGCATTTGAGAATTTGCGTCAATGTATAGAGACCCTCCTCTTTTGAAGCCGGTTAAAATTTGAAACAAAGGCCTATATTTATTAAATGCAAACTCAAAGGCATAATTGCAAACCGAATTCCACGCAGCCGAAGTCGCGAGTAGAGTAGTACTCAACAGCAATGAAAACGGGTCACTTTGTGTGGAAAATCCTGTACAAAGTGACCCGTTTTCATTGCTGTTGAGTGTATATTCTCATCATCATCATCATCATCATTTCAGCCGATAGACGTCCACTGCTGGACATAGGCCTCCCCCAAGGCGCGCCACTCAGACCGGTCCTGTGCCACTCGCATCCACCGCGTTCCCGCGACCTTTACAAGGTCGTCGCTCCATCTTGTTGGAGGCCTACCGACAGCTCGTCTCCCGGTTCGCGGGCGCCACTCGAGAACTTTCCGGCCCCATCGGCCATCAGTCCTGCGAGCAATGTGCCCCGCCCACTGCCACTTAAGGTTCGCAATTCTTATTCTATGAAGGCCTAACTAATTATATAATTGGATTACCAAAAAAAACCTTGGCGCCTATTATTGAAAGGAAGTAAAGTTGTTAAAATTTCGACGCTTACACGCTTCCGCGCATTTCAGTAGTTCCTGAGATTAGCTTTAACAAACAAACAGACAAATAGAAAGCGACAAAAATATCACTTTTACTATAGTGAGATTAGAAATTTGATATTTGGACATAACCTTACTAATCCCTGCTAATATTTAAATATCTATTTCTCAACGATTTTCTTAGACAATAGGTGTAAATCTAATTATCACTTTTTCCACACAATAAACTAGTTTGCTTATAAAGGGAAAGTGTTAGTCGAAAATACAAATTACACAACCCAACTTTGCGTAAGACGGTTGATGGCGATTCCATGGCAGATGCCGCAGGTGTTAGTCTATGGCTTAATTTTTTTAAATATTTTTAACTTCTTTTAACACTCACCAGGTGGCGTATTGAGCCAAACGGGTCCAAAATCCAAATAAGCTGTCAAACCGTATATTTTTTGCCATTCTAATTAAGGACCTTATCATGTTCTTATTGACATGTATTAATGAACTCTTTTATACATGATGTAAGTATTTCATTATTTATTGACATTTTGAGACTGTCGACATCTATGGAATTTACATTTATTCGACAATGGAGGCCATCTCCATAATATTTTTTTTTCTGGACCCTTGGAGACTATACATCTCTAAGATCTTAGATTTAAGTTTAAGTTAGGGACTATACATCCCTTCAATGTAATTTTAGTACGTACCTATATGTATATTTTATACATGTAATGTAAATTTTGTAAATTTTGAAAAAAGAGTTTGTTGCGGCGCTTCTTCTCAAGCAATGGGTCTAGGAAGCGCTGGTAAATTCTTTTTCTGACGTGTAAAAGTGCCCCCATGTGGCCAATTTGCTGAATAAACGATTGAATTTTTAAATTTTGAATTCTGGTCATTTCTGTCTCAAATTTGCAGCATTATATGTTACTAGCTTTTCCCCGCGATTTCGTTCGTATGCGCAGAAACACTAACATTTAAAATCCCGTTTTTTTTCCCGACCCCGGGGGACTTTAGGGAAATCGTCACTATTTCACCACCACCATCACCACTACAGCCTATTTGCGGCCCACTGCTGGGCACAGGCCTCCTCCTCTTATTAAGGGCTTGGGCTATAGACCCCACGCGGGCCCAGTGTGGATGGTGGACTTCACACACATCCTTGAATTACTTCGCAGATGCGTGCAGGTTTCTTTACGATGTTTTCCTTCACTGAAAAGCGCAGTGGTAAATTCAAATTGAATTTAGCATATAAGTAAACTTAGAGGTGCGAGCCGGAATCGAACCCCCGACCATCTTGCATGCGAGGCGCAGGTAGAACCACTAGACCACCACGGCTTTTTACTTAGAAGTACAGATTTATTTGATTGACATTGCGACGAAGCAATTTTAACCGACTTCAAAAAAAGGAGGTTCACGGTTTGACCCGTATGTTTGTATGTTTGTCCGCTATTATCTCGCGTTTGTCTGAACCGATTTTGATGCGGTTTCGACAAATTAGATAGAGTGGTTCCTGAGGAAGGTTTGAGTAGGTATAGAATTTGTTTTGTTTTGTTTGTAATGTATTAACTAGTGACCCAGTGACTTGTCATAAAGCTGAATGCGTGTAAACAATCGACCGTTTCTGTTATGTTCTCTGGTGCAAACCACATAACGTCTTATTTATAAACAATCGTAAGCGCACGCGCATACTGCATACAAACGAGATCTCAAGGACTTAACATTATAGGTAGGTAAGAAGTTCCGGAAGATATCGATGGTAGATCATTTATTTAATTATTTAACTATGTAGAGATAATCTACTATAGGATGGCCCGCGCCTCCACAGTTCAAAACGCTTCAAAGTATTTAAAAAGCACCACCAACACCCTCAACACATGTTTGACGGCTGTCTCAGCACGCACACGCGTTGAGTGTTGGTGGTGCTTTTAAATACTTTCCAAATACATTAAAGCGTATTGAATTGTAAGCCGTGGTAGCTGATGAGTGGTTTGACCTACCGCCTCTCATGCAGAGGGTGGGGCGTTCGAATCCGGCTCGCACCTCTGAACTTATTAATGTGCGAATTTCAATTTGAATTTACCACTGCGCTTTTCAGTGAAGGAAAACATCGTGAGGAATCCTGCACGAATCTGCGTTACAATTTACGGATATATGTGAAGCCGTGGTGGCGTAGTGATTCGACCTTCCGCCTCTCATGCAGAGGGTCGGGGGTTCGATTCCGGCTCGCACCTCTAAGTTTACTTATGTGCGAAATTCAATTTGAATTTACCATTGAGCTTTTCGATGAAGGAAAACATCGTGAGGGAACCTGCACGAATCTGCGATGCAATTTACGGGTATGTTTGAAGTCCCCATTCCGCACTGGGCCCGCGTGAGGACTATACTATACCCCTTGGTGGTCAAATGAGCCCACAGACCACTCAGCCCGCGGGCTGAGTTGACCGTATAAATTTGTGTATGGGTGACTTGACCCACCTGTGTTAACTGAGCCCGCGGGCCCGTTCAACCCCTAAATTACCGCTTAGGATCAACTCAGCCCACGGGCTCAGTCGACTACTAGTTTACCGGTAAGGGTCCACTCAGTCCGTGAATATGCAAAGACTTAGGAATGTGACTGGGTCGACGGGTCCCCTACGCGGGGCCCCTATTTCTAGGTAGTTTGCCCTTCGGGCGTATATAGATAACTAACGAACCTAACCTACATTCACACCTTTGACCTAACGGACTGAGTAGACACTTACCGGTAAAATAGTAGTGGACTAGACCCACAGGCTGAGTGGACCCTTACCGGTAAAAGAGTAGTCAAGTGAACCCGCGGGCCGAGTTATCCGATAAGTGAGGGTCGAGTCATCTACGAAGAAGCCGTGGTGGCCTAGTGGTTTGACCTACCGCCTCTCATGCAGAGGGTCGCGGGTTCAAATCCGGCTCGCACCTCTGAAATTATTTATGTGCGAAATTCAATTTGAATTAACCACTGTGCTTTTCGGTGAAGGAAAACATCGTGAGGAAACCTGCACGCATCTGCGAAGTAATTCAAGGTTGTGTGTGAAGTCCCCAATCCGCACTGGGCCCGCGTGGGGACTATAGCCCAACCCTCTCGTGATAAGAGGAGGCCTGTGCCCAGCAGTGGGCCGTAAATAGGCTGTTGTAGTAGAGTCATCTACGAAAAAAAAACAAAGTGGGCAATTGAGCCCGCGGGATGAGTGTCTGTGGGCTCATTTGACCAAGCCTACTATACATATAGCCCAAACTCTCTCGTGATAAGAGGATGCCGTGGGACTAAAACAGGCTGCAGTGGCAATTTTCAGAATAAATTATTTTGTGATTGTTAATTTGAGTCACGCACCGTTTTGAATAGTGTGGGAAATCAGAACAAAAGTAGACTTGTTGTGTTTGTACGGACGCGACGTACATACAAAATAACTTCTGGGTTTTTGGAGATTTGTCTTTATTGTCTCTGAACTTGTCATTGAAGCCGTGGTGGCCTAGTGGTTCGACCTACCGCCTCTCATGCAGAGGGTGGCGGGTTCGAGTCCGGCCCGCCCCTCCAAGTTTACTTATGTGCGAAATTCATTGAATTCACCACTGAGCTTTTCGGTGATGGAAAACATCGTGAGGAAACCTGCACGCATCTGCGAAGTAATTCAAAGATGTCTGTGAAGTTCTCAATCCGCACTGGGTCCGCGTAGGGACTATAGCCCAAGCCTTCTCGTGACGAGAGGCCCAGCAGTGGGACGCAAATAGGCTGTAGTAGTAGTGTGTAGTTGATATTGAAGCAAGAGTAGCCACTTTAGGTACAGGACCTGGGCAACCGAGGTTTGCTCGGATGAAATAAATAAATAAATAAAATCTTGGGACATTTCACACATATTGACCTAGCCCTAAACTAAGCAAAGCTTGTACTATGGGTGCTAGACAACGATATAAATACTTATATAGAGAAATACATACATCAATACATACTAAACATCCATGACTCGAGTACAAACATTCGTGTTCATCACACAAAGTTTGCCCCGAGCGGGACTCGAACCCGCGACCATCGGAACAGACGGCAGGGTCACTATCAACTGGACCAATCCGGCCGTCCAAAATAGCTAAAACCGAGTTTTCTGATATATGAAACCTAGCTAGAACGATTTGTCGCCCCCGTAAACCACCATATTCCAAATTTCGTCCATATCGTTGGATCCATTTCTGAGACCGTTTGGGTAAATAAATAAATAACCAGAGAAAGAAGAAGGAATATACACTCAACAGCAATTAATTCGGGTCACTATATCGTATTTTCCATACAAAGTGACCCGATTTCATTGCTATTGAGTGTATACAAGTTTAGCTTTAGTGTAAGATAATCTAAATATATAAAACTCAAAGGTGACTGACTGACTGACATAGTCATCTATCAACGCACAGCCCAAACCACTGGACGGATCGGGCTGAAATTTGGCATGCAGGTAGATGTTATGACGTAGGCATCCGCTAAGAAAGGATTTTGCAAAATTCCCACGGGAACGGGAAAAATCGGGATTTTACTTTTTAATATTTCTGCGCATACGAAGTTGCGGGGAAAAGCTAGTTATGTATAAAGCACCTGGCCGACAGTGTGGCAATAGTTGAAAATGAGTTTTCCCACATATAAGACATAGGCTAGATCGATTTCATCATCATCATCATCATCATCATCATCATCATCATCATCATCACTTCAGCCGAAAGACGTCTACTGCTGGACATAGGCCTCCCCTACTTGCTTCCACCGGTTTTCCGCGACCCTCACGAGGTCGTCGCTCCATCTTCTTGAGAGCCTAGATCGATTTGTGTCCCCGTAAACCTTCGTTTAGTTCCCAGTCCCATGAGAATATTGGGATGAAATGTACCCTCAGACACTCAGGAATAATGTACCTTTCTACTGATGAAAGAGTTTATAAAATCGATTCGGTAGTTTTTGAGTTTATCCATTACGAAGTAAATCTTTCTTTGGGATATAGCCGGATTGGCACCCCTGACCCTGTGCATGCGAGGCGGAGATCAAACCACTAGGCCATCACGGCTTCCGCGGGGTCGACGCGAAAATAATTAATTGTAATTTTTTGAAGAAATTTCCATGTCAATAACTATCACTATTTTTGTAATAAGATACTCAAACAACTTTTTATAGTTAAAAAAAAAGAAATAAAATAAATGCACCTTTCAAAGTTCTACTTTTATATGGAAAACGAATGTGTGCTTACTTTTGACCAAGGCAGAATGAATTAAGTTTTCTAGTGATCTGCCTAGATGGCGCTGGTAGTCAGTTACAACGCGCTAGCGTTAGTCTCTCATAAAAAAATGACTATTTCGCTTTGCAGATGCTAAGTTGACTGAATTCCTGTATGGAATGTAAACGCACAGCTTAAACTACTAATTTTTTGGGGCACCCAGACAGACATTACTGTTGTGGTGGCTACTTCTATAAATATTATTCTACTTGCTTCTGCCCGCGACTTCGCCCGCGTGGAATTCGGTTATCGTGCTCCCGCGGGAACTATGCGTTTTTCCGGGACGAAAAGTAGCCTATGTCCTTTCCCGGGACCCCAGCTATCGCCATGCCAAATTTCATCTCAATCGGTCCAGCGGTTGAAGCGTGAAGAGGTAACAGACAGACAGACAGAGTTACTTACGCATTAATAATATTATAATATGGATTCTACTTCTAAACATGCAATTTAACAAACGATTCATATGGAAACCTCATGTTTATTTAATGTTTGTTTTTAAATCAAATATTTCCATTATATGTTTAGTGATTTGGGGTCAAGGTGGGAATTGGCACACGATAAACAAATTGGTCCTTTTTTTGTTTTAGGGTTCCGTGCGTTATTGCTTTGCTCGTGGTTTTAATACTATTATTATCCATATTAATATTATAGATGCGAAAGTAACTCTGTCTGTCTGTCTGTTACCTCTTCACGCTTCAACCGCTGGACCGATTGAGATGAAATTTTGGCATGGGGATAGTTGGGGTCCCGGGAACGGACATAGGCTACTACGAAAAGTACTTTTATCCCGGAAATGCGCATAGTTCCCGCGGGAGCGCGATAACCGAATTCCACGCGGGCGAAGTCGCGGGCAGAAGCTAGTGATAGATAGTTTGTTTGGTATGGGGGTAGTTTAATAACACTGATCAACATATAGGCTACTTTTCATCCCGGAAAAACGCATAGTTCCCGCAGGAACGCTATTGCCGAATTCCACGCGGACGAAGTCGCGGGCAGAAGCTAGTATTTAATAAGTATAATGAACGCTAATTCTAGAAATTATTTGTTTTGTTATTGTAAAATTTAGATTTGTCGTGAACACATGCACACGCGGACGAAGTCGCGGGCAGAAGCTGGTTGTTAAAAATGGAAAACAATACCCCGCGAGACTGACTGCAAATTTTTCCAACTTTTTATAAATCCAGCATCATTTACATTTCAAACGAATCTTACGATACTTATCAACCGTCAAGTTTCTTGGGAGCTACAGGGCGAGAACAGAGTTAATAGTTTATAAAACTAAATAAAACGCTTAGACTTTTCTGTACCCACCTCCAAGGTACATCAGCAGATCAGCTCGGTGGTACCATATTATTGGATTGTCATCCTAGTTACATATATCTGTTGTATAGTCACAGCATGCAGCGATGCAAATACAAATGCACAGCAATTCAAAGTGACGTGTAAAAGTGCCCAGATGTGGCCTATTTGCATACATTACTACAGAGGCCGGGAAGGAGGATGTTGCAGGCCGAGTATTATATACGGCCGAACGAAGTGAGGCCGGATAGTTACGAGGCCGACAACTTCCGTTCCCCGCCGATGTATGTATAGTGCTTTTCTCAAACATGCAATGAAATAAATAAACAAAAAATGTATAGCTGTATTGGCAGAATGTGCGAACCATAGTGTAAATATTGCTTGTAGCTTTTTTTAAATGGCGGAATGCCAAGATGCTGTGTCACAAATATATCAAATGAAAATTTAAAAAAAGTGAGTTGCCGGCCTAGGCCTGCAACGTTTGTATGAAATCTCATTATAGACCAATTGTCTAGCCGCGCCTGAAACGTGATACTTCCCAGGCTAATAAGAAGAACATAATATCAATCATTGCATGTTTGAGAAAAATAAATGATTTGATTTGACGACCTATTAAAAGCGTTATAAAAACCTAAAAAGCCTTCCCAATGCACAAATTCTACGGAACCATTCAGAAACCTCGCTCTTGTTAAGTTTCTGTCTGTCCACAGCGATGTATGGGGCACGTTCGCAATCTTATTATCATTATAATGGACGCTTAAATTTCAATTTGATTATTGACTTGACCATGTGACGAAATTATACGACGTTCGCACAGTCGGCATCAGATCTATCTTAGCGGGCGAGGTGGTCATAAATACAGGGTGCTCGTGAGCATTGCGAGAGATTTTAACTACTAATTCCTGAGGCTATAAGAAGTAATAAATGTTATATGAACTTAGGTCGAAACACGTTTTTTTATTATTATTATTTTCATACATAATAATTGCTAATAACTCGATAAAAAAAGCCGTGGTGGCCTAGTGGTTCGACCTACCGCCTCTCATGCCAAGGGTCGGGGGTTCGATTCCGGCACGCACCTCTAAGTTTACTTGCGTGCGAAATTCAATTAGAATTTACCATGAGCTTTTCGGTGAAGGAAAACATCGTGAGGAAACCTGCACGCATCTGCGAAGTAAGCGCGTGGGGACTATAGCCCAAAACCTCTCATGATGAATGGAGGCCTGTGCCCAGCAGTGGGACGCAAATAGGCTGTAGTAGTAGTATTACTCGATGTTCCCTCGCAATCCTGGGACGGATTACTAGTTTCATGAAACGTAAAGTAAATATTTATCGCAGGTTAGAATTTTATTGATCTATTTATAAAATTATTCGTCGACCTTGCCGTGACATCCTATGGTCCTAAATTCGATCGGTGAAACAGGTTTCGTAGCGATGGTTGTTGTTTTTAACGGATGTTTTTATACACGACTAGCTGACCCCGCGGACTTCGTACCGCCTTCGTTTTTTTTATAAACCTCACGGAGCCCGAGACCTTTCCAACGAATGCAAAACCGTGGAAATCGGTCCGTGCGTTCTGGAGTTATAGCGTCAGGAAGGAAAACCCGACTTATTTTTATATAGTAGAAGACTAGCTGACCCCGCGGACTTCGTACCGCCTTAAACCTCACGGAGCCCGAGACCTTTCCAACGAATGCAAAACCATGGAAATCGGTTCGTGCGTTCTGGAGTTATAGCGTCAGGAAGGAAAACCCGACTTATTTTTATATAGGAGAAGACTAGCTGACCCCGCGGACTTCGTACCGCCTTAAACCTCACGGAGCCCGAGACCTTTCCAACGAATGCAAAACCATGGAAATCGGTTCGTGCGTTCTGGAGTTATAGCGTCAGGAAGGAAAACCCGACTTATTTTTATATAGGAGAAGACTAGCTGACCCCGCGGACTTCGTACCGCCTTAAACCTCACGGAGCCCGAGACCTTTCCAACGAATGCAAAACCATGGAAATCGGTTCGTGCGTTCTGGACTTATAGCGTCAGGGAGGAAAACCCGACTTATTTATATAGTAGAGATTTACCGAGAAATTGTCGGAGCTTAAAAATAATAGGTTGCCACACTAGTCTGGTTTTGATTCAGACATCTTATTAAGTTTTTCTTTTTTTATGTAGTACCTACTAGCTTCGCCCGCGTGGAATTCGGTTATCGCGTTCCCGCGGGAACTATGCGTTTTTCCGGGGTAAAAAGTAGCCTATGTCTAGTCTATGACTCCAACTGTCTCCATGACAAATTTCATCCAAATCAGTCCAGTGGTTGAAGCGTGAAGAGGTAACAGACAGACAGAGTTACTTTCGCATTTATAATATTAACTATATAGTTTCTGCCCGCGACTTCGCCCGCATGGAAGTCAGTTATCGCGCTCCCGCGGGAACTACGCGTTTTTCCGGGATGAAAGTACCGTATATTTCCCGGGACCCCAACTATCTCCATGCCAAATTTCACCTCAATCGGTCCAGCGGTTGAAGCGTGTAGAGGTAACGGACAGACAGACAGAGTTACTTTCGCATTTACAATATTAATATGGATATGGAATATAGATTAATATGGATGATAGGCAAACGAGCACACTCCTGATTGTAAGCGGTCCATGGACACCGGAATCTTATGATTGAAACCATAAGATCTCGAATGCGTTGCCTACGCTACCCTAAGACTTAAGACCTTTTAACCGCAGCTTTTTACTTAATATCAATGTTTAGAGTTAGGAGGTTAGAGGGTCGGGGGTTCGATTCCGGCTCGCACCTCTAAGTTTACTTAATGTGCGAAATTCAATTTGAATTTACCACAGAGCTTTTCGGTGAAGGAAAACATCGTGAGGAAACCTGCATGCATCTGTGAAGCAATTTAAAGATGTGTGTGAAGTCCCCAATCCGCACTGGGCCCGCGTGGGGACTATAGCCCAAACCCTCACGTGATGAGAGGAGGCCTGTGCTCAGCAGTGGGACGCATATAGGCTGTAGTAGTAGTAGTAAGTAGTAAACACTGTGATGATTTGTTATTATTGCGTGAAAATACACAAAGAATAAATCGAATTCCAATATTATTACATTGCCTGAAACTTTCGTGATACAGACTCATATTAAAACACACTATTAACGTAAAATATAAATAGTTTTTTACGATTAAGTGGCACCGCCCCTAACCATTTTCTGCTTTGCCTAAAGGTTGACTGGTAGAGAATGCCTCAAGGCATTAAGTCCGCCTTTTGTACACTAAGTTTTCTTTATGTGCAATAAAGTTTAAATAAATAAATAAAATAAGTCCCGTTATTAGGGTGTCCAATATTATTATTTTATTCCCTTTCGGATAAATGTCTACCGGCATTATTTTTTTGGTGAAAAGCGACAAGTGGTTGAGGGAAGTTAATTATTTATGAGCATTCGTTTTTGTTTATTAACTACTTGTTTACCTATATGTACCTATTTGGTTTTGCAAATGTGCAACTACTACTACTACTACAGCCTATTTGCGTCCCACTGCTGGGCACAGGCCTCCTCTCATCACGAGAGGGTTTGGGCTATAATCCCCACGCGGGCCCAGTGCGGATTGGGGACTTCACACACATCTTTAAATTGCTTCACAGATGCATGCAGGTTTCCTCACGATGTTTTCCTTCACCGAAAAGCTGAGTGGTTAATTCAAATTGAATTTCGCACATAAGTAAACTTAGAGGTGCGAGCCGGAATCGAACCCCCGACCCTCTGCATGCGAGGCGGTAGGTCGAACCATTAGGCCACCACGGCTTCCACATGTGCAACACTATATCTAAATATATATAATTCTCGTGTCAGTGTTTGTAACCAAACTCCTCCGAAACGGCTCTACCGATAATTATGAAATTTGGGGTGTATGTTCAGTAGGTCTGAGAATAGGACGTAAGCTATTTTTCATACCCAAAAAATTTTTTAAAGCGGGTCAGCTGGTTAATTTTATAAAATTGAGTATACAATACAATACAATACTACTTTATTGAACACCACACAATCAAGGAACAGTAGACATTACAGCAGTAGCGGCAGTAGTTTACGTAGGTATTCAAAATATTACGTGAAACGCAATGACTATAATACATCTATGATGTGATTCATGTAATAATATGTTAATGTATCGAATGAAAGTATATAGTGTTATTATTATTGTCAATGATTTTGGTTCAAATGTAGGTAGATCTCTTTTAAATTGCTATGCCCTACCAGGGTTCATATACATCTTAGCACTGTAAAAGTAACTCTAAGGATTCTACTGTACCTAACACCTGTGTATATGCTGCAATTAATGATTACGATTTTATACTTTTTACATCACCCTTGGCCATAAAGTGGGATTTTCAGCCCGCTACGCGGAGAGAAAATCTCACTTCTTGGCCAAGGCAAGACGTAAAACTTTTGACAAACCACGGGTGGTAATTCGTAAAGCCCCAGATCGCATATTTATGGCCCTCACCCGATCTGGGACATTTACGAATTCACCACCCTAGGTCTGTAATGTACTATTATTTTAAGTGATGAAATTATTTTTGTACAAAACTATTTGAACCACCTGAAAACCTTTATAAAACGGTAGTTTATTTTATGCAACTGCAACATAATATAGGGTCTATTTTAAGGTCTAATTATGTAGGTAGGTACAGGTTCACACAACTTAGAAGGCGCGAGGGTTAAGCAAAAATAAACTCTGCGTCAACGGCTTAAGTGCTTCGCTGCGCGCCTTCTTACTTATAGTCTTTTTTAACCGACTTCAAAAAAAGGAGGAGGTTCTCAATTCGTCGGAATCTTTTTTTTTTTTTTTTTATTTTTTTTTATGTATGTTCACCAAAAATAAATAGTAAACATGAACCGATTTCGATGATTCTTTTTTTGTTCGAAAGGTGGTACTTCCAAGTTGGTCCCATATTAATTTGGTTCAGTTTTGATGATGGGATCCATGAGAAAATGAGGGAACTCCTCGAAATTTGCTAGCACGTAGATGATTTTGGTGTCAATTTCGAGGACTTCAGAGTTACTTATGTACTTCTATAGTAAAGTTTGGAAACTGTAGCCGAAAAAAAATTTTTAAATAAAAAAATAAAAACCGCCTTCAAACTCCGACAGACTGCGAAGTCGGTGTCAAGTGAACCGACTCAAAGAAATGATAATCATATTGTGAACTTGACATTGACTTCGCAGTCTGTCGGAGTTTGAAGGCGGTTTTTATTTTTTTATTAGTATTACCGCATATAAGAATAATAAATTCAGCTGCAATAAACTTGGTCATTACTAAATACCTAGTTTTGGGCGCATCATGCATGGGTGTTACCGTGTAAATAAAAGTTTAATAATAAATAATAAACACCGTTGAAAACACACTTTACTCACACAAGAAAAATCCACAGAGAAATACCACTTTTTAAACACAAGAACAAGAGCACAACGTTCGAAACGTAAAAAACGGTCGATTCGAATTCCGAACGATCAGAATTTAAAACGGTTTGAATTCGGAATGCGCTTGCGCCGACGGTCTTGCGCGGACTGGCAGGTGTCTACGGCGCGATCTATAGAGGACCGCTTTATGTACTAACGAACTACTTATTATCTGTTAGTTTTGTTTGATAAGATTCGGGTTTAAAAGTAACTACTTACTAATTGTAGTTCGACATTAACGAAGTTAGAAAATGCGTGTGTTTTAGTGTCAATTGACAAAATCGTGTCACTTTGTTTCTACTTAGTAGAATGGTTTCAGCACTTTCAGCTTCAATAGTGACAAACGCAATAATGCCTCTAGTATTGCGAATGTAAATAGTACAGCGGTAACTACTTTCCATCAGCTGGTCCGCCTGCCTGTTTGTTCATCTACCTGCATACATCCCTTATATTTTGGATTCTTGTAATAATATTGTTGTTACACCCATAACCCAGTTATAAGTGCCCCACTGATAGGAAAAATCCTTCTTTTAATTTATTTATTTATTTATTTATTTATTTATTTATTTACAGTAACAGGTAAATTTAATGAACTGTCTAAACTTTAATAAAAGTACATTTTTTATCATTTTAGATCTGCTTGTTTCTTTGTTTGCGTTAACCTCCGGAACTACATATATACTAGTAGAAAGAGTAAATTCTGAGCAAAATATGTAAGCTCTGTTTGACTATCAGAAAAAGTTATCATTTTCATTAAAAAAAATGTGCGTCCTGTGTAAATTTAATTTCTAATTGTCGACTAGAGACTGACAAGTTATTAATTTTGTAAATGTTTAATTATTCAAATTGCTATTAGGTATGTTATAACTAGCTTCTGCCCGCGACTTCGTCCACGTGGAGTTCGGAAATTGTGTTCCCACGGGAGCTATGCGTTTTTTCCGGGATATAAAGTAGCCTTTATGTTGACCAGTGTTATAAACTACCCCCATACCAAATTTTGTTGCAATCCGTCCAGTAGTTTTCGAGTTAAATCCGGACACGTTCGAGTTAAATACATACAGACAATATTTCTAAAAAATCGTTTTTTTTGTGTTCAGTATCGCTTGTGTACTCCCTTCGACTTGATAGTTTCCTTTAATTTTCAAGTTTCAGACGCGACTTCTTCTATAGACTTATTATTATTTTAGATGTCGGAACGACATTACTGTTTTACACCTTTTTCTCTCAAATTTTCACTACACCATGCTTAACTTACTACTAACTACGACTAAACGTCCAAATTATCCATAGTTTTTTTTTACTTGGACCATATATTTTCATTGATAAAGCTCGTGACTAATTGATAATGAAACTACTCAACTTTGTTAGTTTTACTATGACTATCTTATTTCTACGTACGGCTTTCTTTGATTCACATACCGTTAAGTTGAAACTGTGATACATAGTTTTTATTGCCACAATCTGATGCGAGCAAATTCGTCGTATTAAATATATCCATCCTTGAACTTTTGGTTTTACAATACTGTAATAGGTAGGTTAAAGCTGTAACTAAGAACACAGAACATTATAATAGTACTAGCAAGAGTAAGATCAAATGAATGAACATTGCAAAATGCCTGCATTTCAATTCTAAATGTCACAACTATGCTCCAAGCACGTACTCTTATGTAAGGCACTATCGACTTATAAAGGCTTATCATGTATCTGATACAACTGTCTCATCTCATTGGGAACAAATGAATTTAACTTATAAAATGCCCGCGACTTACTCGCCCGTGTGGAATTCATTTATCGCGTTCCCGCAGGAACTATGTGTTTTTCCGGGATCAAAAGTAGCTTATGTCCTTTCCCGGTACTCCAACTATCTCCACACCAAATTTCATCCAAATCGAGCAGTTGAAGCGTGAAGAGGTAACAGACAGACAGTCATACAGAGGTACTTTCGCATTTATAATATCAATAAGGATATGGACTTTAGTAATTTATTTGGACAATAGAGTTTTAATATAAATGAAGTTGTGTAATTGTAAAATTGTACTACTAGTGATTTCGAAAAGCACTCTAGCCCTTTTTATTGCGAATGTACTTGCTTGTACACCCAATGGGAAGTGAAGTTTGTTGCGCTGCTTCTCAGCAATGGATCCTGATGCAGGTTCCGTCCGGACGGCTACCACTATCTTCCAGCCAACCTGTCGCCAAATAGCAGTGTTAATATTGTTTTATTCTGTCCGTCTGTTACCTCTTCACGCTTCCACCGCTGGACCGATTTGGATGAAATTAGATAAGGAGATAGTTGGAGAGTTTTTTATTTTGTCTTCTTTCGGACGATCTCAATGTGAAATTCTCTTATTTTGACATGTAAAATATGCTGTAATTTGATATTGAGATTTAAATGTCTATGTCTATGTCTATGTTTTATCCCGGAAAAACGTATAGTCCCCGCGGGAACGCGATAGCCGAATTCCACGCGGGCGAAGTCGCGGGCAGAAGCTAATGAAATATAGTTTGAATTCTTGGTTACATCCCGCATGAAGACTTCCCTTGCGTACTACTGTGTTGACATTCACCTCTTCACCGACTGTTTAATACCGAACTGGCTTCTGCCCGCGACTTTGCCCGCGTGGAATTCGGTTATAGCGTTCCCGCGGGAATTAAGCGTTAAACTATAACAAATTATATACGAAAACCTTCCTCTTGAAACACTCTATCTATTAAAAAAAACCGCATCAAAATCCGTTGCGTACTTTTAAAGATTTAAGCATACATAGGGATATAGGGACAGAGAAAGCGACTTTGTTTTATACTATGTAGTGATGATATTACTTGCCCATGATTTAAAAGGTTAGATTATTTCACTAGTGTTTGACGAATGAATGATTTATTTATCCATGAGAAAATAATATAGGTGTTTACAATGGTAAAAAGCCGTGGTGGCCTAGTGGTTCGACCTACCGCCTCTCATGCAGAGGGTCGGGGGTTCGATTCCGGCTCGCACCTCTAAGTTTACTTATGTGCGAAATTCAATTTGAATTTACCACTGTGCTTTTCGGTGAAGGAGAACATCGTGAGTGAACCTGCACACATCTGCGAAGTCAGATGTGTGTGAAGTCCCCAATCCGCACTGGGCCCGCGTGGAGACTATAGTCCAAACCCTCTCGTGATGAGAGGAGGCCTGTGCTCAGCAGTGGGACGCAAATAGGCTGTAGTAGTGGTAGTACCCGCCCTCATAAACGTCACTGCTTAGCATCATCATCAAGTAATAAGCTTGTAATTAGAAACAAAAGCGCTTATAAAATGTGCTTTAATAGTACATTACATAGGTCTGTAATGTACGAGTGAGGGCCATAAATATGCGATCTGGGGCTTTACGAATTACCGCCCGTGGTATGTAATAGTACATTACAGAACTAGGGTGGTGAATTCGTAAATGTCCCAGGTCGCAGGTTTCTGTGGCCCGAACCGAAGGTGAGGGCCATAAATATGCGATCTGGGGCTTTACGAATTACCACCCGTGGTTTGTCAAAAGTTTTACGTCTTGCCTTGCCCAAGAAGTGAGATATTCTCTCCGCGTAGCGGGCAGAAAATCCCACTTTTTGGCCAAGGGTGATGTAAAATATTTAACAAAATTCCAGTGTCACTCAAAACATTGTTATTTAATCATTTTAGGAATAAAGTGTACAAGTTTTTATGTGAAATCTGTTTTTATGCTGTTCATGAACATCTTCAATTTAAATTTTAGACTTAAGTAATGACGCTGATTAATGTCGTACCTATTTATTTAACAATATTTTTCTTCTGACTTTAGTTTTAATTAAGTAATAGTTATCTATGTGCGAAATACAATTTGAATTTACTATGAGCTCTTCGGTGAAGGAGAACATCGTGAGGAAACCTACACGCATCTGCGAAGTGATTCATGGAAGTCCCCAATCCGCACTGGGCCCGTGGGGACTATAGCCCGAACACTCTCGTGATGAGAGGAGCCCTGTGCCCAGCAGTGGGACGTATAAATGTAGGCAGTTGGGGTAGTGTAGTTTTGCTAGTAATAGGGCCTGATGCTAGGTCCGTCCGGGGAGGTACCACATCTTTCCCCGCTAACCTGCCGCTATTTAGCAGTGCTCGCACTGTTGTGTTCCGGTAGAGGGTTAAGGCAGCCGGTGAAATTTCTGGCACAGATTCCATCTTAGGTTTCAGGGTAGGCAACGCATTCGAGATCTTATGGTTTCTTAAGAGGGTTTACTCCAAGAGTTGGCAACGTCGCAAATAGCTGTCAAATATTTTGTTGTTTTCATTAATTTTTGTATATTACTGAATGAAAATATGAATTATCGCTCTATGGTTGAATAAAACATTAAGTATGGATTGCAACGATTATCATAGGAACATGAAATATTTAGGATTATGGAAGTACAGTCAGCAGCAGAAGTAGATAAGCTGTCCAGGTGTTCAAAATGACCTACACACGCCCTTAACGTCTTAAGAATAAGGTCGTGTGTAGGTCATTTTGAACACCTGAACAGATTATCTACTTCTGCTGCTGACTGTACTATCTTTTGAAAACTTTCCATCGCATTTTCCATGCGTGTTAATGTAATCTTATCATTTGAATGCTTAACCAACAAATTTAAAACGAGACGCTTTCAACCATAGAATGATAACTTCTTTTTTAATTCAGTAATATTGAGTAATCTTCTTCTATCTATCTATACTATATATATAAAAGAGCAGAACTCGGCGTGTCTGTACATAGAAAGAAAAGTTCAAAAAAAGGAAGGGGGGTTTAAAGATGTACGGTAGACCACCAACAGCGATTTTTAGAAATCTTTTTAAATGTTAACCCCATTTTTTCCCGTTCCCGTGGGAATTTTGGGAAGTACTCTCCTAGAGTTCCCCTACACTCTTCAAGGGACATACATGCCAAATTTCAGCTTTCTTCTTCTTTCTTATGACGGCCGGATTGGTCCAGTTGGTAGTGACCCTGCCTTCTGTTCCGACGGTCGCGGGTTCGAGTCCCGCTCGGGGCAGACTTCGTGTGATGAACACGAATGTTTGTACTCGAGTCATGGATGTGTAGTATTTATATATGTATGTATTTCTCTATATAAGTATTTATATCGTTGTCTAGCACCCATAGTACAAGCTTTGCTTAGTTTGGGGTTAGGTTAGGTTAGGTTTATTCTTCGATCAGTACTGATATGACTCACAGTAGTGATGATGATGATGATTGCTTCGCTTGAGGCGTTAACAGAAAGCCAAACAAAAGCCGGACAGGCCGGACATATGAATATTTGGCCGGACACAACTGCTCGAAAAGCCAAATATGTCTTGCTAAATACAAACAGATTCAATTCAATTCAAATTCAATCATTTATTCAGCAAATTGGCCACATAGGGGCACTTTTACACGTCAGAAAAATAATTTCCCAGCGCTTCCTAGACCCATTGCTTGAGAAGAAGCGCCGCAACAAACTCAAGCAGAAGGCCTTTTTTCAAAATTTACAAAATTTACATTACATGTATAAAATATACATAACCCTAACTTAAACTTAAATCTAACATCTTAGAGATGTATAGTCTCCAAGGGTCCAGAAAAAAAAATATATATAAAAAAATATGGAGATGGCCTCCATTGTCAAATAAATATAAATTCCATCCCAACTCAAGCAGAAGGCCTTTTTTCAAAATTTACAAAATCTACATTACATGTAGATACGTACTAAAATTACATTGCAGAGATGTATAGTCCCTAACTTATACTTAAATCTAAGATCTCAGAGATGTATAGTCTCCAAGGGTCCAGAAAAAAAAACATTATGGAGATGGCTTCCATTGTCAAATAAATATAAATTCCATAGATGTCGACAGTCTCAAAATGTCAATAAATAATGAAATACATCATGTATATCAATAAGAACATGATGAGGTCTCTCGCTTAAAATGTTTGACTTAGTAATATATTGAAAGCTAATGATCAATATATTATCAATATATATTTAAAGCTAAAGATAGCAACTCTGTTCATGTCCTATACAACCTCCAGAGTCAGAGGTCGTACATAAACCATGATCTTTCGCATGGTCAACTAGACACTATGTATCTCTTAATAAATAAATATTAGTACATAGTTGTATCGGTGCAATTTATACTGTATACGTATTCATTAAGGTTACACAGATGGGTGATAATACAAGCTCTTTAACCGCCATTATGCCACCGTTGCATTTTGTGCAATTTCTAGCAGATTTACAATTTTTTGCACCGAGTCGAGACTTAGAAACGAAGACTGCATATCTCAACATTTTTCCCGTTCCCGTGGGAATTTCGAGAAATCCTCTCTTAATGCTTCCCTACACTCCCCAAGGAACCTACATGTCAAATTTCAGCTATCTACGACTGGTGGTTTGGCCTGTGCATTGATACATCAGTCAATCACTTTTGCCTTTTATATATACAGGTTTACAGATAGATTTCTGCATAGATCTTTACCAACACCTTAGAAAAAAAAAGGTTAACCTAGAAATACAACCTTCCAACAAATCAGCGTACACCCGAAATAAGTGTTAAATGCGATAATAGATGTCTATGTCTACCTAGGTAGCCTGCATACAAATTTGAACTCCATGAGCTACATCTAGATGGCGCTGTACAGGCGAAGTATGAAAAGTTAAAGCTCCCTGGCTATTTCCGATGTACGCCGTAATGTAAAAAGATTGACAGTCTTCTGCCAAGTAAGTAAATCTTCTAATATATAAAATTCTCGTGTCACAGTGTTTGTAACCAAACTCCTCCGAAACGGCTCGACGTATTCTTATGAAATTTGGTGTGGTTTCAGTAGGTCTGAGAATAGGAAGTAAGCTATTTTCCATACCCAAAAAAAAAATTGTAAGGCGGTACAAGTCCGCGGGGTCAGCTAGTCTAATATATAAAATTCTCGTGTCACAGTGTTTGTAACCAAACTCCACCGAAACGGCGCAACCAATTCTTATGAAATTTGGTGTGTATGTTATGTAGGTCTGAGAATAGGACGTAAGCTATTTTCATACTCACCTCAAAAAAAAATCTAAGCGATACAAACCAACCCCGTCACCGACTTTAGGTATACATATTCTAATACTGCAGAATGTAACCTCTTAACATCGTAATCAATCCTAGACAGCATGGCGAAAGCTCAGTTCGTTGAACCTGCGTACACGCAGCTTATTCGAGACTGGTTACATAAGCATAATTTATAAGTGCAAAAAAACAACCGACTGAGAGTTATTGTACCATAAAAAATAGAGCAGGTTAAGAGGATTTACTCCGAAAGATGGCAACGTCGCAAATAGCTGTCAAATATTTCGCTATTTTCATTGATTTCCGAATATTACTGAATGAAAACGTGAATTATCGCTCTATTGTTGAATAAAACATTAAGTATGGGTTGCAACAATTATCATAGAAACACGATTTTTTTTTGTATTATGGAAGTAATATTTTCTGAAAACTTTCCATTACATTTTCCATGCATTTTAATGTATCATTTGAATGCCTAACCAACAAATATAAAACGACACGCGTCATTCCACCATAGAATGATAACTTCTTTTTTAATTCAGTAATATTGAGTAATCTTCTTCTATCTATCTATACTATAATAAAAGAGCAGAACTCGGCGTGTCTGTACATAGAAAGAAAAGTTCAAAAAAAGGAACGGGGGGTCTAAAGATGTACGGTAGACCACCAACTGCGATTTTTAGAAATCTTTTCTGTCAGTCTGTTCGTTAGAGTTAATCTCCGAAACTACTGAACCGATTTTAATGCAGTTTTCAAGGGTAGATAGAGCATCATTTGAAGCAACATATAAGCTATGTTTAATCAAAATCGGATGTCGGAAAGACAAGTTATCGGCAATTTTATATTCCACGCAGACGAAGTCGCAGGGCACAACTAGTTAATAAAAACAACGATACATTTGACAGCTATATGCGACGTTGCCAACTTTCGGGATAAACCCTCTTAAGATGAATAAGCTAAGAATGCAGCTCTAAATAGTTATACCTGGGACTCCGTCCACGTGGTACAAACGTTTGTAAATGACTTCCTTTTTTCTACATTAACCTACGATTTTAATTAAACACAGCTGCTGCTTCTAACAGCTTTTCTTTTCAGTAAAATCAATCCTTTTGTCCGGATGTGCCTGTAACGTTTTTTACCTATATCGATACACTGCCTAAGTCGCTTTTAGTCTAAAACTCTAATTTCCTAATAATCATTATGCCCTCATATCTGTTGTACCGATTTGCATTAGGACTAAAACTGGTTTAGCTATATCGCTTTAGGTCTGAAACGCGTTTGGTCAACCTATACATTAGACTCAAGCCTAAAAAGCATTAGGACTAAAACTGTTTGAGCTAAATCGCTATGGGTCTCAAACACATTAGACCTACTATAGGGTTGAGACTAATAGAGTCTGATGCCTATTATGCCCTATGCCTAAAACGCGTTAGGTCTAAAATAAATTACTTACAAGTAGAATTTGTATAAGTTTGTTCAATAATTTGTAATTGTATGACAATATTGTCAAGCTACTGCTACTACTGCTACAGCCTATTTGCGTCCCACTGCTGGGCACAGGACTCCTCTCATCACGAGAGGGTTTGGGCTATAGTCCCCACGCGGGCCCAGTGCGGATTGGGGACTTCACACACATCTTTGAATTACTTCGCAGATGCATGCAGGTTTCCTCACGATGTTTTCCTTCACCGAAAAGCTCAGTGGTTAATTCAAATTGAATTTCGCACATAAGTAAACTTAGAGGTGCGAGCCGGAATCGAACCCCCGACCCTCTGCATGAGAGGCGGTAGGTCGAACCACTAGGCCACCACGACTTTCATGGTCATACTAACCTATCTAATTACACTACTAAGTATACCTACTACTACTACTACAGCCTATTTGCGTCCCACTGCTGGCCTCCTCTCATCACGTGAGGGTTTGAGCTACAGTCCCCACGCGGGCCCAGTTCGGATTGGGGACTTCACACACAGCTTTGAATTAATTCGCAGATGCGTGCAGGATTCCTCACGACGTTTTCCTTCACCGAAAAGCACAGTGGTTAATTTAAATTGAATTTCGCACATAAGTAAACTTAGAGGTGCGAGCCGGAATCGAACCCCCGACCGTCTGCATGAGAGGCGGTAGGTCGAACCACTAGGCCACCACGGCACCTAGGTAGATACGAGTAGAATAGATTTCAGTCATTCGTCATGTGTATTCGGCAGGTTAGCTTAGGTCCTAATGACCTAATACACACCCTTTTCTTGTCGAATTGCCCAATCGCATAGTCACCAAATCGCAGAGGAAACGACACAGGCTTGCCCCGTTATCTAAGCATCTGTGTTACTTTAAGGCATACTATGATTCACTAGTTATCGTTCTGTACTGATAATAAATGTATTACTGGACAAACAGTCCAGTTAGGTAGGTCCAACTTCGAGAAAGAGGTCAATCGTCGAATCCGACTCGGCTGGGCAGCGTTCGGGAAGCTTCGCAGTGTCTTTTCGTCCAAATTACCGCAGTGTCTCAAGTCGAAAGTCTTCGACCAGTGTGTGTTGCCAGTGATGACTTATGGTTCCGAGACGTGGGCGCTCACGATGGGTCTCATAAGAAGGCTCAAAGCCACTCAGAGGGCAATGGAAAGGGCTATGCTCGGGGTTTCTCTGCGTGATAGAATCAGAAATGAGGATATCCGCAGCAGAACTGGGGTCACTGACATAGCCCGAAGAATTGCGAACCTTAAGTGGCAGTGGGCGGGGCACATTGCTCGCAGGACTGATGGCCGATGGGGCCGGAAAGTTCTCGAGTGGCGTCCGCGAACCGGGAGACGAGCTGTCGGTAGGCCTCCAACAAGATGGAGCGACGACCTCGTGAAGGTCGCGGGAAACCGGTGGAAGCAAGTAGCACAGGACCGGTCGGACTGGCGAGCCTTGGGGGAGGCCTATGTCCAGCAGTGGACGTCTTTCGGCTGAAATGATGATGATGATGAATAAATGTATTTACTTGAATAGGTAAACCATTATGTATACCCTTATTTTTAACCGACTTCAAAAAAGGAGGAGGTTCTCAATTCGTCGGCTTTTTTTTTCATGTATGTTCACCAAAAATAAATGGTAAACGTGAACCGATTTCGATGATTCTTTTTTTGTTCGGAAGCTGGTACTTACTTCCGAGTTGGTCCCATATTAATTTGGTTCAGTTCTGATGATGGGTTCCATGAGAAAATGAGGGAACTCCTCACAATTTGCTAGCACGTAGATGATTTTGCTGTCAATTTAGAGGACTTCAGAGTTATACTTACGTATTTCTATAGTAATGTTTGGAAACTGTAGCCGAAAAAAAGTTCACTATATGATATCATTTCTTTGGGTCAGTTGACTTGTCACTGACTTCGCAGTCTGTCGGAGTTTGAAGGCGGTTTTTATTTTTTTATTTAAATGTTTTTGGCAGCTATAGACATTTTCGACACAGCAAGGCTGCGTCAAGTACCAGCATAGGGATAGTGGTCATCTGGACGAGCACTACTCTAGCTATGAGACTAGTGGCTTATATAAACAGGGTGATCAATCCAAATGGGTCATCATAGAAAAGTCGGAAACTATGAGAGATAGCATAATCTGTTCTTAGGAAACTATGGCGCAATTTTTCTCTCTCAAAGGTACATTTTCTGGACTAGAACCTGGCCAAAATTCACGAAAGCGAAGCTTCGCGACATGCTGACTAAACCTTTTACTTAAAGGGTTTTAGTCGATTAGGTCGCGGGAATAATTATTATTTCTCCTTAGCTTGTTTCTGGTGAAGGAAAACATCGCAAGGAAACTTGTTCACATCTGCGAAGTAATTCAAAAGCTGTGTGTGAAGTCCCCAATCCGCACTGGGCCCGCGTGGGGGCTATAGCACAAACCCTCTCGTGATGAGGGGAGGCCTGTGCCCAACAGTGGGACGCAAATAGGCTGTAGTAGTAGTAGTAGTAGTAGTAGATCAGTAATCGATTCTTTTATCCTCTATTTGGGTGACAAAACATCTTTGAGCTTGAACTGTCCGAGTGTGACTGAAGGTTGTGCTTAGAACAAAGCTTATGAGCTTTTATGGTACGCGAAGTAAGAGCGAATCCGAATCCCGAGTCTTCACACAAACGCCCTATGGGTGTTTGGGGTATACTGCTCCGGGCAGGGCCCTGTGCAGCAGTTTCTGTCGCGGGTCGTAACTACGGCCCGGGGATTGTGGTGGGCCTTCTAGGCTTCCCTAGTCGGCCTTTTTGCGGCTTTGTGGACCTTTTGTTAGCCTTTCATGGCTTTGTGGAGTCCTGGAGTGTCACATGGGCTCTGGGATGTCGAGGAGCTCTCTTGCGAGGGCTCGACTGCGTCTGTCCGGTGGTCTGGCGTGCAGGGGTGCGATGCCCTGCAGCAGAGGGTTGGAGGAGTTGTCGGCGCGGTCAAACATCCTGCGCGCGAGGTGGCTGATGAAAGAGTCCAGGCCTGGCCTTGCCATTGGAGGTCTTCCACAATCTTCTTCTTGCGCACATATCGTGGGAAGTAAGAGCATTTCTTGTGTCTACTTTAAGACTACGTTTCCACCAGTGATGTGCGACGATGCGTAGCGAGCGATGTGTTTGTCATGAACCAATAGAAAGACCTGCGCCTAGCGAGGATAGTTAAATGAAGTGTTTCCATTGGTTCATGACAAACACGCATCCCTCGCAACGCATCCTTGCTCTGGTGGAAACGCAACCTGATACATGGTTTATGTGTTAGGTAGTTAGTTAGGCGAGTTATTAATAGAACCACTTAGCTTTTACCACGCGGCAGATACGGCTTATAAAATTCACTCTCCATCTCCGGATGAAACAAATGACGGTAAGGGCGAGTTGCGCGCCGGCTAGATTCAGGCGGGTGATTCCGTGGCCATTCTGTACGTAGTACTATTAAATAGTCTGTGCTTGGACAGAATGTATTCCCTTAAACATAACTTGGAACCCGCTGGCACCTATTCGATGCAGTTTAATCGCGACATGACTGTACCACTTTCTCCACAGCTGTCTCTAATTTATTGTACAGTCAGCTGCGAAATATGCATTTCTGAAACTAGTACTACTACAACAGCCTATTTGCGTCCCACTGCTGGGCACAGGCCTCCTCTCACCACGAGAGGGTTTGGGCTATAGTCCCCACGCGGGCTCAGCGTGAATTGGGGACTTCACAGACATCTTTTTGGTATGAGTATGACGGAATAATGTATTTAATTATAGAAATCTGCGTTAAAAAAATTAACTTATAGAACTGTTTAAATAGGATTAGAAGGCGTATCTTCACGATTTTTTTTCATCGTACCGATTTCACGAAATCCTTTTTACGAAATAGCAAGTTTTTTAAGTATATAGTGAATATTAACATATGTTTTACTCGCCTTACAAAATCAAATAGTTTTCGTTTAAATACGGTTTAAATAAAGCCAATAAGCAAGGCTTCTAAGGCGCTGACAAGACCTTAATGAGAGCTTAAGCTCTCATAGGTTCTTGTTTTGTTTCCGAAATAGTGTATTGTAGTAGAGATCATAGACCACTGAGAGTCTTAGTGATGGACTCTGTGTAAGTGATACGGCCTGAGGAATAAATACCCTCATCTGTTACAAATGATAGAAAATGAGTAGGTAATATGAATAAATTGCAATTGGGTTGCCTACCTAAAATGGTAATGTGAGATAAAAAAAATAATTACATAGGTTTCTTTTTCGATCAATTTTCTTTGAGCGCCATGCATTTTACAGATTGTTTTTGGGGTTCCGAACCTCTCCGAAACTACTGGACCGATTAAGTTGAAATTTGGTACTTATATGTAAGTTTGTGACCCAAAGATGGACGTGTAACGAAAATAAATTAAGAAGAAGAAGAAAGACATTTATTCGCTGCACAGAAGACACAGTTTACACCAAAAAAATACACAAAAAATGCACAAAAATAATAGTACAAACACGACAAAAAAACGAAAAACAAATTAAATGAACTTAAACATAGACCCTATTTTTGGGGGCTACATTTGAAAAAATATTAATGAAGTTTTTCAAACGAAATCGTGTGACATATCAAATGAAAGTACTTCTAATGAGGGTCTCAAATATATTTATTTTATTTCTTTTTTGTCTATACTTTTCGAGTTATTTAAGACAATAGGCGAAAAATGACCCCTCCCCCCCTTATCTCCGAAACTACTGGACCTAACATTTTGGAAAAAATACGGAGGATAGTTATTGACCTATAGATTACAGGAAAATTATCAAGAAATCCATGGTATTTGAAATCTATCATATAAAAGAGCTTATCCTGTGAAAAGGTTTGAAAATGACGTCATTGAAAATAATAAAGGGACGGAACCCTCTCCACGCGAGTTTAACTCGCTTCTTGGCCGGTTTTTTTTTCAATAATAATTCTCAGTGGGACTGTACAGAATCCTGTCCTCCACGCCCGTTACAAGTCTGCATTTTGATTGAGTGTACGGTATGCTGTGACAAAACATAGTCTATGTCTGCACTAATTATAGTTACGACCAAGTCGCCTCTTTTAATTAAAAAAAGTCACAATTAAGTAGAGGGGACTTTAAGTACTGGAACAACTCTTCTAATAAACGAAGTTTAAAATTGTTTCAATGAAAAATAAAGCGAATAAAAATAGTGCTTTTATGTTTATTCTCTACTGCTACTACGGCCTATTTTGCGTCCTACTGCTGGGCACAGGTCTCCTACTCTCATCACGAGAGGGTTTGGGCTTTAGTCCCCACGCAGGCCCAGTGCGGATTGGGGACTTCACACACATCTTTGAATTATTTCGCAGATGCGTGCAGGTTTCCTCACGATGTTTTCCTTCACCACCACTCGCATCCACCGCGTTCCCGCGACCTTTACAAGGTCGACACTCCATCTTGTTGGAGGCCTACCGACAGCTCGTCTACGTTCGCGGACACCACTCCAGAACTTTCTGGCCCCATCGGCCATCAGTCCTGCAAGCAATGTGCTCCGCCCACTGCCACTTAAGGCTCGCAATTCTTCGAGCTATGTCGGTGACCCTAGTTCTACTGCGGATATCCTCATTTCTGATGGAATGCCTCTGTGCCAGTAATTTCACCGGCTGCCTTAACCCCCTGCCGGAACACAACAGCGAGAGCACTGCTATTTGGCGGCAGGTTAGCGGTTAAGATATCATGGTACCAAGCCGGCCGGGCTTAGCACCAGGTCCTAACACATCAAAAATTCAATATATATGTTCCTGTACCTATATATAGATTTCTCCATTTGTTTAACCAGGTTGTCTAATCAGTTGCACAAGTTTACAAATAAACTACAGTACTTAATGGGCATTGATGACTAGTTTAGCCTACATGCCGCACCTTGGACATTCATAGATCTAACCATTGAAAAAACAAGGTAAACCTGGAATGACAACCGTCATACAAATCAGCGTACACCCGAAATAAGTGCAATAAACAAATTAAATGCAATAATAGATGGCAGCGGCGTAGGTTTAGACGGATGAAAATGTCAAGCGTCCTTTATTAGCTTGTCTTTGATCCAGTTAAATTAATAAGTACGTTTTCGTACTTTGTACTACATGCTATGGGAAATATCGGAATTTTACCCCAAATGGAATTGAGTTCCTGGAGAGCTTCCGTGGTTAGAGTACGTAGACTGAATAGGTTCGAACATATGTATTTTGTTAGGTACATACAATCCGTTAAACAGAGGTATTGTATAGATAACATGCATAGGAATAGTGTGAAATCTTTTGTGTTTTTTCTCGCGTTTTTGCGTCCCACTGCTGGGCACAAGCCTCCTCTCATCACGAGAGGGTTTGGGCTATAGTCCCCACGCGGGCCCAGTGCGCATTGGGGACTTCACAGACATCTTTGAATTACTTCGCTAATGCGTGCAGGTTTCCTCACGATTTTTTTTGCTTCACCGAAAAGCTCAGTGGTATATTCAAATTGAATTTCGCACATGAGTAAACTTAGAGGTGCGAGCCGGAATCGAACCCCCGATCCTCGGCATGAGAGGCGGTAGGTCGAACCACTAGGCCACCATCCACCACGGCTTTAGCTACCTATGTTTATTTATTTGGAATGAAAATTCACAAAGGCTTAATCGAAAAATTCCCTCGTAGTATTGATCAAATTAGAATTTTAAGTTCACCGATATTGACCCTTGATAATTATTTAAGAAAACCGGCCAAGTGCGTGTCGGGCCACGCGCAAAGTATAGGGTTCCGAAGTTGACGATGCCCACAGTACCTTTCTAAGACTTATTAGCATCTAGCTAGCCTGTGGTATGACGTGCCCGCCCGACGCCCCTGCCGCTCGAGAAAAATCATTGGTTTTTTAATCATTTCATAAGTTGGTCGACTATGACTCGTAAGTTTGTACAGCCTACTTAGCTGTGATAGTTTTCCTTTCAACTACGTTATATATGCCATAACCGTGATTTTTTCAGCCATCTAAATACCACCGTTTAGCTGGCAGGGGGGGAGGACACGTGACTCTAACAAAAATAGCACTTTAAGCTTAATATTTCACAAACGCATCACTTAATCAAAAAATGGTTTTAGCAAACCTACAATATTTTTTGAAGACCTATTCAACGATATGCCTCACCATGGGATAGTCAAGAAAAAAAATTACATCCCCACTTTACGAGTAGGGGAGGTACCCTATAAAAAAAAATATTTCAACATTTTATTGTACCACTTTGTCAGCGTAACTAATATGTATATTCATGCCAAATTACAGCTTTCTAGAACTAAGCATCTCCGAGCAATAGTGCGGACAGACGGACGGACATGGCGAAACTATAAGGGTTCCTTGTGGAGTTCGGAACCCTAAAAAATGACGACTAAAGATCAAAGTTAGGAATCAATCTGTGAACTAAAGTGGAAGCCTGTGTGATGTTTTATAAAACGAATGTTGCTAATTGTTGATAATTTTCTTTGTTACAGAACAAATTGGGTACCAGACCACCCTGGCTCAATCGAACCCAAATATACCCTCAGGAGACGCCAATTTCACCCCCATCAACCTCCCCACCCAACCCCAATACACTGCCGCTACCCAGCAAAATGCTAAAAACATCGAAAAATATCAAGAAAAAGAAGACGATTTCGATGTCAACGAATACTTCGCTAGACTTCAAGGCACCAGATACGTTAGCGCTCCGATCAACTTGAAAGAGGATAGGAACGCTAATCTGGAAGCTAGAGAAGACGGCTTAGAAGAGATAAATCTGAACGAACCCGATAAAGGTCCGGTCTTCACTGAAGATAATCAGCAAAGTATCACGGCGGATATAGCGCAGAATTTCTCGCAGCTCCCTACAGTGCTACCGCAAGTTGCGAGCGCAGTATTTAGCAGCTTTTCCAATATGCTCAGTATGAAAAGTAGAGAGCACACGCCTGATGATGCGAGGACTGTGGACAGAGAAGTGAAACCTATGGGAGATACACCTGATTCAGGGGTACCTTTGCATGGAGTCAGCGAAGTTAAGGAAGTAGCGCCGCCGCCCAAGGATCCGCCTGTTTGTGGTGAGTCTAATCTTTGAAATAGAGAAAAAAAAAACCGCCTTCAAACTCCGACAGACTGCGATGTCAATGTCAAGTTCACTATATGATTATCATTTATTTGGGTCGGTTCACTTGACACCGGCTTCGCAGTCTGTCGGAGTTTGAAAGCGGTTTTTATTTAGTTTCGAAACATTACTATAGAAGTACATAAGTAACTCTGAAGTCCTCGAAAGTGACACCAAAATCTTCTACGTGCTAACAAATTTCGAGGAGTTCCCTCATTTTCTCATGGATCCCATCATCAGAACTGAACCAAATTAATATGGGACCAACTTGGAAGTACCACCTTTCGAAGAAAAAAAGAATCATCGAAATCGGTTCACGTTTACTATTTATTTTTGGTGAACATACATTAAAAAAAAGATTCCGACGAATTGAGAACCTCCTGCTTTTTTTGAAGTCGGTTAAAAAGCAAAGTAAACCTAGAATTACAACCTAGGTTGATCGGCGATCTCTGCAATGGTGTCCACGGCAGACCAACGTCGAGACCCTCAAGGCCTCGACATAATGCCGAGTCTGATGCCATTTCAGTAACACCAAAGTATTTTAGTTATTTTACGTCACACCAAGCCGAAAAGCGGGATTTACCGCCCTTGGGCGCTACGAAAAATCCCTCTTCACGGCCAGGTGGTGACGTAAAATCGTATACTAACCACGGGCGGTCGTAAAGAAATCCTCAGACCGCTAGATTATAGCCCTCGCCTCTGGCTCGGGCCTCAATTACCCGCGATCTGAGACTTTCTTTACTTGACCGCCCTAGGTGTGTAATGTACTATTAAGTTTCTTACGTTTGTATCGGTGTCATTGAATAGTACATTACATACCTAGGGTGGTGAATTCGTAAATGTCCCAGATCGCAGGTTTCTGGAACCGAAGGTGAGGGCCATAAATATGCGATCTGGGGCTTTACGAATTACCGCCCGTGGTTTGTCAAAAGTTTTACGTCTTGCCTTGGCCAGAAAGTGCGATTTTCTTTCCGCGCAGCGGGCAGAAAATCACACTTTACGGCCATGGGTGACGTAATAAATATTTTTCTATTTCTATTTCTAATATAGATCAGGGTACGCCCGGAATAAGTGTTATTATTATTATTATTACGAGCCTAATGTGTCCCACTGCTGGGCAAAGGCCTCCCCCCACTTTTTCCACTGCTCTCGATCTTGTGCAGTCTCTGTCCAGTTCCTTATTAAGGAATCGATTTCATCCCGCCATCGCTGACGAGGTCTCCCTCTTCTCCTATTGGAATTGTTGGGCTTCCATTCGGTGGTAGCTTTGCCCCACAATTCATTCGGCATGCGACAGACATGACCAGCCCAGTCCCACTTCAGTTTGGCCGCCTTCTGAGCTACGTCAACTATTTGTGTCCTGGAGCGTAGGGTATATAGTGTTCCGGATACGATCCCTACGTTTAACACCTAATATGCTACGCTCCATGGCTCGTTGACAAACTCCAAGCTTGAACTTCTCAAAGACCAAGTCTGAGCGCCGTAGGTGAGAATTGGAAGTATGCACATGTCCATGAGTTTTCGCTTGAGACACATAGGCAAATCGCCTTTCATTAGGCGTTTCATGGACCAATAGCTCTTCCAGGCATTACCGGTCCGTCTTTCGACCTCTTGAATAAGTTGGAATAAGTGTTAAATGAGATAATAGATGTCGCTGCCTAGGTAGCCTCTATGAAATTTTGCAGCGCCCCCTGGATATTGCTCACGTACAGAGCTTTTCCAATGTACGCCGCAACCGCAATGTAAGGATATCGTCAGCCTATATTCTTTTCTTCTTTTTTGAAGTCCGTTAAAAATAACGGAAATGCTTTGAAAATGACCCCGGAACGACCGGCATTGTGAAATACGAAACAATCATATAATCGCAACAATTACTGCACCGATTTGGTAATCATCGCATCATCACAATCATTATGGTCATTATATAGACGATGACATTGGCATTTAGGTATGATGGTAATGGAAAATTTGAGCAAAATCAAAACTCATTTTGAGTAAACATAACATTTGTAATTCAAGTGTTAGTTAAAGTATTCGTCGCAGCAATAATAATTTCAATGTTGTCTTTGTTGCAATAATAATCATATACCTACCTAATTGGTTTTATAACATGCAGTTCAGTAAAAAGAATAACCTGCAAAATCGATAAGTACTTTATTTAGCCTTAGGGCCCTCGCCCACTTTTATTTTATTTCTTTATTATTGCTTTCCATCAGGTGTCTATATCTATACACGGTGGGTCACAAAATATGGCAAATAATTAACCCACAGTATCGGCTATCGATTCTAAGTATATTGTATAGGTCTTTGATTTTTTTTGAGTTGGTAAAAAAATATTGTATATGGGATTGGTTGTGTGAGCGACGCCTGAATCCTATACAAAATATTGTTTTTTACCAATTAAAAAAAAATTAATGACCTATACAATATACTTAGAATCGATAGCCGATACTGTGGGTTAATTATTTGCCATATTTTCTGACCCACCATGTATAATCATTAAAAAAAAACAGTGTTGATGTAAATATGGAAATGCGCACAGCTAGCCGGTTTATAGCATAATAGACATAGACATAGACATAGACATTTATTAAGTAATAAATAAGTAGTTTTACTGTAGTAATCGTAAATATCGTAATTAATTTCCTAGCCCTGTTAGAAGGATAATAACTAAGGAAGAAAACTATGCAATTAATCGAGCAGTGATTGATGACCTAACTAGGATATCAATTTTTGATTTGTTTTTGTCGAATTGGCATACAAAAGGATTGCTTTGGTGCTACACGGGGTTAAGACTGTGTACACAAATTCGTTCAAGTCATAACTTGCGCGGACGCTATGATCGGCGAAACACTAACGCACACTTCTTTACTCTCTGTGTGCGTAAGGTGTGAGCGCTTTAGCGCGTTGCCCAACTAGTCTTGATACATTTTCATATACAGAATTTTCATAAAAAATGTTCTATTTTTGAAAAGTGAAAGTAGAAAATTGCTTAATTAGGTGTCATATTACATTCCACCTCGGGTTAAAGTAACTTAAAAAAACAAGTAGCTACATAAATAAAATTGGGTTTGCAACTTTGCACATATTTTTTCCAAGTGGTAAAATCCATATTAATATTATAAATATGAAAGTAGCTCTGTCTGTCTGTGTGTTAGGCTTTCACGGTTAAACCGCTGAACCGACTTTTATGAATTTTGGTATGAAGATAGCTGGAACCCTCGGGCCGGACATAAGCTACTTTTTATCCCGGAAAAATGCACAGTTCCCTGGGGAATTGCGAGAAACGAATTCCATGCGGACGAAGACGAGGGCAAAAGCTAGTAAATAATAATTAAGATTACTTAATGGATTTCCATACTAATATTTATCAATTACTAGCTTTTTGCCCGCGACTTCGTCCGCATGGAATTCGGTTTTAGCGTTCCCGCGGGATCTAAGCGTTCTTCCGGGATAAACACTGGACCCGTATAAATCGAACTTAATATGTAGCCGGGTTCCTTCCCCGGGACTCGATTGTGCGCGCCACTCATATTGAACTCGGACTATTAAGCCTCGCAAACGGATGGCCAACCACAAGGCCGCTCAGCTCGCGGGTCAGCTAAGTACGCGCTGAATTCATTTTCTTTACGATAACTCCTAAGATATTCATTTAAATTGCATGGTGTAAATGGCAATCATAAAGTGCATGAAATGCTGTGATTTCAATTGATCCAATTTCAGTTGATAAAGATTAATACTGTATCCCTCTAAATAGCTTTCCATATAACACATTATGTGGGACCATTTTTATATGGGAACAATTCCTCCATCCATACATCATTTTGTTATCACCTAAAGGGATTATGCAGCGTTTTCCATGAAATTGCGTTTGCGTTAATAAAGGATTTTTTGGAAAGTCTAACAAAGTTCATTTTTCTACACTTAGTAGTTTAGGAGATACATACAAAATTTTGTTCCCCTTTTTACCCATATAAAAGGGCATTTTCCAAAAAATATCTGTTATAGCTCATTTATGTCATAAAATAAACCTTTTTCCTAAATTTCATGTTTCATTCAGTGGTTTATATATAAGTTTGTATGTAATGTAACTTATTACATACAAACTTTTAACCCCCTTTTTACCCCTATAAGGGGGCACTTTCCAAATATCCTCCGTAGGTGCTCATTTATGTCATAAAAGAAACCTTTTTGCCGAATTTCATGTTTATAGGTCTAGCGGTTTAGAAGTTACATACAAACTTTCAACCCCCGTTTTACCCTCTTAAGGGGAGAATTTCCAAAAATCCTTTATTGAAGTTCATTTATGTTATAAAAGGAACATCCCTGCCAAGTTTCACGTTTTCAAGCTTAGTGGTTTAGAAGTTTCATACAAACTTTCAACCCCCATTTTATCCCCTTAGGGGGGGAATTTCCAAATATCCTTTCTTAGTGCTCACATACGTAGTAAAAGAACCCTTTTTGCTAAATTTCATGTTTCTAGATCTAGCGGTTTAGAAGTTTCATACAATCTTTCAACCCCCTTTAAGGGGGAATTTCAATTGTATATGGGATTGGTTGTGTGAGCGACGCCTGAATCCTATACAAAATTATTTTTTTTACCAACTAAAAAAAAATTAAAGACCTATACAATATACTTAGTATCGATAGCCGATACTGTGGGTTAATTATTTGCCATATTTTCTGACCCACCATGTATATATATATATAAATATATATATATATATAATAAATAAATAACTGCTTATCTGCCTGTCTGTCTGTTTCTGTGTGATTGAGTGTGTTTGTGTGTTCGAGTGTGTTCGAGTGCATTAGATGTGTCACGTCCCAGGTAAAAACTTGTTAATAAATAAAAAGGGAAACAAGAACGTAGTTTATTTCAAAAACGTGTGTCCCTTATATCTTCTTTCTGGGATCAATCATTTCGGCCAAAAGACACTTTTCATAAAAATCCAAGAGCTTGGTTTTCATTTTCGGTTCCCAAAAGGCGTCGTCTCGGGAAATTTTTGCCGTCTTAAATGGAAATTGTTGCCCTGTCCAGACCGCAAACAGACATATGTTTTTTTGCTGAAAATAATGACATTTGTTAAATAATGACGTTTGTAAGTAAAACCATAAAAACTTAAATCTACCTAGTAAATATATAGGTACCTATGATATAGTAACATAACAAATTAAAAAAATCTTACCTGATATGCAGTTGACCTTGGATCTGATAGTACCAGTCGTGGTTGGTATTAACGGAACCATAACTTTCCAAAGATTAATTTTCTTTTCTGCTATTGCTTGTTCAGCATCCATGTTTCTTGCCGAATATGGGCATTTAATTCATTTAATGACCGAAAAACTGTGACTTACCTTTTTACTTTTCTGGCGATAGTCAAAGATTTGAATGTGTTGCTACATCCGTACCGCTTGCGTTTGTTACCCATTTCTGAAAAGTTAAATTAATAGAAGACATTTGAATATTGTTACATCAAATCGTCTAATCACTAAATGTCATGTAACAATGAATATAATATACCGTAATTTTACATAGGTACTCTACAAATACTTACCAAAGTATCAATTCGTATCAGTCGCGCTACGAGTAAGCAATGCCGACGCGAAACGAGCATTGACCTCGGTGTCGGAGCGGACGGCGCGAGCGAGCGATACGTCCTCACTCTGGGATGGCCCGGCGTGAACTGATCGTAAAACGTTTGCGCGCTCGGTTATAATGGTGCATTTAAAAAATTCGTAATAAGTAACTAAAATCATTTAATGGGCAAAAAAAAAAATCTGCCTGTTAAACAATATCTGTTCCTTCATAACTTGTATACAACGTTCATAAAAACCTTTTAATACATATTAAAAAAAAATACTGAATTGGACCGATTTAGACATTTAAAAGTAGTGTCTTTTTTAAATTAAATGTAACATTTTCGAAATTATTGCTCTGCGGTGCACTTTAAGATCATTTACTTTGTCAGGTAAACGCATTAAATAAAATGTTATAGTACAATATAATGCTTGTTTTATACCTGAAAGATAGCTCTGACGATGTTTTTCGTAAAATACCATGGAAACATAGAGTTCTTATAAAATAACTGTTAAACAAAAAAAATGTTTTGCTCTGCAGTGCACTCAACGAAGACTTTAACACTCCTAAACAGCAATTTAACTTCAAAAAATCCGACCCTAAAACCACGATATCGCCTTCGGAAATTCTCACGAAAACGCATTTTGTGCTTAAAATGTGTACACAGTCTTAAGGAAAACGTTGATTCTAAGCATGATTTTTAGGTTCTTTTTTCGAGTTGGTAAAAAAAAGATAAGTATGTTATTGATGGTGTTAGCGTAGCGATATGTACATAAACTCTATACATATAGGTAGGTACTTTTTTTTACCAACTCGAAAAAAACTACCTTAAAACATGCTTAGAATCGATAGCTGATACTGTGGGTTAAATATCATCACAATGTTTTTCTTGACTCTATAAAGGTAACTGGCATACGGCCCATACGGCCCACCTGGTGGAAAGTCACCGCCTATAGACATTAGCGACAACAGAGGCGTCAATGCGTCTGCCTCGAGTCTGGAGCCCGGGCTCCTGTGTCGAGAATCAGCGAGGCAGCGCCAAGCCACAGAATATTTAATAGTACTACATACAGAATGGCCACGGAATCACCCGCCTGAATCTAGCCGGCGCGCAACTCGCGCCCAACTCGCCCTTACCGTCATTTGTTTCATCCGGAGATGGGGAGTGCATCTATGCCCCGCGTAGTGGTACACACACATTTACAAGTGTACAGACGTCCTCGCACGCAAACATTGACACTTCATTCGAATTGTGTTCGAAATGGTGCTTTTATAGGCCGTGTCCGCCGTGTGGCGAAGCTCTAAACTAGGGATAGTTGCCATCTGGGGCTATTTAACTGAGGGGTTTTTCAACATTACCACATGATGATGACATATGATGGATGCTATAATGGTTCTGGTTTGTGTTAAATGCCGTGAGCCACTGATTTGTACTTATACTTGGCTCCCTGTGGAGCCAGTGGAAGTTGATGGTTTTTACTTTTTTGAAGTAATTGTTTTCCTCAGATATTAAATATAATTTTACTCTCACTCGTTTCAGGTCCCGGAAACTTCAGGATCACCACAAAGAAGAAAGCCTACGCGCAAATACCAGGCTTGAGCTCAGGGGAGACGGCTCAAATTCCAACCTACCCTCCTACCTTCAACCAAGCCCTTTTCACGCCCACTAACACCGAAAACATTACGGCTAATATAGAAACCAATGTATTTAATAATACGGGTAACATTCCAAATGATGACAAGGAAAATGTAGGAACTACAAAAACTGAAGCGCCTCAATATAACACTCAAGAGTACACACAGACACCAATAATACCGCCTCCACCTATGTTCTCTAACTTGGCTAAAAAGGACACTTTGCCCAGCGCTGGGAAAGCGTTACTCCCCCCTTCAGTTGCTAGAAGGATATCGTCTAATAAACCAACAATTAATACTCAACCACCAACGTTTTCTAATATCAGTTATTTCGTACCAGCTCCCACCTCTGATGACCAACCTTTAGCACCAATATTGGCGCCAACCCCGCCAACCTCAAGTCTACCTTACGGATCACAAGTATCACAAACTGCATTTATACCGTCGACTACTACTTTGCCAATTACTGGAAATCTGCCACCACTATCTACAAACGCCTCGTTTGTAGATATGAAAACTTTAACAAATGCTTCGAGAACAGAAAATACAATTATGGTTTCAACACCTACTGTTTCTACTATGCAACCACCAACATCAGCTAGCCTACCACCGCCACCAACGTTTGCAAACCAACCTGCACCAATCTTCAATCCTGTACACTCAGTTCAAGAAACTTCAAACATTCCAATATCTGTGCCATTCACAACTGTACCTAGTACAGCGCAAATTTTCAATCCCTATTCACAAAATACCGTAATACCTAAAGATACTAAATCAATATTGCAATCTGACTGTAAAGATCCCACACCAGAAACAAAGATAACAGAACCACCAAAAGTGGGAAACACTAATTTCAGAATGACAAAGAAAAGACCCCAGTATTACTCAGGTCCGATAGAAGGTGTTGGTGCTATCAGCAACAATGTTAAACCTACTTTAAATCCAGTGGATACAACTTCTTTTCAAGGTGCCGTGTTTACCCCAGAAGTTACAGAATGTCAAAATGCAACGTTAGCCTCGGACAGTGTTGAAAAAAATGTAGCACCTACTTCTTACCCGGGTGCTATTTTCACCCCAACTCCTACAGAAAAACAAGAAACTGCTGTGATTAACACTGGGTATCAAAATGCAAATTTAACTACAGCAGAACCCAGTTTTGTCACTTCTAACCAATACGAATATAATAAAACTGAATTCAGGCCATTTGATATTGATAAACCGCCAGAACCTGCATATAATACAAATTACAATATACCATTTGATATGAGCCGACAAACAACAGAGAGTTATGAACAGCCGAAACAAGAATCTGCCTTTGGTATAATAGGCTCATTAAAATCAAAGCTAAGCTCACTAGATATAAATAAAATACAAAATAGTGTGACTACGTTTTTTGACCCAGCATATAATGCTGCTAAATATGAAGCTAAATCGCCAACACACGGACAGTCTGAAAGTAATATCGAGATATTTCTGCCTAACGTTGAGTCACATGTTCAACCATATGATTATAATAGTTATCACGCTAACTTCACTTATGGACATGGTCCAATTCCTAATCCTTCGGATTACTATCAACATCAAATGCACAATATGTATTCAAATCAGAGTTACTATTCTCAGCCTTATTATGGTACACAGAGTTACAGTCAAGGTAATATTTCGGAGCAAGCTGATAGACCAGAGCATAATAGCAATCAAATATACGGCCAAGAAATTCAAGGTCTAAAAAGTTATGGTCAAATCTCTAGTGAACCGTTTGAAGCTATATCAAATGCATCTGGTATTACGGGGCCCTCTGAAAATGTAAATTATGAATTTACTGTCACCAACAGCTCTGTACCGGATTTAGAGAAAACGGATGATTTGGTTGCTAATCAAATATATGATGAACCCAGAGCTACCATTTCAGTTTCTCCTGAAGAATCCAAAGACCACCCAAAACTAGATGACGAACAGACAGGAAGAAGTATTTCATTCCCTCAGGAAGTGGAAACTTTAAAGGATGTCATGGATAATAATAACATAAAAGAGGAGAGCATTCCTGATAGCCTACTTTCTCAACGAACAAACATAGGAGATAACATTACATCACCATTTATGAAAGAAAGTAATGAGTTGAATATAGAAAATGATGCACTGATATCTACGAATACGAATCAGCCAGGCTACTTTGACATGTTGGGAAACGCTGATAAAAAAGCTGATGATTTGGAGTGTCTAGATAATATTTCTACCGCTAGTCTATTTTCTGCACCTTTGCAAGACTTGTCATCGATGATAGCTACGCAGCAGATATCTGATGGAGTCAGTGAAATAGATGACGAATCTTTGGCCAGTGATAACATAGAATTTGATAAAGACCAATCGTCTGAGAAATTAATGACAATAGCAGATTTTTCTGAGGGCGACTCGTTCGAAGACCAAAAGCAGTCCAATGATCTCAACATATGTGAAACTTGCAGAGAAGTTTCTAAACCAGAGGAAAAGGAAGCTGATTTGACGAGTCAACTAATCGAAAACATTACTTCTCGTATACAGCTGTTAAATCCTGTTGAAGTACCTCTAACCGAAACACATTCGTTACCAATTGGCTTCGATGCAATTAACCAATGTACTGAAATATCTCTAATAGCTGATGAAACTGTTGAAACTTTGCAAGTACAGTCAGCTTCAGAACTTTTGGATGATGACGATATCACAAGTGTTAAGAGAGACTACGGCTGGCATCCTGAAGCTACCTTCACACCAGCTGCGGACTTGTTAGATCGCGACTATACTTTTAAAATGAATACCAACATTGGATTCTTTGGAAAGAATAATTTGTTCTTTGATAATATGTCGAATAAACCCACTGATGAAATAAAACAATTCAAAGTCTCGCAAGAGACTCCATTGGTTTTACAAACTCAAATGAGTATACCATCAGCGCCTCCAGCGGAAGACTTTGATGAAACCAAATCAGATGAAACCGGCGGAATAGACGTTCAATCTATAGAACAAGACGCAAGCAACGACTTTCCAGTATTTGAAGAGTATGTTATAGAACCAGCTGAGGAGACAAGTGTTGCAAAAGATACCTTCACCAATAGAGTAGATCGATTTAAAAAGCTAGAAAGTAGCGAAGATTTGACAGAACATAAAGATTCCGTTAATACTATGATGCCTTCTTATTTCGATACCGGGAACTACGCTGTTGAAAGTCATTTCAGGAAATCTATAACGTCACCTTCGTCAACAGGAAAAAGCTCAGATGATAAGCCTTTCCGCATACCGCCAGGCTTCGAAGATTATGACGTTAAAACCGAGGAACAAAAATATATAAAGCCTATAATACCAGATACAGTCACACAAACTCGTTTGACAGAGACATTAACGTTTAGTAAAGTTCCGGAAAATGTTAATACAACATCGGTAGCTAAGTTGAGAATGCCACCCATCGCCTGTGAAAGAAAACCTGAAGTAAACCCAGCAAGCTTCGAAGATTTTGACGTTAAACCTGAAGAACAAAAATATATAGAACCTAAAATACCAGATACATTCACACAAACTCGTTTAACTGATACTTTAACATGCAGTGAAATAACGACCAATGTTAATACCACGACGGCAGCTGATTTGAGAATGTCTCCCGTAGCCTATGAAAAAGCCGAAGGGAAGCTGCCTGATTTTGCTAATGTTTTTGGTACTAAAATTGGTGCTCGGACATCGGAAAATTTGGTAAAAAAAACCGAAGATGTAGTTCCTGTCGAGCCTACCGTTGGCAATATTCCAAAAGATAAAATAGAAGAGAAAAAAGTGACGCTTCCGGATCCTATGAACTTCTTCGCGGTGACTGAAGAAACGAACACATCTGGAAGCGAGAACAGATTAGCAAGTTATTTCACGAGTCCGGCCAAAACCGACAATGCAAAATCTTTTTTTGAATTAAGCCAGGGACAAGACCATTTCAGGCAAAATGTGAAAATTAATTCGGACACTCAAAAGCCTTTTTTTGAGCTAAGACAAAGTGAAAACCATTATAAAGAAGTTGGAAGCATATCACAAGATAAATACATAGCAAACTTGAATTTGATGAAAGATTTGACGTCATGTCAGAATCTGGAACCTAGTAAGGAAATGGTAGTTAGGTCTGTGAACTATTTCACTGTAGAATATGACGATATAGGTCTCAATAAAGGAGAGCCTAGTATAAAAGAGTGTGAAAAAGATAAAAACGCGCCTAAAGTAAATAGAATAGAGGAAACGTTAAGCGACGATGAGGATTTTAACGAAATAGTAAACGGTTGTAAATATTGTTGCGATTTCAAGGCGGGTCCCATTTTGAATTTGCGTGAAACGGATTTTGATAGTTTAGGGAAGTTTAGTTACAGGCAAGCCATGGATAGTGGGGGGAATAGGGAGAAGGAGGGGGTCGCTACCCAAAAGGAAGGGATAATGGAGACTAAAGTCAATTTGAAAGGAGAAGATGCCTCACCTGATGGAGATAATAATAGTGAAGGACTTGCTATTATGAACGAGGTATTATTTTTGTATTTTTTTAATGAGCTTTTCTGTGGCTTCTCGAAGGTATTTCTTTATGAGGGCCGCTGTATTCCTGCTTGAAAGATCATCTTCTATATATATAAAACAAGAAACTGACTGACTGACTGATCGTTCAACGCAGAGCCAAAACTACTAGTCGTAGAGAGCTGAAATTTGGCATGCAGGTTCCTTAGGGAACGCAGGGGAGCACTAAGAGAGGATTTTGCGAAATTCCCATGGGAACGAGAAAAAACGGCATTTTACATTTTAAAATTCTGCTTATACGAAGTTGCGGGGAAAAAGCAAGTAACATACAATAGTGTCAATGTCACTGTGACTTTTGAAGTTTCTGAGACCTGAACCTCACGCGACACAAGCGCCTCTAGAGGTGAATTGCTTAAATATTGTTACAAGCTTTTATTAAGCTTCACCTGTCCCGATGTTTGTCCGTCTCATCATCATCATCATCATTTCAGCCGAAAGACGTCCACTGCTGGACATAGGCCTCCCCCAAGGCTCGCCACTCAGACCGGTCCTGTGCTACTTGCTTCCACCGGTTTCCCGCGACCTTCACGAGGTCGTCGCTCCATCTCCGTTTGTTCGTCTGTCTGTAATCAAATCTTGCAAGCTAAATTTGATCCACTTCCCGATTACCTGCTGAGCTGAAATTTTGCATGTGTAAATCGGATGACAATGCAAAACATTATGACATGGAGCTGATCTGACGATGGAACCGGAAGGTGGCCATAGGAACTCGGTAGTTAGACGACACAACCCCATCGAGTTTGGACTCGTTTGATCCGTCTTGACGAGAACTTTAATAAAAGCTTGTTTTTAAAAGGCTTTTTTTATTGTACTTTTTTTTTACATATCTATTTAGAACCATTTCTACCTACTTCTACTAATAGTCTGACTAAACGATGCTTGTTTTTCTTCTTTTTTTCATGAAAACTATACCTACTAAATATTTCCATACCAAACCAAGTTGTCAGACGAACAGACTATAATACTACTTCATATGCGCAGAAATATTAAAATGAAAAATCCCGTATTTTTTCGTTTCGTTAGTGATCCCCTACGTTCCCTAAGAAGCCTTCATGCCAAATTTCAGCTCTCTGCGACCAGTAGTTTCAGCTCTGCGTTGATCGATCAGTCAGTCAGTCAGTCAGTCAGTTTCTTGTTTTATATATAAAGTTATAATATCCATACTTATTATTATAAATGCAAAAGTACCTCTCTGTCTGATTGTTATCTCTTAACGCTCAAACCGCTGGACCGATTTGGATGAAATTGGGCATGGAGATAGTTGGAGTCCCGGAAAAGGACGTAGGCTTATTACTTTTTTTACATGTTTTTTTATTCCGGAAAAACGCATAGATCTCGCGGGAACGCGATAACCGAATTCCACGTGGGTGCACAGTCGCGGACAGAAGCTAGTTTATGTATTATGTATGTCAGTATTAATTAGGTTTTTTTTTGTTCAGTCTGTGTTACTGCTCTAACCTGGTTGAGCCATAGCATGTAATTAAATTGAATAGTTAATTACGTCATTAACTTTATAGGTTTTTTTTTCTCATTGTCACTTGATCTTGATCGCCAAGACAATATGTCGCCGCGCAGTAAGAAAGTACGGTTTTCAAACCTTTTTATAAGTTTTCTAAATAACATAACCTAGTGTTCAAATGAAAAGTTTGAATTCAAATGTAAATCCGTGTGTGTGTGTGTGTGTGTGTGTGTGCACTCGTTTTATAGCTATGATGTATTTATTTCCAACACTAAATGGACGATATTTAATACATTTCATTTATAATGTGCCAATTAATTATTAATTATTCTATTAAAATGAAAGTTTTAATTGAATTTAATGTGAATTTCTCACTTTGTGACTATGTACTCGTATAGGTACTGTGTATGATGTATTTTTATTTTTACTATGTCATGTAAATCGGTTTTATGAATAAATGAGTATGAGTATGTGTGTGTTTGTGATTGTATTTATTGTATGTGTGTGTGTGATAGTCTGACAGTATCCTTTTTCGAGAAGATTTTTATAGAAATGAATAAAAACAAATAAAACCACACGAACCCTAAAAGCGAAGTGATTCTCTCTATTTGCTGAATATGTGAATTGTTATGAATTATTTTTATACTAGCTTCCGCCCGCGACTTCGCCCGCGTGGAATTAGGAAATAGTGCTCCCGCGGGAACTATAAGTTTTTCCGGGATAAAAAGTAGCCTATATGTTGACCAGTGTTATAAGCTACCCGTATACCAAATTTTGTTTCAATCAGTCCAGTAGTTTTCGAGTTAAATCCGGACATCATACATACAGATGTTTTTTTTTCAGTATCGTTTATATAGTCCCCTCGACTTGATAGGTTCTTTTCATTTTCAAGTTTCAGACGCGACTTCTTCTACAAACTTACTATTAGTATAGATAGTATCGTAACGATGCTAGAGATCTTCTACTATCTAAAGTCCCGCGCCTTCACATTTCAAAACGCTTCATTTTTTTATTATTATTATTTAAAAAGCACCACCAACACTCTCAACGCATAGTTGATGGCTGTCTCAGCACGCACACGTGTGTTGAGAGTGTTGGTAGTGCTTTTAAAATACATTGAAGCGTTTTGAAATGTGAAGGCGCGGGATTTTAGATAGTAGAAGATCTTTACAAAGTATCAACCAAATGTTCCTCCCTCGTAATCTATAATCTATACCACGAATAATATCCATAAAACCCACATGTATTCTAGAACCGTATGTCGACGGAGTACGAGGCCGTCAAACACCATTGGTTCTACCGCGTCGACATGGACGGCAAGTCAATATGGCGCGGTTTCTCCATCAACGACTCAGCTGCGATAGAGATGGCGTTCCACAGTCGTAAGTGTCTCTTTAATACAAAAAAGTAAACACTCCGAAATATGTTTATTGTGCGAAAAGTTTGTCATTTCCGAACGAGCGTGTTTTTTTTTGACAACTAGTGAGTGTACGTTAATAGTAGTTTGTGTAACTGCTATATAATAAAGGGCCTTAAAACATGAGTGGGGATTTATGAAACGAGCCGTTGGGCGAGTTTCATATTAATAATATCGCACGAGTGTTTAAAACCCAATTATGTACAGTTGCATACACAACTTTATCTACATACATTTTATAAATCCTTTAAGATGCTTCAAAATCTGTCCACAATGGCGGAAATTCAAATACGTCAGTGTGTCACCATCGATTTTCAAAAGGCATAGACTAAATACCTTCCTTTTTGTGCCTTTTTGTGTAATTACATAATGTCTACTGTTCCTTGATTGTGTGGTGTTCAATAAAGTATATTGTATTGTATTGTATTGTATTGTAAATAGGCCCGAAATCAAGGAACAAACTTTCGTTCTGTCTGACAGAAGAATATAGGCGGGCATTGTTGTTCGAAGATGTTCGAAATTTTAACGTTATCACGAAGTCGAATTCGATTTTGTAAAATGAATTTTACTCTATGACCACAAATAGGAAATTGGCTTTGTCAGAGCTTGCTGTTATAATGGATGTCATTACTGCCGATTTTTGAACGCATCACAGAGGATTTATGATATGGCTATTGGGTGTATAATAGTAGTTTATGTAACTGTTATATAATAAAGTTCATTAAAACGCGAGCTTTAAACAAGAGGTTGTAATAAGATCACCCGAGTGTTTTGAGGCGTAATTATGTAGTTGCATAGACAATTTTATCTCCACTCATTTTATAAATAAAGCCTTATTTAGGTAAACAAACATGCCAATAAACGACCTTTTAATATTATCAACCTGTTTTTTTTTTTAAATTTATTTTTCAAAAGGAACATCACACTTTTTTTCTTAAATTTATCAAACTGTAAACAGTTTGTTGGCGAGCTTGCGCTCATTGTAATCAGATATGCGATGCACCTGATAAATACTATTATTTACACAATAAAAAGAATGAAAATAACCTAAGCATACCTAATCTAAATGGCTTGCCGTTATAATCTAAGGTAGTTTTCCAAGAATTAGTCCTTAAAAAAAAATCAACTACTTTAACGCTATGCTTTTCATTACTTCTTAAAAATTCTACTACTACTACTACTACAGCCTATTTGCGTCTCACTGCTGGGCACAGGCCTCCTCTCATCACGAGAGGGTTTGGGCTATAGTCCCCACGTGGGCCCAGTGCGGATTGGGGACTTCACCTTTGAATTACTTCGCAAATGCGTACAGGTTTCCTCACGATGTTTTCCTTCACCGAAAAGCTCAGTGGTAAATTCAAATTGAATTTCGCACATAAGTAAACTTAGAGGTGCGAGCCGGGATCGAACCCGCGGCCCTCTGCATGAGAGGCGGTAGGTCGAACCTCTAGGCCACCACGGCTTAAAAATTCTATTACATCACCCTTGGCCGTAAAGTGGGATTTTCTGCCCGCTACGCGGAGAGAAAATCTCACTTCTTGGCCAAGGCAAGACGTAAAACTTTTGACAAACCACGGGCGGTAATTCGTAAAGCCCCAGATCGCATATTTATGGCCCTCACCTTCGGTTCGGGCCACAGAAACCTGCGATTTGGGACATTTACGAATTCACCACCCTAGGTCTGTAATCTACTAATTTCATTATAAATACTGTTTCAGCCGACCTCAACGAATCGACTCTGGTGCCAACCGACGGCGGTCGATACGACGTAAACGTTGTAGGACGGCTCAGAATCGCAGTGTATTGGAACGACAAGCCTACCAACGTTAGGAGGTAACGATCAAACTAATAACTAGTATCTACGACATTTTATTAGCAAAGAGAAATGATACAAGAAGAGTGGCAGAGTCTATACTGTAGCGCGTGCTCCGAAATCCGGGTTAACACTAGATCGACATCTAGCGTCCAGTGGCTGAACCCCGATTACCCGACCGTTTAGCAGTTGCTACCGCTACTTGAAGCTAGATGGCGAGCCGAACGTTGCCAATGTTAACACTTGTAGAGTTCACTGTGGGTGCGTTCCGAATTGCGCTCACATCGCTTTGAGCGTATTTCGGGATACTTTGTGAGCGTGCTCACAACGCTCAGGAAATTGATGACGTCATCGATCGACGCTCACGGTGCTCACGCTGCGGGGCATGGGCGCTGTGAGCGCAAACGTCAAAGTGACATTTGACTATACATTTGACAGGACATGATAACCTATTAAAAAAAAAGATTGTCAGTTACTAGAGTTGGTGCCGTGAGCGTGCTTATGATCATTCCGAATCAAAAACGCGCTCACACGGTCGTGAGCGTGACAATCAATTCGGGACACTTATGAGCGTTGGTGAACGCTGTGAGCGCTTTCAGCGCGATACGGAACGCACCCTGTGTCGGCGGGTAGTTTATTCGGGTAGGCTTTTCCCGGATTTGTTTTCATTTCTAAACCTTCCCTGAAACACGGGGAATAAAACGCTAAAAGAATCAGCCAAATCGGTCCAGCGGTTCTCGAGCCTTAGCCAGACTAACACACGGCGATTCATTCTTATATATAAATAAGAAGATAGACTGAAATAATTGTAAAAACAATCTGTTCGTCATTTCAGGTGTAGCTGGTTCTATAAAGGCACCACTGATGCCCGCTACGTGCCTTATACGGAGCTTGTTGCTGAAAAACTCGAGGTTTGTACCCAATTCTTCTAGAAATCCACTACTTCTACTACTACTACAGCCTTCTTGCGTCCCACTGCTGGGCACAGGCCTCCTCTCATCACGAGAGGGTTTGGGCTATAGTCCCCACGCGGTCCCAGTGCGGATTGGGAACTTCAACTTCACATACATCTTTGAATTACTTCGCAGATGCATGCAGGTTCCCTCAGGATGTTTTTCACCCCTCCTATTCGAAAAGAAGTGTTTTGTTCCCCGTTTAGAGGGAGCAAAATGCGATTTTGCTCCCTCTTCGCTTTTTTTCAATTTTTTTTCATTTCTGCCCCGCTAACAGGGAGCAAAATACGTCTTAGCAGTGCGTTCACGGAGCTGCGGAGACTGTAAAAAGTTGCATTCAACAGTCGCGTATTTTTCGTATTTAGAATTGTATATATCGGCATTTTACATAAATACTTTATTACACATGCCTACTAAAAATCCATAAATTCATAGATATATACTTACTTTTGATAAATTATTTTCTATTTTTTATTTTCAATTTGGCTGAATGGTGCAGGCCAATGCCGTAGCATTCCTCGTAAACTCGTCGTGTGATCGAATTAAAAAAAAAAAACTCGAACCCGCGAATTTCGTGAGCGCTCATTTCCTTGCCGTATTATTTTACACTTAATTTCCAAAATAAAACGTACCTTATGTAGTGTTATGAATTATTTCGTAGAAAATGAATGAAATCAAAAAGTGATGTAGGTGATGCAATGTATTGGGATCAACACCTCTGAGAATTCCAAAGGAATATTATGTAAGTACCTACGTAATATGAATTGCACTGCCCTTTTTTCATTTTATCGCAAATGTATTAAAAAACTTGTGTGATACAGTATGTGCGAAATTGTCATAAATAGTAGGTACATTATTGCAGAGGCCGCCAAGTAGCGCATTGCCGGACGAGTCAGTTAGAAGGCTGAGCGAAGCGAAGCCTTCTATTAGTACGAGTCCGGCAATCGCAATTGCGGCCGAGGTATATATAATGCTTTTCTCAAACAGCGAGGAAATACGTAAGGTCAGTCGGGGCAAGTGCGCCAGGATGGGGTAAGTGCGCCTAACATAAATATATCGAAACCTATAAATATTACTCAACTAGTACCTAGTTGGCTGTTTACAAGGCATAGGGGCGAAATAAATTTAGGCGCACTTACCCCACATCAGTATTGACTACTTCCATGATCGTGGATGATTTGGCCATGGAAGTTGTACTTATTACCTCCATGGATTTGTCAGTTTTGGGGCAAGTGCGCCAGGATGGGGTAAGTGCGCCTAATATAAATATATCGAAACCTATAAATATTACTCAACAAGTAGTTGGCTGTTTACAAGGCATAGGGGCGAAATAAATTTAGGCGCACTTACCCCACATCAGTATTTACTACTTCCATGGCCGTGGATGATTTGGCCATGGAAGTTGTACTTATTACCTCCATGGATTTGTCAGTTTCTCTACAGAGGTGTCTCAAATAGCAAGCGAATAAAAAAAAACACACACACGACAATAATGTTTTTGCTGGCCAAGGCCGGCAATGGACAGCCTCGCGTCTTCTTTTTTTGAAAGTAACACGAACATTTCCGAGCATGTTTGAGAAAATGTACTTTATTTCACATTTGTTAAATTTACCTATTATTATGAACGCAACGCGTGCGAGCATGACAGAATATAAATACAATATAGTTATTGATTCTTCAATATGGAAGCCATTTTCGCCTTCTACCTATGAATTTATGGTAAGCGCGCGAAACACACGTTCCTTTTAACCTTGTTTGTTTCTAAATGTTTTTTTTTTGTTTTACTTGTTTTAAAGACAATAATGAACGAATGATCTAATGATTTTCTCATAGGAGGGGTGAAAAGCAGAGTGTACAACACGGTAGCAAACTTATTTATGCCTTGGGTGACAAAGCTTGAATCCCTCGCTAGCTCAAGATTCCACGCTAGAATCCCTCGCTTACGCTCGGGATTCTATTCTGGAATCTTTCGCGTCGCTCTGGATTCAATCCGTCACCCGCGGTAAAATATACCTTTTTGCTCCCTAGTCATACAATCTACTATTCCTTCACCGAAAAGCTCAGTGGTAAATTCAAATTGAATTGAAAAAATCAAAATGAAGTCCCCAATCCGCACTGGGCCCGCGTGGGTACTATAGCCCAACCCTCTCGTGATACCTGTGCCCAGCAGTGGGCCGTAAATATGCTGTTGTGGTAGTAGTGTCGCCGATCAGCTGCTCGCGTGCGCAAGAAAGGCGCTATGACTTTGAACTTAGAACAAGAATTGGCAACCGTAGTTGCCAAAAGCAAGTGAGTGGGTAGTAGTTTCGAATTTTGGAGGGGCGGGAATTCTTACAGTAGATCATCTCTACTCATATTTCTTCTCAGGAGGAGTTCCGTCACGGCATGACGACGGGTGAATGGCACCGCAGACTGTCTCTCCCCAACAACGAGTTGGTCGTCATGCACGGCCCGGCTGTCATGGTGCATTTCTTGCAAGGGGGCGCCACTGACACCTTCAGCGCACCCAATGTACGTATTACCATAGAAAAACAAGAAGCGAGTTAAACTCGCGTGGAGAGGGATTATTTTCAACTAGCTTTTCCCCGCGACTTCGTATGAGCAGAAATATTAAAAAGTAAAATCCCGATTTTTCCCGTTCCCGTGGGAATTTTGCAAAATCCTTTCTTAGCGGATGCCTACGTCATAACATCTACCTGCATGCCAAATTTCAGCCAGATCCGTCCAGCGGTTTGGGCTGTGCGTTGATAGATCACTATGTCAGTCACCTTTGAGTTTTATATATTTAGATATAGATAGATAGATTAAAAATTTATAAATAAATTAGTGGTAATAAGTGTCAAATGCGATAGATGTCTCTGCCTCGGGTAGCCTCATAGAAAAAGTAAGGTAAACCCAGAATGACCGCCTTCATACTAATTAGCCGAAATAAGTGTTAAATGCGATAATAGATGTCGCTGTCTAGGTGGCCTGTATGAAAATTTGAACTCCATGAGCAATATCCAGGGGTTATCATACAGGTACAGTCAGCAGCAGAAGTAGATAAGCTGTCCAGGTGTTCAAAATGACCTACACACGCCCTTAACGTCTTAAGAATAAGGTCGTGTGTAGGTCATTTTGAACACCTGGACAGCTTATCTACTTCTGCTGCTGACTGTACGTATGGAAATTTTCAAATTTCATACTGAACTTTTTTACATGCAAGAAGATTGTCAGTCTATATATTTCTTGTTTCTAGTATTACAGGCAACTCGGCACATGTTAAGTACGCTCTTCTGCCCGCGACTTCGTACGCGTGGAATATAAAATTGCCGATAACTTTTCTATCCGACATCCGATTTTAATCAAACATAGCTTATATGTTGCTCCAAATGATGCTCTATCTACCCTTGAAAACTGCATTCAAATCGGTTCAGTAGTTTCGGAAATTAACTCTAACAAACAGACAGACAGACAGAAAAGATTTCTAAAAATCGCTGTTTTGTAGTCTACCATACATCTTTAGACGCCCCGCTCCTTTTTCTGAACTTCTTTTTCCATGTACAGACACGCCGGATTCTGCTCTTTTATTATAGTATAGATATAGATAGATAGATCGGATACGTCGTAGTACTAGAGTGCTTTGTTGTTTGTATAATATTCTGTATGACCCTCGTTCTCCTAATTATCTCAAATCATTTTTCACGTTTCTGGGGTCTACCCACATTCGTCAGTTGCGTTCTGCCGAAAACCTTACCCTGTCTATTCCTTTACACCGTACTGGTTTTGTTTCTAATTCTTTCTCTCTTCGGGCGGCTCGTCTTTGGAACGATCTTCCTCTCAGGATTAGGCAAGCTCCGAGCCTGTTTGTATTCAGGAAGCATGTTCGTTTATTTCTATCGAATCAGAACTGAACGCCTACTCTTTTATTACTTGTCGCTTTTTTCGTTTGTCATCATTCTTATTATATGTTGTATGTATGTGTGTTTATGTATTTACTTATATTTATGTATATTTATACTATATATTATGTGTGTAGTTTATTTATTTTTATTTAATTTGCTTCTATATGTTATATTTTTACAGTGTGGCTACTTTTAAGTAGCCTCTATTGCACCGCCACAACATTTTCCATTATGTCCAAAGGTTTAACTGGTAGAGAATGCCTTATGGCATTAAGTTCACCTTTTGTATTAGTTTTACTAATGTGCAATAAAGTTTAAATAAATAAATAAATAAATAAATAGATATTACAATAGCCGTACCTCACGATGTAACTCGCGTAAGGTCTGCCGAATTTCTGGTCAAGGTTAAGTTTATTTATTACACCCCTTCCTTATTTTATATCCAATCATTGATACCTTACCTCACCCTATCCTTCACCCCAGCTATTCACCTTCGGAAAGAAAGTGTACCGCAACCCCCCGAAGTTCAAAGTTCCCAACGACGTGCCGACTAATGTGGACCATTTGTTGCTTCTGGTGCACGGAGCGGGCGAGTGGAGGAGCCAGAAGGAGAAACTTGTTAGTTCTACCGTCGTCATCGTTATTGACAACATTACATTTTTTAACACGGCTATTCTATTAGCTTGTTAGAAAGTAGGGAAAATTTAAAATCATTTTTTCAATACAGTTGCTCAAAAAGTAAACATTGTGTTCGAAATCGTGCTTTTATAGCACGATTTCGAACACAATTTGAATGAAGTGTCAATGTTTGCGCGCGAGGACGTCTCAATGTGTGTGTACCACTACGCGGGCCGACGATTCACTCACCATCTCCGGATAAAACAAATGACGGTAACGGCGAGTTGGGCACGAGTTGCGCGCCGGCTAGAAACAGGCGGGTGATTCCGTGGCCATTCTGTACGTAGTACTGTTAAATATTCTGTGACTTAAGTCGATTTTGGTACAACTGAATGACTGCTTATGTATACATAGCAATCGACGATGCGCCCGCGCGTCGTTCGTCGGGGCTTCGACGAATCGGAAATAGAAGACACTGAGCCGTCGAGCATCGACCATCTGCTGCTGCTCTGCCATGGAGTCGGCTCGGCATGCGATATGCGCTTCCGTTCTGTGGAGGAAGTCGGTGAGTCAACTAATATCATGGTACTACTACTGCAGCCTATTTGCGTCCCACTGCTGGGCACAGGCCTCCTCTCATTACGAGAGGGTTTGGGCCATAGTCCCCACGCGGGCCCAGTGCGGATTAGGGACTTCAGACACATCTTTGAATTACTTCGCAGATGCGTGCAGGTTTCCTCACGATGTTTCCTTCACCGAAAAGCACAGTGGTTAATTCATATTGAATTTCGCACATACCTAAGTAAAGTTAGAGCTGCGAGCCGGAATCGAACCCCCGACCCTCTGCATGAGTTGCTGCTTGTTTGCATGTCCCACGCTTACAAAAAAAACCATGCTATATACCAAAAAGAAAAAATATGCTTGTGTATTCTTTGCCATTATTTGCCAGTTTCATCCAAATCGGTCCAGGTATTGCGGCGTAAGGGAAGGACAAACAAAAATATTTATAAATCTTTTTGTTATTATATATTAGTATGGATGTAGATATTTCTTACTGTTTCAGTGGACGACTTTCGATCGACGAGCCTGCAGTTACTCCAGTCGCACTACAGGCACTCGTGCGACGCCGGAATAGTGGGGAGAGTCGAGGTAACGTTATCTATGTGTATTTTTCTAGACTGCAATATATTTTTCACCTCACTGGCTCGAAAGTGGTCGTTTTGCAGCTTGATATCCGAGCGCAAAAGTTGTTTTTATCCGCTAGCGTGGAAAGTGTTTTTGAAATTCGAACGATGCATGACGCCACTGTCACAATAAAAAAAACAACGATACGTTCTGAAACGCAATTCGTCGTGAGAGTTTTATTAAAATAAAGGTTCAATTTACTTAATATCATCATTAATAAAATTATATTAATAATACACCGTTTCAGATGTATTTCATTATTTCACTATGTTTTATCACAAAAATACTTAAATATGTGTATATTTTAACTGTATTCAATGAATAATTGAATCTTGAAGTACGAGTATGAGTGATTTGGAACGCAACCTCCGGAAAAAAAAAACATTAAAAAAATAAAATAAAAAAAAGTTTTAGATTGCTGGTTTTGTAATACCTATACGAAGTAATAAAGAAAATATGAGCGATTCTAGCGATGAAGATACGAATTTAACCCCTCCAGAGTTAGCACAAACTGTACGTGACGCCGAACTAAATCTTCTTCCCGAAAAATCGCGCGTGAGGTGAAAAATTTTGTGTTGCGCTCAGCAGCAAAGTCGTTTGCTGTCTCGTGCCTTGAAACCCTCGTTACACTCAGGATTCTATATTTGAACCACTCGCTTCGCTCGTGGTTCAATCCTAGAATCCTTCGTTCACTCGGGTCTCAATCACGCACTCACAGCAAACAACAACTTTGCAGCCTTGCATAACAAATAACTATTCTAGAAGGTCGCGGGAAACCGGTGGAAGCAATTAGCACAGGACCGGTCTGAGTGGCGAGCCTTGGGGGAGGCCTATGTCCAGCTGTGGACGTCTTTCGTCTGAAATGATGATGATGATGATGATGATGATGATGATGATGATGATGATGATGATGATGATGATGATGATGATGAATATATTTTCTAGACTTTTGAAGAATTTTTGGTCACTACAGCGACCGTTCCCACTCGAACATTCTGTCATTGTAACTCGTTAAGTGCACCGATACATTGATTGTTTAAAATGTGTCAAGATATTTTTGAGAGTCGGAATCTGATGTGATTTTATTTGTTTCAAAAAAACCAGAGGTTAATTTAACAACAAAGTAACAAAACAGCAAAAAACATTTTTTAATCCGAGATGCCCTAATAGTACATTTTGATGCAAGTGCAAAAAGTTCGTCATATTTTCACGAGGCCCTAGTTATGTTGGCGCGAGCTAATGCGAGCTTTAACACTAGGGACGAGTGAAAATGGCAATTTCGCACGTGTATCAAACGTCATTTTTTTAATACATATGTGAAAAAAAAGAATAAAGAAATAAACGAACAGGATGAAGCTCAAAAAACTTTACGCACTAGTTCGTAAAAACAACTTTAGGCACGCTCACTAGCTGTCAAAAAACAAAAAGCGATCGTTTGGAAATGACAAAATTTTGGCACGTTAAACAGGTATTGAAATGTTTACTTTTTGAGCAGGTCCGTTCCGTGACCTCGTAGCTCGTCAAAGGATGAGTCGATTTTGAAATAATGTTTAAAAAAATCTCCCAGGTCCTCCCTATATCGTGGCACGCCAGCCTTCATTCTGGTCCTTGCGGCGTAGACCGACGGCTGGCGCGAGTCACTCTCTCCAGCATACCGCGCCTTCGGAACTTCACCAATGACACTGTGCTGGACGTGCTGTTCTATACCAGCCCGCACTACACGCAGGTAACGTTGACTCACCCACACTCACTCACCCACGCTTACTCCCACTCACAATCACCCACACGTATTCACTTAGTCACACTCACTTACTCACTCAAACTCACAAACACACTATCAATTTCACACTATCATCGTCATAATTACTATATCTAGTGTAGCCTCCACTCTGGCCCGTGCGGCGTAGACCGGCAGCTCGCGCGAGTGACTCTCTCCAGCATATCGCGCCTTCGGAACTTCACCAATGACACCGTCCTGGACGTGCTGTTCTATACCAACCCGCACTACACGCAGGTAACGTACGCACTCACTCAGTTACCCACGCTCACTCCCACTCGCTCACAATGACCCACACTCACCCACACGTTCTCGCTCACTTTCACTTAGTCACACTCACTCGCTCAAACACTCACACTCACAGAAACACACCATCAATTTCACACTTTATGTTATAGTTTAACGCTCAATTCCCGCGGGAACGCTATAACCGAATTCCACACTCTCACACCTACCTACAGTACCTACACTCTCACTCACAAAAACTCACATAACCGGACAGTTCGGTCGCGGTCGCACACACACACTCAAACTCACATTGTCGCATACACACCTACATACACTCAGATACACACACACCTATTCTAGCCATTACAAGTTTTTCTTTACTTATTTTTGCACTAGCTTCTGCCCGCGACTTCGTCTGCGTGGAATATAAAATTGCCGATAACTTTTCTTTCCGACATCCGCGCAAACATAGCTTATATGTTGCTCCAAATTATGCTCTCTCTATCCTTGAAAACTGCATTCAAATCGGTACAGTAGTTTCGGAGATTAACTCTAACAAACAGACAGAAAGAAAGAGACAGAAAATTACCCTTTTATTATAGTATAGATAGATTTATTGTTCCCAGATGATCTTGGACACGGTGTGCGGCGAACTCAACAGAGTTTACAGTATATTCAAGAAGCGAAACCCTAACTTCAAGGGCCGCGTGTCCTTGGGTGGACATTCATTGGGCAGCGTCATACTGTACGATCTGCTTTGTAACCAGGAAGCATCGGTATGTGATCCACAATAACCAATGAATCAACACCCGAAAAACAGCCTATTTAATACTACTACAGCCTATTTGAATAGAATAGAATAGAATACATTTATTGACAATCGGATGACACAGAGATACAAACGAACACAGATGATCATACCTCGAACAAATCATGCGGATGATGTAAAAATGACGTACCTAATTTTGCACACAGAATGATGTCTGTATTGCAACATCCGTATGACATATTGCACGAAGTAACAGATTAACCGCGTATAATTTCAAGAAATCTATACAGAATTATCTGAATGATAGGATGATGTACTTAGTGAATAAAATAAATGTTGCGAGATTTGTTTACGTAAGTACGATAATTGATAATAAAAGTCAATATGTTATTAAAAAAAAAAATGACATTATGTACACAACTATTTCTCTAACAAGTCTATAATTGTGGTCACTCACTCGTTTTATTAAAGAGGTTGATAATTGATAACTGGTAATTGTTTATGAAAATACTTTTTGAAATCATCCTACGAGTGGTTTGACATCATCCGCATGATTTGTTCGAGGCATGCAGATGATAATACATGAGAAAAAAACACAGAAAGAAAATAAAATTACATAAAAACTCTGTGCCGAACGGTGTCAAACAGGGTGCCACTCAGCATAGTGCCGGAACGCTGGGGAGCGTCGGCGCTCATTGTCAGTGACCCCTAAGTGACCACACGAACGACAAAGAACATTGAAAAAATAATAATGAAATAATAAAAATGAACAATAAAAAAAACTAATAAAAAAAGATTAAAAGAAATTTTAAAAATTTGCTCTGCTGGGATCCAGTGGGGGGGGGGGGGGTCATGGGGGTCATGAACCCCCTCGGCAGGACTAGGTCTACTGCTATTATGTATTTTTATACCCTGGCGCGAAAAAGTGGGGGGTTGTATGACGTTATCCCCCCCCCCCCCCCCTGAGTCGAAAGCTGGATCCGCCCTTGGTCTCCTCTCATCACGAGAGGGTTTGGGCTATAGTCCCGGGCCCAATTGGGGGCTTCAGACACATCTTTGAATCACTTCGCAGACGCGTGCAGGTTTCCTCACGATGTTTCCCTTCACCGAAAAGCTCAGTGGTTAATTCAAATTGAATTTCGCACATACGGAATCGAACCCCCGACCCACTGCATGATAAGTGGTAGATCGAACCACTAGGCCACCACGGTTTTTTTCAACAGCCTATTTACAGTCTAGAATAATAGTAGTTTATGCAACTGTTACATAATGAGTCGTGTGGTGATTACTCGCCTGACGGCTCATTTCAAAAAAATCACACTCGTGTTTTAAAGGAAACACAACTTTGTCTGCACTCATATATTATGAATTCTCTAAGATGCTGAAAAAACTGCCCACAATGGCGGCAATTCGAAAACGTCAGTGTCTCACATTCGATTTTCATTGAACATTGAACCACCACGAAATAAATTAAAATTATATATCTGTGTACATCTTATACTTTACACGCGCTCTTCTCTTGTATATTTGTCTGTTTATTTAATCAAAGCGATCTCAGAAACGGCTTTTTTTTATATATACCTATGGTATAGGCAAACGAGCGCACAGCCCACCTGATGGTAAGTGGTCACTGCGGCCCATGGACACCGAAACCCTATGACCCCCATTAAGAAAGCATAAGATCTCGAATGCGTTGCCTACCCTGAGGCCTAAGATGGAATGCCTCTGTGCCAGAAATTTCACCGGCTCCAACGATTTGGACGAAATTTGGAATATAGGAGTTTACGGGGGCGACAAATCGATCTAGATAGGTCTCATATATCAGAAAACTCGGTTTTAGCTATTTCCATCCGAGCAAACCTCGGTCGCCCAGGTGCTCTATATAATATAGAAATAGTTCTACGCGTTGCGCACAATTTTAAAATGGTTAAGTTATTCTTTTTTCTATGGTTTTCGAATACATCTTACTTTCCTTACCTTTTTTTGATGTGGTAGGGCCTGGTGCTAGGTCCGTCCGGGTTGGTACCACCGTCTTAACCGCTAACCCGCCGCCAAATAGCAGTGCTCGCACTGTTGTGTTCCGGTAGGGGGTTAAGGCAGCCGGTGAAATTACTGGCACAGAGGCATTCCATCTTAGGCCTCAAGTACAGAATATTTAATAGTACTACGTACAGAATGGCCACGGAATCACCCGCCTGAGTCTAGCCGGCGCGCAACTCGCGCCCAACTCGCCCTTACCGTCATTTGTTTCATCCGGAGATGGAGAGTGGATCGTTGGTCCGCGTACTGGTACACGCACATTTACAAGTGTACAGACGTCCTCGCACGCAAACATTGACATTTCATTCAAATTGTGTTCGAAATCGTGCTTTTATAGGCCGCGTCCGCCGTGTGCCTCAGAGTAGGCAACGCATTCGAGATCTTATGGTTTCTTAATGGGGGATCATAAGATTTCGGTGTCCATGGGCCGCAGTGATCGCTTACCATCAGATGGCCTGTGTGCTCGTTTGCCTATCATAAATAATAAATAAATAATAAATATCTTGGGACATTTCACACATATTGACCTAGCCCCAAACTAAGCAAAGCTTGTACTATGGGTGCTAGACAACGATATCAATACTTATATAGAGAAATACATACATATATAAATACTAAACATCCATGACTCGAGGACAAATATTCGTGTTCATCACACAAAGTTTGCCACGAGCGGGACTCGAACTGGCGACCATCGGAACAGAAGGCAGGGTCACTACCAACTGGACCAATCCGGCCGTCATACTACTTTGAAACTAAAAATATGAAATGTTTTTTTTTCAGGCTCCACTATATCCATCTTTGACGACCCCAAAGCAGTACCTTTCTGGGACGGCGGCCAACAATCCAATAATGAAATATCCGCAGTTGGCCTTCGAACCGCTTTCTTTCTACGCCCTCGGTAGTCCTATAGGTAAGCCTTTTATGAGGGTTTACTCCGAAAGTCGGCAACGTCGCAGATAGCTGTCAAATATTTCGCTGTTTTCATTAATTTCTGAATATTACTGAATTAACTGATGGGGCCGGAAAGTTCTCGAGTGGCGCCCGCGAACCGGGAGACGAGCTGTCGGTAGGCCTCCAACAAGATGGAGCGACGACCTCGCGAAGGTCGCGGGAAACCGGTGGAAGCAAGTAGCACAGGACCGGTCTGAGTGGCGAGCCTTGGGGGAGGCCTATGTCCAGCAGTGGACGTCTTTTGGCTGAAATGATGATGATGATGATGACTGAAATAAAACAAAAAAAAAAAAACAAAAAAAAATTGTTATCTTCCTTGTATTTCTGTAGTTTCTTTCTGATATTGATGCACCTACTCATTTTTCTTTCTGTTTGGCCTTATGATTGACTGGTAGAGAATGCCTTTAGGCATTAAGTCCGCCAATTGTATACATTTTGTATGTGCAATGAAGTTTAAATAAATAAATAAATAATAAAACGTGAATTATCGCTCTATGGTTGAATAAAACATTAAGTATGGATTGCAACAATTATCATAGGAACACGATTTTTTTTGTATTATGGAAGTAATATATTTTGAAAACATTCCAGCGCATTTTCCATGCATTTTAATGTGATCTTATCATTTGAATGCCTAACCAACGAGTATAAAACGATACGTGTCATTCAACCATAGAATGAGAACTTCTTTTTTAATTCAGTAATATTGAGTAATTAATAAAAACAGCGAAACATTTGACAGCTATATGCGACGTTGCCAACTTTCGGGATAAACCCTCTTATGTTATAACTAGCTTCTGCACGCGACTTCGTGTGGAATTCGATTATACAGCGTCCCCGCTGGTACTGCGTTTTCTATCTAAATATATAAAACTCAAAGGTGACTGACTGACTGACTGACTGATATAGTGATCGATCAACGCACAGCCCAAACCACTGGACGGATCGGGCTGAAATTTGGCATGCAGGTAGATGTTATGACGTAGGCATCCGCTAAGAAAGGATTTTGCAAAATTCCCACGGGAACGGGAAAAAAAGGGATTTTTACATTTTAATGTTTAGGCGCGTACGAAGTCGCGGGAAACATCGTAGAGATCTGAAATTTGGCATGCAGGTTCCTTGGGGAGCGTAGGGGAGCACTAAGAAACGACTTCCCAAAATTCCCACGGGAACAGGAAAAAATGTTTTTTTTTACATTTTAAGGCGCGTACGTAGTCGCGGGGATCATCGTAGAGAGCTGAAATTTGGCATGCAGATTCCTTGGGGAGCGTAGGGGAGCACTAAGAAAGGACTTCCCGAAATGCCCACGGGAACGGGAAAAATGGGTTTATTACATTTTAAGACCCGAACGTAGTCGCGGGGATCATCGTAGAGAGATGAAATTTGGCATGCAGGTTCCTTGGGGAGCGCAGGGGAGCACTATGAAAGGATTTCTCGATATTCCCACGGGAACGGGAAAAATGGGATTTTTACATTTTAATGCTTAGGCGCGTACGAAGTCGCGGGAAACAGCTATCTATCTATCTAAATATATAAAAGAAGAAACTGACTGACTGACTGACTGACTGACTGACTGATTGACTGACTGACTGACATATCAACGCAGAGCCGAAACTACTGGTCGTAGAGAGCTGAAATTTGGCATGCAGGTTCCTTGGGGAGCGTAGGGGAGCACTAAGAAAGGACTTCCCGAAAATCCCACGGGAACGGGAAAACATGATTTTTTTTACATTTTAACACGCGTACGTAGTCGCGGGGATCATCGTAGAGAGCTGAAATTTGGAATGCAGGTTCCTTGGGGAGCGTAGGGGAGCACTAAGAAAGGACTTCCCGAAATTCTTACGGGACCGGGAAAAAATGGGTTTATTACATTTTAAGGCGCGTACGTAGTTGCGGGGATCATCGTAGAGAGATGAAATTTGGCATGCAGGTTCCTTGGGGAGCGTAGGGGAGCACTAAGAAAGGATTTCCCGATATTCCCACGGGAACGGAAAAAAATGTGATTTTTACATTTTAATGTTTAGGCGCGTACGAAGTCGCGGGAAACAGCTATCTATCTATCGAAATATATAAATAAAAGAAGAAACTGACTGACTGACTGACACATCAATGCAGAGCCGAAACTACTGGTCGTAGAGAGCTGAAATTTGGCATGCAGGTTCCTTGGAGAGCGTAGGGGAGCATTAAGAAACGATTTCCCGAAATTCCCACGGGAAAGGGAAAAAAGGGATTTTTACATTTAAATTTTTAGGCGTGTACGAAGTCGCGGGAAACATAGTAAGGATCTGAAATTTGGCATGCTGGTTCCTTGGGGAGCGTAGGGGAGCACTAAGAAAGGACTTCCCGAAATTCCCACGGGTACGAGAAAAAATGGGTTTATTACATTTTAATGTTTAGGTCGCGGGGATCACCGTAGAGAGCTGAAGTTTGGCATGCAGGTTCCTTGGGGAGCGTAGGGGAGCACTAAGAAAGGATTTCCCGATATTCCCACGGGAACGGGAAAAAATAAATTATAATCCTAGATTACAAACACTTTCAAGAAACACGTTATGCAGATTACCTACTGTTAGATTACCTGCCTATTGTCCAGTAAAAAGGAAATGATTGATGAGTTCCCTAAAACATTATTTAAACCAGTCTGATATTACCTAAATAATGAATTTTGGCACTAAACTATTTATTCATAAGAGATTAATGAATCCGAGAAAAAAAAGGAAAAATCTATACATATAATAAATAATAATTCTGTAGAAGTCGCGGCTGAAAATTTAAAATTAAAAGAAACTATCAAGTCAAAGGGGACTATATGAACGATACTGAACACAAAATAACGATTTTTAGAAAAAAATACTGTATGTATTGTATGTATGTATGTCCGGATTTAACTCGAAAACTACTGGACGGATTGAAACAAAATTTGGTATGGGTGTAAATTATAACACTGGTCAACATATAGGCTACTTTTTTCCCGAGGAAATGCATAGTTCTCGCGGGTAGGCTATTAACAAATTCCACGCGGACGAAGTCGCGGGCAGAAGCTAGTCTATCTATATATATATAAAACAAGAAACTGACTGACTGACTGATCGATCAACGCAGAGCCGAAACTACTGATCGTAGAGAGCTGAAATTTGGCATGCAGGTTCCTTAGGAAACGCAAGGGAGCACTAAGAGAGGATTTCCCGAAATTCCCACGGGAAGGGAGAAAAAAGGGATTATTCATTTTAATATTTCTGCGCATACGAAGTTGCTGGGAAAAGCTAGTTTCGGTATAAATATATGTATACTCAGGCAGTAGTTTAACCTAGACATGCAATATACATACATACAGTCACGGGACTCGGGCTCTCGACCTATTTTTCTCAACTTACTAGCTGACCCGGCCAACTTCGTACCGGCTAACAGTCAATGAATGACGTGAGCTGTCAATTACGGTAGATGACAAAAGCGAATTTATTTAAAATCATATTTTCTGTATATAGTTTTCTTGCGTGAATTTTTTTTTAGTCGTTTGTTATCCTATTCCGTGCGGAGACAAACCCACAAAATCAAAGACCATCGAAATCGGTTCAGCCGTTTTTGAGTTATAAGGGAGCGCCCACGTATAACTTAACGCAATTTTTTGAGATTTTTGATCCCCCCCCCCCCCCCCCCATGTAACGCTCCGTAACGCTTTTCTGTACGCCCCCCTCCCCCCTAGTAAAACGTTACGTAGCCACCAAGTGACCATTTTTACCTAAAAATCACAATTATGTGGCGTAGAGTACCGGAAACAATGTGGAGACTGGCCGAGTACAATCGGTTAGTTGTCACATTCTCTTCCAAAAATAGGTAATTTTAAGCGTAGAGTGTTTTTGTTTAATATTTTTAGTCTTTTTCTATCGATTGTAATGAACACATCTCTCAAAATATAATATCAATTCAACTTAAAATCTATCATTTCATAGTTAGGGCAGTAATAGGGCCAGTATTCAAGATTTAGATATTTTAATAAGCTAGACATCGTCTTCGTGTCTTCGGATTCCACCGCTGATCTCCGTGCGTGCAGCATCTACCTGAGCTAACATCAACCCCCCGCTACATTACGTAACGCGTAGTTCAAACACGCCTCCGTCCCTGTAACGTATCATAACGTTTTACAAGACCTCCCCCCCCTCCAAATTCGTTACGTAATACTTGAACGCTCCCTAAGTTGTGTCACTTACTTTCACGACGTTGTTTTATCAATACACAAGAAAATTTTTTTTCTTAGCCTGTTGGAGTGTGCCCACTGCTGGGCAAAGGCCAACCCTTTTTACCGCCAGCCGTCCCTGTTCTGTCCTTGTGTTTGCCACTCTTTATCGAAGACGTCTAGTTTGTCCCGCCATCTCATTTTTGGTCTGCCTTTACATTAAATCAGGGCTTGTAACCGGTTAATTAAAAAAACCCCGAAATAGCCAAATATTTAGAATTACCTTATATTCTTTATGTGGAACTCCATAGTGTATTTAGGTTATTACTTCGTGTTATTTTATAGCCTTATTAAACATGAAATAGTAAACGAAGTAACGATAAGAAAACCGGTTTATTTGTATGGGGGCAAAAACTGGTTTCAAGCCCTGCATTATTAGTACATTATTGCAGAGGCCGCCAAGTAGCGCATTGCCGGACGAGTCAGTTAGAAGGCTGAGCGAAGCGAAGCCTTCTATTAGTATACGAGTCCGGCAATCGCAATTGCGGCCGAGGTATATTATATAATGCTTTTCTCAAACAGCGAGGAAATACGTAAGGTCAGTCGGGGCAAGTGCGCCAGGATGGGGTAAGTGCGCCTAACATAAATATATCGAAACCTATAAATATTACTCGACTAGTAGTTGGCTGTTTACAAGGCATAGGGGCGAAATAAATTTAAGCGCACTTACCCCACATCAGTATTACTACTTCCATAGATGATTTGGCCATGGAAGTTGTACTTATTACCTCCATGGATTTGTCAGTTTCTCTACAGACGTGTCTCAAATACACGACAATAATGTTTTTGCTGGCCAAGGCCGGCAATGGACAGCCTCGCGTCTTCTTTTTTTGAAAGTAATACGAACATTTCCGAGCATGTTTGAGAAAAGTTAATTTAATTTATTATTTCAGCCATTTTTGAGTGCATCCGCGGAGTGGAATCCCTGGGGAAAGAATTCCGTCTACCGACGTGTAATAATTTTTTCAATATCTTCCATCCGTACGATCCTATCGCTTACAGGTAAATAACTCGATTTTTGAGACAACTGCATACTGTTCAGAATAGCTTAAAAATAATTCATATTTTTAGTTCTAAATTCTTATTTTTTTTTTTATCACAATTTTAAATTTCTAATGCAACTTTATACAATTTGTGCATTCAAACTATTAATATTAATTAAAAGCCGTGGTGGCCTAGTGGTTCGACCTACCGCCTCTCATGCCGAGGGTCGAGGGCTCGATGCCGGCTCGCACCTCAAATTTTACTTACATGCGAAATTCAATTTGAATTTACCACTGGGATTTTCGGTGAAGGAAAACATCGTTAGGAAACCAGCACGCATCTGCATCTGCATCTGCATCTGCTGCATGAGAGGCGGTAGGTCGAACCATACTAGGCCACAACGGTTTTTTTTAAATTAATACAATACAATTACATTTTTTTTTAATCTTTGACCAGCAATTGATATTTTTTTATTTTTTTTTATTTAACTTGTTTTTTTTTCAGAATCGAACCGCTTGTTAATCCGCAGCTCCAAAATGTCAAGCCATCCTTGATACCACATCACAAAGGGAGAAAACGTATGCATTTGGGTAAGAAAGATCTTCTAATATATAAAATTCTCGTGTCACAGTGTTTGTAACCAAACTCCTCCGAAACGTCTCGACCGATTCTTATGAAATTGGGAGTGTCTGTCTGTCTGTTACCTCTTCACGTTCAACCGCTGGACCGATTTGGGTGAAATTTGGTATGGAGATAGTTGGAGTCCCGGGAAAGGACATAGACACCTTTTTATCCCGGAAAAAGGCATAGTTCCCGCGGGAACGCGACAACCGAATTTCACGCGGGCGAAATCGCGGGCAGAAGCTATTCCGTATATATAAAACAAATCCGGGTTAGTTTATACAGATACGAGACCTGGCTAGATCGATTTGTCGCCCCCGTAAACCCATATATATTTCAAATTTGGTCCAAATCGTTTGAGCCGTTTCTGAGAACGATAAATTAAAAAAAAAACTTTTTCCGAGGATCTCCCTCTAGTGGAAATTCTCCATAAACCTATTTTTTTTCTTGTGTCCTCCAATGAGGCTAGCCTAGTCACTTAAGTGTACTTAAGCCTATATATACACGGTGGGTCAGAAAATATGGCAAATAATTAACCCACAGTATCAGCTATCGATTCTAAGTATAGTGTATAGTCCTTTAATTCTTTTTTGAGTTGGTAAAAAAAAATTGTATATGGGATTGGTTGTGTGAGCGACGCCTGAATCCTATACAAAATATTTTTTTTACCAACTCAAAAAAAATTAAAGACCTACACAATATACTTAGAATCGATAGCCGATACTGTGGGTTAATTATTTGCCATATTTTCTGACCCACCATGTATATCTCTGTTTTATAGCTATGATGAATTTATTTCCAACACTAAATGGACGATATTTAATACATAACTTCATTTATAATGTGTCAATTAATTATTCTATTAAAATAATGGTTTTATTGGGAATTACTCACTTTGTGACTTTATACATGGTGGGTCAGAAAATACGGCAAATAATTAACCCACAGGATCGGCTATCGATTCTAAGTATATTGTATAGGTCTTTATTTTTTTTTGAGATGGTAAAAAAAAATGATTTTGTATAGGATTCAGGCGTCGCTCACACAACCAATCCCATATACAATTTTTTTGTTACCAACTCAAAAAAAATTAAAGACCTATACAATATACTAAGAAACGATAGCCGATACGGTGGGTTAATTATTTGCCATATTTTCTGACCCACCGTGTATATACTGTGTATGATGTATTTTTATTATTTTTATTTTTACTATGACATGTAAATCGGTTTTATGAATAAATGAGTATGAGTATGAGTATAAATATTTCATGATTAAAAAAACCTTACAGAGCTGAAAGAGACCATGGCTCGTGTGGGTGCTGATCTGAAGCAGAAGCTTGTGGAGTCCATCAGGAGCACTTGGAGCAGCATGTGGACTTCCACCGCGCCGCCGCCAGATCACCAGCTGGAGAAGGTGGGTTTTTACGTTTTTTTCACACATTCCACTACCCAAAGGTTGTCTGGAAGAGATCGCTCTTTAGCCCGCCATTTATAAGACCGCCTGTTCTTTGTTTATTGTATTTACTTGTGTAATTGTTTTTTTTGTTCAATAAAGTGTATTTGTATTGTATGTTATTATATTGTGGGTCCAGTCCAATATTTAATAGTACTACGTACAGAATGGCAGAGCCGTGGTGGCCTAGTGGTTCGACCAACCGCCTCTCATGCAGAGGGCCGCGGGTTCGATCCCGGCTCGCGCCTCTAAGTTTACTTATGTGCGAAATTCAAATTGAATTTACCACTAAGCTTTTCGGTGCAGGAAAACACCGCATCTGCGGAGTAATTCAAAGATGTGTGTGAAGTCCCCAATCCGTACTGGGCCTGGGACAATAGCCCAAATTCTCACGTGATATGAGGAGGCCTGTGCCCAGCAGTGGGACGCAAATAGGCTGTAGTACAGAATGGCCACGGAGTCGCCCGCCTGAATCTAGTTGGCGCGCAACTCGCGTCACCACCATCCGGAGATTGTGAGTGAATAGTTGGCCCCATGGTCTAAGAAAACGCGGTCTGCTTCTCCCGGTGTTGTCACGTCATAAGTACGTCAATGTCGAGTTGCCACTTTGTTGTGATAAAACAAAGATGAGAGACATATTTTCCGCCGTTTGTGTCTAAATTATTTGCTTTTTTTTCCTTAGTCTATCAGGAAGTTAATTGAAAAGTATTGGACACGTAGTTTTTCTTTTTTCACGTAATCAAACTTGTACGGAGATATGTTGAGTTGAAATGTCGCGTGACGTCACGGTTAGGTACGATTTATACCTAACGGTGACGCGGGTTTAATGCGTTTTAACTTAGTCACTCTTTGTTAATTTGATAAAACAAAAAATACGTATCTAATGTTTTTTTATTACCTGACTGACGGACTAATTAGAATTTCAATTTCTAATTAGTCCGTCAGTCTCTCTTTTCTGTTTAAGCACACAAAATGGGTCAAGTTGAACGAATGATGAAACACTCACAGGATACCAACACCAATATTATTAGCAGTGTTGTGTTCCGGTAGGGGGTTAAGGCAGCCGGTGAAATTTCTGGCACAGAGGCATTCCATCTTAGGCCTCGCATTCGAGATCTTATGGTTTCTTAATGGGGGATCGTAGGATTTCGGTGTCCATGGGCCGCAGTGACCGCTTACCATCAGGTGGGCTGTGCGCTCGTTTGCCTATTTCTAGGCTTACATATCACTTATATTACTTTTTCAGGTAGTCGAAGAAGAGATAGAGAAGGAACAACAAGAGGAAGAGAGTCCGAAAGAAGAACCGCTACAAGCAGACACGGTGAGTCCAACGTTGAATAATATATAGGGATGTGACGACCCCATCGCCCACCTGGTGTTGTTCCACCGGTGCAGTCAGTCAGCGCAGGGCGGCCTGTGGCGGGCCGATGGTGAGCGGCGACACCTCGCACCCGAGACCTCCTGGGGGCACACACACACATGCGCCATACACACACATACACACAGCTACACACCTCCCCCACCTCTGGATTGCCTTAGTTGGCCGCCCAGAGTGGAGCGCAGGGGCTATATGCTTGAAAGGGTAGAAGTGCTCAATCTGCGTAATAACGGGGAAACCCGCTCCGGGTGCGCACGAGGCGCGACCCGCGATGGCGAGACCGGTGCACACCTCTCCACACCCTTAGCTGCTTACATCAGTGTTGCTCCCTCGCCACCCGTGCGGTGGCCTGTATAGGGGGCCCACGAAGGCTAGCCTCTTGGCTAGTTGCCTAAGCGGCGAGACACCGTCTGCCTTGCTTTCAATTTGTGAGATATTGATCAGGCAGATGCCCGTTATCTCACTCCATAGCCCGATTTTCCAGTCCACACCTCCCATCCACATAGCCCACTCCAAGTCTCTTCCTTCCTCGGCAATAGTTTGGCAACTGGGGAGGGCTGTCCGCCAGTACAGCCTCATGTTGTATTAGGAGGACAGATCTCCACAGTTGCGGCCATCTCACATTTATAGTAAAAGGTAACAATAGCCTCTTCATGTTGGCTTCGGCCCCGTGAATGCGAATGACCGGGTCCCCATGGGCCCGTGACATAGAAATGTAACAACAAATAATAATAATAATTTATTTATTGACAGATTACGAAGCAAATTACATAACACAATAGAACTTAAAATAAAATGAATTCTAAAATTATAAAAAACATTAAAAAGTAAAAACTAAGAGATTTAGCTCTTCGCGATCGCGGTCATTAAAAAACACCGGCCAAGAGCGAGTCGGACTAGCTCAAATGAGAGGTTCCCTTATCTTATCTTATCTAGCCAATTAGATCCCACTGCACTCCCCTATTAGGTTCCCTTAGCTACCGAAATTATCCCATAACTCAAAAAGCGCGTGACCGATTTTGTTCAAACCAATTTTCATTTAATTCTATAATACAATTTTTTTACAATTTTTCACTTCATAGTTCACAAGTTAGAGGGGACGGGACACTTTACCGCTTTAGAAGCGAATATCTCACAAAATATGGGCGTAAGTCATTCATTCGGTCATTTCATTTCTTAAGATCTATCCAATGATACACCTCACGGCTAGAGTTGCCATCTGTTTGTATTTAGTCGGATATGTTTGGCTTCTTCGAGTTGTGTCCGGCCAAATATTTATATGTCCGGCCCGGCCTGTCCGGCTTTTGTTTGGCTTTTTGTTAGCGCCTCAAGCGAAGCAATGATTTGCCGAAATCTTTGGCTACGAGGACGGACGCAAACGAAACTCAATTTTTAAATCACTTTCTAATGTAGAATTTTATTACGAATTACTGAAATTACGTGGCAGAATATTATTTTGCAATTCCAAGGAAGGAGCGTCATTCCGGATGCGAAAGGGATTCATTTCATTTAGCTACATATAGCGAAGTTATGTTTGGGTTTTAGTTGTGGTGGTCAGGCTTTTAGGGTAAAATGTCCGGTTTTTTTCTGGGCAAAGTCCGACTTTTCATTTTAGGAGATGGCAACCCTACTCACGGCTATGTTCTCTTGAATTATTTTTCCATCCCTCAGTTACATGTATGGAAACCTTAGTTTTTTTCTCAAAATCGTACTGCATCATTTCGTAGCGGTTCATAGTACACACGTACCTAATTTTAACCATACAGTACCCATAGTCTCCGAGAAAAATGGCCGCGACAAACGGACGGACGGACAGACAGACAGAAAAGACGAAATTATAAGCATTTCCGTTTTACGCCACTTGGCTAAAGAACCCTAAAAAGGAAACGCGAAACTATTCGCTAATAGTAAAAATAGCACATTTGGCGCGAGTGAAAGCGAGTGAGTGTCGACTTGACGACTTCGCACGTTTTAGTACTTATGAATACCAAAAAAGCATTATATTTGACGGCCGGATTGGTCCAGTTGGTAGTGACCCTACATTCTGTTCCGATGGTTGCGGCTTCGAGTCCCGCTCGGGGCAAACTTTGTGTGATGAGCACGAATGTTTACACTCGAGTCATAGATGTTTAGTATTTATATATGTATGTATTTCTCTATATACGTATTTATATCGTTGTCTAGCACCCATAGTACAAGCTTTGCTTAGTTTGGGGCTAGGTCAATATGTGTGAAATGTCCCAAGATATTTATTTATTTGTTAACAGGCCACAGGAGAGATGCTGGGAAATCTGAACTGCGGACGGCGCGTCGATTACGTACTCCAAGAAGCTCCGTTTGAGATGATCAACGAATATCTATTCGCTATGAGCAGCCACGTTTGTTATTGGTAAGTGGGCAAATAATAAATACTTGAAAAAATTAAATATACCTACTACTACTACTACTAATACAGCCTATTTACAGCCCACTGCTGGGCACAGGCCTCCTCTCATCACGAGAGGGTTGAATGTACCTACTTGAAAATTATAAACATATAAATTCTGTTCACATAGAAATTATATTGATCGAGTTATTTATTAACAGGGAGTCTGAAGATACGATGCTGCTAATCCTCCGCGAGATCTACGACTCCATCGGGGTGTGTGCTGATGTCACTGTCCCGCAACAGAGCATGACCGTCCAACGAACCAGTAGGAACGTGAGTACATCGAGTCTTTATTAGTCTAGAAAATCTACTGAACATATTCCACTCACTGGGTTCTAACGCGGTACGCTCGCTAGGCTTAACCGGCTCGTAATTTGCCCGAACAGATATAACCATAGAAAAAATAAGGTAAACCCAGAAACCCTCGCGTGAAGAGAGGAGGCCTGTGCCCAGCAGTGGGCCGTAAATAGGCTGTTGTGGTGGATTGTTAATTAGTATTGTGAAAGAATTTTAAAATAATTAAAAATATTTTTTTAAGTAAATTTTAATTATTGTATATTGTGTATCAGAGTTTATTAATAAAATATTTTATTTAAAATTTTCTCGAATTTAAAAGAGTTAATTAAAATAATTTATTGACGTAGAAGAAGTAAGGTAAACTTAGAATGACAACCTTCAAACAAATCAGCGTGCGCCCGAAATAAGTGTTAAATGCGATAATAGATGTCGCTGCCTAGGTAGTCGCTGCATACAAATTTGAACTCCATGAGCAACATCTAGATGGCGCTGTACAGGCGAAGTATGAAAAGTGGAAGCTCCCTGGCTATTTCCGATGTACGCCGTAATGTAAGGAGATTGGCAGTCTAATATAATTACCTTGTCTCTGATACAACTAACATTGTTCTTCATCAGCCTCTCGGGACCTTCATTTATGCTTAAAGCGTGGAATCCATCTTCTAATATATAAAATTCTCGTGTCACAGTGTTTGTAACCAAACTCCCCCGAAACGGCTCGACCGATTCTTATGAAATTTGGAGTATATGTTCAGTAGGTCTGAGAATAGGACGTAAGCTATTTTTCATGCCCAAAAAAATTCTAATGCGGTACGAAGTTCGCGGGGTCAGCTAGTATTTAAATAATATTTACATCACCCTTGGCCGTAAAGTGGGATTTTCTGCCCGCTACGCGGAGAGAAAATGTCATTTCTTGGCCAAGGCAAGATGTAAAACTTTTGACAAACCACGGGCGGTAATTCGTAAAGCCCCAGATCGCATATTTATGGCCCTCACCTTCGGTTCGGGCCACAGAAACCTGCTATCTGGGACATTTACGGATTCACCACCCTAGGTCTGTAATGTACTATTAATGCTTTTTTGTTTCAGGGCGACAGGGAGGTGAACTTCGCAGGTAAATTATTTTTGTACTTAAATATTTTGTGTTTTACAGAATCGAATACATATGCTTTATTTATTCTCATGTGCCGTATGTTACGCTATTATACTCTCCGGCCATACAAGATTTTTGATCGATTACATTTAAAAATATGAAAATTTCTTTACATCACCCTTGGCCGTAAAGAGGGATTTTCTGCCCGCTACGCAGAGAGAAAATCTCACTTCTTGGCCAAGGCAAGATGTAAAACTTTTGACAAACCACGGGCGGTAATTCGTAAAGCCCCAGATCGTATATTTATGGCCCTCACCTTCGGTTCGGGCCACAGAAACCTGCGATCTGGGACATTTACGAATTCACCACCCTGTAATGTACTATTATCACATACATATTTAGTGTGGATGGATGTTATGATACTTATGATACGCACTACTTGACATATTTTGACATTTGGTACGGGTATCGAATCCATACTAATATTATAAATTCGAAAGTAACTCTTGTCTGTCTGTGTTCACGCTTAAATCGCTGGAACGATTTGGATGGAATTCTGAATGGAGTTGTCTCATTTGGAGTTCTCTGGATTCCTCTGGGACGGACATAGGCTACTTTTTATCCCGGAACAACGCATTGTTCCCTCGGGAACGCTTAACGCATTCACTGCCACTTCTTTTTACGAACTTTCGTTAGGTTCCACATCTGTCATTAAGGGAACATTGCAACGCACATGTGCGTTCGAGGCACTGCGGGAAAGTTAGCAAAACGCATATATGCGATGGTGGCAGTGAATGCCTTAAACCGAATTCCACACGAGCATAAGATATCCATATTATTATCCATACTAATTATAAATGCGAAAGTAACTCTGTCTGTCTGTCTGTCTCTTACCTCTTCACGCTTCAACCGCTGGACCTATTGAGATGAAATTTGGCATGGAGATAGTTGGGGTCCCGGGAAGGGACATAGGCTAATTTTTATCCCGGAAAAACGCATTGTTCCCGCGGGAACGCGATAACCGACTTCCACGCGGGTGAAGCTAGTTGTCTATACGAGTAAATAAGAATGTCTTTACCGGATATACGCCATTGTTAATAATATTTCCGAAGTTCTTGTCTGTTTTAAACATTTTTTTTAAATGTTTTTTGCAGAAAACCCATCGACAAGCCGCAACGGGCCTGACGTATAGCAAAGTTATTTAATTTAGTATTTATTTTATTAGTCAATGTCGCTTTCAAAATTGTTCAAATAATACAATGGTCGATTGTAAATAATTGACAACGTTTCATTTTTTTTACACGTCTACACTAAACATAATTTAGAAGAAATTAAAACGGGTCACGTTGTATGGAAAATCCTATACAAAGTTTTCATTGCTGTTGAGTGTATTTTATTAGCTACAGTTATAAATTTTGAAAAATTTTAAAGGGCACGTATGTTTTTCATTTTTTCTTAAATCGTAAATTGCATACTTAAAATTGTAATTGAAAACAGCTTATTCTCAAAGGGCGCAAGTCAAAACTGATGTAGTTACAGTCGAGTTCATTAATATGTGTACACTTTTGGACCTTATTACAACGTGGTAAGGTGCAAAAGTGTGTATTTATTGGCGAACTCGACTGTACCTTTCTGCGCATAGATTTAGTTCTGCGTGTAGCGCTCATTCGTACAAGCGGTCTTTGGTGAAATAGACATATGACGTCACGCACCAGTAACTACTAAAACAAGATTTTCTCTAAAAGAAATGAACAAAAAAACGGAACCTTTTTTTATTTAATCCTTTAGACAGAAATACCGAAATGGTTTTCGAATTACTACTACACTACTACAACAGCCTATTTACGGCCCACTGCTGGGCACAGGCCTCCTCTCATCACGAGAGGGTTGGGCTCTAGTCCCCACGCGGGCCCAGTGCGGTTCACACACATCCTTCAACTACTTCGCAGATGCGTGCAGGTTTCCTCACGATGTTTTCCTTCACCGAAAAGCTCATGGTAAATTCTAATTGAATTTCGCACATAAATAATTTCAGTGGTGGTGGTTTCGAATTACGCCTTACAAAAAATTTGAAATGTTGTCAATTCGTACAAGTTTGGTATGATTTGAGTAAATATGTACCACTTCGGACGTCATTAGATATATCGTAGCTGGCGAGGTAATCATAAATATATAAACATGCACTCTAACTTCTTCCTTGGACCTTTGTGATCACATATTTATGATCACCCTGTGCGCTTCTGTATATACATATATCTAACGGCGATTGTGCATACCACTTTCCATCAGGTGGGCCATCTGCCTACCAAAGCAATAATAATATTTACTTAGATGCAATTTTGACTGTTCAGTACTTGACCTTTTTATTATTAAAAAGGCTTCGGCCAAATGTATGGTACTTTTCTACTTATTCTATGAAATGGTTGTATTATTATTATTATTAAATTGTTAATATTATTGCATAATACTAAAACGGATACTGGTTACTTTAAAATGAGGAAATTGTTAAATAACTATATTCAAAATAACCAGTAAAAAAGAAAAAAAATATGTAACTAGGAAATTTATATTAAAAACAAGATTGCGACTCTATTTTTGTTTTTAAACATAGGAAAATGGTATATTTTTAAATATTACACGCTATTAATAAATGAAAAACGGCATTCTCAACTTTTATTTGAAGTATTTAAAATACTTACATTGAAGCATTGATCTATTATAAGTAAGGATTCACAATCAGCCGGAGAGAAATGGCCCCGTCAAAACGGGTGCCCGAACAGCTCGGGCACCCGTTTGGCCTTCGTTATAAAGAGGCGTTATTAGCATATTGGAACGTATTTTCTAATGTCAGTTTGCTCCATATATTTTGACATATTCTGTTAGGCACTGTTCGTTCATATGTTATTACTTATTATAGGTCAATGCATTGAAGCCACTATTATCAGAAAATAATTTTCTATTTAAATATTTACTATTATTATTACTATATGTATCAATTACAATTAACTTTGAAATTGTTATTAAATATCTATAGTAATAAAAAGGGAGAAAGTATTGGAAGTCTATTGATTTATCTTTTTCTTTCAAAAAGCTCGGGATTAGGTGGGTATGAGAATTCCAAAAAAGTCAAGTTTGTGCTTGTATGTTTTATTGAGTTTTGGCATAAAACGTGACTTCATAAGGCAAGTAGTTGAAAATTTATTATATTTTATTTCCTTCTTTATTGATTTAACTACCCATTTCTGAGAAGTGCCGAAACTCAAGTCTCCTTTTTGAAGTCATAAGTACAACTTCAGAGTACATATATACTACTACTACTACAGCCTATTTGCGTCCCACTGCTGGGCACAGGCCTCCTCTCATCACGAGAGGGTTTGGCCTATAGACCCCATGCGGGCCCAGTGCGGATTGGAGACATCTCGCTAGCTAAAATCCATCAAGCATTTTAGGCTAGAGAGCGTGATAAAGAAATATACATACATACATACATACTCTCAAAAAACATAACAATCTTTCTGGTGCGTCGGGTAAAACAAATGTGCTGACTTATTGCCTAATGAAGTCACTGCCTAGAAAACAACTAACACTGTAAGAACGGTTTCTCATTACATTCCCATGGAAACCGGTGGAAGCAAGTAGCACAGGACCGGTCTGAGTGGCGAGCCTTGGGGGAGGCCTATGTCCAGCAGTGGACGTCTTTCGGCTGAAATGATGATGATGATGATGATGAGTACCCATGAGAATACACCTTAAGTATCCATAGCTCACCACATAAAAGCGAAATACCAGAAACAAGGCAATTATAGACTATTAAGAGTCCCCAGTATAGCACGACACAACTTAGAAGGCGCGTGGTGGAGCACTTAAGTCGTTGCTACAGAGTCCATTATTGCTAAGTCCACACGCCTTCTTAGTTGTGTAAAGCTGTACGCTCCTTTCTCCATACAAACGTAGTTACGTTTTAATTCGCAAACTACTTATCAGTATGACACCAAATTTAAGTAATAGTGGAGCAGAGATATTAGTGTCCAAAATACACTTTGATTGTAATAAATTGGATAACAAAGGAACTAGGACCATTTTAGTTTCCTCCATACAAACTTCAAATTTCATTAGCCAGTTAGACAGTTGGAAAAATTTTAAAGGGCACGTATTTTTTCTTTTTTTCGTGAGTCATAAATTTCATACAGAAAATTGAGATTAAAAATCTCCTCATTCCAAAAGGGCGTAAGTCAAAAATGACGTAAAAGCTCTTTCCGCGCATAGATACAGTAGTGCGCGTAGCGCCCGCTCTAAAAAAATAAAATTGGTTTTGCGTTATGACGATTGAAATAAAGGTGTTTCCTTGGTCCAAGTATGCAGCACTACTTCTTGAAAAAAAGTGTTGACACTATTGACATTATTGCTTTTTTCAAGAAGTAGTGCTGCATACTTGGACCAAGGAAACACCTTTATTTCAATCGTCATAACGCAAAACCAATTTTATTTTTTACGCAGAATCTACGGCACGGAAAATTCTGAGTTTTTTTTTCTTGATACGGAAGGTTATTCCTATTCATATAAAAATAATCGAGCACATTGTCATTTTTCACCCATAGCCAATTGAGTGAGATGACGTCACGCACCAGTTACTACCAAAACACGATTTTCTCTAAAAGTAATGAACAAGAAAATCTGAATCTTTTTTTATTAGAGATACCGAAATGATTTCGAATTACCCCTTACTAAAATTTTGAAATGTCAGGATTTTTCTTCTATTTATCCAATAAAAGTTTATATTTTTACTAAATAATTCTGTCGTTTTATTTTTAGTGCCTTCTAACTTGTACTGTACCTATCTACCGTGTTTTAGTTGGTGAGATAAATAGAATAAATCCATATCCATATTTTAATATTATAAATGCGAAAGTAACTCTGTCTGTCTGTTACCTCTTCACACTTCAACCGCTGGACTGATTGAGATGAAATTTGGCATGGAGATAGTTGGGGTCCCGGGAAAGGATATAGGCTACTTTTCATCCCGGAAAAACGCATAGTTCCCGCGGGAGCGCGATAGCCGAATTCCACGCGGGCTAAGTCGCGGGCAGAAGCTAGTTAATATTATAAATGCGAAATTAACTCCGTCTGTCTGTCTGTCGTTACCTCTTCGCGCTTCAACCGCTGGTCCGATTGCGCTGAAATTTGGCATGGAGATGGCGTCCCGGGAAATTCAATTCAATTCAATCATTTATTCAGCAAATTGGCCACATAGCGGCACTTTTACACGTCAGAAAAAGAATTTACCAGGGAAATGATATCATAGGCTACTTTTTTTAAACGCATAGTTCCCGCGGGAACGCGATAACCGAATTCCACGCGGGCAGAAGCTAGTACTTATAATACAAATTATAATATAAATTTGACGTGAAGCCAGCGACTTCGTTCGCGTGGAATTCGGTAATAGCCTTATGTCCTTTCCCGATACTCAACTGTCCAATTTCATCCGAATCGGTCCAGTGATTTAAGCGTGAAGAGGTAATAGACTGATAGAGTTCCTTTCGCATTTATAATCTTAGTATGGATTATAAAATCTTGTCACTTCAGACTAAATTGGTCACTCGACAGTTAAAATTGAATAGCGCCTACATATTTCGAATAGCAACAACTCACGTATTGAATGAAAAATAATTCACATGACAGTATTTTTATAGGCGCGCATACTTTACACTGTAGTAACATATTGTCAACAACACAACCAAAATAATAGCATGTGTTCCAGTCAGTATTAACTGTTTATAAGCTGTTAATAAATCTATTTTTTCTTTCATTATCGGCTGTTCTTGTAGAATTTTGACTTCAGGGAGCTTCTTAGGTATTATCCGTTTCTTTCTTTTTAGCTTCTGTTTTTTCAATGGAGGATTTTTCGTTATAAAATCGCCATCCATATCTATTTTGTACCATGATTTGTATTTATCGAAGCCCTTGACCTCGAGACTTTCCATTATTTTACTGTAATATCACATTGTAGTTAATTGTTTTATAGTTACATTGAATTTTAAAATGTTTATTTGTCTTCCTTTGATTACTCTGTCATCAGGTCAAAGTCATTCTTAGAAACAGACTAAAAAACTATATCAAGCATATCAATATGGAGTGTGGAATGTGTCTTGGTAAGGAGCGCAATCTTACATGGCGAAACAGTTGAAAACGTGTACAGCGGATTTGATAAGCAACAAAACAAAACACACTCTCCTCACAACCGTTTTCGCTGCGTTTTCGCCTCAGCAGCGCCATCTGAAGGCGCTACTGCAGACTATCCGCCTAGGTGGCTTTACTGGAGTGGCGACCGCAGCGCCCCAAATCTATCCGATTTGGTGTCCACTTTTGGAAGATTGCGCTCCTTTACTTTACATACATATCTATATGGAGGGTTGAAGACGTATTCCACACTCCATACATATCAAGCAAGTTTATAGATTTTCGCTCCATTGAGCAAGCAGACCGCAAGCTTTTGTTTTGCCTTCCATACACGTAGGTACAGTCAGCAGCAGAAGTAGATAAGCTGTCCAGGTGTTCAAAATGACCTACACACGCCCTTAACGTCTTAAGAATAAGGTCGTGTGTAGGTCATTTTGAACACCTGGACAGCTTATCTACTTCTGCTGCTGACTGTATGACAAGGGAACCTATTTCATAAATCCATTCCACCAATCGAGATTGACGCATTCGGCCTAAGTATTTATTACTAATATTGTTCACTCGTGTACTATACAATTAGTTACTAGTCTAGTAAAAATGCGGGAACTATGCGTTTTCAGGGAAAAAAGTAAAGCCTAGGTATATGCTGTCAGGTGTTATAATCTGAGCCCATACTACTAAATTTGTTGGCAATCTGACCATTTCTTGGGTTAAAACCGGACATATATATAAACATATATATTAGTAGGTATAGATTTTGAGCCTGACCTCAGATTACTAATGCTAATTAACCTCGATATCATCATCATCATCATTTCAGCCGAAAGACGTCCACTGCTGGACATAGGCCTCCCCCAAGGCTCGCCACTCAGACCGGTCCTGTGCTACTTGCTTCCACCGGTTTCCCGCGACCTTCACGAGGTCGTCGATATAGGTATGTTATTTCGATCATTCAACTGTGCAAAATGATATATGCCTCTAGTCTTAGGCTAGACTTTCTAATGTATATAATAGAAGTGGAAGCGTACTGGGCCCATAACCTAATGTAAATAGTATAGAGTACCTATGTAACCAGTGACGGTGGAAGTATTTAAGAGTTACTTTGTAGTTGAGCGTGTGTTTCATACTGCAATAAATATTGAAAAAGGTAAATAAAAAGGATGCAAGTAAAATATATACGAATTTATTTTATTTAGTCTGCATTACACATATTGTAAAATGGAAAACTGTACATTGGGAATTTAGGAAACGTTCCTATATCTACCAGATAAAACGTTCGTAAGTGCAATCCGCTCCACTGCAAGATGACAAGTTATAAAGGGTTGCCAGTTAAAAATTTGATACTTCTACCCTAAACGATTTTTTTCCACGGAATATTAGCAGCAATGCAATCGAAGTATACTTCAAATATTATAAATGTGAAAGTATGTTTGTTTGTTATTTATATAAATACAATTTTATTAAAGGCTTTTGCTTTTGCTTACAGTGTAGATAAAGTTTTTATAAAATTTTAGTAACAATACATTGCTCCCCTTTCACACGAAGCGTAGGTGACGTGACCATGGGCTCTACAGCAAGATGCCTTCTCTTGGTTGGTTCGTGGACAAACTTCATCGCACGGTGGGACCCTGATCCAGGGGTTGGTAGCTTCAGAAAAAACGACCATGCCCATAGACACGATCAAAATAACAAATACTGTCTTGCTGAACATTTTTACTGTAACTGAAGTGTCAACTACCACGATCCGACTTAAATACTACGCTGAGGACTAGCTTCTGCCCGCGACTGTATCCACGTAGAATTCGGTAATAGCGTTCCCGCGGGAACTATGCGTTTTCCGGGATAAAACCTAGCTATGTTGACCAGTGTCATAAAACTACCCCCGTACCAAATTTTGTTGCAAACCGTCCAGTAGTTTTTGAGTTAAATCCGGAATCCGGACATACATACTTAGGTGCATACATACAGACAATTCTTATTATAAAATCGTTATTTTGTGTTCATTAAATATAGTCCCTTCGACTTGGTAATTTATTTTAATTTTCAAGTTTCAGACGCGACATCTTCTACAGACTTATTATTAAAGATGAAAATGTGTAAGAGTAGGTAAAGTTGCCAGTTTTTATGTGTTTTTACCATTGTGGTAGTATTACGGAAAACCTGATGCACCGTATCTGCGTAGTAGGTTATTTGTTTTCCTTATGTTTTGTGGAAATGTAAATGAAATTGTTGATTGTGTTATCGTCTCTTTGTTAATTGGCTTTTCCATGACTAATGACCGCAATGGCGTTATCCTGCTATCCATATCCATACTAATATTATAAATGCGAAAGTAACTGTCTGTCTGTCTATTACCTCTTCACGCTTCAACCGCTGAAACGATTTGAATGAAATTTGGTATGGAGATAGTTTGAGACCCGGGCAATAACATAGGATACTTTTTATCCCGATATTTCCACGGGAACGAGTATTCCACGGGTCAAACCAGTTTTTCAATACTTCTATAACTATAACTGTCTATATGTATAGTATCATCGGGTGCGCAAATTCTAAGTCTACGCGGGACGAAGTTCGCGGGCATCATCATCATCATTTCCGGCGAAAGACGTCCACTGCTGGACATAGGCCTCCCCCAAGGCACGCCACTCAGACCGGTCCTGTGCCACTCGCATCCACCGCGTTCCCGCAACCTTTACAAGGTCGTCACTCCATCTTGTTGAAGGCCTACCGACAGCTCGTCTCCCGTTTCGCGGACGCCACTCCAGAACTTTCTGGCCCCATCGTCACAGTCCTGCGACTCCTGCGAGTTATGTGCCGCCCACTGCCACTTAAGGTTCGCAATTCTTCGGGCTATATCGGTGGCCCTAGTTCTACTGCGGATATCCTCATTTCTGATTCTATCACGCAGAGAAACCCCGAGAAAAAAGCCCTCTCCATTGCCCTCTGGGTGACTTTGAGCCTTCCTATGACTACGTATCATTTTGTTGTCATCTCGTTATGGATTTCCGCGAAGTACCTACTTTAACACCTACCTATCAATTTCTTGAAGGAAAACATTGAATGGAAAACATGCTAATCATTCAAGGATGTATATGAAGTCCAAAATCTAGGGACTATATAGCCCAAAAACCCTCTCGTGATGAGAGGAGGCCTGTGCCCAGCAGTAGGCCGTAAATAGGCTGCTGTTGTGGTGGATAAGGTGGATTGTTAGTATAGAGTAATATACTGCCGTAGGATATTAAAAGGCAGTCTTCTGACACTGGTGACTTGTCAGAAGACTGCCTTATCCTACGGCAGTATACTTACCGAATGGGGACTATCGTTTCTTTGCTCACCAGTTGGCGCCACTGTTGACTGAGGTCCAGAGGTATAGCTGTCAAAGGCGACTTTATAAGATCGGCGCCGAAACAAAGTCTTAAATCTTGAATCTCATTGATTTTATTAATTATAAATAACTATCATCATATCGAGTAGCTAAGCCGCAATGTTCTGCAGTTCCGTTTTGTTCGGAAAAAACATTTTTTTTTCAAAGTGTTAACATTCATCACCAAATAATCCATATTTGTGATAATTTCACGAAGGATATCACTCATCAACAGGTAAATTAAAGAAACTATCATTTATGTCACGAAGCTCACCAAAACCAGAGAAAAGTGAATGTTATTGGACCTCACGCGACACTAGCGCCTCTAGTGGCAAATTCACACGCGATAGCCCCCATTAGGTACACTATTACCTACGCGTCGCAACAATGTGTTTTACAAAGATGATAAAACCTTTACCTACTTACTTAGCTTGAATAGATTTCTAACTCATGAAACGCTATTAAGAGGATACGTGAGCTGAGTCCCTTTTCAGATTGGAGAAATTTAAATCAATGTTGCTGTCTCGCAGGCGCGGGCGGAGCGACAAAAGGTGCGATAAGGACAACTGCAGCTCCGTCGAAAAATCCGACGTAAAAAACTCGGTAATCGAGGTTTCGTTCTCGACATTTTCCTCCTCCAAAATTAAACCAATCGTAATTGGAAACTGGATGAGAAGAAAATTATCTGTGTCGGACCGTTTTGATTTTTGCGTTTATTATTGTGGTTTTTGTATACCAGGCACTTCTTTGCGGCCTATTCAATCGGGCCGTTTTCAGCACTGTTTGGAGTCACCTAGTTCTATTAAGATCAAAAATATCACTAAAAGTAAAACGTACCGACACAGATACTGACGACATTGATCTTATTTCGAAAAATCATTGATCTACGATCAAAATCCAGGGAGGAATATGTCGAGAACGTTTGTATGGAAAAATGACCACTAGCGTGTCCTCTTAAGATCAAGGATAAGAAAGATGTTTGATGTCAATATCATTAAATTTTATTAAAATTCTTAAAGAAACTGAATGAAATGTGAGTAGGTAAGTACCTAACTTGAAAACAATGATACATTTTGTTTACAACCGTTATTGAATTGAATTCCTGCTTCTCTAATACCTAAAATTAGTAAAATTCCATGTTGCAACAGGAAAAAGTCGAGTAGGTAGCTAGGTTTGTCTCTAAATCTTCATGTTTCTTTTTAAATATTATAAACAGCATTATCTTTCAATAGAAATCTTCTTTATTCTTACAGTAACTTCAAAGTTTCTTCAATAGCAGTGCATCCCGCCACTACACGACGCGTAGGTGGCATGTCCATGAGCTCGGCAACATTCGGCTTTCTCCGCGTTGCTCCGGCTGCATACTTGGTCGCAGGGAGCTACCCTCGTCCAGCGGTTGGTCCCTTCAACTTGTACCACCATCGCTATAGCAAGGAGTACGATTAAACACGCCGTTTTGTTGTACATTTTTGTTAGTAGTAGCCACAGGTTTGAGCGTAACTATGTTTGTGCCTTGTTCTAGCTGGACAGCCCTTATATATGCTACTGTTGACGCAGTATAATGCCCTAATACAGTAAACTAATGACCACATAATGACTCCTCTGTTCCAAGCGAGAACGAGCGGCTCTTGAGTTAGTAAATGATAATAAATTAAGTAGTTATGTATAATTGCTTTAATTAGTTAAGATTCTATAGAACCATTATCCCTATGGAGTCCCTAAAATTGAAAACTTAGGTTGCTTCCAGTAACAGAGTCAGATATACTTATAGGGCCAAGATTTTGTACGTGTATCAAAATCAAACGAAATTTTTTATCTAATAAGTTATTTAAAATAGAATAAAGTAAAAACGAACAGGATGAGATGAGGTTATAAAATTTCTTTGTATAAGAAAATGTACCTAATTAGAATTATGTGCGAATTAAACATTACATTGTTTGTTGTAAAACTGAAACATACAATTGCCATCAATATTGACGCCGGATGGGCTTAAAATCAGCAGCATAGTGCCCATAATACCACAGGTTATGCTATTAACATGTGTGTTTCATATTAATATGGAGAACTAGCTTTTCCCCGCAACTTCGTATGCGCAGAAATATTAAAATGAAAAATCCCGTTTTTTCCCGTTCCCGTAGTAATTTCAGGAAATCCTTTCTTAGCGGATGCCAACGTCATAACATCTACCGCATGCCAAATTTCAGCTCGATCCGTCCAGTGGTTTGGGATGTGGGTTGATAGATCACTATGTCAGTCACCTTTGAGTTTTATATATTTAGATAAACGAATTTGATTTGATTTGATGATGTTCAAAAAATTTAACACACGCACAACGCAGTGTCAAAAAACAAAATGCGCTCGTTCGGGAATGTCAAAGTTTTCGCACGTTAAACAAGTATCCAAATGTTTACTTTTTGTGCAACTGTATTGAAAATAGTTATTTGTGCAACAAGAGAGCAAAATTGTTTTTTGCTTCGAGTGCCATGTTTGAGTCCTGAGCTAGCGAATGATTCTATAGTTGAATCACGAGCGTCCAGCGAGTGATTCTAGTTTAGAATCTTGAGCTAGCGAAGGACTCAAAGGCACGAGAAGTAAAAGAAATTTCTCTCGAGTAGCACATACAATTTTTCACCTCAGTAGCGAGAACACATAAAAGGTATACTTGCAAAGAATACTTACATCACGAAAAATATAAAATAACATTTCTTCTTCACTCCTTTCACTCAAATTATTATTTGAATTTCGTGTTTTAAAAGAATTACTTTAAAGTTAGCTATCAAAAATTAAGAAGAAAGACATGATTTGACATGAGAGAATGGCGGCAATTTTCTAAACGTATGTTCGGAAACTGGTACAATGATAAATTTAAAATTTATTCGGTAATATTTGAAAACTTTTAGTTAACTTTAAATTAAAACTTTAGTTTAAAATGATTACAAATAACATAATTATATAAAATATGTCATTTAAAAATTGTAAGATTTTCAGAAGTTAAATCAACGTATAATTTTAATGCCTAACAATACGGCGGTATTATACTGATGCGTTGCGCGTATCCGAACGTTTCTAGTTCAGTTTTTTTTTCTACGAAAATAGATTCGCACTAAGACTTGCCTAGTATAAATTCTACCTCTTTTCTTAAAGAAATGAAAAGAAGAGAGCTGATAAAATCGAGATAGTTTGAATTATTGGTATGAGAAGTAGTTACTAGTTAGATGCCGCAGTATGAAATGACCATTCGCATAATCAAATAAAAAAAAATGAAAAAAAGCGCGGGAACGATTTAACTGTGGCTGCAATGCTTAGGCCTTAGCCTTTGCCTGATGGGATTGTCTGATGGGATAAAAGGATTAAAAAAAAACAAATTAAAAAAATACTTTGTCTCACTGAGTGAAACAAACACGATTTTGCTCACTAATTTCTGACAGCAAAGTCTACTTGTTTGAGCTGCTGAGGTGAAAAATCTATTAATAAACTGATAGCATCTTCTTTTTTTAGTATAGATCACATTGCCATAATACTGTGTGACATGTTATCTTATAGCTTGAAATACCGGTTGGGAATCAAAATAAAATGGTAATTTTTATCCTGTTTTGATCACAGCAGTATACGGGGTTTTTAAATGACCCTTGTTAAGTGTAGTGTGTATATGTATTTACCTTACTTGACCGGTTTCACAGTGCTTGAGAGTAACTAAGATATGTTTAGTTCTAAATCGAATTTGTATGCAATCACGTTGTCGATTAGAAAGCGATGCAAATTTTCTCGCTCAAGGAAGGAACAAGAAAAATAGAAATAGATAGATAGATAGAAGAGATTTATTGATATAAAATTGTTTTAAGGTATAGTACATTTATATACAAGTTGGTATAAGTACATAAACCTTTCTAGGTTTTCCCGTATACCTACCGCTACACTATTCATCGAAGGTCTTAGGGCCGGTTCCTATATCCAAACAACGCCTCGTTTTACCTACGGACGGTTAAAATTTGACAGATTCTCTATGGAACAAATGTCAAAAATCAACCGTCCGTAGGCAAAACGAGGCGTTTCGTGGATATAGGAACCGGGCCTCAATCTATACTATATTATTACCGACAAATGACGAGTGAAGAGGATAGCAACACAGGAAGATTGTCTGTCCTGCTCGCTACACCAGAGCACACGTCATCCAGGCATCCCGCATCGGGCTGACGAAGCAGAGGGTAGCGGGGAGAGGACCGCGGCAGCAGCTCGAGAGGCCCAGAGGAGACGACACTTCGGGCGTGCGGGTAGTAGAGTTCAGACCAGTCATTTTGATAACCAAAGAGCCATTAAAACTAGACTTAGATTCCTTTTTATTTGTTTTGTAAATCTCTTAAAGTATTAAACCGATTGTTATTTGATAATTTTAGTCTCATTTACTTCTGATCCATAAGAATATAATATATATAATTATATATTATATATTTATATTATCCATATTAATATTATAAATGCGAAAGTAACTCTGTCTGTCTGTCTGTCTGTTACCTCTTCACGCTTCAACCGCTTGACCGATTTACATGGAATTTGGCATGGAGATAGTTGAAGTCCCGGGAAAGGACATAGGCTACTTTTTATCCGGGAAAAACGCATAGTTCCCGCGGGAACGCGATAACCGACTTCCACGCGGGCGAAGTCGCGGTCAGAAGCTAGTCCATACTAAGTAATATTATAAATGCGAAAGTAACTCTGTCTGTCGGTCTGTTACCTCTTCACGCTTCAACCGCTGGACCGATTGAGATGAAATTTGGCATGGAGATAGTTGGGGTCCCGGGAAAGGACATAGGCTACTTTTTATCCCGGAAAAACTCATAGTTCCCACAGGAACGCGATAACCGAATTCCACGCGGGCGAAGTCACGGGCAGAAGCTAGTAATAATATTATAAATGCGAAAGTAACTCTGTCTGTCTGTCTGTCTGTTATCTCTTCACGCTTCAACCGCTGGTCCGATTGTGGTGAAATTTGGCATGGAGATAGTTGGGGTCCCGGGAAAGGACATAGGCTACTTTTTATCCCGGAAAAGCGTATAGTTCCCGCAGGAGTAAAGGGCCCCATGCTCTTCATTTTGAAAATTATGATAACAATTTTTACTTTTTCGCAATCCTCTTGGCAAGCTCTTCATTTGGATACCAATATTGTATTATTCAACAAACTTTTTTCATCTGACCCGTCTAACAACATTTGGCTTGACGAGACGATTCTAATGATACCTCAATCATGAAAATCGGTTCAGCCGTTTGGCCAAAACGTGGTACCTAATAAAGGAAATTACAAAACATAGATTGATAGATAGATATTCACGAAAAACATTACCCTCCCTGACATTCGGGCACGAAATCTCCAAGCATTACCTGTAGCCGCCCGCACACATCCCTGTCTCGCCCGCGGGACATCCCACACTCCTCTTCCCCCGCAACCCCACCCCACAAAAGCGGGCTGCTTTACGGGCCGCAACCTCCAAGTGAGGCCCCAGTCAGCACGTGACCGGGGCCGCACAAACGTCGCCCTGAAAAGGGCAACGTTCCCACTCGTCTCCTCTGCAACGCCCTTTGCTTAAATCAAAGGGACGTGCAGAGATACACTCCGAGGCTAAAGCCTCCCCCTTGTCGGGTATTAGCCATCAGCCTTCAATATCCCGCATGCGGGAAATTGTAGACCCATGCCCAGGGTGCACCGGCACCAAGCACTCCCGTTCCCCCAGACGAATCCGAAAGCTGGCAGCACTTGGGCACACGAGGAGGAACCCGACTCGCACCCCCTTAGTGCTCCCATACGTTCCCTAAGGAACCTGCATGCCAGTGAAAAAAATAATGTTTTTTCGTAATTTCTGTATAGCCGTCGCCCGCCAAGTCATATCTCTCAAACAAAACGAGATAGAGGCTTAACCAAAATTGATTCTGAAATTCTTGTCAATACACAACATTATGTTTATAGCCGCATCCCATTCATCGATCTAGAAATAAGTCAAAAATATAAATCCTTCTTGCTCAACGCTCACGGCCCGTCGGGCGCCCATGTCATGGCGTGTCACTACTCTCGAACAAGACGAGGGAGAGCTCTACTAAAACTTCTTTCTGAAAGCTTTATTATTGTGCTACAATATATTTATAGCAGCATCCCATTCATCGATCTAGAAATAAGTCAAAAATAATAATGTGTTTTTCCTAAATATCGCGGACCGGCGGGCGGCCAAGCGATTGCGTGTCTTTTCTTTATCAGAACTAGGCATAGCTCTGCATAAAACTGGTTCTGAAAGCTTTTTATATCTTTAGGTTACAAAATCAGTCAGTCCTATCTTATTCATTATTAAAGATATTATAAGGTAAACCTTAAGTTGGTATTCAACTCAGTTTTGAAATGTATCTTTTGCGGGGATATCATTTGATTGTTATCTTTTTCAACGGCAACGTTGAATTCAAGTGACAGCTTAGTAAGTGAATTAAAGTGCTGTTTTTTCAATGATTTCAATGAATCGCTAAATTTTTTACTTCTTTATTTGGTAGGGTTATACATTCGGCCGCCAACTTTTGGCCGCTAACTTCACACCGGTAAAAAATCGTTATGCGAGATTAGTTTTGGCGGAAACACTATTATGCCTATACTGATTATGCAAAGTCGAATTCTGCCAAGAAAATGTTATGCGTAAACAAGGGGAACCGGCGCTGTGCAGGTTAAGTATGAAAATGTTTGCGTAAACAAGGGGAACCGGCGCTGTGCAGGTTAACTATGAAAATGTTATGCGTAAACAAGGGGAACCGGCGCTGTGCAGGTTAAGTATGAAAATGTTATGCGTAAACAAGGGGAACCGGCGCTGTGCAGGTAAAGTATGATAATGTTATGCGTAAACAAGGGGAGCCGGCGCTCAAATGTTAAGTATGAAAATGTTATGCGTAAACAAGGGGAGCCGGCGCTGTGCAGGTTAAGTATGAAAATGTTATGCGTAAACAAGGGGAGCCGGCGCTGTGCAGGTTAAGTATGAAAATGTTATGCGTAAACAAGGGGAACCGGCGCTGTGCAGGTTAAGTATGAAAATGTTATGCGTAAACAAGGGGAACCGGCGCTGTGCAGGTTATGTATGAAAATTCAAAGCGCCCTGACTATTTCGTGTACGCCGTAATGTAAGGAGATAGACAGTCTTATACCGGGTGCACAATCCAAATGGGTCAGTATGGTGAACTCGGAAACTATGAGAGATAGCGAGATCTGTTCTTAGGAACCATGACGTCGATTTTAGATTTAATAATAATTACATACAATTTTTTTTATTAACTCTCATACATAACCGGGAATCGAACCTGGTCAAAATCAATGTGTATAAATTCTGCAAGTCGCAAGAAGACAACACTAATTGAATCTTGTTTAAATAATTGAAAGAAAAACCCACAAATAAGATAATTATTTTATTTCAGTAAATGTTCAAAATGGTAGCCATTTTGTTGAATGCAAAGATTAATTTCTTTTGGGTAACGATCGCAAGATTGCATTTCGTATTTTTATGGGGTGCATATGTGTTAAAATGTTTGAATGTAATTATTATTAAATCTAAAATCGACGTCATGGTTCCTAAGAACAGATCTCGCTATCTCTCATAGTTTCCGACTTCACCATACTGACCCATTTGGATTGTACAGGTACACCCGGTATAATTACATCGTCTCTAATAGCGTCAAGCGCGGATCCAGGTGAGGGGTCATGGGGGTCATGACCCCCCCTCGGCAGGACTAGGTCTATTGCTATTATTTATTTTTAACCCATGACGCAAAAAGGGGGAGGGGAGTTGTATGACGTGACCCCCCCCCCTTGAGTCAAAAGCTGGATCCGCCCTTGGATAGCGTCCAGGGGAGCGCGATGCTCTCATTCTGTGGAATTTTCCCAAATGTCCACCTTACCAAAACAAGTTGCATGAATTAACTATAATGGTGCAAATAATAATATTTACACGAACACGTGTGACAAAAAACAGCATAATCGCACCGAAACGTAAATGTGAAATAAAGACAAGTTCGGTAATCCTAAATGAGCAATATTTATATTCGTTGCAATAAGTACCTACTGGTACAAGAGATCAAAAGGAGAATTCAGCTGCGCAGCGTTCGACAAGCTGCGTCGAGTCTTCTCGTCTCAAATCCTCAATCTCAAAAAAACATTCCTAATGTGAAGTTGTAACTGAAATTTTGAAAATTAGCTTTCTGGTGAATTTTGTGATACTTCCCAGAGACAACTGTAAAGCTGACGTTGCGGCGTGCGTACATCGCCAATAGCCACAGGGAGCTTAAAATTTTCATACTTCGTCTGCACAGCGCCATCTAGATGTTGCTCATGGAGTTCAAATTTGTATGCAGGCTACCTAGGCGGCGACATCTATTATCGCATTGAACACTTATTTCGGGCGTTCGCTGATTTGTATGAAGATTGGAATTCTAGGTTTACCTTAGTTTTTCCATGTTACGCACGCGAACTTGCCGGGCGCGCGGCCGCGCGTCCAGATATAATTTTGATATGTTTTTGTATCTTAAAGGTCAGTTCTTTTGTACCTAACTACACGGTATCCTATGATATAAAAGCGCAGTCGCATTGGCACATAGCACAAGTCTCCTTTGCTTCATTTGAGAACCAAGATCCAACAACGAACAAAAATTCAAGATGGCCGCTCTGAAGACACTCCTAGTCCTGATGTTGGTGGCGTTGGTATTCGCCAGCGCAGTGGCTGTTCGGGTCGGCCCCTGTGACCAGGTCTGCAGCCGCTCCGACCCTGAGAAGGACGAGTGCTGCCGCGCTCACGGACACAGCGGGTACTCTAGCTGCGACAGTGGCTTGATGAACTGCCGTTAAACCTAGGTATAGTTCCAATGCCTAGGGGAAGGCCTTAGGCGTCAGAACGATGCCTATGCCATCCACGACTTTTTTTCCCACTTGAACTTTCCAATCGGCCCCGATATTTCTGTAACATGATTATTGTTTAATAAATCATTTTATTCGTATATATGTAACTTGTGTTGTCATTATTTTCTTTAAACTACACCCAACCGGATTGAAATTGGGTCACTATGTTTGTATAGGATTTCCCATACAAAGTGACCCGAATTCATTGCGGTTGAGTGTAGTTATAGTTTCTAGTCTGAAGGGTTTATGGTTGGTGTAAAGTCTGTTCATCCTAGGTTGTCTATAGCCAGCTTAAGTATTTGGTAATATGTAGTAGATTGTGTGACTAGAGAGCAAAATGGTATATTTTACCGCGGTTGACGAGTTTAATTCAGAGCGACGCGAAAGATTCCAGAATCTTGAGCTAGCGAGGGATTCAAGCTACGTCACCCAAGGTTTAAATAATTTTGCTACCATGTTGCACACTCTACTTTTCACTCCACTCAAATGGTAGCAAAATCGCATTTTGCTCCCTCTAAACGGGGAACAAAGTACTCCTTTTTGAATAGGAGGAGTGAAAACAAAATTCTACCCTCCAAAATGCATATGGGACTTATATTGGAAGAAGTATTCGTGGCTATTTATGCGTAAGTAAATAAAATAATCCCAGTGCAAATATCACTTAATAGATGTACCATATGTGTAATCAGGATGATTTATTTGAATAAAATGATAAATTTATTCTATTTAATCCCGAACACTTGCACTTTGAGGTTAGAATTTTGTTTTGGTACCAAATAGGCTGAACAGAGTTTAGAGTTGAATAGGAACGGATAAATAACGTGAGTCAATGACAAAATAGGTGGCAATTAAGACTCAGCATGTGCTGTGACTGCTGTGAGTGTGCGGACCACAATCGGTTGTCCCATAGTCTTAAAGAAACGTGCGGTTTTGAAAAGCCGCTCGAGGCCCGTGGCAAATTCATCCGATGCCCCCCCCCCTCCCTAGGATTCTCCTCTGACTGGGGGCCCCTTCGTTGTAGTTACGCCACTGGCTATGCCTGCTATAACTATAAAGGTACCTAGAGATCTTCTACTATCTAAAGTCCCGCGCCTTCACATTTCAAAACGCTTCAATGTATTCAAAAAACACCACCAACACATTTGTGCGCGCTGAGACAGCCATCAACTATGCGTTGAGAGTGTTGGTGGTGCTTTTTAAATAATAATGAAAAAATTGAAGCGTTTTCAAAATAGTTAGTAGAAGATCTCTACTTCAATGACGACTATCCCCAGTCTGGATCTTGGCGCAGCCTTGGACTGTGCGGACAGCAGAGCTCGGGCTCCAGTCTCGACCGACGACGCATTGGCGCCTCGCATCTACTACTACTACTACTACAGCCATTTTGCGTCACACTGCTGGGCACAGGCCTCCTCTCATCACGAGAGGGTTTAAGCTATAGTCCCCCCGCCGGCCCGATTGGGGACTTCACACACATCTTTGAATTTCTTCGCAGATGTGTGCAGGTTTCCTCACGATGTTTTCCTTCACCGAAAAGCTCAGTGGTAAATTCAAATTGAATTTCGCACATGAGGTGCGAGCCGGAAGCCTCGCATCTGCTGTCACTAATATGTCTATAGGCGGAGACGACTGTCTACTATTGCAATAAAAAAGGAAAAACCGGCCGAGGGCGAGTCTGACTCGCGCACGCAGGGTTTGTACTATCCATGCTAATATTCTTCTTCTTCTGGTGCCTCTCCAACTAGTGAAGGTTGGCAGTCAGCTCTGCATACTTCGCCCGATCCTTAGCGATAGTGAAAAGTTCTGCGGCACTCGTGATCCCAGACCACTCGCGTATACTAATATTATAAATGTGAAAGTGTGTATGTTTGTTTGTCCTTCCTTCACATCGCAACGAGTCAACCGATTTGGTATGGAGATAGTATGAGACCCCGGGTTATAGGTTACTTTTTATCCCGATATTTCAACGGGAAAGGGTTTCCCAAGGTCTAACCAATTTTTCAATATGTTTATAACTATAACAGTCTACATCTACTTATAGTGTCACCCGGTGCGCAAAAGGCTACGCTGGACGAATTTCGCGGGCATCGACTAGTCTAAATATATAAAACTCAAAGGTGACTGACTGACTGACTGACATAGTGATCTATCAACGCACAGCCCAAACCACTGGACGGATCGGGCTGAAATTTGGCATGCAGGTAGTATGACGTAGACATACGCTAAGAAAGGATTTTGCGAAATTCCCACGGGAACGGGAAAAATCGGGATTTTACTTTTTAATATTTCTGCGCATACCAGTTGCGGGGGAAAGCTAGTTATCTATAAAAACGGCAATAAAAACATGATTGTTGTATGGGAGCCCCTCGTAAATATTTATTTTCTTCTGCTTTTATTATTTGTTGTTACAGGCGGCAACAGAAATAGGTACCTACATCATTTGTGAAAATTTCAACTGTCTAACTATCACGGTTCATGAGATACAGCCTGGTGACGGACGGACAGCGGAGTCTTTGTAATAGGGTCCCGTTTTACCCTTTGGGTACGGAATAAAAAAAATTAAGGATCTCTTCAACTACATATTATATTTATCACTACGAGCAGTAGTAGGTAGGTTTCCAAAAGGTCAATTTTAATACCTAATTTATTGTGACTCACCTACCTGTATACTAGGCATGACGATAGGGTGAAGAAATCGAAATTCTAATTAGTCCGTCAGTCAGGTAATAAAAAAATATTAGACACGTATTTTTTGTTTGATCAAATTAACAAAGAATGACTAAGTTAAAACGCATTAAAGTTGGAGAGTGGGGGCTAACTACGTCACCGTTAGGTATAAATCGTACCTAACCGTGACGTCACGCGACATTTCAACTCAATATATCTCCGTATAAGTTTGATTATGTGAAAAAAGAAAAAATACGTGTCCAATACTTTTCAATAATCTTTCTGATAGACTAAGAAAAAGAAAGTTGTCGTCATCCTTATTACCCAAATTATAATGAAATTTTAAATGTCTGACATTTCCACACTTTAATTGAATTTTAATTATTATTATGATCTCTTCTATCGTTAGCAATAGCGATAGTATTTAGAAATAGTTCAAACGATAATTACTTAGATATGGTATGACCAAACGAACAGGGCGTATATTCGAAGTCTTTAAATAGGGATCTCGTCTCGCTCTTCCATATAAGTAGCTTAGGATCGCTCACGCTTCGCGTGAACTTTAAGCAGGTAGGTTTAAAGTTCAACTTGACGCGTAAGCGATCATATAGGGAAAAGCTAAATCCCTATTTAAGACTTCGCATAGAGCGTCAGGGCGTCAATTCTACTTTAAGAAGGGATTCTATAGCGCATGGAAAGGGAATTTCCCTATCACTTCTCTGATAAACCTGTTACTCGGGACGTCCAAAGTGACTGCTAAGTGAGTCAGTATATACAAAAGTCATAACGTTGCTGTTCGCATAAAATGAGACAGTTGACCCCGCGCAGTCCAGTCGTGAACGCGTATTATGAGTGAGACGACAAACAAAGTGGCACTACTTGGAATTATATTGTACGATCCCTACTCTCAGATGGGTTAGAACCTCTTAGTCTTCGGAGAGACTTTGCATCTCTCTGCGTCTTCTACCGTCTGTATAATGGGGGAGTGTTGAAGCCGTGGTGGCCTAGTGGTTCGGCCTACCGCTTCTCATGCAGAGGGTCGGGGGTTCGATTCCGGCTCGCACCTCTAAGTTTACTTATGTGCGAAATTCAATTTGAATTGACCACTGCGCTTTTCGGTGAAGGAAAACATCGTGAGGAAACCTGCACGCATCTGCGAAGTAATTCAAAGATGTGTGTGAAGTCCCCAATCCGCACTGGGCCCGCGTGGGGACTATAGCCCAAACCCTCTCATGGTGAGGGGAGGCCTGTGCCCAGCAGTGGGACGCAAATAGGCTGTAGTAGTAGTAGTAGTAGTTCAGAGGAACTGTTTAGACTGGTGCCTACCGCTTCCTTCTATCACCGCACCTCTCGTCATCGGCAGGGTGTTCATGCCCATTTCCTTGAGACATTACGCTCATCTACGCGTCGGGTCTCTAGAACGTTTTTAGCGCGTACTATAAGCATTTGGAATGAACTCCCTGCTGAAATATTCCCTCTGCGCTACAATATGGGATGTTTTAAAAAGGGTGTCATTAAATATCTTCGGGACCGACAACGCATCGGTGACGCCTCTGGTGTTACAAATGTCTATAGGCGGCGGTAACCACTTTCCATCAGGTGGGCCGTCTGCCTGTTCGTCCGTCTATAATAATTAAAAAAACGAGTACGAGTAATTTGCTCTCTCGCAAAAATAGGGGGACTGTATCCTTATTTGGGATATGGGAGTTCCCCATCCAATCCATGTATGAGGCACGTGTACGCATTCAATTTTAATACAGTACCTGGCAGTACGACCGGGCTTTACTACTACTACTATTACTACAGCCTATTTGCGTCCCACTGCTGGGCACAGGCCTCCTCTCATCATGAGAGGGTTTGGGCTATAGTCCCCACGCGGGCCCAGTGCGGATTGGGGACTGAGCTTTGGTCGGGTTAAAATAGCTAAAACTGAGTTTTCTGAGATATAAGACCCACCTAGATCGATTTGTCGCCCCGAGAACTACTATACTTATTACGAATTTCGTTCAAATCGTTAGAGCCGTTTCTCAGATGGCTTACATTGTATAAATAAAGTTAGTTAATTTAATTTCAATCAATATTGTCTAAATAACAAATAATACCTATATACATAAATAAATAAAGGAAGAAAGAAATAATATGTCATATAAGAAGAAAATAAAACCCACCTTTTGGCACAGTCCGATAATTAGTAGGTATGTATGAATCCATACAATTATACACGTTTTCCTTAAACAATTAAGTTAATCAGGCATGTAATTTATGCAAACACATGTCGTGCTTAGTATGTCAATTCATAAAGGTGTTGAATAAATTATTTAGTTCAATAATTACCTACCTATTGTTTACGAGTTTTCCTTAACAACAGTATTGTTTATATGAACCTAATCTTGCGTAATAAGTGATTGTTGAGATAGCGTAAGAAGACATAACAAAGTGTTTAATTAAACTAATTAGCTTCTGCCCGCGACCTCGCCCGCGTGCAATTCGGTTATCGCGCTCCCGCTGAAACTATGCGCTTTTCCGGGATAAAAAGTAGCCTATGTCCTTTCCCGGGACCCCAACTACCTCCATACCAATTTCATCCAAATCGGTCCAGCGGTTGAAGCGTGAAGCAGTAACAGACAGACAGACAGACAGAGTTACTTTCGCATTTATAATATTAATATGGATATGGATGTTGATTGATAACATGATTGATATGCGTTAATTTTAAGGGATCGTTCTTCAGGCTTAACTAAGTTAATTTCCAAGAATGGTTTCTTGGAAATTAACTTACTAACACCGTTCTTAAAATATTCAAGATTTTAATTTCACTTCCAGTGTAAAATCTATCTAATTATTTTCTTTTTATTTTCTTATACTACAAAGTTTCCAAATCTCCTTTGTGTATGACTCATAGTGGTGGGATATATCCATTCTCTATCCTGCCTCTATTTCTAGTCATTGATTTCTAGTCCGTAAACAAATTATGGCCAAACAGTAATTACTTAAGGCCGCTCCTATACCCAGCTCAGCCGCCACTGTCACTCGTGCAACGAGTGAAAGAGAAAGCGCTACGCACAGAGTACTAGCTTCTGCCCGCGACTTCTCCGCGTGGAATTCGGTTATCGCATGCCGAAACTATGCGGGAACTATGTATTTCACATGATGTCAGTCATTTCACAATGTCAGTTTGCTCCATTATATTTTTGACAAAATATAATGGAGCAAACTGACATTAGAAAATACGTTCCAATATGCTAATAACGTCTCTTTATATTATGAAATTTGCGTATGTTCCTGGCGAGTCACACCCCTAACTGTCACACTGTGACTCGTTGGGAAGATTTTTCGTTAAAAAATCCCATCCAGTCACACCTGTTACCAGATGGGACAACTTTTAATACTTTTTCCCAACGAGTCACACCTCAACTGTCACACTGTTACTCGTTGAGATTTTTTTTCTGAAGAAATTCCCAACTAATTACCCCTGTTAATGGGACAACTTTTCCCAGCGAGTCACATCCTTAACCGTCATTAAGATTATTTTTTGTACACAATAAATCCCAACTAGTCTCACTGTTACTAGATAGGACCACATGTGACATTATTCCCAACGAGTCACGCCTCCTACTGTCACACTGTGACTTGATAAGAATACTTTTTGAAAAAGATCCCATCCAGTCACACTCACACTCAAACCTGTTACTAGATAGCGGACAACTTTCATAATTAACTCCCAATAAGTCACACTCAACTGTCACACTGTAACTCGTGGAGAATACTTTTTTTGCAAAGGATGTTCAACTAGTCTCAATAAATCTAATCATACTCGTAGGTGTAATAAATCTACTGAACTGGAAAAAGGTGAGATCTTTTTGTAACATTCAGTGACGCAAAATAGAGATTTCAGTTTGCCATGCCATCATCGCCTGTCAATTCACAATTCACATATAGAGTTTTCCGACGTACGCCGCCATGTAAGAAGATTGACAATCTATATAATTGTTTTGTCTATGGCATAACGAAGTAAAGATATAGAGTGAAAAGAAACGCATATTTTATAAAAGCCCTTACAATGTTCTCCCAAACATTCCACCCAAATTCACCATTTCGCCGGATTCCTATCGTTCTTCGTAGCCAAAAGGAAGCGTTTTGTGGATAAAGGAACCCGGCGTTAATCAAATCATCGAACAATGTACTTATTCAAGTTCAAGTTACGGTTGATGATTAAAATGCATAAAAAGAAATTATTAATTTTATTTGTTGGTATTAAAAAAAAATACCTCGAAGATCGAGGCGTGAGCTGCACTGCGCTACGCTCCCGCCTCGACCTTCTAACCTAACCTATCCGAATTATTTTTGTGTGGGCTAATCCGTTCGCTCGCTACGCTCGCTCACATCGACAGTATTCATTAAGTTTTGTTTAATTTTGTCTCATCAGGTAACAGTTGGAAATTTGTTACTTACAAGTATTTATTCCCGACGAGTCACACAATGAGACAGTTGGGTGTTATTCAATAGGAATAAACGATTAAAGTGGTGCCATCTAGTAACAGATGTAACTGGATGGGACTTTATTTCGTAAAGCGTGACTTGTTGGGAAGGATAGTGTAAGGTAGTTCCCTCTAGGAACAGTGTGACAGTTGAGGTGTGACTCGAAGGGAATTAGTATGGAAAATTGTCCCACCTAGTAACAGGTGTGACAAGTTGGGATTTTTTTGAAAATAATATTCTCAACGAGCAACAGTGTGACAGTTGAGGTGTAACTCGTTGGGAACAAGTGTTGGAAGTTTTCCCATCTGGTAACAAGTGTGACTAGTTGGGATATTTTTTCAAAAAAACTTCTTAACGAGTCACAGTGTGACATTTGGGGGGGGGGGGGGGGGTGACTCGCCGGGAACAAGCCTAAAAACGTAACATAAAATACGGGGTCAAGAAAAACGTTGTGACGATATTTTACCCATAGAATCAGTTATCGATTCTAAAGCATGTTTTTTAGGTTTAAAAAAAAATTTTTTGGTAAAAAAGAAATTGCGTTGGATTCAGGTATCGCTCAAAGTGCACAAACAAATAGGGATGAAACGTGGTGATATTTTATCAATGTAAAAATTAAATAAAAAATCCTGTATTTTTTTATGATTTAAAAAAAACGCCAAATATCTCCCCGCCTAAGGGTATTAACTTTTAATCAGCGGGATTATAAACACAATGCGTTAGTAATGTTATTTAAATTTAAAAAAAAGGCGAAAAACAAATCAAAATTACAAAAAAGGGGCCTTTTTACCGTGGCAATACAGCCATTTTTTATTTATAGCTCTATTACAACTATTTAATTTGCGTATTATTATTTATTTTTTCTGAAACTGAAACCCGTATCTATGCCCAGACTTGAGCTCCAAGCGGCACTGATAGCTGCAAGGTTTGCAAGCTTCATCATTCAAGCTCATAAACACAAACCACGTCAAATAACCTTTTGGTCAGATTCCATGACCGTGCTTAGGTGGTTGCGAAGTGACGCCCGCACTTTTAAGCCTTTTGTGGCGCATAGGGTTGGCGAAATTACGGAAATTTCTGACGTCTCCAATTGGCGTTACGTGCCTACTTCTGATAATGTCGCGGATGACGCTACGCGCCCTAGCACTTCAAAATTCGATACGTCTGCTCGCTGGTTCACCGGACCTTCATTCTTGCTAGAACCATCTTGTCATTGGCCTAGTGAACCGACGAGCGAGGTCCCGTTATTTCGTGATGATGAAGTGAAACGTTCAGCTGCATCAGAAATAGTGGGACAAATCAACGTCCAACCGTATGAACTACCTTCACCGGTTGTTGCGGACCATTCAAGGTATTCTGAGTGGTTGCGGTTAGTCCGTAGCACGGCTCGCGTTCAACAATTTATTGATTTGGTTAGGTCTCGTTTAAATTTAAGACGTCAAAATTCAAAATTAACTTTGAAGAAAGAACTCTTAAAGACGAAAAATTTCCATCCTCTGTCGGCGGATCTTATCAAAGAAGCTGAGAAAAGACTGTTTTTGAAGAGTCAAATTGACAACTTCCCTGACGAATTAATTCAACCGAATCTCCTTTCAACTAACTCGAGATTAATGAACCTTGCGTTTGGTCCGTTTTCGTAGTTGCGGTTTCGTAATTGGCTATGAAAGAGGAATTATTTTTCGCTGTTTCGTAGTTAATTATCAAACAAGAATTTATTTGCTGTTTTCGTAATCAAGTTTCGTAGTTAACTACGAAATAAGATTTTCTTTCTGTTTTCGTAGTGATTGGCTATGAAAGTGGAATTATTTTTCACTGCTTCGTAATTAATTATCAAACAAGAATTTGATTGCTGTTTTAGTAACCGATTTTCGTAATTAACTACGATATAAGATTTTTTTTCCATGTTCGAAGTGAATTGGCTGCGAGAAACGAATTATTTGACAATTTTTCGGTGTTCATAACATAGTTTTTAGGGTTCCATAGCCAAATGGCAAAAAAACGGTACCCTTATAATTTTGTCACGTCCGTCTATCCGTCTATTTGTGTGTCCGTCCGTATGTCACAGCCATTTTTCTCGGAAACTATGGGTATTGTATTGTTAAAATTTGATAGGTAGATGTGTTCTATGAACCGCTACAAAATCATGGGGTACGATTTTTGAGTGTAAAAAATATTCAGGGTAGCACTCCATACTGTAACTGAGGGATTAAAATAATAATTTAAGAAAACATAGACTTGTGGTACCTTACAATGATACCTCATTGGATAGGTTTTTGAAAAATGATATGAAAGTGTATTGAATTATGTATATTGTATGAGTTTGTACGTGTTTGTTACCCTCCTCCTACACAGCTAAACCAATTTTGATGAAATTTGGTTGCACTTCCATGAATGGTTAGAAATTATTAACCGGGTAAGTGCGTGTCGGGCCACTCGCAATGTAGGGTTCACTAGCTAGGCAACTATTTAATGTAGATTTTTTTTATTTTACCGAGTACTTTTGTTTAAGTTAGTCAGTTATTTATTCCTCGTTGGGCTCTATTCGAAACGTTACGTAGGGAAAGGGAGATTCCCTATCCCTGCACTGACGCGTCACGGCGCTCAAATTGAACTTTAAATATAACTAGGAAGCTCATTAGTGACTCGAAGCTGGTGGAGAATAAATTGCAGAGCCTCGATCACCGACGTAAAGTTGCCTGCTTATCGGTATTTTATAGGATACACTTTGGAGAGTGTGCGGGGGATTGTTTAATTTAATTCCACCATCCCCATTTCGTTACTACGGGACTAGGCGTGGTCTTGGATTCCATCCTTATGTTGTGGATATTCCTCCAGCGCGTACGAAGTGCTTCGTTTCATGCTTCATCATGCGAACAGCCAAGGAGTGGAGTTCTCTACCGGCCGGTCTCTTCTCCGATAGTTATAACTTGGATCTTTTGAAGCCGAGACTGATCAGGCAATATCTAAGTAAGTATGTTTCACCTTCGACTACATCGTCACTTACCATCAGGTGAGACCGTGGTCAATGCTTGCTTATAATAAATAAAAAATAATGAAAAAACTGTTTAAAGTTCGGTTTCAACGCCGCCGCGCGAGTGCTTTATATATGTGTATATACTACTACCATGGTTTTTTTTAAGCTATCCAAAAACAATGATTTAGCCGGCAGAAGGTAGGGAGACTTGTTTCTAACAAAAATTAAGAAGAAGAAGAAGAAGAAGAAGAAGAAAAACATTTTTTCACTACGCACATTGAAGACACATACATAAGATACATAATAGACACAATAGGGATTACAAGAAATTAAGCAAAAGAAACAATACAAAAAAAGGGGATTACAAAAGAGCCTGTGTCCTCACGGCGGTGAAAGGGTGTCTGGCTCAGCATTTATGCCGAGGTGAGAAACACCTGCAGCGCTGATTTTCAGCCAGCAACCATTGTGTGACCCACGGAGCGTTATACGAATGAAGAGATACATTAATAAAAATAAATAAATATATGCTATATTATTATAGGTGTAATATTACATATAGTAATACAGGAAGAGTAACTACATTTATTTTACAATTAATTATTATTATATTATAAATAGTGAACAATCTATACAAACGTCTGCTTGTCAATTTGGTACGCGTACGACGTCAGGGCAATTAGGAGTTGAGTAGGCATGCCTATGTAGTAGCTGATTGTTATTAACGCTGGGTTACGATTTTTGGAGCGCCAACAGGTATCCTCTCAGCTTTTGCTTAAAAGAGTATCCACTAGGCGCCCCTTGGATGGGAGGAGGGATATCGTTCCAGCACTTGGATGCCGCAAACCTGAAACTACCTCGAAAAGCCGCGGTGCGGTGTGGGGGTCCGATAATCATGGTACACCTACGAGCACTTCTAGACCACACTAACCTATTGTATAGGTATGACGGCTTTTCGTGCTTCACCAAACCGAAGAGTAAAGAGGCGAGATGCAATCGTCATAGACGACATCACAATAGTTTAGTCTAGATAGTATAAGCGACTCACACAGTTGAACTCTTAAGTCCACACTGAGGTAATCGCGTATACCATATAGAACTTTGAGGCGATAGAAACAATTACTGGCCAGTTTGACGATATGGTTCTCAAAGCGCAACTGACTGTCCATTAGAAGGCCAAGGCTATTTGCTTCCATCACCTCTTCTATTGGTTCATCCATGATAGCTACGCACCTTGTAGCCAAAACGTCCCGGGTCTTACGAACTTGATCTTGTGAGCCAAAGACCAAACAATTCTTTTCGGACCAAGATAGTATACGTTTGAGATCAGCATTGATGATATCTACCGCTGCAGATGTATTTGATGGCACCTCGGAGTAGTAGAGTTGCAAATCATCGGCGTAAAGGTGGTACTTGCTACTCTTTATACTGGTGATAATATCAGCACTGTACAATATAAAGAGTAGTGGTCCCAGGATTGAACCCTGCGGGACCCCCCTGGTCACTAGACGAGGAGAGGCACTTTAATTTTAAATTAGCACTTTAAAGCTTTTTAATATCTAATAAATAGACCTCTTAATCGCAAAACGGTTCAGGCCAACCCACAATATTTTTAAGACCTATTTAATGGAACCCTACATTATAGTGTAAGCGAGAAAAAAATATAACATCTCAATTTTAGGTGGGAAATACTATTTATTTTTCCAAATTTTATTTTACCACTTTGTCGGTCTAAGTCGACATATTCATACCAAATCACAGCTTTATAGAACTAAGCATCTCCGAGATATGCTGAAGGCGGACGGACAGACATATTGGCGAAACTATAAGGGTTCAGTGGACTACGAAATCCTAAAAATGAACCCCGAAAGTAAGTGCTGGTTTTTCGGGCAGGATGAAGTCTGTCGGGCTCACTAGAAAACCAATAAATTCTTGTTTAATAATTAATTACGAAAACAGAAAAACGAATATGTTTAGTAATTAACTACGAACGAAGAAAAAATACTCGATTACGGAAACGGAAAATAAAATCTTTTTTGATAACTAATTACGAAACAGCGAAAAATAATTCCTCTTTCGTAGCCAATTACGAAACCGCAACTACGAAAACGGACCAAACGGAACCTTGATATCAGTCGTTCATCAGACAACCTCCTCCGCCTAGTCGGCAGAATTCCCCGTGCTCAAGATGTAGATACGGAACCCAATCCCATAATCTTGGACGGGAAGCATCACATTGTGCAACTTATGATCAGGCACTTTCATAAACAGGCCGCCCACGCTAATAACGAGACTGTAGTAAACCAGCTGAGACGTGAATACTTTATCGTTCACCTGAGGCCTTCTGTCAAGGAAGCTGCTAAATCTTGTCTTTTATGTCGGATAAGAAAGGCTCAACCACTTACGCCTTTAACTGGAGACCTTCCCGAGGCAAGACTTGCACATCATCAAAGGCCGTTTTCAAATGTGGGCCTTGATTATTTTGGCCCGATTTCTGTCAGCATCGGAAGAAGAACTGAGAAAAGATACGTCGCGCTGTTTACGTGTCTGACTGTTCGAGCGGTGCATCTAGAAATAGTCGCAAACCTCACTACCGACTCCTCCATCATGGCTTTGAGACGATTTATAGCTAGGAGAGGCAGCCCTTCGGTCATCATTTCCGACAATGGGACTGCCTTTGTTGGAGCCAACAATAAGCTAACGGAAATATACGACTTCGCTGCTAGCCACAAAATTGTCTGGAAGTTTATACCGCCAGCATCTCCATCGATGGGAGGTTCCTGGGAGAGGCTCGTAAGATCCGTGAAGACCGCCTTATCTATAACTTTGAAGGAGCAGTCACCACGTGAGGAGACCCTTCATACGCTTTTACTGGAAGCAGAAGCGCTAGTCAATTCTCGACCACTTACTCACGTTTCTGTGGAGCCGCATGACGATCAGGCTTTGACGCCATTTCATTTCTTGATTGGATCAGCCACCAATGAACCACCTTTGCGTCCTGTTTCAGAAACAGACCTTTGGGGACGCACCCAATGGAAGAAGGGTTTAAGGCTAGCTGACCACTTTTGGAAGCGTTGGGTAGATGAATACCTTCCAACACTGATACCTAGACGCAGCATTCCCCCGCAACCCAAGGTCCAACTGAAAGTGGGTGATCTTGTTATGATTGGTGACGGAGCTCTTCCCAGAGGTACCTGGCCGCGAGGCAGAGTGACCGCCGTGTGGCCCGGATCAAGGGGAGTTGTCAGGTGCGCTGACGTTGCCACGAAAGGAGGGACACTACGTCGCCCAGTCAGGAAGCTGGTGCTGCTGCCAACTGTCGCCTAGCTGCTTTTATGGTTGCTTCGCACCGCGGGGCGCCATGTTGGCGACAGACCTTTTTTACATGCTTTTTTATTATTTTTCTAGATTTGGTTTTTATTACACTTTGACACTTGCTTAAAATTCAGTCATCTTATTATACGTCTTTGGAGCTGAACTGCGGTTTTATTTAATAAGAAGCCCCAACTAGATTAATTTAATATAGAAAAGTAGCGGGCACCATCCCGGTGCTCAACAGGGAGGTACCATATAAAAAAATATATTTCAAAATTTTATTGTACCACTTTGTCTGCGTAACTAATATGTATATTCATGCCAAATTAGAGCTTTCTAGAACTAAGCATCTCCGAGCAATACTGCGGACAGACGGACGGACGGACATGGCGAAACTATAAGGGCTTCGGAACCCTAAAAATCCAGATCTCAAAGAATGACCCATTACCATTACCCATCATAATTATAAGTGAAACAAGAAACCCAACCCATTTTGGACGATTCTGTTGCGTGTCACTTCCTTTACTGTTTAAAACACGTTATATACATTGACCTATATAAAGTACTACCATATCCCGATTACACATACCTATGGCACATCTTTTGACTGATATTTGCACTGGGATTATTTTATTTACTTACGCATAAATAGCCACTAATACCAATATGCTTATCCAATTATTATTATTATGCATCGTCCAATATAAGTCCAATATGCATTTTGGACTTACAACCTAGGATGAACAGATTTTACACCAACCATAAACCTTTTCAGGCTAGAAATTTTCCAATCGGGTATTGTATGGGAACTCCTATACAAACAAACTGAGCCGATTTCAATCCGCTCGGGTGTAGTTTAAAGAAAATAATGACAACACAAGTAACATATACGAATAAAATGATTTATTAAACAATAATCATGTTACAGAAATATCGGTGCCGATTGGAAAGCTCAAGTGGAAAAAAAAGGCGTGGATGGCATAGGCATCGTTCTGACGCCTAAGGCCTTCCCCTAGGCATTGGAACTATACCTAGGTTTAACGGCAGTTCATCAAGCCACTGTCGCAGCTAGAGTACCCGCTGTGTCCGTGAGCGCGGCAGCACTCGTCCTTCTCAGGGTCGGAGCGGCTGCAGACCTGGTCACAGGGGCCGACCCGAACAGCCACTGCGCTGGCGAATACCAACGCCACCAACATCAGGACTAGGAGTGTCTTCAGAGCGGCCATCTTGAATTTTTGTTCGTTGTTGGATCTTGGTTCTCGAGTGAAGCAAAGGAGACTTGTGCTATGTGCCAATGCGACTGCGCTTTTATATCATAGGATACCGTGTAGTTAGGTACAAAAGAACTGACCTTTAAGATACAAAAACATATCAAAATTATATCTGGACGCGCGGCCGCGCGCCCGGCAAGTTCGCACGCGTAAGTACATGGAAAAACTAAGGTAAACCTAGAATTCCAATCTTCATACAAATCAGCGAACGCCCGAAATAAGTGTTCAATGCGATAATAGATGTCGCCGCCTAGGTAGCCTGCATACAAATTTGAACTCCATGAGCAACATCTCGATGGCGCTGTGCAGACGAAGTATGAAAATTTGAAGCTCCCTGGCTATTGGCGATGTACGCCGCAACGTCAGCTTTACAGTTGTCTCTGGGAAGTATCACAAAATTCATCAGAAAGCTAATTTTCAAAATTTCAGTTACAACTTCACAATAGAAATGTTTTTTTGAGATTGAGGATTTGAGACAAGAAGACTCGACGCAGCTTGTCGAACGCTGCGCAGGTGAATTCTCCTTTTGATCTCTTGTACCAGTACTTAGGTACTTATTGCAACGAAGACGTTGGCAAATTTTACAGATTAAAGTAACTCAGTTACCCCACACAAACTTACCCTAAATAACTTCTTTTAAGTAACCTGGGCGACCGCGAGCCTTGCTCGGGTGAAAATAGCTAAAAATGAATTTTCCCAGATATGATACCTACCTAGCTAGATCGATTTGTCACCCTCGTAAGCCTCTATATTCCAAATTTCATCGAACTCGTCAGAGCCGTTTTCGAGAATGTGATTACAAATAAATACATATACACATATATAAATATTGCTCGTTTAATAGTATAGGATATACAAATATTGCTCATTTAGGATTACCGAACTTGTCTTTATTTCACATTTACGTTTCGGTGCGATTATGCTGTTTTTTGTCACACGTGTTCGTGTAAATATTATTATTTGCACCATTATAGTTAATTGATGCAACTTGTTTTGGTAAGGTGGACATTTGGGAAAATTCCACTGAATGAGAGCATCGCGCTCCCCTGGACGCTATCAGAGACAAATTATATAAGACTGTCGATGTAAACTTTATTAATTAATCATAACAAGTATTAAAACTACTTAAAAATAACTAAAATACTTATAAAAACTTAAAAATACATAAAATAAAAATTAAACAAAATCTAAAAACGGCCCCCGCGGCATCGTACTGAAGATGCTGGCAGCATTTCCCCGTTGTATGGCGATGCTCAAGCGTTGAGTGAGGGCCAGCTCTTCGGTCCCTGGTGACGTCGACTAATTTTTTTTGATATTTCTTTGTAAAAATCTAGAGCTTTAGGACCCCAGTGACCAAGGGTCTCGACACCGAAAGGTATAAAACAGAATTTGGTGCCGAGAGATCTGTATTTATTAATTTAGACTGTCTATCTCCTTACATTACGGCGTAGGTACATCGGAAATAGCCAGTGAGCTTCAAGTTTTCATATTTCGCCTGCACAGCGCCATCTAGATGTTGCTCATGGAGTTCAAATTTGTATCCAGAATACCTAGGCAGCGACATCTATTATCGCATTTAACACTTATTTCCCTCACGTCATCCGAATGCACGCAGAGAGATGGGCTTCTATTGGTACTCGATGGGTGCCACATGACGGCCACCAGCGGCGGGGAAGGCCCAGGCGGAGATGGCGGGATGACCTGGACATTTTCTCCAGTGACTGGCCAACAATAGCCGAAGATAGAGGGAATTGGAAAAACATGGCCTTTGTCCAGCAGTGGGACATTCAAACAGTCTAGAAAAAACGCTTACTTCATAGAAGAAGTAAGGTATTCTAAGTTTACCTTACTTCTTCTATGACACTATGCGTTATTCCGGAGAGAAAATAGAATAGTCCTTCTCCCGGAACTCTATCTCCATACCAAATTTCATCTAAATCTCCTTTCGCGTTTATAATATTACTAGCTTCTGCCCGCGACTTCGTCTGCGTGAAATTCGGTTAAAGCGTTTCTCCGGAATACGAATAAGAGTGGTTTATTCGGCGTAAAAATAAAAGAATACACTTTATAAAAAAAACAGCAAATATAACGATCAGCCGAAAGGGCTGGACAGCTCAGCATGATGCTGTGGCTAGGAGCCACAACGCAGATTATCAGCTGCGGCCTAAAATTAAAAATTACAATAGAATACTTAGTTCTAATTAACAGCAAGTAAAATCACTTTGAAAATTCAAAACAATATCGAATGTAATCTAAAAGAACACAACAGGAATCACATCAAATTAAAACTAAAAATCTTAAAACATATATGTATTATATTATAATATAATATTCTATAGTCATTTATATGCGTGCCTTAAGTGGCTGTGGGCGGGGCACATTGCTCGCAGGACTGATGGCCGATGGGGCCGGAAAGTTCTCGAGTGGCGCCCGCGAACCGGGAGACGAGCTGTCGGTAGGCCTCCAACAAGATGGAGCGACGACCTCGTGAAGGTCGCGGGAAACCGGTGGAAGCAAGTAGCACAGGACCGGTCTGAGTGGCGAGCCTTGGGGGAGGCCTATGTCCAGCAGTGGACGTCTTTTGGCTGAAATGATGATGATGATTTATATGCGTGTATTTAACATATATACCGCACACTGTTAGAAAAATTCTGATCGATTGATTTTCGATCAGTGTGCGGGATCTTCTAAATATATAAAACTCAAAGGTGACTGACTGACTGACATAGTGATATCAAATCAAATCAAATCAAATATTTATTTATTTGCTAAAACAAGTGGATTTACAAAAGTAGAGATGTCTGGCGGACCCCAAACTAGGCTGGGCCTGTATCTTGGGACCCTGGAGTGCAATACGCGAAACAAAAAGGTACAGACTTAAACATTATTAGATACTTAAATTAAATACTAATTTAATCTAGGTGTCGCTACTATCCACAAACGAAACAGGTGATGGCGTGCGCGCGCGCGCGTGTGTGTGTGTGTGTGTGTGTGTGTGTGTGTGTGTGCGTGTGTGTGTGTGTTTTACGTGTATGTTTATGTGTGTGTATATACGTATGTTTTTATGCACTTATGGGAGAAGAAAGGAGAAAAATGATTTAGCGGACACTAAGAAGAAGTGCCTCCGTGTCGTGATACGATAAGGACACTAGCCAGTTCTTCACAATCACCTTAACTTTGCCAGTGGTGCAGTGTTGAAGGCTGTGTACCTTGCAGATGTTGTTATATATTCGCAGGTTCATATAATCGGGGGACCGCGTAGCAAATGCTGTTTTGTAAGTTGGGAGAGGGACTCTGAAAGTACGTTTGCCCAAAAGTTCGGTGTAATTCGGCAAGTTAGTTATCAAGGAATGCGCACGAGATGTTGCTTTCAAAACGTATAGTCGTCTTACGCTCAAAAGCTTAGAGTTCTATAACTATATATCAACGCACAGCCCAAACCACTGGACGGATCGGGCTGAAATTTGGCATGCAGGTAGATGTTATGACGTAGGCATCTGCTAAGAAAGGATTTAGCAAAATTCCCACGGGAACGGGAAAAATCGGGATTTTACTTTTTAATAATAGTATAATATAAAATGCACCGAGTGCCTTCCGACAAATGTCAGAATTTTTTCTGACAGAAATTCTTACTTAATGTGCGATCACTACCAAATTTCAACTAAATCCGTCCAGCGGTTGAAGCATGCAGACGTAACAGACAGACAGAGTTACTTTCGCTTGTATTGGATGTGTCTGTCTGTAATACTAGCAAAAAAAAAGTTGATTCTATACAGTATTTTTTCATTTATCGAATTGCATAAGAACGCCGTAACGCACTTATCTTATGACCCGGACTTACTCCTCCCAATATTGCTTCAAGTCAGAGATATTAATTTATCGGTTTCGGTTTCGGTTTAAAGATCGTTTATTTCTCATAAGAAATTACAATTTCACTTACATGAGAAACATTAAAGGTTTGTTTAAAGTTGGATGCAATTCCAGTCCAATATAGGCTGGATTGACGCATTCACTGCCACTTCTGTTTTTCTAACTTTCGCCAGGTGCCACTGTCTGTCATTAACGGAACATTACAACGCACATGTGCGTTCGAGGCACTGCGGGAAAGTCAGCAAAACGCATATATGCGTCGGTGGCAGTGAATGCGTTAAAGTTAGTCTTAAAAGTAAATATAAATTTCATAAAAAAAGAAAATATTTCATGCAAAACAATTCAAGCATAAATTCTATACAATTAAAGTTTTAAGTAATAGTACATTACAGACAGGGTGGTGAATTCGTAAATGTCCCAGATCGCAGGTTTCTGTGGCCCGAACCGAAGGTGAGGGCCATAAATATGCGATCTGGGTCTTTTGTTACTATATTTGTTGGTGCCTAGTGCCTATTAATTTGAAATTAATATTATCAAACATATGATAAGTATGTTATATTAGTTTATTAAACATTTTAAAAATCAGTTTCTGATTCCTCTGGGCAGAAAAACTAAAAACTTGAATATTTTCTAAATGCGTGCATGAATTTGAGTGCCAAAAACATTTATTCACCTTCTTATTAAGTTCACTTTCATATACAATCATATTTATTACACAAATCAGCAAAATAAAATCGGGCAGAGGAATCAGATAAAAATCGTGATCTCAAAGAATGACCCATTACCATTACCCATCAAAATTATAAGTGAAACAAGAAACCCAACCCATTTAGGACGATTCTGTTGCGTGTCACTTCCTTTACTGTTTAAAACACGTTATATACATTGACCTATAAAGTAATAACATATATGGACGAACAGTGCCTAACAGAATATGACAAAATATATGGAGCAAACTGACATTAGAAAATACGTTCCAATATGCTAATAACGCCTCTTTTATAACGAGGGCCAAACGGGTGCCCGAGCTGTTCGGGCACCCGTTTCACCGGCTGATTGTGAATCCTTACTTATAATAGATCAAGATTATTTATGACACTTCATATTTGATGATATTTCCGTATGACGATCGATCAATCGATCGACCAATCGACCAATCTAATGAAAACAAATGTAGGTACATCTCCTTTTTTTTCATATTCTGTGCCCACCACCACCACCACCACAACAGTCTATTTACGGCCCACTGCTGGGCACAGACCTCCTCTCATCACGAGAGGGTTCGGGCTATAGTCCCCACGCGGGCCCAGTGCGGATTTCACGCACATCCTTGAATTACTTCGCAGATGCGTGCAGATCTCCCCACGATGTTTCCCTTCACCGAAAATCTCAGTGGTGAATTGAAATCGAATATCGCACATAAGTAAACTTAGAGGTGTGAGCCGGAATAGAACCCCTGACCCTCGGCATGAGAGACGGTAGGTCGAACCATCACTAGGCCACCATGGCTTTTTTCTGCGATATCAAAGATGTGTGGAAGTCCCCAATCCGCACTGGGCCCGCGTGGGGACTATAGCCCAAACACTCTCATGATGAGGGGAGGCCTGTGCCCAGCAGTGGGACGCAAATAGGCTGTAGTAGTAGTAGTAAATAATTTTATTTCGGACCACATATAATCCATACATTTTTGTTAGTACTTAAGTATATCCTAAAAAATAGAGGGTTAGTAAGTACACATTATTAAATTAGGTATATTAAATTAAACTAATAATTAACGTCGTTTGAAAACTGCCCATCGCAGTTTAATAAAATTTTATCATTTTAATTCCTATTTACCAACGATTAGAGTGAATAGGCATCTTCTGGGTAAGCGTGTTCCACCTTACCCTATCATTACTTTCCATCAGGTGTGATTAGGGTCAAACGCAAGACCATTAGTAATAAAAAAAAAAATTATAGCCTATGAAGTGTCCCACTGTTGGGCAAAGGCCACCCCTCTTTTTCGACACTCTCCTCTATTCTGTACAAGCTCCCGCCAATCTGGGTCAAATTCAACTATGGCTGCGTTCCGAATCGCGGTTAGAGCGCTCACAGCACCTTGCTATTCTTAGGACTCGACTTTCAAGAGGAAAAGAGATGCAAGGTGCTGTGAGTGCTCTGAGCGCGTTTCGGTACGCAGCCTATATTAAAACGACACGCGTCATTCAATAACGGAGTGATTATTTCTTTTTTTAAATTCAGCACCTAATTTGAGGGATTAAGGGTAGGGTAGGTTGATTCAAACCGTCCGTTAAAGTTAACGTCAACGTTAAATATTTAACTATGGGACGAAATGACGTTTCTGTATTGAATGACAGCTCGGCGGCCATATTTAACGACCAGGAGTCCGGTCAACTGTATTTGAATCAAACCCAGGCTAATAAAAATAGCGACATATTTGACAGCTACATACGACGTTGCTAGCTTTCGGAATAAATTAACCCTCTTAAAATACGTATTTACTACTTATCTATGGTAATCGAGACGAGTGAGGAAAACATATTGTTTTTAATTTAGGTACATCGGAAATAGCCAGTGAGCTTCAAGTTTTCATATTTCGCCTGCACAGCGCCATCTAGATGTAGCTCATGGAGTTCAAATTTGTATCCAGACTACCTAGGCAGCGACATCTATTATCGCATTTAACACTTATTTCCCTCACGTCATCCGAATGCACGCAGAGAGATGGGCTTCTATTGGTAATCGATGGGTGCCACATGACGGCCACCGGCGGCGGGAAAGGCCCAGGCGGAGATGGCGGGATGACCTGGACATTTTCTCCAGTGACTGGCCAACAATAGCCGAAGATAGAGGGAATTGGAAATGGAAAAACATGGCCTTTGTCCAGCAGTGGGACATTCAAACAGTCTAGAAAAAACGCTTATTTCGTGTGTAGGTACGCTGAATTGTTTGAAGGTTGTCATTCTAAGTTTACCTTACTTCTTCTATGACACTATGCGTTTTTCCGGAGAGAAAATAGAATAGTCTATGTCCTTCTCCCGGAACTCTATCTCCATACCAAATTTCATCTCAATCTCCTTTCGCGTTTATAATATTACTAGCTTCTGCCCGCGACTTCGTCTGCGTGAAATTCGGTTAAAGCGTTTCTCCGGAATACGAATAAGAGTGGTTTATTCGGCGTAAAAATAAAAGAATACACTTTATAAAAAAAACAGCAAATATAACGATCAGCCGAAAGGGCTGGACAGCTCAGCATGATGCTGTGGCTAGGATAGGAGCCACAACGCAGATTATCAGCTGCGGCCTAAAATTAAAAATTACAATAGAATACTTAGTTCTAATTAACAGCAAGTAAAATCACTTTGAAAATTCAAAACAATATCGAATGTAATCTAAAAGAACACAACAGGAATCACATCAAATTAAAACTAAAAATCTTAAAACATATATGTATTATATTATAATATAATATTCTATAGTCATTTATATGCGTGCCTTAAGTGGCTGTGGGCGGGGCACATTGCTCGCAGGACTGATGGCCGATGGGGCCGGAAAGTTCTCGAGTGGCGCCCGCGAACCGGGAGACGAGCTGTCGGTAGGCCTCCAACAAGATGGAGCGACGACCTCGTGAAGGTCGCGGGAAACCGGTGGAAGCAAGTAGCACAGGACCGGTCTGAGTGGCGAGCCTTGGGGGAGGCCTATGTCCAGCAGTGGACGTCTTTTGGCTGAAATGATGATGATGATTTATATGCGTGTATTTAACATATATACCGCACACTGTTAGAAAAATTCTGATCGATTGATTTTCGATCAGTGTGCGGGATCTTCTAAATATATAAAACTCAAAGGTGACTGACTGACTGACATAGTGATATATCAACGCACAGCCCAAACCACTGGACGGATCGGGCTGAAATTTGGCATGCAGGTAGATGTTATGACGTAGGCATCTGCTAAGAAAGGATTTAGCAAAATTCCCACGGGAACGGGAAAAATCGGGATTTTACTTTTTAATAATAGTATAATATAAAATGCACCGAGTGCCTTCCGACAAACGTCAGAATTTTTTCTGACAGAAATTCTTACTTAATGTGCGATCACTACCAAATTTCAACTAAATCCGTCCAGCGGTTGAAGCATGCAGACGTAACAGACAGACAGAGTTACTTTCGCTTGTATTGGATGTGTCTGTCTGTAATACTAGCAAAAAAAAAGTTGATTCTATACAGTATTTTTTCATTTATCGAATTGCATAAGAACGCCGTAACGCACTTATCTTATGACCCGGACTTACTCCTCCCAATATTGCTTCAAGTCAGAGATATTAATTTATCGGTTTCGGTTTCGGTTTAAAGATCGTTTATTTCTCATAAGAAATTACAATTTCACTTACATGAGAAACATTAAAGGTTTGTTTAAAGTTGGATGCAATTCCAGTCCAATATAGGCTGGATTGACGCATTCACTGCCACTTCTGTTTTTCTAACTTTCGCCAGGTGCCACTGTCTGTCATTAACGGAACATTACAACGCACATGTGCGTTCGAGGCACTGCGGGAAAGTCAGCAAAACGCATATATGCGTCGGTGGCAGTGAATGCGTTAAAGTTAGTCTTAAAAGTAAATATAAATTTCATAAAAAAAGAAAATATTTCATGCAAAACAATTCAAGCATAAATTCTATACAATTAAAGTTTTAAGTAATAGTACATTACAGACAGGGTGGTGAATTCGTAAATGTCCCAGATCGCAGGTTTCTGTGGCCCGAACCGAAGGTGAGTTTACTTTACGAATTACCGCCCGTGGTTTGTCAAAAGCTTTACGTCTTGCCTTGGCCGAGAAGTGAGATTTTCTCTCCGCGTAGCGGGCAGAAAATCCCACTTTACGGCCAAGGGTGATGTAAAATAATATAAATATATTTATAGCTCTTTTATATACTTACTTACCTATTTATTTAAAGCTCAACCACAGAATATGTATATACAGGGTCAAGCAAACCGTCGCGATATTTTACCCACAGAATCAGCTGTTGTCGATTCTGAGCATGTTTATTAGGATTTTTAATTTTTGAGTTGCTAAAAAATTTTTTTCTAGGTCCATAGATTGATGGTGTGAGCGATACCTACTTGAATATTTATCAACTGGGAAAAAAATGAAAAACTTGAAAAAACATGCTTAGAATCGATAACTGATACTGTGGTTAAAATATCGTCACAAACTTTTGCTTGACCCTGTATACACAAGTAGTAAAGCTCAACTTATAAAATAACTGGCTTCTGCCCGCGACTTCGCCCGCGTGGAAATCGGTTTTCGCATCCCCGCGGTAACTATGCGTTTTTCCGGGATAAAAAGTAGCCTATGTCCTTTCCCGGGACCCCAACTATCCTTTCCCGGGACTTCACTATATCCATACCAAATTCCATCCAAATCGGTCCAGCGGTTGAAGCGTGAAGAGGTAACAGACAGACAGACAGACAGAGTTACTTTCGCATTTATAATATTAACTAGCTTCTGCCCGCGACTTCGCCCGCGTGGAAGTCGGCTATCGCGTTCCCGCGGGAACTATGGGTTTTTCGAGACAAAAAGTAGCCTATGTAGCCTAGATGTTTCCTGGGACCCCAACTATCTCCATGCCAAATTTCATCTCAATCGGTCGACCGGTTGAAGCGTGAAGAGGTAACAGACAGACAGAGTTACTTTCGCACTTATAATATTAATATGGATAATACGGAAATTATATTTGTACTTATTTACTTGACAAATTTTGATAGAAAATAACACAAAAAAAATTGTTTAAAAAACAGAATTCATTGAAATCTCAATATCTACAAATAACCAAAGACAAAAAGTCCTATCGCCCAGTATGTAGGAAGTAAGTACTATTAATATTCTGTGGCATGGGGTTCAGGTATCGCTCACGTCATGCTTTTTTTACGAAAATATTAAAACCATAGACATAAATAATACTTCGTATGGACCCGGCCTAACGTAGATACATGTCATGTTTCCTCACTTCATTGGTGTCCAATCCAAAGTTAAACTTATATCGTGACACTAAAGCTGGGTCACATTTTTTCAACAACGAGACGAGTTTTTAGATACTGAGAAACAGTTTCGAAAAAAGTTTTTTTAAAAACGCTTATTGTCACGCACGCTCGGTGACAGAACTTTGGATTGGACACCGTGGAAGTGGGGACATATTACGTGTACGTTAGACCGGGTCTATATTATTTACGTCTATGATTAAAACCCTATAAAATTTGCTTAGAATCCATTACTGATCCTGTGGTTAAAATATCGTCGCAGACTATATAAAGAAGAATAAAGAAAAATCTGAGCGCACTAAAAAAATTAACAACAGGATTGTTCTTAGTGATAAACAAGCGCATTTGTAGTTAGCGAGCTGTAATGATGATAATGATCTCTATACCAATATTTGAAACAAAACAACTCTAAATCCAAAACGCATTAGGGTCATTCTCTGGTTCCTTATTTTCGATGTCCGGGGGCTTATTGCAATGAAATCTCCCGTTTAGATCATTGTTTTTTTTTTAAAGGTAGCCTATATACCTATAGAGCTACATGGGACATCAGATAACTGACTCCAAAATATTGGAAATAATTGAAAAAAGATCAAATATCGCATTTTACTGACTATTCTGTCGTGTCCGTTCCCCAGTTTCTGGAAAACATGTGGTGATATCTTGAAGACACTTGATTTTTTTTTACATTTTGAGTGACCACATCAAAAGTTAGATAGTTATCCCATAACTTGTTTTTTTTCCATAACTTATAATCTAAAAGATATATTTATTAATCATATTTGTCTTACAACTGAGGAAATAAGATTTGTCCGGCAAAAATTCTGATTGCTCTGGAGTGAACTTCAATCAGCTTTATCTTTAAGTACATGAACTAAACTAGAAAAAACTCCCACGCTAGTGAGTGTCAGTTGGTAAAAGTTCTGGCTGGTGCAGGTGACTCCGAAGTTATGATGGTACGTATGTGATTTCTCTGTCCTTGGTTCATGTCACTTATTGATTCGTCTGTAAGGTTTTCTGAAGTATGTATTAAGTATCTTTAAAAATTGTCAGTGGATCCTGATCAATGGGTTATATACCTACCATCTTTCCGCAGCATGAATGCTAGCTAAGTAAGCAATACTTTCTTTTTATTAGCTATCTGCATTTTAGTCATTTCTTTATGACATAGGTATCTGCCCAGATTTCTGACGACTCTGTCCATATTTTTGGACAAGGAAGTCAGAAAAAAAATCGGTTTGGTGGTTTTTATTTGTAATTTATTTTTTCAAATAATATAAACATAACATAATACATACACTTCATCCATAATATAACTTTTGAAAGTGAATACAAGATTTTTTTGTTTCACGTCGATTTTTCATATATTCTTGATTAGTTTTATTTTGTTACTATATTTGTTGGTGCCTAGTGCCTACAGATAATTTGAAATTAATATTATCAAACATATGATACCTATGTTGTAAGTTTATTAAACATTTAAAAAATCAGTTTCTGATTCCTCTGGGCAGAAAAACTAAAAACTTGAATATTTTCTAAACGCGTGCATGAATTTGAGTGCCAAAAACATTATTCACCTTCTTATTAAGTTCACCTTCATATACAATCATATTTATTACACAAATCAGCAAAATAAAATCGGGCAGAGGAATCAGATAAAAATCGAGATCTCAAAGAATGACCCATTACCATAACCCATCAAAATTATAAGTGAAACAAGAAACCCAACCCATTTAGGACGATTCTGTTGCGTGTCACTTCCTTTACTGTTTAAAACACGTTATATACATTGACCTATAAAGTAATAACATATATGGACGAACAGTGCCTAACAGAATATGTCAAAATATATGGAGCAAACTGACATTAGAAAATACGTTCCAATATGCTAATAACGCCTCTTTTATAACGAAGGCCAAACGGGTGCCCGAGCTGTTCGGGCACCCGTTTCACCGGCTGATTGTGAATCCTTACTTATAATAGATCAAGATTATTTATGACACTTCATATTTGATGATATTTCCGTATGACGATCGATCAATCGATCGACCAATCGACCAATCTAATGAAAACAAATGTAGGTACATCTCCTTTTTTTTCATATTCTGTGCCCACCACCACCACCACCACAACCGTCTATTTACGGCCCACTGCTGGGCACAGACCTCCTCTCATCACGAGAGGGTTCGGGCTATAGTCCCCACGCGGGCCCAGTGCGGATTTCACGCACATCCTTGAATTACTTCGCAGATGCGTGCAGATCTCTCCACGATGTTTCCCTTCACCGATCATCTCAGTGGTGAATTGAAATCGAATATCGCACATAAGTAAACTTAGAGGTGTGAGCCGGAATAGAACCCCTGACCCTCGGCATGAGAGACGGTAGGTCGAACCATCACTAGGCCACCATGGCTTTTTTCTGCGATATCAAAGATGTGTGGAAGTCCCCAATCCGCACTGGGCCCGCGTGGGGACTATAGCCCAAACACTCTCATGATGAGGGGAGGCCTGTGCCCAGCAGTGGGACTCAAATAGGCTGTAGTAGTAGTAGTATAATAATTTTATTTCGGACCACATATAATCCATACATTTTTGTTAGTACTTAAGTATATCCTAAAAAATAGAGGGTTAGTAAGTACACATTATTAAATTATATTAAATTAAACTAATAATTAACGTGAGTGAGCGGTCCCGACGGAAGATCAGCGTTGGCTTCACGGCTGACACATGCTGAGTCGGGTCCGATTCGCTTCCTTTCTTTTGTTTCTGTGTTTATATTATTATTATATTTTTTTAATTTTGCGAGCGAATAAATGATTTATTATTATTATTATTATTAACGTCGTTTGAAAACTGCCCATCGCAGTTTAATAAAATTTTATCATTTTAATTCCTATTTACCAACGATTAGAGTGAATAGGCATCTTCTGGGTAAGCGTGCTCCACCTTACCCTATCATTACTTTCCATCAGGTGTGATTAGGGTCAAACGCAAGACCATTAGTAATAAAAAATATATATATATAGCCTATGAAGTGTCCCACTGTTGGGCAAAGGCCACCCCTCTTTTTCGACTCTCCTCTATTCTGTACAAGAAGCTCCCGCCAATCTGGGTCAAATTCAACTATGGCTGCGTTCCGAATCGCGCTTAGAGCGCTCACAGCACCTTGCATCCTTATTACTCTTAGGACTCGACTTTCAAGAGGAAAAGAGATGCAAGGTGCTGTGAGTGCTCTGAGCGCGTTTCGGTACGCAGCCTATATTAAAACGACACACGTCATTCAATAACGGAGTGATTATTTCTTTTTTAAAATTCAGCACCTAATTTGAGGGATTAAGGGTAGGGTCATCATTTCAGCCGATAGACGTCCACTGCTGGACATAGGCCTCCCCCAAGGCGCGCCACTCAGACCGGTCCTGTGCCACTCGCATCCACCGCGTTCCCGCGACCTTTACAAGGTCGTCACTCCATCTTGTTGGAGGCCTACCGACAGCTCGTCTACCGGTTCGCGGACGCCACTCCAGGACTTTCTTGCCCCATCGGCCATCAGTCCTGCGAGCAATGTGCCCCGCCCACTGCCACTTAAGGTTCGCAATTCTTTGGGCTATGTCGGTGACCCCAGTTCTACTGCGGATATCCTCATTTCTGATTCTATCACGCAGAGAAACCCCGAGCATAGCCCTCTCCATTGCCCTCTGGGTGACCTTGAGCCTTCTTATGAGGCCCATCGTAAGCGCCCACGTCTCGGAACCATAAGTCATCACTGGCAACACACACTGGTCGAAGACTTTCGACTTAAGACACTGCGGTAATTTGGACGAAAAGACACTGCGAAGCTTCCCGAACGCTGCCCAGCCGAGTCGGATTCGACGATTGATCTCTTTCTCGAAGTTGGACCTACCTAACTGGACTGTTTGTCCCAGGTATACATAATGGTCAACAACTTCGAGCGCAGAGCCTCCGATTATTACTGGAGTTGGCACAACATGGACATTGGACATGATCTTCGTCTTGTCCATGTTCATTTTCAGACCAACTCGATCGGAAACTCTGCTGAGGTCAACGAGCATAGCACTGAGGTCTTCCATGGTCTCAGCCATAACTACTATATCGTCGGCAAATCGAAGGTGAGTGATGTACTCGCCATTTACATTGATGCCTCGACCTTTCCAGTCCAGCACCTTGAAGGCATCCTCCAATGCAGCGGTGAACAGCTTCGGAGAGATTACGTCTCCTTGTCTGACTCCCCGCTGCAGTGGGATGGGCATCGTGGTCTGGTCCTGTAGTCGGACGGACATGGTGGCATTTTCGTACAAACACTTCAACACTTCGATGTACCGGTAGTCAGCTTGGCACCTCTGGAGAGACTGCAGCACAGCCCAAGTCTCGATCGAATCGAAGGCTTTCTCGTAGTCCACAAATGCAAGGCAAAGGGGGAGGTTATACTCTTCGGTCTTCTGTATAACCTGCCGCAACGCATGTATGTGGTCTACGGTACTATAGCCCTTTCGGAAACCGGCTTGTTCGGGAGGCTGGAATTCGTCAAACCTGCGCGCGAGACGGTTCGTAATGACTCTCGAAAACAGCTTGTAGACATGACTCAGAAGTGAGATGGGTCTATAATTCTTCAGCAAGGTGTTATCACCTTTTTTGAAGAAGAGCACCACCACACTTCTGTTCCATGCTCGCGGCGTTCTTCCTTTATGGATGACGGAATTAAACAGCGTCTGAAGGGCCTTAAGGACTGGTTTACCACCCGCCTTCAGGAGTTCAGCTGTAATTCCGTCATCACCGGGGGCTTTGCCGTTCTTAAGCTGTTTGAGAGCCATACTAATCTCGTACAGGCTGACGTCCGGGATATCTTCGGTATAGTGTCGGGTTAATCTAGCTCTAGGGTCTTTAGCTGGATCAGCGACGGGTGTTCGGATTGTCGTGTATAACTGCCCATAGAACTTCTCGACTTCTCCCAACAGCTCCGGGTAGGGTAGGTTGATTCAAACCGTCCGTTAAAGTTAACGTCAACGTTAAATATTTAACTATGGGACGAAATGACGTTTCTGTATTGAATGACAGCTCGGCGGCCATATTTAACCACCAGGAGTCCGTCAACTGTATTTGAATCAAACCCAGGCTAATAAAAATAGCGACATATTTGACAGCTACATACGACGTTGCTAGCTTTCGGAATAAATTAACCCTCTTAAAATACGTATTTACTACTTATCTATGGTAATCGAGACGAGTGAGGAAAACATATTGTTTTTAATTTATGTGTCAACTAGCTTCTGCCCACGACTTCGTCCGCGTGGAATTCGGTAGGAGCGTTCCCGCGGGAACTATGCGTTTTTCCCTGATAAAAAGTAGCCTATTTGTTGACCAGTCTTATAAACTACCCACATACTATATTTTGTAGCAATCCGTCCAGTAGTTTTCGATTTAAATCCGGACATATATACATAAAGTATTTTTTTTTATCGTTATTTTGTGTTCAGTGTCGTTTGTAAGTTACAGACGCGACTTTCAACAGATATTAGTTTAAATAGGCAAGGCTCCTAGCAGTGTCCAGACCTGAATCGGGTCACTGGCTTCATGCCTATCCCTCGCCTAATACCGGTACTTTCATTGACCCAAGCACTCTCCGCATAGCTGTTGGTCTCCGTCTAGGGATTGGAGTCTGCTCAGATCACAGCTGCGCTTCTTGTGGAGCCCCCGTAGGCCACCTAGGACACCACGGTCTTTCCTGCTCTTCGGGCGCCGGTCGCCAGTCTCGCCATGCTGCTCTCAATGACATCCTCAGAAGGGCGCTCGTCAGCGCCAACGTTCCAGCAGTTCTGGAGCCCCAGATCGTACGGAATGATGGCAAGCGCCCGGACGGGATGTCTTTGATACCCTGGCGGATGGGCCGCGCGCTGGTGTGGGACGCCACGTGCACCGACACAATGGCGATGTCGTATCTCCCCTCGACCAGCCGTCGAGCCGGAGCGGCGGCCGACGTCCGAGAGCGCCTGAAGGTTAATAAATATAGCTGCCTGGGCTCGAGCTATGAGTTTGTGGCCTTCGGGGTGGAGACTATGGGGTTAATGGGGTCATGGGGCAAAGGGGCGCTGGGGCTCCACAGGGAGCTAGGGAAGCGCTTGAGGGAGGCAACGGGAGACCCTCGCGCCGGCAGCTTTCTCGCGCAAAGACTGGCTATTGCCATAAAGCGAGGGAATGCTGCCTCCGTGATGGGAACCCTTCCGAAAGGCCCTAATTTAGGATTTTGGGTTATTTTTAGCTTTAATTTTTCTTATTTCTGTAAATTTAAATGCTATTTGTAGTTTATTTTTAATATTTTAACTTGTTCTTTTCTGAATAAAAATGTCTTCAGTTTGTAGAGATCTTCAATATCTATATATTGAATGGTGTTTAAATAACTACCTAATCCCTATCGAAAAGATTTCTAAAAATCGTTGTTTTGTGGTATACCGTCTGTACATAAGTCTGTAAAGATATACATCTTTGGACCCCCCGTTCCTTTTTTTGAACTTTTCTTTCTATGTACAGACACGCCGGGTTCTGCTCTTTTATTATAGTATAGAAGATATGGATGTCCAATTTATCCTCTTGATTTTGCATCCGACTCGATATCAGGTTTAGGTTAGTAACTAATTAAATGTTTATTCATACAATACCTACACGTTGGCCGATAAGGAACACGTTGCTCAAGGTAAATGGTCCGAGATAAATAAATTACGAGAAGATATAATATGTTCTAAAGAATGTTAATTGCGGCCATGTTTTTTTAATCTTATACTTTAAACGAACTTATCTGCGAAGTAATTCAAAGATGTGTGTGAAGTCCCCGATCCGCGCTGGGCCCGCGTGGGGACTATAGCCCAATCTTCTCGTGATGAGAGGAGGCCTGTGCCCAGCAGTGGGACGCAAATAGGCAGTAGTAGTAGTGTAGTAGTAAACGCACTAAACTTGTATATTTCTTTCTTTCTTAAGACGCTGACAAGAGCTAATGACCTTGAGCAATCGAGGCAGGCAACTGTCTCAGCGGACAATGTCTGTGTGCATTGGAGGGAGCGAGAAGCATGACCGCGGAATGTGGGTGGTATACTTAGAAAATAAGAAAAATGAAGATTATAGAACCGTTTAAATGGGATTAGAAGACGCAACTTCGCGATGTTTTTCATCGAAATAATTTCATGTAATCCTTTTCATGAAACAGCAAGTTTTTTAAGTAAGTGTATAGGTAATTAATCCCTACTTAATATTATAAATGCGAAAGTAACTCTGTCTGTCTGTTACCTCTTCACGCTTCAACCGCTGGACCGATTGAGATGAAATTTGGCATGGAGATAGTTGGGGCCCCGGGAAAGTATATAGGCTACTTTTTATCCCGGGAAAAGGGCATAGTTCCCGCGGGAGCGCGATAGCCAAATTCCACGCGGGCGAAATCGCGAGCAGAAGCTAGTATTAACATATATTTTTCACTTCTCATGCTCTTAAAATGTTACTTTAGTCTCTGCACATCGGGACTAAAGCTCTTTTTTAGTCTCTAGGGACTAAAGTAAAATTTTTTTAATTGACATTGGAAACCCGCCTAAACAGCCAACCACAGAGTTTGTGAAAGGAGGATTATCCCCATTTCCAGTGAACCTAGACAATTTCTAGGGCGTGAAAAAAAGATTTAATTTCGTGAAACACGATTTAATGATTACGAATACCTATGAATCTTGTTTTATTTAAAGTGAATTCATTTATTAATAATGCATGACCCAATTAGTTTTAAAATATATTCATAGTTTTCAAGTTTCAATCTGTTGGCTAAATATCATTCAAAACGTCACGTGATAAAAATCAGGTCAAGTGCGAGTTGGACTCGCGCACCGACGGTTCCGTACCTACAAACTTGATGATGCAAATTTAACAATACAAACTTATTATTTGCGGTTGGTGAAGTAGACACGGCTACTGCGCCAACCGCAAATGATTAGTTTGTATTAGTAAATTGTCTTTTTTTGCACCAAAATATATAATATTTACGGTTATCAGATTTATTCCTGTATGTGTGCTGTAAGACCTTGCTTCTGGCCAAATTTCATGATTCTAGGTCATCGGGAAGTAGCCGGTTATCTACTTTGTTATAATAAATATCGTAATTTTGTATAGAACTTCGTTTTTTTTTCCTCGCATTCGAAGTGAAAAGCAAAGTGTTTAACGCGTGACTAAACAACCATAATGACACTCGAACTATAGCCACCCTCGCTCTGCTCGGGTGGCTAAACATCTCGTGTCATAATGGCTTGTTTTAGTCCCTTGATAAACAATCTACTATTACTCGCCTTACAAAATGAAAGTTTTCGTTTAAATACTGTTTAAAGAAAGCCAATTTAAGTCTTGTCAGCGAATTTAATTTATTTATTTAGTACCTGGGCGAGCAAACTTTGCTCGGGTGAGCTAAAACCGTGTTTTTTCAGGCATGAGACCTAGATCGAATTGTCGCCCCCGAAAACTCCTAAGTTTACAAATTTCGTCCAAATCGTTAGAGCCGTTTCTGCATGAGACCGCTTGTATAAATAAATAAAGAAACAAATATTAACAAGACTAACTTCTTCGCGACTTTGTCCGCGTGGAAGTCGGTAAGAGCGGCACGGCACGTCTCGTCTCGCGTCTGTAACTTGAAAATTAAAAGAAACTATCAAGTCGAGTGGACTATTGAACGACACTGAATACAAAAGAACGATTTTTAGAAAAAAAAAACTGTATGTACACATTCCTAATGCATTCTGTGTAATTAGTTACTTTAAGAATAACTTTTTCTCAAACATGCTCGGAAATGTTCGTGTTACTTTCAAAAAAAGAAGACGCGAGGCTGTCCATTGCCGGCCTTGGCCAGCAAAAACATTATTGTCGTGTGTTTTTTTTTAATTCGCTTGATATTTGAGACACCTCTGTAGAGAAACTGAAAAATCCATGGAGGTGATAAGTACAACTTCCATGGCCAAATCATCCACGATCATGGAAGTAGTAAGTACTGATGTGGGGTAAGTGCGCCTAAATTTATTTCGCCGCTATGCCTTGTAAACAGCCAACTACTAGTTGAGTAATATTTATAGGTTTCGATATATTTATGTTAGGCGCACTTACCCCATCCTGGCGCACTTGCCCCGAAACTAACAAATCCATGGAGGTAATAAGTACAACTTCCATGGCCATATCATCCACGATCATGGAAGTAGTAAATACTGATGTGGGGTAAGTGCGCCTAAATTTATTTCGCCTCTGTGCCTTGTAAACAGCCAAATACTAGTTGAGTAATATTTATAGGTTTCGATATATTTATGTTAGGCGCACTTACCCCATCCTGGCGCACTTGCCCCGACTGACCTTACGTATTTCCTCGCTGTTTGAGAAAAGCATTATATATACCTCGGCCGCAATTGCGATTGCCGGACTCGTACTAATAGAAGGCTTCGCTTCGCTCAGCCTTCTAACTGACTCGTCCGGCAATGCGCTACGTGGCGGCCTCTGCAATAATGTACTATTTATTTAAATTCAAGTACAGTCAGCAGCAGAAGTAGATAAGCTGTCCAGGTGTTCAAAATGACCTACACACGACCTTATTCTTAAGACGTTAAGGGCGTGTGTAGGTCATTTTGAACACCTGGACAGCTTATCTACTTCTGCTGCTGACTGTACTTAAACATAAGTTTCGAAAATGTAGATTTATTTATTTTTACAAATTACCAACGTACCTATCGATTATTATTTATTTATTTAAACTTCATTGCACATACAAAATGTATACAATTGGCGGGCTAAATGCCTAAAGGCATTCTCTACCAGTCAACCATAAGGCCAAACAGAAAGAAAAAAGTAGGTGCATCAACATCAGAAAGAAACTACAGAAATACTAGGAAGATAACAAATAATTTCAAAAGAGGATAAATTTACATAAACATTCATGATTTTTTTATAAAAGATAAACATACATAAACTAATACATACATAAACCAGCCGCACGAAGCAAAGAAAAATATGAAGGATTCCAAATCTACACGACCTGCTCAAACAAATGCTTACGCAGCATTCGCTTGAAGGAGAGCTTGGATATTAATGTTATTATCGATAATTTTCATCTTGTAAGTTAGAGATCTTCTACTATCTAAAGTCCCGCGCCTTCACATTTCAAAACGCTTCAATGTATTTAAAAAGCACCACCAACACTCTCAACACAAGTGTGCGTGCTGAGACAGCCATCAACTATGCCTTGAGAGTGTTGGTGGTGCTTTTTAAATAATAATGAAAAAATTGAAGGGTTTTCAAATGTGAAAGCGCGGGACTTTAGATAGTAGAAGATCTCTACAATTTAATACATTTTTCATTTTCATTTAAAATGTATGTATGTATGTCCGGATTTTACTTGATAACACAGGGGCTATATTTGAAGTCTTAAATAAGGATCTGCCTGTTCCCTATAGCACCGCTCACGCGTCAAGTCAAGCTTTAAATCTAGCTGCTTAAAGTTCACGTGACGTGTGAGCGATCCTATAGGGAACAGGGGGATCTCTATTTTAAGACTTCGAATATAGCCGATCAACATTATACATTACCGAATTTCACGTGGACGAAGTCGCGGCGAGAATAGTCATTTTTGAAGGCTCATATCTTTGTTAATATTAAATTTATCAAAAAAAGGAAAAAATAGGAACCTAGAATTAGTGGTCGTAGATTTTTAGGAAAAAAATCGTGACGGTATTTGCTTTATCCAGGGAGGAAACAGGGGGCAGCGTTTGTATGGAAAAACGGCCGTTTCATGTCCTCTTAATATTTTCATTCATTTAATTACAAAGCTAATTGTTTTTATCTTTAGCCCACAAGCTATTCATCAAACCACTGGACCCAGTGAGTGGTCAGTGATTGATGCTATTGTCTCGGTATGACTAAATCTTATAAATCCCTTACCTACAAAGAGGACAATGGAAAATTTATTTTTTAAACTTATTCAGTGGGTTAAAAGTTTATTCAGAAAAGTATGGAGATAGTTGGAGTCCCGGGGAAGGAAATAGGCTACTTTTTATCCCGGAAAAACTCTCAGTAACCGGAAATGCGATAACTGAACACCACGCGGGCGAAGTCGTGGGAAGGAGCTTGTATTTCAAATGCGAAAGTAGCTCTGTCTGTCTGTTAGTTACCTCTACACCGTTCATCCACTGAATCGATTTGAATAAAAGGTAAATACCTAGTTGGATTTTTGAAAATTAAATCATTCATTCAGCAAATTGGCCACATAGAAAAATAATTTACCAGGGCTTCCTAGACCCATTACTCGAGAAGAAGCGCCGCAGCAAACTCAGCAGAAGGCCTTTTTTTCAAAAATTCCACATAAGGCGATAAAATACATAGTAACCCCCTCGGGAATGCGATAACCGAATTCCACTGGGAAGAAGTCGCGGGAAAATAAAGTAAATAAAAAAAGTACCTACTTAGCAAAGTTCAATTATAACACTGATAACAAGAACTCGTACCAAAACAACTTGCGCCGACATGCAAATAGATTGTACAATCCAAAACATTTACTTATCAATTGTAACCGGATTCCTAAATAACGCATTAGAAAACGATTGAGGAAAACGACAGGTTTTCCCTATACCGCGATTGTAACTTCGCGTATATAAGAGCTGTAACATCGTTCAAACAGCACACAACTCCTTTGCATCTCGAGATCACCGGTTGAACTCTCAAGAACTTACAGATCCAAGATGGCCGCAGTCAAGACGCTCTTAGTTCTGATGTTGGTGGCTCTGGTGTTCGCCAGCGCAGTGGCCGTTCACGTCGGCCCCTGTGACCAAGTTTGCAGCCGCATACCTGCCGAGAGAGACGAGTGCTGCCGAGCCCATGGATACCGAGGGCACTCCAGCTGCAATCGCGGTCGAATGAACTGCTACTAGCCCTGGCGGAACTACCCCTAGCGATTGCAATACCAAGGGGAACTACCCCTAGCCATTGCAATATCTAGTGAACGACTGGGCTCTTCCTGATATGCTTGTGATTTCGACTTGATGTTTTTGGAACTGATTGGCATTTGAAATAAACTAGATTATATTCGGCATTTCGTTGTTTTGTTGTACTTTTACGATTTGGTATTCACCTGACGAACAAGACCTAGCTTCGCCCTACCCGTTTTTGTTAGTGGTAGGACCTGGTGCTAGGTCCGTCCGGGGTGGTACCACCGTCTTTCCCCGCTAACCTGCCGCCAAATAGCAGTGCTCGCACTGTTGTGTTCCGGTAGAGGGTTAAGTTAAGGCAGCCGGTGAAATTTCTGGCACAGAGGCATTCCATATCAGGCCTCAGCTCAGGGTGGGCAACGCATTCGAGATCTTATGGTTTCTTAATGGGAATCATAGGATTTTGGTGTCCATGGGCCGCAGTGACCACTTACCATCAGGTGGGCTGTGCGCTCGTTTGCCTATACCATTGGTATAAAAAACCGGTTGCGGATTGGGGGCATTGGCGTATCTGTGGTTATTTTCCAGGGGGGCCTGGGGCTTTATTCGAAGTTTTAAACAGGGAAAGAGATTTTCCCAATGCCACAGAATAAGTAATAGTACTAACGTACAGAAGGCCGACTGCTAACAAAAAACCGGTTTTGTTGCACCGTACGCTCCCAAATTGGCCATCTTTTTCTATCACATGTAGCGCGCTCTTTCGGAGGCCACGCCCTAGCGCTAGGGCTGGCGCACTCGAGAACATATTAAATGATCCGGATAGTATTAGTATAGGTACAATTGAACACCACACAATCAAGGAACAGTAGACATTATGTAATTACACAAAAAGGTATGGCATACAGCAGGCGGTCTTATCGCTCAATAGCGATCTCTACCAGACAACCTTTGGATAGTGGAGATGAAGAAAAACAAACTAAGTTGTACATAGGTACATAGGTTAGGTAGAATAGTGTTATTAACAAAATATATTTAAGTTAAGTTAGTTATTCTTTTATTATTAAAAACACTCGTCTACACAGATGCTATAACGTAATTTACGATTAAGTTATCACATACTTTATCTGTCAATTTATGAATCTGCTAAATTCAAAATTAAGACACACAGTCACACAACTGCATTATCATAATATACTAGCCGTTGTCCGGGACTTCGTCCCGAGTACATAGACCCAATGATACTATACTGTACATGCATAGTTATTGTTAGTATTCTTATTGAAAAAATAAAAAATGGGTTGTCTTGAACGACCTCCGTACCAAATTTCATAATTTTACTCTTTACTAAATAATTACTTTTTACCAAATCATTTTACTGACTGTTGTTGTTAATACAACCCAATACAATACATGCAATACATTTTTTTTTACATAATTAAAAATTTCATAGCACCTTTGTCTCTTGCGTCGCGACGTACATGAGTTTACGCGCGCGCGTGCATTCGCTAGCAGTGCGCGGCAACCACTAATCATCACGCCACGGTGCGAAGCCGGCGGGTACTTGTATCGAGCGCGACGAAATCAAAGAGTGCGCCGCGCCTGCCAATGCCTGCGCTCACGCTTCACGGCGCACTTTAAGCCTATAGATTTAAAGTTCAATTCACGACGCGTGAGCGCAGGGATAGGGAATGTCTCTTTCCCCAATATTTAAAACTTCGAATAGAGACCCATGAAGAAAGTCAACACCTGTACAAGTGGGTGTTCGAATGTGTTGCGATTAAGTGTATTTTTTTACGCTAATTAAGTATGAGCCTTTCTTTATGTGGTGATACCCACCACAATAGCCTATTTGCGTCCCACTGCTGGGCACAGGCCTCCTCTCATCACGAGAGGGTTTGGGCTACAGTCCCCAACTCCCCACGCGGGCCCAGTGCGGATTGGGAACTTCACACGCGTCCTTGAATTACTTCGCAGATGCGTGCAGGTTTCCTCACGATGTTTTCCGTCACAGTGAATTCAAAATTCAAAATTGAATTTACACATAGGTACCTAAGTGAACTCAGAGGTGCGAGCAGGATTCGAACCTCCGACCCTTTGCATGTGAGGCGGAGGTAGAACCACTAGGCCACCACGGCTGTGTATGTTGCACATTTACAAATTACGTAAGTAATAATAAGTGTAAATATTATTTTGAATTATGATTTGGTTGGGGGCCTTGACAGACCTAGGCCACAAGCCATGATACAATAAATAACTTCGCCAGGTAGGCCACTCCGGTATTCCGTAGTCAAGGGCGGATCTAGGGGGGGTCATGGGGGTCATGACCCCCCCCCCCACCCTCGGCAGGACTAGGTCTACTGTTATTATGTATTTTTAACCCCTGGCGCGAAAAGGGGGGGGGGGGTTGTATGACGTGACCCCCCCTGAGTCGAAAGCTGGATCCGCCCTTGTCCGTAGTAGGTATAAATAACGAAAAAGCGGATAAGTGCGAGTCGGACTCACCCATGAAGGGTTCCGTAGCAGCAAGTAACAATAAAAGTTTTATTGTTACTTGACGAACGATTACGATTTATGACAAACCAATTTTTGGTGGAAGTTTGCATGGTAATGTACATCATATATTTCTTTTAGTTTAATCATTCTCTTATTTTAGAAGTTACAGGGGGGGGGGGGACGACGACACATTTTACCACTTTGGAAGTGTCACTCGCGCAAACTATTCAGTTTAGAAAAAAAATATATTAGAAACCTCAATATCAGACAGACCGACATGACGAATCCATAATGGTTCCATTTTTGCCATTTGGCTACAGAACCCTAAAAAGCTACTTTTGTCATAATTGTTTCCCTGAATGCGATCTCATTTAAAAAAAAATGGGATCTCTATCAAGGAAGCCATCAATAAATTGATTATTAATTAGAAATTAGATTTAGGTATGAGTTTGATAATGATACAAGTCGAGGTATATCTAAATAAGCATGTATCACCTTCGACTACATTGTCACTTACCATCAGGTGAGATCGTGGTCAAATGCTTGCTTATAGTAAATAAATATAATTTTTAATTGTATTTGTTTTTTATCATTTGTTTGGTTTCAATTTAGTTATTTATTCGAGAAATAAATTATTTGCTTACAATAAATAAATAAATACAAAACCTAAAAGGCTAATTACGAATAACTATAAAATAAAAAAATAAAAAAGTATTTTCAAATAAATTTCATTTTATTAACAATGTTACACCATCCCTATGCACTGTTACAACCAACTCTGGGGGTAGGGATTGTAACAAATTCCACTCTGTCTTTTTATCTTCTGTGAATCAAGTCAAAATGTGTGAATGATACGTCGGTTTTAAACCAGTGTCAAAGGTAGGTGAAAGACCAATCTATCATGTGTACCGACCGATAAGAATTTTCATATTCAAAAAGCACTGTAAGATATTACGAAATAATTGAAAATTGTTACGTTCGTCCCTCGTCTCCCCTATTAGGGTGGGTGAAGGCAGAAAATATTTCCTTCATTTTCGTTTTGTTGTTTTAATGCAATAAAGTGGCAACTCGACTTTGACGTACGGGCACACGGCGGACACGGCCTATAAAAGCACGAACACATCAGTAGCCATAAACAAAGAGAAGAAGAAGCACGAACACAATTCGAAAGAAGTGTCATTGTTTGCGTGCGAGGATGTCTATTGGTACACTTGTAAATGTGTGTGTACCAGTACGCGGGCCTACAATTCACTCTCCATTTCCGGATAAAACAAACGACACGCGACAGGAAGGCGAGTTTGGGCGCGAGTTGCACGCCGGCTAGATTCAGGCGGGTGATTCCGTTCCGTAGCCTTTCTGTACGTAGCACTATTAAATATTCTGTGACTACGTCAATTTTACACTACGCCTAACTCCGGCGCATCGCTTCTCTAGCACAGCTAGTTCTTGAAGTGACTGATCGGGGCTTAAACATCCGATCACCCTACAACACTACAATGACAACTCACATCGAAAGTATCTAAATATTGAAGAAAATGCATCAAACACCGGAAGACAAACATTCACTCAATACGCTTAAATACCTCCTTTCCATTACAAGAGAACCACAGACGAAGAATACACCTGCATTGCTGTCACAGATATTCGATTCTTATAAATTAAAAAAAAAACATCTAATCTACGCTCTACTCTCTACTGCGCTCCGATTTCAAAAGAAACATAGACAAGAAGAGCTACATTGCTGCCATAGATCATAGAAATTCAAGATGGTGGCGCTTCCCCTCCTTCTGGTCATCATTGTGAATTTGGTGGTGCAATCCAACGGAGAACTCCATATTTGCGACTGGTTCTGCAACTTCCCCTCTGGAATAAAGGACATATGCTGTAGAGCTGTTGGCTACCATGGTTTTCATGATTGTATAAATGGTAAAATGCTTTGTAGTATTTATTAAATAAAAATAAAATGAAATAAATGTAATAAATTATATATTCAACGGGGAAATGCTGGCAGCATCTTCGGTACCATGCCGCGGGGGCCGTTTTTAGATTATGTTTAATTTGTATATTGCGGTGGCGGGAACGCGGTGGATGCGAGTGGCACAGGACCGGTCTGAGTGGCGCGCCTTGGGGGAGGCCTATGTCCAGCAGTGGACGTCTTCAACTGAAATGATGATGATAGAATAGATAGTATAGATATATTTAAATTTGAATCTATACACGTGTCACGTGATACATATACCTATGCAACCATTAAGTCACTAGAGATATGGTACATTTGGTACAATAAGGCATCAATAGGAGATTTTTAGCCGAGGGTGAAAGACACGCTTTCCTTGAAAGGGTACCTGTATGTAAAGTCCCCAATCCGCACTGGGCCCACGTGGGGACTATAGCCCAAACCCTCTCGTGATGAGAGGAGGCCTGTGCACAGCAGTGGGACGCAAATAGGCTGTAGTAGTTGTAGAGCTAACTGAGCTAAGTACCTATGCCTCTTTATCTAACCTCATAGCGAGAGATAAAGACAAAAGAAGCCTCGGGTGACATTATTCGCTCCAGATGCTGTCGCCATGGGGTGCTTTATTTTATTTATTTAAACTTTATTGCACATAAAGAAAACTTAGTGTACAAAAGGCGGACTTAATGCCTTGAGGCATTCTCTACCAGTCAACCTTTAGGCAAAGCAGAAAATGGTTAGGGGCGGTACCTACTTACATAAAATAAACATACTTAAACTAAATACATCTACATATACTTACACTAATAAGACATGGAAATAAATAAATAATATATATATATATATAATTGCTACACAATGTATCCAAATTATTCTAGAATTACTATTTACACGGAATGTTTATTATCTGCTTCGCTTTAGTATGGCGAAATATTAATACCTAATAATGCATTTAGAAGCACAAGACCGGTCTGAGTGGCGAGCCTTGGGGGAGGCCTATGTCCAGCAGTGGACGTCTATCGGCTGAAATGATGATGATGATGAATGCATTTAGAACTAGATATATCGTATATTGTGATTGTTACTGTGACTAAGTAATATGACTAATGACTCGTATCTTATCATTCTTTGTCCATGATGTGGGTTGAGAAATGATATTGCTCGGGCCAACGCTCCGTCCGCCCGCTTACACCATCTGTAGATATGAAATACATAAGCTTTATGAATCCTCTGTGGATTTCCAAGTGTCCCAGGTGTACCTGTTAAATAGCACACACACACATCCTATACATCTTAATTTAATATTATACATTTCATTAGATCGGTCCCGCGCCTCCCGCATGCAGTGGTTACCCGCGGCCTTCACCGAACATCGACGAAATTCTACGACTCACCGAAATGTATTTATTGCTAGGAATTAAATTGTAGGGCCCGAAGAATTGCGAGCCTTAAGTGGCAGTGGGCGGGGCACATTGCTCGCAGGACTGATGGCCGATGGGGCCGGAAAGTTCTCGAGTGGCGCCCGCGAACCGGGAGACGAGCTGTCGGTAGGCCTCCAACAAGATGGAGCGACGACCTCGTGAAGGTCGCGGGAAACCGGTGGAAGCAAGTAGCACAAGACCGGTCTGAGTGGCGAGCCTTGGGGGAGGCCTATGTCCAGCAGTGGACGTCTTTCGGCTGAAATGATGATGATGATGATGAAATTGTAGGGACTATTCGGACTCAGCAGATTCCAATGCAATCGCACTGGGATATGAGATGACGTAGCATTCACCCCGCCACGTCTCCAGTAGCGTTCCCACGCCAAAGCGACTGTATTTAGAGATGAAAACTTGTCAGCTCAATCGGGAATAAAAAACACGGAATTAAAAAGTACGCATCGTTTTATCGTTACCAAGAGTATCCCTAAATAAACAAAAAAAAAAAAAAAAAAAGTACAGTTGACTTGTTTATTTTTTAAATATCCGTCACTATAATTAGATGACGTATCTTCCATAGATCACGACACTCTATATAGGCCCCACAGACAAAAATGTAATAAAAAATGGTATGCAATTGGCTATGGGTGAAAAATGACAATGTGCTCGATTATTTTTTTATGGATAGGAATAACCTTCCGTATCAAGAGAAAAAAAACTCAGAATTTAAAATCAATAATGTCAATAGTGTCAACACTTTTTTTCAAGAAGTAGTGCTGCATACTTGGACCAAGGAAACACCTTTATTTCAATCGTCATAACGCAAAACCAATTTTATTTTTTACGCATAATCTACGGCACGGAAAATTCTGAGATTTTTTTCTCTGGATACGGAAGGTTATTCCTATCCTTAAAAAAAAAAATCGAGCACATTGTCATTTTTCACCCATAGCCAATTGTCCAGTGGGACCCCAGCAGTTAACACACAAGCCCTGGCGCACTGCTCTATGGTACATACTAGATGAGTCGCATTTTCCAGCAAAATCTTGTGTTGACACACTGGCCAGTAACATGGAAAGAATTAAAAACTTCAAAGCGGCCATCTTGAATTTTCCAACGATCGACGTGTCAACGTTAAGTTAACTGTGGCATTGTGATGGCGGCAAGGTATACCTACTGCAAACTTGAATGCTAGGTTTTCAGGTTTCCGTAATTTTCGTTTTTGATATGTTAGGGCACGCATTTCAGAGGAAATGTGGGCATTACTTTATAAAAAAACTTGTTTGAGAACATTTTCATTGAGGAAATCATAAAATGATACTAAGAATGCATCGACGGAAATATCTAACGGGTAGGTAGGTATTGGAACTCTATAGTTTATAGTGAATGTTCCAGTGCCTCGGACAAGATCCCGTGCATTTCTGAGAAGAAGCGCCGCATCAAACTCGGAAGGTTTTTTACGATTTACGTACAATAATATTTAGATACCACTTAGATACAGAAATAAGAAAAATTAAAGCTAAAAAAGAGTAACCTAAAAACCTAAATTAGGGCCTTTAGGAAGGGTTCCTATTAGATAATTATTAATAAGATGCACGATATTTCTTCATCACATGTATATTTTAAGTGACAGGTAAAGTTAGTCAACAACGGTATCTAAGTAACCAGGCTAGTCTATGACACACCTCCGCCGTGATTCCTTGAAATCCCTGGAGCAGGGAGCAGCTGATCCAAGTGGCGGAGCCAAACGCGCCCGTCATCGGTTGCGATCTCGTAATGCAGATTTCCGAGACGGCGGGTTACGGTGCCGAACTCCCACTTCTTGCCGGTAACTGAGTAGTTTCGTGCCTGGACTCGACTGCCTGTCTCGAACCGTCTGACTTCCGAATCTGGCTGTGGAATCTGCTTCGGAGGCGCTCGTACCTTTGCCATTAGCCTTGTTCTTATTTCTCTGCCGAACATAAGCATGTAGGGCGAATCTCCCGAGCTGACTGGTGTAGCACGAAGTAAAGCCTTGACTGTTCGGACTTTCTGTAACATGCCGCCACTCTCCCATCACTCCCATGCACGATATTTCTTCATCACATGTATATTGTGACAGGTAAAGTTAGTCAACAACGGTATCTAAGTAACCAGGCTAGTCTATGACAGTTCCCATCACGCAGGCAGCATTCCCTCGCTGTATGGCAATAGCCAGTCTTTGCGCTAAATTTAAATGCTATTTGTAGTTTATTTTTAATATTTTAACTTGTTATTTTCTTAGATACATTAACGTGGTCACAGTACCTACCCGTTTCAACATTGCACGTCTCTCCTGAAATGAAACCCTTTTAAATAGGTAAATAAATATCTTGGGACATTTCACACATATTGACCTAGCCCCAAACTAAGCGACGCTTGTGTTATGGGTGCTAGACAACGATATAAATACTTATATAGAGAAATAAATATCCATGACTCGGGTACAAACATTCGTGCTCATCCATTGCTTATCACACACAGTTTGCCCCTAGCAGGATTCGAACCCGAGACCGTCGGAACAGTGGGCAACGTTACTATCTTCAACTGAGCCAAACCGTCCTTGCGAATATCACTCTCTTTTCAGTTAGGCAATTATGAGTCCCCCAGTACGCAGGGCGTTTCTCAACTTTTCATACAAACGTATTTTCGCTTTTATTCCCAGATTATTAAACAGATTGACTCGAAACTCGGTACACATAACAAAATCATTATTGAGAGTGTCCGAAATCAGTAAATGTCGTTGTAAAATAAAACATAATTAAATTACAGCTTGTAAAGGTCGCGGGAACGCGGTGGATGCGAGTGGCACAGGACCGGTCTGAGTGGCGTGCCTTGGGGGATGCCTATGTCCAGCAGTGGACATCTGTCGGCTGAAATGATGCTGATGATAATGATGAAATTACAGCCAAAAAACTAAATTTTGAAGTTTGTATGGAGGAAACTAAAATGGTTCTAGTTTCTTTGTTAATCAATTTATTACAACCTAATCCACTATACTTGTAAATTTTGGTGCCAATCTGATAAAATTAAATTAAAATCTTTATTGCAGTAATATGGTTATAAAATACAGATGGTCCAATTTTAGGAATTCCACATATGACAGGTAGTGGCCTTACTTGGGCAGTACAATTTTTATTAATTAGGTAATATTTTTACTGAAAAAAGTCTACCAACTATAGCACGTGGGGTATAGTTGAATAGGTATTTATAAATCATAATTAGGTTTCATGAATTGATTATCAGTTAAGAGAACCTCTTATGTTTTATAACGGTGTAAAGTTGGCTTACCAACAATTTTCGCTTAAACTTTATCCAAATCTGTGCTTGTGAACTGTAACTTGAACTAAAAGGTGTAAAATAAAAAAGTCAGCTAAAAACAAAAAACAGACTGCGTAAAAAATTAAAAAGAACAACACCAGTTAGTACTTGGTTGTTAGTCGCCGCTAAGCCAAACGATTTCTACAGTCCCATTCAAAACTTAGATAACCTAACTGGTCTTGATTTTTACGTTGTCTGGTTTTTCCATAATACTTGTGGAGATAGTGAATAGTTACTTTCGGGTTTGAGAAATCCCATATCCATATTACGAATCCGAAGAAGGCCCCTGCTTGTAAGGTACCTATGCTTATTCATACGCAGGTAACTTATTGTTCAGTCAAATATAAAAACCACAATTTTCCTGTTTACTATCTGGTCTACTTAAGAAAGTCACGCCACTAAACCTTAAAGGAATGAACAAACGAGGATAAATCAACATAAAGAATAAATTAGTGGTCGGGTTTCCCCGAAGATACTATAAAAGCGTAAGTCACTATGCTCCACATTGTTATAACTTGACGTTCCGCCTAACCTGTCACACGTTACGTGTTTAATCTGTGGTAGAAATTCAAAATGGCCGCCATGAAAATCACCTTGATTCTTTTGGTAGTTGCGTGTGCTCTGATAGCGAATACAGAAGCTATCAACAATTGGGTGCGGGTACCTCCGTGTGACCAAGTTTGCCGCAGAAGCAATCCTGAAAAAGACGAATGCTGTAGAGCGCACGGTCATGCTTTTCATGCCAACTGTCATGGAGGGATGAACTGCTATAGACGCTAGATCTAAATCATAGTTTTCACGTCGTCATTGCACTGTCACTTTCTATGCAATCGGAGAGAAAGGGACCAACAACAATAACAACTACAATACTTGCTGTAATTAACATAAAGAATTAATCTACATTTAAACCTGGATCTTCGTCAGTATTTTAGATAAAAGGAATGAGAGATGACATACGAAGAGCTTCTGATATTTTATCACCTTTGTAACTACCTAAATAATTAATATTGTGGTTCTAGATTTCTTCGCCTTTTAATTTTTTTTGTCAATTTTTTAGATATGATATGGTTACTTTCAATAAATACTTATATCTAATATTTTTTTGTCATTTGCCTTTACTTTGTTGGTTGTGGTAACTTGGTATATGGCGCCAGCCTGCGGGCAGCGTCCGTATGTACGTTACCTAATAATTTATACCCACTTTATAGAGTCACTCTAGGAGGGCCTCTAGGTAGGTACACATTTTAATTATTACTTACTAGCTGGTGCCCGCGACTTCGTCCAAGTCCAGTCCGTTGAAAATTAAAAATAATCCTTCAATAGCGTGCCTCTCGGAGGCCAGAGAGGCCTGGTATGCTCCATGTTCCGGGGGAGGAGTTGCCTTCCAACAGGCAAGGGATAATCCGCGACTTTTGGCAACGCACGCTTCCTTATTGAATAATAGTCTGGACGATTCAGACCGAGCTCGAGTTTCAGCCGTGTCCTCCAACGAGACAGGTCATTGGCTACGCACACTTCCTTCCCGCAACTGAGGGACGGTCCTTGATCCGAGTAGTTTGCGGATTGCCACCTGCCTACATCTCGGTTCAATGATCTGCGTCCCTCACCGTGTACACGCGACAAAGATGTCGATCAACTGGGTCGACACGGGCTCTCTTGCTACAGGAGCGCCGGCCGCTTGTTTCGTCACGGCACCATCAACGATCTGATCCACCGATCGCTTGCCACAGCCTCTCTACCGGCGGTCCTCGAGCCTGTGGGACTGGCCAGAGACGACGGCAAGCGCCCAGACGGGGTCACCTTGGTGCCTTGGAAATTGGGGAGAGCATTGGTGTGGGACGTAACGTGTGTCGACACGTTCGCTGCGTCTCACATTAATGCCACCCGGTCAAGCCGGCGCTGCTGCTGGCCAGGCCCAGAGCCTCAAACGCCGAAAGTATTCATGCATAATCAATGAATACGAATTTGCGGCTCTCGCGGTTGAGACTCTGGGTCCCTGGTCGGCAGACATGAAAGCTTTCATGAGGGTGTTGTCGGCCCACTTGATCAACAAACCCGGCGACCCAAGCCAAGGGCTGGCGCTTACTTCTCGCAAAGGATTTCGTTAACAATCCAGAGAGGTAACGCCGCCAGCGTTATGGGCACCATGCCGCAAAATGAATTTTTGGAAGGGGTGTTTTTTCTATAGTTTTCTTTTAACGTATTTATTCAATTGTTTACATTTCATGAGTCTTATTATAATTAGTTTATTTATTATTAATAAAAAAAAATGTTTAATGTTCTTCCATATTAGGTAAGTAAATGTATGTTTTCATTTCGGTAGATTAAACAATCCTTCAATAATAATATAATATTGTTTCAGAGTTCCGTGCCTCAAAAAGAAAATACGGGACTCGTGATGTAAGTCTGGACCGATTGAGGCTTGATCAATATGTGTGAAATGTCCCAAGATATTTATTTATTTAAAAGAGTTTCATTTCAGGAGAGACGTGAAATGTTGAAACGGGTACTGTGACCACCTTCATGTTTCTAAGTGGTATCTAAATATCATTGTCTTATTATTGTACGTAAATCGTAAAAAAACCTTCAGAGTTTGATGCGGCGCTTCTTCTCAGAAATGCACGGGATCACTGAGGCACTGGAACATTTACAATAAACTATAGAGTTCCAATACCTACCTACCCGTTACATATTTCCGTCGATGCATTTCTTGTTCAAGTATCATTTTATGATTTCCTCAATGAAAATGTTCTCAAACAAGTTTTTTTATCAAGGCCCACATTTCCTCTGTAATGCGTACCCTAACCTACCAAAAAAGAAAAATACGGAACGTTCTCATTGCATCCTGGAACTGCACAGCGCTGCATTTTTGAATAATTTAAGTAAAACCAATAACAACAAATATTTCTCTATGTAATTGACAGATGGTTTGGGTCAAGAGATTGCAGCGCTCCTAGTGGCCAAATTATGCAGATTTCTTGTCTATTATTTCCTAGCAACCTAATACATAGGTAAATACCTTGTAAATACATTTCGTTGAATCGTAGAATTTCGTCGTTGTTCGGTAAAGATCGCGGGTATCCGCTGCATGCGGCAGGCACGGGACCGATCTAATGAAATGTATGTGTCCAGCAGTTGACATTGTTCCGTAGATTTTAATGCTAATCGATCTGTCGTATCACTAACCGTTCGGTGTAGGAAAAGATCGCGAGGAAACCGCCCATCACCAAATGCTAAATGTGTGAAGTTCGCATGGGGCTATTCGCTGTGTGCAAAGACAGTGGTGGGGGCACGAAAACGATCGCAGCGAGTCAGACGGCCAAATATGAAATTTCTGACTGACACCAGTGAAGTGAACTGTCACTGCTCCGTATTTAGGTTATTTATTGAGGTTAGATAAAGAGACTACAAGCCTTTTAAAGTCACAAACGTTTTCGTCAGAGTTAGTTCCAGTTATTAGATGGTCCATAGTCCGTCGACCAAAGAGAATAGTTGCATATTGAGCCTCCGAATTCGCATCCGCTAGTAGGCGGTGCTGTCGTCGTGCACACTGCCAATAAGGCTTTTATCGTGAGATCACCCATGTTGTTAGTGGTAGGGCCTAGTGCTAGGTCCGTCCGGGGTAGTACCACCGTCTTTCCCCACTAACCTGCCGCCAAAGCAGTGCTCGCACTGTTGTGTTCCGGTAGGGGGTTAAGGCAGCCGGTGAAATTACTGGCACAGAGGCATTCCATCTTAGGCCTCAGGGTAGGCAACGCATTCGAGATCTTATAGTTTCTTAATCATAGGATTTCGGTGGCCGCAGTGACCACTTAGCATCAGGTGGGCTGTGCGCTCGTGTTCCCTATATCATAAGTATAAAAAAAACAGCAGGGGGTGTAAAAATGGGTCGGTTGTGTGCCGTTATCATACATGAGGATAAGTATCATTTCAAAGCATTTTCCTCAAAATTTACATACTTATTTGTATTCCGCTACCTGCCGACCGTATTTAATTAAACATATAAATACAGCAAGATAATGCTGGCTTCAAGAGTGATGCACTTGAGACATTTGTAAATTGTTTTTTCTATTTTTTAGGGTTCCGAAGTCCACAAGGAACCCTTATAGTTTCGCCATGTCCGTCCGTCCGTCTGTCCGCACTATTGCTCGGAGATGCTTAGGTCTAGAGAGCTGTAATTTGGCATGAATATGCATATTAGTTACGCTGATAAAGTGGTACAATAAAATTTTGAAATATATTTTCTTATAGGGTACCTCCCCTACTCGTAAAGTGGGGATGTTTTTTTTTTTCTTGCGTACCCCATGGTGCGGCACATCGTTGAATAGGTCTTAAAAAAATATTGTGGATTTGATAAAACCATTTTTTGATTAATTGATGCGTTTGTGAAATATTAAGCTTTAAAGTGCTATTTTTTGTTAGGGTCACGTGTCTTCCCCCCCTGCCAGCTAAATGGTGGTATTTGGATGGCTGAAAAAAATCACGGTTGTGGCATATATAACGTAGTTGAAAGGAAAACTATCAGAGCTAAGTAGGCTATACAAACTTACAAGTAATAGTCGACCAACTTATGATGATGATTTTTCTCGAGCGGCAGGGGCGTCGGGCGGGCACGTCATACTCGTACAAGTGGTATGACGTGCGCTAGCTAGATGCTAATAAGCCTTAGAAAGGTACTGTGGGCATCGTCAACTTCGGAACCCTATACTTTGCGCGTGGCCCGACACGCACTTGGCCGGTTTTTATTATACCAATGGTATAGGCAAACGAGCGCACCGCCCACCTGATGGTAAGTGTGGTCACTGCGGCCCATGGACACCGAAACCCTATGATCCCTGATTAAGAAACCATAAGATCTCGAATGCGTTGCCTACCCTGAGGCCTAATATGGAATGCCTCTGTGCCAGAAATTTCACAGACTACCTTAACCCCCTACCGGAACACAACAGTGCGAGCACTGTTATTTGGCGGCAGGTTAGCGGGGAAAGACGGTGGTACTACCCCGGACAGACCTAGCACTAGGTCCTACCACTGAAGTCGCGGGCAGAAGCTAGTACTTCTATTACTATAATCATCCATAATAATATGTATGGTATAATCAGGTGAGCAAATTCGGAGTCTACTCGGGACGAAGTCGTGGGCAACGGCCAATAGCTTGTACAGTCGAGTTCTCCAATAAATACACACTTTTACACCTTGCTCCCTTGTAATAAGGTCCAAAAGTGATCATACATTAATGAACTCGACTGTACAAATAAAACAAAACAATTAGGAAACTCACAATAATTGAGACTTTAATTTCAGAATATAAATGCTTTTGAGACCAAAACACATGGGGAACAATTTCGCCGAAGAACAATACCACCTAAAAATAACTTCATTAATTGATTTATTTTGTTACGTGGTTACAATAGGGATGACGACAACTTTTTTCCTTAGTCAATCAGGAAGATTATTGAAAAGTATTGGACACGTATTTTTTCTTTTTTCACGTAATCAAACTTATACGGAGATATATTGAGTTGAAATGTCGCGTGACGTCACGGTTAGGTACGATTTATACCTAACGGTGACGTAGTTAGCCCCCACTCTCCAACTTTAATGCGTTTTAACTTGGTCATTCTTTGTTAATTTGATAAAATAAAAAATACGTGTCTAATATTTTTTTACGGGCAAAGATCCTAGATATAGAGTAAGAAATAAATTATGAATTATTATAACAACTATTATAGTTCTTGTGCTTTTTATATTATAAATGTATTAATATGCATGTGTTTTCTTTGAAAGCTGCCCACAAGATCTTCTATATTATTTATATTAATATAATGAACGCTATTTTTATTATAAAAATATCATCCAACTTTAAATAATTAGCAGATAAACGAAGAATCATTTCTTAATATAAATGTTTTAATTATACGAATTTACCATCTGATATTTCTTGCTTGATCACTAATTTATTACAAATGAGAAAGGCCTACATTTAAGTATCTAAATATATAAAACTCAAAGGTGACTGACTGACTGACATAGTGATCTATCAACGCACAGCCCAAGCCACTGGACGGATCGGGCTGAAATTTGGCATGCAGGTAGATGTTATGACGTAGGCATCCGCTAAGAAAGGATTTTGCGAAATTCCCACGGGAACGGGAAAAAACGGGATTTTACATTTAATATTTCTGCGCATACGAAGTTGCGGGAAAAAGCTAGTCTATTATAAAGTTTAACTTAATATAAATTCATTTTACTGTAAATTCTTTGCAAACTTAAACTTTACACTGTTTTTACATGCAAATAGTTCCAATCTAATTACAATTGCAACTGAATCTTTGTAAACCAAAAGAAAAACATTCAAATCGCCAAGGTTTTTCTCAAGGTCCATATTCCTAGCAGCTAGGGATCTTCTACTATCTAAAGTCCCGCGCCTTCATATTTCAAAACGCTTAATTTTTTTCATTATTATTTAAAAAGCACCACCAACACTCTCAACGCATAATTGATGGCTGTCTCAGCGCGCACACATGTGTTGAGAGTGTTGGTGGTGTGTTTTTAGGGTTCCGAAGTCGACAAGGAACCCTTATAGTTTTGCCATGTCCGTCCGTCCGTCCGTCTGTCCGCACTATTGCTCGGAGATGCTTAGTTCTAGAAAGCTGTAATTTGGCATGAATATACATATTAGTTACGCCGACAAAGTGGTACAATAAAATTTTGAAATATATTTTTTTATAGGGTACTTCCCCTACTCGTTAAGTGGGGATGAATTTTTAAAGAAGAATATTAAGTGCTATTTTTTGTTAGAGTCACGTGTCCCCCCCCCCCCTGCCAGCTAAATGGTGGTATTTGGATGGCTGAAAAAAATCACGGTTGTGGCATATATAACGTAGTTGAAAGGAAAACTATCACAGCTAAGTAGGCTGTACAAACTTACGAGTGATAGTCGACCAACTTATGAAATGATTAAAAAACCAATGATTTGTCTCCAGCGGCAGGGGCGTCGGGCGGGCACGTCATACCACGGGCTAGCTAGATGCTAATAAGTCTTAGAAAGGTACTGTGGGCATCGTCAACTTCGGAACCCTATACTTTGCGCGTGGCCCGACACGCACTTGGCCGGTTTTTTAAATACATTGCAGCGTTTTGAAATGTGAAGGCGCGGGACTTTAGATAGTAGAAGATCTCTATATCATTTATAACTCTAACGCAATAGATTATTCAAAAACAAGGGAGGCACTAGCATATGAAACCGACGAGTCTTGGGGAGTCATACATTGCGATGATTGTGCATACTTTAAGAATTTCATTGACATCTTCGGGGCGTTGCTTGAACTAGACAGCTTTGATATGGCCTGAAAAAAATATAATTTTAATATAGACGTAAATACGTAATATAGACCGGGTCTAACGTACACGTAATATGTCCCCACTTCCACGGTGTCCAATCCAAAGTTCTGTCACCGAGCGTGCGTGACAATAAGCGTTTTTAAACAAACTTTTTTCGAAACTGTTTCTCAGTATCTAAAAACTCGTCTCGTTGTTGAAAAAATGTAACCCAGCTTTAGTGTCACGATATAAGTTTAACTTTGCATTGGACACCAATGAAGTGGGGAAACATGACATGTATCTACGTTAGGCCGGGTCCATACGAAGTATTATTTATGTCTATGAATTTTAATAATTTGTCTACAGGCATCGGCGCGGAATTCGATGCGCAGAAGTCGAAAATAAGGTCTCATCGGTAGAGGGGCGCGGGACGCGGCGGGCGCTGTGCCGTGCGCGCACGCTTATTGGCCCTTCAGTCGTAAACATGCGCAGAAATCAACTCAACGCTCAAGATTCGTGTTGCGACCAGTATACCTACTACTACAGCCTATTTACGTCTCACTGCTGAGCACAGGCCTCCCCTATCATAAGAGGGTTTGGGCTATAGTCCCCACGCGGACCCAGTGCGGATTGGGGACTTCACACACATTGAATTACTTCGCAGATGCGTGCAGGTTTCCTCACGATGTTTTCCTTCACTGAAAAGCTAATGGTAAATTCAAATTGAATTTCGCACGTCAGTAAACTTAGAAGTGCGAGCCGGAATCGAAGCCCGATCCTCGGCATGAGAGGCGGTAGGTCGAACCACTAGGCCACCGCGACTTTTTTTACCACCACTTTTTTTGTCCAGTATACCTAACTATAATTTCTTACTTCAACCGTCTTCCATTATATATTTTAGTTTTTTTTACCTGTAGCAACACTCCGATAGGATGGCGCCCGCATATAGTGTTGCCATACTTATTGAGGTATTCCGTGAACGACCTAGGATCCATAGATTCTATGATATCCATGCCCTGCAACAAAAAAGGTTTAGAAAATCGTTGATTTAAAAAACAAACGACAGAGAGACAAATAAATTTAGAATTATTTAAAGAAAAGTTTGCCTGTTTGTCCAGCTACACATAAGTCTCTTAACGTGCCTGTCTAGGAACCGCCCCAAGTGGTACATGTACCAGTTTGTATATTTTAATTAATAACCTGTTTGCCGAAGCACTCGCTGTTTTGGTAGATATGGCGCCATGCACCGCAAGTGTACCGGAGCCACCCCAAGTGGTACATGTACCAGTTGTATATTTCTATTTTATCACCTGTTTGTCAAGCCACTCGGTGCTTTGATAGAAGGCGCCACGCGCCGCACCAAGCGTACCAGAGCCACCGAAAGTGGTACATGTACCACTTTGTATATTTCTATTTATCACCTGTTTGTCGAGCCACTCGGTGCTTTGGTAGAAGGCGCCACGCGCCGCACCAGGTGTACCGGAACCACCCCAAGTGGTACATGTACCACTTTGTATATTTTTATTAATCACCTGTTTGTCGAGCCACTCGATGCTCTGGTAGATGGCGCCACGGGATGAATCGCGCCACGTGTACCGGAAGCGACTGCCCCAGTGGCAGAAGTCCGACGATATAACGAAGAGGTTTTGCGGGTCCGCGAGGTAGGGCGCTAAGATTGCGCCGTATCTGAAAAGAAAAAGAAACAAATTATAAAAATAAAGAGCATACGAAATTATGTTTTTTCAAAAATAAAATTTTGGGACTCGCTTTTATTGCTGACTGTACTTTTCTTTGTAAATCCTTCATCTACCCTTCAAGACGAATCAAACGAGTTTATGTAGTTTTATTACGGAGTTCCTACGGCCACCTTCCAGCTCCATCATCAGATCAGCTCCACGTCATCATAATATTGCATTGTCACGCGATTTACATATTCGTGCAAAATTTCAGCTCAATCGGAAATCGGAAAGTGGGTCAAATTTAACTTGCAAGATTCCATTACATAGTTACATACAGGTCGACCTAATAAAAGCGTGTTAAATACAAAAGGTATGGCATACAGCAGGCTGTCTTATCGCTTAATAGCGATCTCTTCCAGAGTATTTTTCATGTCATAATTTGAAAGGAAGAAATCAAACTGAATCTTCGTCAATTGGATCTTTCTCCGTAGAGATCTTCTACTATCTAAAGTCCCGCGCCTTCACATTTCAAAATGCTTCAATGTATTTAAAAAGCACCACCAACACTCTCAATACATGTGTACGTGCTAAAACAGCCATCAACTATGCGTTGAGAGAGTTGGTGGTGCTTTTTAAATAATAATGAAAAAATTGAAGCGTTTTGAAATGTGAAGGCGCGGGACTTTAGATAGTAGAAGATCTCTACTTATTTCTGGATTTAATTTGTATTACCATCCATAGAAAAAGTAAGGTTCCGAAACCTAGAATGACATGCTTCACACAAGTCAGCGTACGCCCGAAATAAGAGTTAAGAGGGTTTACTCCGAAAGTTGGCAACGTCGCAAATAGCTGTCAAATATTTCGTTGTTTTCATTAATTTCTGAATATTACTGAATGAAATCATGAATTCTTGTTCTATGGTTGAATAAAACATTAAGTATGGATTACAATAATTATCCTAGGAACACGAAATATTTAGGATTATGGAAGTACTATCTTTTGCAAAGTTTCCATCGCATTTTCCTGGCATTTTAATGTAATCTTATCATTTGAATGCCTAACCAACAAATATATAAAACGAGACGCGTCATTCGACCATAGAATGAGAAGTTCTTTTTTAATTCAGCGATATTGAGAAATTAATAAAAACAGCGAAACATTTGACAGCTATATGCGACGTTGCCAACTTTCGGGATAAACACCTTAAATGCGATAATATACAGCCGTGGTGGCCTAGTGGTTCGACCTACCGCCTCTCATGCCGAGGGTCGGGGGTTCGATTCCGGCTCGCACCTCTGAGTTTACTTACGTGCGAAATTCAATTTGAATTTACCATGAGCTTTTCGGTGAAGGAAAACATCGCGAGGAAACCTGCACGCATCTGCGAAGTAATTCAAAGATGTGTGTGAAGTCCCCAATCCGCACTGGGCCCGCGTGGGGACTATAGCCCAAACCCTCTCATGATGAGGGGAGGCCTGTGCCCAGCAGTGGGACGCAAATAGGCTGTAGTAGTAGTAGTAGCGATAACAGATGTCGCTGCCTAGGCAGCCTGTATGAATATGAACATTTGTAACGGCCCCTGGATATTGCTCACATACAGAGCTCTTACGATGTAAGCCGCAATGAAGGAGATTGTCAGTCACTTATAATAGGGATGACGACAGGGTGAAGAAATCGAAATTCTAATTAGTCCGTCAGTCAGGCAATAAAAGAATATTAGACACGTCTTTTTTAGGGTTCCGAAGTCCACAAGGAACCCTTATAGTTTCGCCATGTCCGTCCGTCCGTCCGTCCGTCCGTCTGTCCGCACTATTGCTCGGAGATGCTTAGGTCTAGAGAGCTGTAATTTGGCATGAATATGCATATTAGTTACGCTGACAAAGTGGTACAATAAAATTTTGAAATATTTTTTTTTATAGGGTACCTCCCCTACTCGTAAAGTGGGGATGTATTTTTTTTTTCTTGCGTACCCCATGGTGCGGCATATCGTTGAATAGGTCTTAAAAAAATATTGTGGGTTTGTTGAAACCATTTTTTGATTTAGTGATGCGTTTGTGAAATATTAAGCTTTAAAGTGCTATTTTTTGTTAGTCACGTGTCCCCCCCCCCCCCCTGCCAGCTAAATGGTGGTATTTGGATGGCTGAAAAAAATCACGGTTGTGGCATATATAACGTAGTTGAAAGGAAAACTATCAGAGCTAAGTAGGCTGTACAAACTTACGAGTAATAGTCGACCAACTTATAATGATGATTTTTCTCGAGCGGCAGGGGCGTCGGGCGGGCACGTCATACCACAGGCTAGCTAGATGCTAATAAGTCTTAGAAAGGTACTGTGGGCATCCTCAACTTCGGAACCCTATAATTTGCGCGTGGCCCGACACGCACTTGGCCGGTTTTTGTTTTATCAAATTAACAAAGTATCAAATTAACAAAGAATGACTAAGTTAAAACGCATTAAAGTTGGAGAGTGGGGGCTAACTACGTCACCGTTAGGTATAAATCGTACCTAACCGTGACGTCACGCGACATTTCAACTCAATATATCTCCGTATAAGTTTGATTACGTGAAAACGAAAAAATACGTGTCAAATACTTTTCAATAATCTTTCTGATAGACTAAGGAAAAAAAAGTTGTCGTCATCCCTATTACCTTGTCTCTGGAATTACAAACGCGTAATAGTACATTATATACCTAGGGCGGTGAATTCCTAAATGTCCCAGATCTCAGGTGTTTATGGCCCGAACCGAAGGTGAGGGCCATAAATATGCGATCGGGGCCTTTACGAATTACCGCCCGTAGTTTGTCAAAAGTTTTACGTCTTGCCTCGGCCAGGAAGAGATTTTCTCCCCAGAAAATCCCACTTTACGGCCAAGGATGACGTAAAGTCTTTGTATTTGAAATTTATTTTAAATGCTTAATATATATCTAATATTAAAAATTCTCGTGTCACAGTGTTTGTAACCAAACTCCTCCGATACGGCTCGACCGATTCTTATGAAATTTGGACTGTATGTTCAGTAGGTCTGAGAATAGGACGTAAGCTATTTTTCATAACAAAAAAAAAATCGAATGCGGTACGAAGTCCGCGGGGTCAGCTAGTCTAATATATAAAATTCTCGTGTCACAGTGTTTGTAACCAAACTCCTCCGAAACGGCTCGACCGATTCTTATGAAATTTGGAGTGTATGCTCATTAGATCCGAAAATAGGACGTAAGCTATTTTTCATACTCACCTAAACTAAGGCGGTACGAAGTCCGCTGGGTCAGCTAGTATTTAATAAAATTATAGTGACTTACTTGGCCTCTTTTTCCGGAGTTAACGAACCCACTAGAATAGGTATAATCGTGAACCCCGATTTGTATCTGAAAAAGACATCAAAAACATGAAAATAAATATCATCAAAGTAAAGTGTGTAAGTTAAATTCAATTAAAATTTACCACTGAGCTTTTCGGTGAAGGAAACCATCGTGAGGAAACCTGCACGCATCTGCGAAGTAATTCAAGGATGTGTGTGAAGTCCCCAATCCGCACTGGGAACGCGTGGGAACTATAGCCCAACCCTCTCGTGATGAGAGGAGGCCTGTGCCCAGCAGTGGGCCGTAATTAGGCTGTTGTAGTAGTAAGTACAATGATTTAAATTCATTCAAGGATGTCAATTCATGAAATATCACAATAGGAAATAATAAAAACCATGATACTTCGACATGTATGCTACTCCGGCAATTGTGTAGTAGTGTAGTGACACCGAAACGTCATTCATTGCTGTGTGTTGCAAGTGGTGTATTAAAATAATCCCCAACCCCCAGTATCCTGTGAGTATTTCATTAAATTAATACGTTCATTCGTTTTAAACTTGTCCCATTTTGTGTGCTTAAACAAGTAAATGACAATTGTAATGCGCAAATAGTTTATTTTACATCACCCTTGGCCGTAAAGTGAGATTTTCTGCTCGCTGCGCGGAGTGAAAATCTCACTTCTTGGCCAAGGTAAGACGTAAAACTTTTGACAAACCACGGGCGGTAATTCGTAAAGCCCCAGATCGCATATTTATGGCCCTCACCTTCGGTTCGGGTCACAAACACCTGCGATCTGGGACATTAACGATTTCACCGCCCTAGGTCTGTAATGTACTATTGCATTATAACGGCAGAGAATATTTGCATCAATTTTGTTTTATTGCAATAAAGTGGCAACTCGACTTTGACTTTACGGTGTCACGACCCGGAGTAGCAGGCCTTGCTTTCTTAGACCATGATAAATAGGTACGTACTCTTCCATAACTTTGGCTATGTACGGCAGGTGCATCTCTATAGAGTGCTCATCCTCGTCCGTCTGTATGTCCATCCATTCGAACTGACGTGTCGCCTCCAACTCGGCGTAAACTGAAAATTTCATGATTAATATAGGATGTGTTAGATGACTGAAAAAGAAAACTAATCAGTCCGTCGGTGGACTTACAAAATAAGATTTTTCAAAAATTTTATTTTTGGGACACGCTTTTATTGCTGACTGTACTTTTCTTTGTAAATCCTTCATCTACCCTTCAAGACGAATCAAACGAGCCCAAACTCGATGGGTTTATGTAGGTTTATTACGGAGTTCCTATGGCCACCTTCCAGCTCCATCATCAGATCAGCTCCACGTCATCATAATATTGCATTGTCACGCGATTTACATTTCGTGCAAAATTTCAGCTCAGTCGGAAATCGGAAAGTGGGTCAAATTTAACTTTGAAAGATTCCATTACATAGTTACATACTAGTCGACCTAATAAAAGCGTGTTAAAAATAGGATAACCCGAATATTATACAGAAAATATTTTTAATAAATTGACAACAATTTTTTTTTTAACACTGCTATTTTATTAGCTAGTTAAAAAATCCGAACTTTTTTATCGACTCCTTTAGGTAGAGATACTAAAGGTTTTCGCTATTATACCTAACTAAAATTTTGAAATAACGTCATTCATTGACTGTTAGGCGGTACGAAGTTCGCCGGGTCAGCTAACTTATAGACATTTGCTGAGATGTAGCCTAAACTTATGTTGAGAGGCTATAGGTCGTCAACTCCGTGCCCTATTTGTGGTGACCATGCTTTTGTGGTGGTTATACTCACTCTGCTTGTCGATGGTGAGATCGTAGAGCGGTGTTTGGTACTTATCCAACGAGGAAAGCGCGCAGCCGCCCAGGCGCACGTGGTGCGACGGGCCGAGGATGAAAATGCGTTTTCTGTAGAAACAACAATACTTAGATTAAATTATATCGAGTTTTTGAAGTGAAAACTTCTTTAGTGGCGCTGTGCACTTTTTGTGATGGGGAAAAAATGCTAAACTCGCGACAGATCACGTGACCGTAAGACGGACACGTGACCTGATCGAAGAACTGTTACAATGTCATTGAAGCCAGTAGACCGCCGGCGCGGCGTAGGAGAGGCAAAATTATTCCCTAACCATTTCTAAATATCAAAAATGCACAACGTTAATATTCAAGTTTTCACTTCTGCCGGCAATCCCGGAGTGCAATCCGTTTTTTTTTACCGAGCGTGCGAACCCTGGTAACCTTGTGGTTCGACCTTACCGCCTCTCGTGCAGATTGTAACTTATAATAACTTCGTCCCGCGTAGACTTAAATTATGCGTACCTTGACGTAATACACATACACAATTCAAAACGCTTCAATGTATTTGGAAAGTATTTAAAAAGCACCACCAACACTCTCGACGCATGTGTGCGTGCTGAGACAGCCGTCGAAATAAATATATGGTACAAATTGATATGTTTACTCACACAACCACAGGGCTCACTTGTCTGTAAGCGAATGCACCGCACGCGCCGCAATAAGAATAGCCGGCGTGTCTGGAAAGAGAGGTGTTCGATCAGAGTGACAGTATAGTAATACAGAACTAAGAAGGCGCGCCGCGAAGCACTTAAGACGCTGACAAGAGCTAATGACCTTTAGCAATCGAGGCAGGCAACTGTCTCAGCGGACAATGTCTGTTTGCATTGGAGGGAGCGAGAAGCACGACCGCGGCATGTGGGCGGTATACGTAGAAAATCAGAAAAATGAAGATTAAAAAAATCCCACATTGCATGAACAATATAAATTAGCAAATTTTTTGGTATGAGAATGACGGAATAATGTATTTAATTAAAAAATAATGTAAAAAAAAACTTATACAATCGTTTAAATAAGATTAGAAGACGTAACTTCACGATTGTTTTTTTCATCGAACCGATTTCATGTATTCCTATTTACGAAATAGCAAGTTTTTTAAGTATATGGTGAATATTAACATATATTTTCCTCGCCTTACAATAGTTTTTGTTTAAATGCTGTTTAAATAAAGTCAATGTAGGTCTTGTCTGTGCTTTAAGCAGTTGCCGCAAAGTCTATTATAGGGATGACGACAGGGTGAAGAAATCGAAATTCTACTAAACAATTAAGACGAATCTAACGACACCTCGCATGCTAAAATCCATCACGCCATTTAGGCTACAGAGCGTGCCAAAGAAATATACATACATACATACATTACTAACATACATACACTCGAAAAACACAACCCTCCTTCTAGCGCAGTCGGGTAAAAACAAAGTCGCTTCCTGCTGTTTGTCCCTATGTATGCTTAGATCTTTAAAACTACGTAACGGATTTTGATGGGGTTTTTAATAGATAGAGTGATCAAGAGGAAGGGATTAGTATATATTTTGTTATAGTGTAACTCAATAGGGACGACGACAGGGTGAAGAAATCGAAATTCTAATTAGTCCGTCAGTCAGGTAATAAAAAAATATTAGACACGTATTTATTGTTTTATCAAATTAACAAAGAATGACCAAGTTAAAACGCATTAAAGTTGGAGAGTGGGGGCTAACTACGTCACCGTTAGGTATAAATCGTACCTAACCGTGACGTCACGCGACATTTCAACTCAATATATCTCCGTATAAGTTTGATTACGTGAAAAAAGAAAAAATACGTGTCCAATACTTTTCAATAATCTTCCTGATAGACTAAGGAATAAAATGTTGTCGTCTCCCCTATTGCTTAATCTCCTCGTGCCTTCTAACTTGTGTAAACCTTTACCTGGGCGAATGAGTTCTGCTCGGGTGACATAAAAAAATCCCAGATATGAGACCTACCTAGACCACTTTGTCACCCCGAAACCCCTATATACCTTCTCACCAAATTTCATCGAAATCACATTAGAGCCGTTTTCACAAATTAGCCTCTGCCCGCAACTACGCCCGCGTGGAATTCGGTTAACGCGTTCCCGCGGGAACTATGCGTTTTTACGGGATAAAAAGTAGCATATGTAGAGAATGGCTTCAGGGATTAAGTCCGCCAATTGTACGATATTTTTTGTGCAATAAAGATTAAATAAATATGTCCTTTCCCAGGATTCCAAATCTTCAACTATCTCCATGCCAAATTTCATCTAAATCGTTCCAGCGGTTTAAGCGTGACGAGGTAACAGACAGACCAGAATATGGATATTGCTCGTTTAATAGGACAGAATTATTCATTATCAAAGTTTTTTTATTGTCGATGGTATAGGCAAACGAGCACAGCCCACCTGATGATAAGTGGTCACTGCGGGCCATGGACACCGAAATCCTTTGATCCCCCATTATGAAACCATAACATCTCGAATGCGTTGCCTACCCTGAGGCCTAAGATGGAATGCCTCTGTGCTAGAAATTTCACCGGCTGCCTTAACCCCCTACCGGAACACAACAGTGCGAGCACTGCTATTTGGCGGCAGGATAGCGGGGAAAGACGGTGGCACCTCCCCTAACCTCTACCACTAGCAAATGCACCTTAGCCTATACAAATTTAGGTGTCGTTGGCTTGGTAGGCATGGCAGTACATGGCAACTTTAGGTGTTCTTGGCGTTAAAATAATTAAATGGGAACACTTACGGAGCTATGATGGCCCTGGCAGGCCCATGGGTTAAATCTGCCTTAGACAGCCATAGATCCAGTTGGCGGGACAACTCGCTCCCTGAAATAAAGTGATCTCCTAATTTTATTCAATTCAATTCTTTATTGCAATCATGTGGTTATACAGATGGTCTTATTTACAGTCTACATATGATACCCTGTACCTAAGGGCACTACAATTTTTTAAATACATATAATATTTTTTATCTATTACAGTATTTTTAGTGTGATAATGGTAAAGGAGATGATGATGATGACAGTATTTTTAGTAAATTATAGTACATTACAGACCTTGGGTGGTGAATTCGTAAATGTCCCAGATCGCAGGTTTCTGTGGCCCGAACCGAAGGTGAGGGCCATAAATATGCGATCTGGGGCTTTACGAATTACCGCCCGTGGTTTGTCAAAAGTTTTACATCTTGCCTTGGCCAAGAAGTGAGATTTTCTCTCCGCGTAGCGGGCGAAAATCCCACTTTTCGGCCAAGGATGATGTAAAGTATATTATATGAAGCCGTGGTGGCCTAATGGTTCGACCTACCGCCTCTCAAGGTCGGGGGTTCGAGTCCGGCTCGCGCCTCTAACTTTACTTATGTGCGATATTCAATTTGAATTTACCACTGAGCTTTTCGGTGAAGGAAAACATCGTGAGGAAACCTGCACGCAACTTCGAAGTAATTCGAAGATGTGTGTGAAGTCCCCAATCCGCACTGGGCCCGCGTGGGGACTATAGCCCAAACCCTCTCGTGATGAGAGGAGGCCTGTGCCCAGCAGTGGGACACAAATAGGCTGTAGTACTAGTAGTAGTAAGTATATTATTATGTTTACAATTTAAAATAATGTTAACATTTATGATAATAAAATTTACAGTTTTCATGCAATAGTAATAAATAAATAATCATATGGAAAGTCGGCATTAAAAAAATCTTGGATGGAATAATGTTTAGCATGCATTTAGCAGTCAAAAATGATTTTAATTTACCCATAAATAGTTAGTCAACTCGCTTTATTGATTCCGGTAATTCCGGTTTATTCACAAATGCGTGCAGGTTTCAAGGTATTAATATTAGGGGTGTTGTAGGGCCATTTATGTGGTCACCTCGACCATTGCTAATCTATGGACAAGAATACGTAAAGCTCGACTTAGATGGCGCTGCAAACGCTTGACCCAAACCAAAACCCAAACACTGCAGCTTTCAAATTTTTACGGGTTTTTTTGTTGACAATTTTAAGTAGATTTGTTTAAAATTGTTAGATATTGACCGCAATTTTAATTTTGGTTCAGTTATTTATGATGAAAATGAAGACATCCCAATGCATTTATATCTGCCCCAGATACATACAAAGTCTTTCGGAAATACGTGTCGTCCGTTCTCATTGCCTCCTGGAACTGCACTGCGCTGCATTTTTTAATAATTTAAGTAAAACCAATAACAACAAATATTTCTCTATGTAATTGACAGATGGTTTGGGTCAAGATTGCAGCGCTCCTAGTGGCCAAATTATGCAGATTTCTTGTCTATTATTTCCTAGCAACCTAATACATAAATACATTTCGTTGAATCGTAGAATTTCGTCGTTGTTCGGTAAAGGCCGCGGGTATCCGCTGCATGCGGGAGGCACAGGACCGATCTAATGAAATGTATGTGTCCAGCAGTTGACATTGTTCTGTTGATTTTAATGCTAATCGATCTGTCGTATCACTAAACGTTCGGTGTAGGAAAACATCGTGAGGAAACCGCCCATCACCAAATGCTAAATGTGTGAAGTTCGCATGGGGCTATGTTTTCTTCTTTTTTTTTCACCGGAAATCTTTAGTTCACATGAAATGCCTGTTGAGTTAAAGGTTTAAAGAACTTGGAAGGCGCGTGGATCAAGCAAAAATAGACTCTGCGTCAACGGCTAAGTGCTACGTCGCGCGCCTTCTGAGCTGTGTCGTGCTGTACCATAAGCCGAAAAATGAAGTGGTAAATATAATAAGATGATAAAACGATAAATGAATAAAAGTCAGGAATGCAGATTTAAATCATAGTTTTTAGGCATACAACAGTGTTAATGTAAGCAATACTATATTTAAATAATCAATAATTGTAGTATTATTAAAATAATTTAATAATTTATTGTTATTTCATTAACATATTTAGATATAATACAGCTGTTGGTTTTCCATGGATAAATAAATAAATAAATAATAAATATGAGGGCAATGAAAAACAATTTTTAATAACATGAGTAGTTTATTTTCGATTTTTTATAGTTAATCTAAAGCCTATGTTGAACACAATGAAAAACACTTGAAATGTTAAAAATACAATGCAAATAAAAATTTTAATATGCAAATGCATTATTCTCTTCAACAAAATTGACTTTAAATTGGGTGTTTATACATATTAATTTATTAATAAACCTACAGCAAGTAAATGCAATTTTTGTAGAATGATTTTTTTTTCAGTTATAGACACAGGTTTGCTATCCCACTATTCACATGACACGGGATTTTAGCAGGCAACACTGCAGCACACAGCTAGTTCTACATGGATTTACAATAATTTAATGGCTAACAACTTAAGAATAGCTCATTTAGTATAGTTCGACTTTCAGTGCCTTTATCCGTGATTCCCATACACATATGGCTCCCATATCCGGCCTGTGGCATTGAAACAGTAGCCAAAACAGGATCATATCAATCATCATCATCTTCAATCATTTTGGCAAACTTTTCCGACGCCTCCTGCAGCAGTTTCTCACTAAACGCTGGGAATTTTGCATCAAACTCTTTCTTCAACGTCTCAAGATCCATTTTGCTTAGTTCGGTCTGTTTCAACAGCGTTTTGGAGCTTTCAAACTCCTTATATTTACTCATATCTAGATTGGAATGCTTCTTGATATCGTCCAGCCCCTCTATAGCATCGTTCACGGCGTCTAATAACTGTTTATATCCGTTTGTTTTGTCGTAACCGAAGTCTACATTTTTCGTGGTGAGTTTATCTAAATTTGCTTGCTCGGTGGCAGATAGTTTGGTAAGAATGTCTTTGGCATCGCTTTTTTCTGTGGCTTCGAAAACGTTTGCGTTGTCCTGTCGTCTCAGTTCAAGTAACCTGAAAATAGAGATTGTTTAATTTATTACAACAGCAATTTTTGAAAGAAAAAAAAGGTAAAGGAAAAGGTTTGAATGGAATAATGTCACCAGTTTGAACAGAAAAGGATTTTTTACACAATGTATTGCTATGATGTATCATTCACAAGAAGTGTTCATATTTTTAAAGCCGTGGTGGATTAGTGGTATGACCTCCACCTCGCATGCTGAAGGTCAAGAATTCAAACCCAGCTCGCACCTCTGAGTTTACTAATGTGCAGAATTCTATTTGAATTTAACACTGAAGGAAAACGTTGTGAGAAAACCTGCATGTATTCAAGGATGTGTGAAGTGTCCAAAACTGTGCACTGGGCTTGTTTGGGGTGGGGACTATCAAACCCTCTCGTGATGAGGACGCCTATGCCCAGCAGTGGGACACAAATAGGCTGTCGTAGTGGTGGTTTCGCATTTTTGAACAGAAATGACAACATACCTCTCCTGTTCAGCAACAAAGGATATTTCCTTCAAACGGCGATTCGTTTTGTCCAATTGTGACATTGTTTTCTGAAACCTATTCGCAAGGAGAGCCATGTCCTTATCTATCTGCGTTTCTTCTCTCTCAATTTTATCATCAAGTAAACAATCCTCTAGCAAAGATCTCAATAACTTCCCGTACGCTATTTGCTTGTTTTCAGCGTCGAAATCCGGTAAATTCACGTCTGGACGTATCGAAAGATCACCGTCGCAAATAGTCGTGTTTTTGTTCACTTTGGATCGCGCAGTGCGATCTTTTGTCACCGTCGAAGGCACATTCCGCGAAGTCGACGCGGCGCCCACAGTTGATGGACGACTTTTATACGTTTTGGAAGTCGTTGAAGGCACAATTTTCGCTTTATTAGACATTCTTATAGTATTATCGGCAAGATGGGAGCGGACTTGTTTACGCCAAATTGACGTTCGTTTGAATAGGGTCATGGCAACGGACGTTTCCGGTTCGTTCGGAAATCAGCCGAGAAAAAAAACCTGAGTGGCGTAAATATTTTAAGACGCGTCAACACTCAAGTGATTTCAGAAATAACAAAAAATTTACATCGTGTTCTGTGAATAAGATTAAGGTATCTGAAGTATCTAACCTTGGTCATTAACAGACAATAAGCTTCCGACTAGATTTTGATTACATTTCTGAACGAACAACGACGAGAGTCAAGATAAAACCCTTTAAATGGAAAAAGTGGGTAAATCTAAATTTACTAAAGTAATCTAATCGCAAGTTATTAGGAAACGATTTTCCTTTATTTTACGTGAACGCTTTAAATATATTTAAACAAAGAACCAAAAGGCCTAATCCAACAAAAGGTCACTGAACTTTTGACTTGCGTAGGTAGTCATTCTCACAAAAAATATCGTAAACTTGCTGTAAGTTTCCCCAGTATTTTAATAGATAACTATTTAATAAATCTAGCTAATGGTTCACAGACAAATAAAGAGCAATATACATTTTTCTTCAGATACAATCTCCCAAGTCCCATTGCCGTACACTATTTTTTTAATAGAATACCTTACCGTTCTCCGTGTACCAGCTCCCAGCATGCGAAGCGTTGCGGCAAGACATGATTGTGGATAACAAGGATAATTTGCAAATACAAATAGCAAATTTTAATTTGCCACTTCCACAACCTCAGTCACAACACAAAAATAATACCTTGACCACCCTTGACGTTGACTGTCAATATCACAGATTAGTGGTACTGGTATGTATGTGTCAATTATGTATGAATGAATGAACGAATGAAAATCTTGATGAACCAATGGCAGTCTACTATATAAAAATAAGTCGGGTTTTGCTCCCTGACGCTATAACTCCAGAACGCACGAACCGATTTCCACGGTTTTGCATTCGTTGGAAAGGTCTCGGGCTCCGTGAGGTTTAAGGCGGTACGAAGTCCGCGGGGTCAGCTAGTCTTCTACTATATAAAAATAAGTCGGGTTTTCCTTCTTGACGCTATAACTCCAGAACGCACGAACCGATTTCCACGGTTTTGCATTCGTTGGAAAGGTCTCGGGCTCCGTGAGGTTTATAAAAAAAAACTAAGGCGGTACGAAGTCCGCGGGGTCAGCTAGTTTTATTATAAAAATTAAAGTTTTATTACCAACTACAATTATTATAGTTGGCCCGGTGAACTTCGTATCACCCGTAGGCGATTCTATTTTTTTTGCTTTTCCTTCTGAATTTTCCTGTTTTTCTTTCTTTCTTAACCTTCCCTGAATCACAGGGAATTAAACAAAAAATAATCAGCCAAATCAATCAGTCCAGCAGTTCTCAAGCCTTAGCCAGACTAACACACGGCGATTCATTTTTATATAAGATGGCAGAGATTAGATGCTTTATCAAAAATTCAAAGAATTGTTCGTGAGTATCGTAATTTTTTTATTCGAAAACCTGATATTTTGGTGGTTATTCGAGATATGAACATCAAATCATTTAGGTTTTTAATTTTTTAAGAGCTCTAATATGGCTCTAAAAAAACATGTCATTCTGACGCAGACTCAGACTGTAGTTTTCATTGAATCTCATTCACTCATTCAATTTAGTTTTTCATAGAAATGCCGTGAAATTATTGACGCGATTTACTATCATTTATTAAGTGAAAATCTGCCGTGCATCGCAATTTTAGTCGAGATATCAGTGAAGTAATAACAAAACCAGAGGTTGTAATAGTAAACATACACAGGCGGTGTTTTTTTACTGCAAGAAAAGTCTTTTTAATCCAAACCAGGATGATTTCTACGATTTGTGAGTATTGAACACGATATTTGGACTTATCCGCTCAATCATTGTCCAATTTTTTGATTTAATTTGAATCCGGTGAGGTATGTTATCATTGGGGATAATTTTTAATTGGTCTAACCTCGCTATTTTAGTAAATAAAATAAATAAATAAATAATAATAAATAATAAAACTTTATTGTTTAAACTGTGTAGTAATTTACCGCTCAAAAGAAACCGGTGTATTATTCTTCAAATCCGAAAGATAACGTTCCATCTTCAAGCTCTAAATCAGTTATAAGTTATAAAACTATTAACACGTTCACGGACACAGACGATCTCATTTTTTTTTGATATGACACAGAAATTTCCCATACAAAATAGCATGACGTCTGAGTTCGGATTGTCATATTACACTATACTGGAAGTATGTGTTGCGGCAGTAACGGCCATAGACGTACGCCTGGAGGCGGATATTCGTATCAAGCGAGTCCTAAGATATGTGTTACGACACTGACGGCTATAGCTGAAATCGTCTATAGTAAATCGATCGGCCACAGGCGGGATGCCGCAACACGTGCTTATCGATGTGTATGTGACAGAGGTAGCTTGTGTGCAACAGAAAAAGTGTTTGCCGTGGCACTAGCGGTTTGTCTTTCAGCCTAAAACGGCACAGAGTCACCTGCTTCCTATTAATACTATGGACAATAGTCCGCTATCGACGGAGTTGCACTCTTAGTGCTAATTAAATTGCCGCCTGTAGCCGTAGTGCCATATCATGAGGGTCATCGTTTACGGCTCTCGGCGGAGTGTCCGTGAACGTGTTAAAAAACATGTTCATGTGTTTAATTTTTTTTTTATTTTATTTTTTTTTTTTTTCCTTTCTGTAACTGCGATCAGTCTCATATAGACTATAATCAGTTTGTTTGAGCGAATTATTTGACTGTAGGAGAGCAGGAACCAGTGTTGCTGCTACCCCAATATTGGTACATTAATTAATAATGTGATATCTTTTGAGACGTTTCACTGTTCTTGAATTTTCTAGCAACTCTTGCGCAAGTAAGTTTGGGTGACATGCCAATCGTTTGGTATATCTCGTTGTATGAGTTTTGATCTCCTCTATGACGGTGGGAATGTTCAAATATTGGTGAATTTCATCGTTTTTTGTGAACCATGGTGCATTAACCAACTGTCTTAAAATGATGTTCTGAGCTCTTTGCAGACACATAACGTTGCTGTTACTAGCCACACCCCATAATTGAATACCGTAGGTCCAGATAGGTTTTATGATGGAATTGTAAATTAAGAGTTTGTTGTCCACGGACTGTACGGACCTACGGCCCATCAACCATGTTAAGCTTCTGTGCTTGAGCATCATTTGATCACGCTTTTTCTTGATGTGATTCTTCCAAGTGAGGCGCCTGTCTAGATGGAAACCGAGGTATTTAGCACAGTCCGCTTCAGGCAAAGCTTCCGATCCGAGTTGTACTGGGGGACAGTTTCCCTTTCTAAGAGCAAAGCTTATGTGGATTGACTTCTGAGCACTTGCTCTTATGCGCCATTTGTTCAGCCAGTTATTTGTTTCGTTCAGTACTATTTGGAGCTTGTTGCTAGCATGCACAGGGTTGGTGTCGCTTGCCAAGTAGGCGATGTCGTCTGCGTAAGTTGCAACAGTCACATCGTTAGACGTTGGCAGATCTGATGTGAAGATGTTGTATAGTACTGGACCAAGTACGGAACCTTGAGGTACGCCTGCTTGTATTTGATGAAAGGTCGACCGCGCCTCCCCCAGTTTGACTTGAAAGATTCTGTCAGAGAGATATGAGGCAAGAATGAGGTACAGTGAGTGAGGAAGTTTCTCTTTAATTTTGAATAAGAGGCCTTTGTGCCAGACACGGTCGAACGCTTGTTGGACATCTAGAAATACTGCAGAACAGTATTTTTTCTCCTCGAGAGACTGTCGAATTGCGTGGTAAACACGGTGTACTTATTCGATTGTCGAGTGAGACTTCCTGAAGCCAAACTGGTGTGATGGTATGATCTCGCTTCTATCCATATCAGATTTCAATCTGCTGATAAAAATCTTCTCCCACAGCTTCGACAAGACAGGAGTAAGGCTTATAGGGCGGTAGGATGAAGCTTCATGTGGTGACTTGCCTGGTTTAGGTATCATAATTACTTGGGAAATTTTCCACAAGCTTGGAAAGTGTGACATTCTAAATATAGCGTTAAACAGGCAAGTAAGAAATGTAACAGTCTTGCGAGGCAATTCTTTAAGTATCTTTGGGGTGATCAAGTCGAAACCGGGAGATGTGTTTAATTGACATAATTATTACTATTTTCAATATTTTTCATGTATAAATTGCCTACTGTGCTTACAATAAGAGGTTATTTGTGTAATGTAGCTACACCTAAATACATTGTAGCTATACCTAATAGCTAGGTCGATCTTGATAAACGATTTCAACTAAATAAATACATTCTTTCTTATTTGAACTTTTACCTACTTGCTAATTTAAACAATTTGGGGTAGTTTTTACTAGTTTTATCTGGTCTAATTTGGGTAATTTGATATATAAAACTAGCACCTGCCTGCGACTTTGCCTCCTGTAGAATTTTACATTTATAGTATTAGTATCGTAGTATAGTATTAGTAGTAGTATAGTAGTTTGAGAAGCCGTGGTGGCCTAGTGGTTCGACCTACCGCCTCCCATGCAGAGGGTGGGGGGGTTTGATTCCGGCTCGCACCTCTAAGTTTACTTATGTGCGAAATTGCGCCCCCGCGTGGGGACTATAGCCCAAACCCTCTCGTGATGAGAGGAGGCCTGTGCCCAGCAGTGGGACGCAAATAGGCTGTACTACAATACAATACAATACAATATACTTTATTGAACACCACACAATCAAGGAACAGTAGACATTATGTAATTACACAAAAAGGTATGGCATACAGCAGGCGGTCTTATCGCTCAATAGCGATCTCTACCAGACAACCTTTGGATAGTGGAGATGAAGAAAAACAAACTAAGTTGGTAGGCGGTGCTCTGTACTAAGATGTGCAGAAGAAACAAACACAAAAAGTAATAAACATACTTAAATACTTTTATATATAAACATACATAAACTTACATATAAATAGATAACAGCCAAATAAATTAAAATACGTAATCCATTATCCAAGAAAAGAAAAGCAGTACATATTCAGACAAGTGACAAATAATGCTCCTTAACCTTGTTCTTAAACACTGAAAGAAGTAGTAGTAGTGACTGACTGTACTATAGTACGGTCCAAACGAACGTTCCGGTGAGGCCATAAATCATTAGGCCGACCCCGCCCCTTTTACTAGCTGCTTGTAGGGATGCGTGTCGCAACCTTCGCAGATTATCGATGGTGTTACATATTTATAATAATAATTAGTTATGTTAGTTTTGAACTTATTGTTAGAAAAAAAAAAACACAATTACAGATTATAGTAACATTATTATATTAAAGCGAAATAAATATAAGACAACAAAACATTTTGATCTTTTTACAAGAAATAACATTAAAAGAAATAACATAATAAAAATCAATGTAAATAAACTTAATTTACATGGTCTTCGTCGTCGGAACTGTCGGTATCACTATCATCTCGTAAATTTATACTGTGTATAATATACTGTATCATCGAGCAAGCGTAATTCATCGACAAGCAATATCGACTTTAGCTACATCCTTGTTGACAGCTCGGTTTATTACCCCACCGGAACGATCGTTTGGACCGTACTATAGTAGTAGTAGTATAGACATAGTATAGACATAGTATAGTATAGACATGTTCTATATAACATATGATGTAAAAGTTGAAGCAATAATCATGAAGGTATTTGGTCAAGTGCAAAACAATAATTAATTTAAGTAAACAATAAAAAGAAGCAACTAAAACTAGATACTGGTTCCTCTGGCACTTCTAGTATCTATGGGGTTCGATGATTACTTAACTCCAGGTAACCCGCATGCTTGTATGTCAGCTTTAGGCATTAAAAAAAAAACTAAATTAAAACTGCAGGATCAATTTAGTTGAATTGAAATTACATTTACAGGTAAAACCTCTGCTCTGGTGCGACACTGCTCGTATCATCAGCCGTCCTATGTGAAGCCGAAAACAGCGATAGTCATGTTGAACATGGGAGGGCCTTCTACCGTTGATCAAGTAATGTATACATTCTTACTAGCAGAAACAAGTAAATTATATAGGCTGACTGACAACTTTGTGTGATGAGCTCTAATGATTATAAAGGTCCCTTAATACTATAATAATAAATCATTTATTTTGAACATATGTCCTACTAAACATCCATGCTCATCTATACTAATAATAAGTCTGTAGAAGGAGTCGCGTCTGAAACTTAAAAGAAAGATTAAAAGAAACTATCAAGTCGAGGGGACTATATAAAAGATACTGAACACAATGATTTTTAGAAAAATTGACTGTGTGTAGGTATGTATGTCCGGATTTAACTCGAAAACTACTGATCTGATTGCAAGTGACCGTCAAGCCAGCGTACACCGTACCATATCCAGGATCTGATTATGCAAATAAATAGTACCCAAATAGTACCCACGGAATATCTAGATAAAAAAAATAGTACCCTTAAACTTTTCGAAATATAAGGGCTGTTCACGGTGTACGCTACCGAGCGTCAAGCTGGCGTACACCGTATGGATCTCTGGAACGGCCTTGTTTTCGGGAATGGTTTATGGTTCAAAAAATAGTACCCAAATAGTACCCTAGAACCCTCAAATTTCATCACTCTATCTATAATGGAAGCTGAGATATTACATGACTTCACGGTGTACGAAATTTCGCACCGTCAAGCTGGCGTACCCGGGAATTTCACACAGAAGACCTTCGAATTCTGGAATCAGGTTTATGTCAATAAATAGTACCATAAATAGTACCCCCTTTTCAGTAAAAATAATATATAAAAAGTACATAAGAGACTACAAAAACACAAGGAAAACTTCCACATACAAATGCGTTTTGGTACAGTCGTGATAGAGAGTTTAAAATGAACTCTTGTTTTTATAAAGATCGAGCCATATTCGTTCTTATTGGGATTTAAAAGAGCTTAAATTTGCTCAACGATGCAACCGAACCCTTTTACCTGTTTAGGGCCTCCTCGCCGGCCGGCGCGGCGTGCAATAAAACTTGTTTTGTATTATATTTAGTAATAAGAGGGTGCAACTCGAAATACATATTCATTAAAAATAAACCAATGGTGATTGTAATAAGGTTCAAAGTGAGCCCATGTTTGTTTTTACTTAAGGCATTCCTATTATTAAAGTCTACAAATCCGCACTGCCAAGGAATAAGGTAAACAAACAGTCCACTCTGTGGTGTGTAGGTGGTGCACGTATAATAATGTTGGATACCTAATTACCTATATCTTTAAAACTTGTGTAATTTAATGTGAAAGTGGTACGAGACTACAAAGCAAAATAGTAAGTATTTTTGTAATATTACTTTTATCTACTTACATTTAAGTAAAGAAAGTCTGAGTGAGGCGCGTCTTGGGGGAGGGAGGCCTATTTCCAGCAGTGGATGTCTTTCCGCTGAAATGATGATGATGATGTTCATCACCCTGATTTATAGTGTTTAATTACGATATTAAATCATCAAAAGAAGCCAAGAAAGAAAGTACTCCGTATTCGTATTTTATTCTTTTACGTAGGTATATAAATAAACTAGTTGTACCCCGCGACTTAGGGCCGGTTCCTATATCCACGTAACGCCTCGTTTTGCCTACGGACGGTTGATTTTTGACATTTGTTCCATAGAGAATCTGTCAAATTTTAACCGTCCGTAGGCAAAACGAGGCGTTTCGTGGATATAGGAACCGGGCGTAAGTCTGCGTGTGGAATATAAAATTGCCGATAACTTTTCTTTCCGATATCCAATTTAATGTGGCTCCGAATGATGCTTTATCTACCATTGAAAACCGCACTAAAATTGGTTCAGTCGTTCCGGATATTAACCCTAACAAACAAACAGACAGACAGTTAAGAGACAGAAAAATTACCCTTTTATAATAGTATAGATAGATAGATAGACAAATAATGTTTTTTTTAATGTGATGCATTTTTTTGTGTTTGTCGCTTAGCCGATGCTGGACACCATGATGTACCTACCAGTTCTTTTTCTTAAATCACCGTGTGATTGAGATATTAACCATTGAAAATTGACCGCGCATCACGTGAAAACCACTGGACCGATTTTGATGAAATTTAGTATGAAGATAGTTGTAGTCCCGAAAAAGGACATAGGCTACTTTTGTCCCAGAAAAACGCATAGTTTCCGCGGGAACGCCATAACCGAATTTCACGCGGGCGAAGTCGCGGGCAGAAGCTAGTTGTAAATATCTCGGCTCCGATCCGATGCACTTTAGAGTTATTATATTTCAAAACAAAATATGTTTATTTTGAATATCTTTCATAATCTACCACATAAGTATACGAGAGGCCACTCATAAAAAGTTTTTTTCTTCAAACCAACTTACCCAATGCCCTTTGCACGGGAAAGCCGGCACACGCAGCTAGTCTATACACATATAAAAAAGAATTGCCATGTCGTGTGCTAAAGCCCGGAGCACATCAAATGCGTCTGAGGCGCGTCTGCAGCAGCAGAAGCAGGAGAGCCGCCGCAGACGCGCCTTAAAATTTTGTGATTTTTGTGTGTGTATTAATTTTATGGTGTACAATAAAATGTTATTTACTTCTTTAGGATCTGCTTAAAAAGATAAATAATTTCGTATAGAAATCCGTGATTATACATATTGGTAACGCCGACAAAGTGGTACAATAAAATTTTGAAATATTTTTTTTTAGTCTACTCGTAAAGTGGGGATATATTTTTTTTTTCTTGCGTACTCCTTGATGTAGGGTGTCGTTGAGTAGGGTCTTGAAAAATATTGTGGGTTTGTTAAAACAATCTTTTGATTACTTAAAGGATGCGTTCGTGAAATATTAAGCTTTAAAGTGATATTTTTTCCTAGAGTCGAGTGTCCCACTCCCCTGCCAATCCTGAACCCTATAATAGTAGACACGCACTTGGTCGGTTTTTGTTCTTACTTGTCTCACGTTAAAATAGAGATTGGATTGACGTGATTTTTTTGTGAAGTAGGTAGTGGGAGGGTGGGTTAGGATACTTTTTAGCACGGAATCTATCCTTAAAGATAAAGAAAAGGGTGTGGAAATTTAGTATCAATCTCTACCAGCTAACTAGATAGATACACATTAATATATTCATTTATTGCGTTTCAGATGTTTATTTACATAATCGAATTCATCTTGAGAGCATGGAGGACCAACCAGCAACCGTCAAGCAACCAGTATCTTCAAATGGTTGACATTTATGCGACGCTGCATACAAAACAGGTAAATAATGCATAATTTACTTATTTGTATTTTTTCGCTGGAGAATAATTGAAATCATGTGTGATCTTTCTGATCTGTTTTTTTTTTACATCATTGGGATGGGATTCAAGTGTCGCTCACGATCAAGCCTATACTGAGCTATACAAAAAAAATCATTTTACTTACTAGAGAAAAAATATTAAAACCGGCCAAGAAGCGAGATAAACTCGCGTGGAGAGGGTTCCGACCCTTGCTAATTCACAAACACAATGACGTCATTTTCAAACCGTTTCACAGGATAAGCTCTTTTATATGATATATTTCAAATACCATGGACTTCTTAATAATTTTCCTGTAATCTATAGGTAAATAACTATCCTCCGTATTTTTCCCAAAATTTTATGTATATATATATACTATTCATAGTTATCATTTACATTTGGCTCACTTGCAATTTGACAACATTGGTGTTATTTTTCAGATCGCAAAACAACCTGAGCCTGAATATGTAGTGTTGCCACATTGCAGACACCTGATAATGACAAAATTAAATAGCAAACTGCATCAAGAAAAACCAGGTGATGCCGTACAAAAAACAGATCTCATTTTTTGTGATAAGAATATGTATTGTTTAATAGTGTATTGAAAATTGTGTCTCTAATTTTCCTTTGTAAGTATTGATTTTAAATTAGCAAAATGAAACTAAGTAAATCGGAATTTATTTCTAAGCGCTCTCGTCTTTCTTGTAAATTTTACACAGTGTTCTAGTTCTAGGAGAGGCCCAAAAGCCAAAGTTCCTCTGGAATTTCAAAAAGTAGTGTTGACTAAATTTAGTGATGCTTTTTGCAATGGCGTTCCACCACTTTCACATGATGTTTATAATCGGATCCAGACTTGCTTAGGTTACAAAATGTCTAAAAAGAGTATTTATTTAAGTGTGAAATCAAAATATTCATATATTTTTAATATCACTGAATGCGAGACCAAGTTTGCTGATTGTGATTTTATTTCTGATAACTTTAACAAAGATCCAGCAGATTGCACCGACTGTTCATCGCCATTTTTAGAGAATAGTGATAGTGGAAAGGAGGCAATCAAGGGCTCGAATAATTTAGTTGGGGATAATTTACCTGCAAATTCATTAATAATATACTTTATCATGGGAAGAGATTTAACCAAAATTTTATTTTTATCGTAGAAATGAAAAAAATCAGCCTCTTTCTAACAAAAAATATTAAAATTTCAAACTTATAAATGGACTAATGTCATACAAACTCACATTTGGAGATCATTGAAATTATGTTGTACTTGGTTTTTTAAAGATAATTTTGCTAAAAGCCAATACGATACTACTTCCCGCGGCTATTGTAAACAATGCAATGCGAAAATTACGATAACAACTTCTCAGCACTCGGAGAACTTTATTGAGTTAAAATGTGTTATTACTGACTGGAAAAACAATCACAAGCATTCTCCGAAATTTAAGAACTACATTCGTAAACAAACTAGACGAATCTTAGGAAGTCAGCTGCAAAACGAGACAGCAGCTTCAATTAGATACAATAAGGCTTTCGAAATTATGGATGAAAGTAATAAAGAACCGCCTATATTGCCGAATTTAAATACGCTCAGGCAAATCAAATATGAAAACAGAAAATCTTTACAATTTCATCAAAATCCAGTTTTATCTCTTTCGTGTATGAGCGCTACTCCTCCTTATGATCAGTGCATTATAGCGATTTCAGCTGTTCTTTTTTATACTTATTATTGGACCGACAACCAGATAAATTACTTTAAAAAATGTCAAAGAACTTTGAATTATGTGAGGCTCTCAATAGATGCTACGGGATCCATTTTTAGGAAAAATCTAAGACCAATAGTTAACGAGCATATGGAACCTGCACAAAAAACGCAAGGCCCTTTATTTTTATGCGTTATAATATGTACACTGCTATTTACTGTAGTATCTGTCAGATACTACAGTAAATAGCAGTGTACCTTTAGGTCAACTTATATAGGAGCCCATTTGTTGCACCTTGTATTATATGTATGAAACGAACCAAATCATCTCATGTTATATAAAAATATTATAGTTGACTAGCTAACCCCGCGGACTTCGTACCGCCTTATAATTTTTTTTGTGTATAAAAAATAGCTTACGTCCTATCCTACTTAACATGCACTCCAAATTTCATAAGAATCGGTCGAGACGTTTTAGAGAATTTTGGTTACAAACACTGCTGTGACACGAGAATTTTATATATTAGATTTAGTCATATAAGACTATTTCTAGTAGGTCTGAGAATAGGACGTAAGCTTTTTCATGTTCACCCAAAAAAAAAACAAAGGCGGTACGCAGTCCGCTGGGTCAGCTAGTAGTCTTATATAAGTGAAGAACACCATACTAATTTCAAAATATGTTTCAGTTGCCTAATAGAAGCGTGTACTTATAAAAATATCACTGTTATTTATTATTAAGTGTTTTACTTAATTTAATAATTTACAATACAGGTGTTAACAATTTTTACGAGTCAACTTGTAGTACACAAGATTTTTTTTATAATTGTGTTACTTTTTAAGATATTACTTATAATAATTTATACTTATCAGCGAGATTATTGTGGTGGGGGTTTTTATTGTGTTTTTAATTAAAAAAGAACGAAAATCCTTATATTTTAATCCTACTTTTTTCGTATTAGTAATTTGAAATTAGTACCCTATAACTAAGAATATTTGATAAAAAAGACTGTCTAGTTATCCAAAATATTTTTGCTCGATTATAACGATTTCTTAAAAGGTTTTTTTTTTAATTACTGTATGTACTCTTAGTTTTGCATCACACCATTTACGAAAATTTACAATGCCTTCTTTTTTGTAATTATTCACGTCAAAATGTCGTTTATAAATATTTTTTAATATACTATTTTTAGCAAATTTATCCAAAAAAGATACGGATATTTCCTTAACATTTGTCTACAATAATTATGGGACCTGTAAATACCATTCCAAGTAGTCCGCACTGCGGACTGCTAGGTTTTTTCCCACTTACAGTCCCAAATCCCAACAGGAAAAAAAATCCAGTTAAGTTTACTTTTGATTCAAGTAGGTATGTCAACTAAAATTCCATTCGTATTTTAAGAAAGTTAATGACAAATTCTCTTTATTGTTTTTTTTTACAATGTTTAAATATTTGTACTTATGTGTTGTTGATTTGTGTAAATATATGACATCCAACCTACTTGGTTTTATTTCGAAAATTTTCTTCGAATCTTTTAGTGTTCCACAGCCAGCGTCTCATTTCTCCATATAACTAAGTACTTATGCTTGTAACTACTAAATTAGTTTAGCTTGTGGTAGTGAAAGTTTTAAGATGCATCACATGGACGCACTGCGGACCACTAGGATTTTTTTCTCATTTGTCTGCAGTGTGAACAAATGGCAAAATGAATTCCAGTAATCCGCACCTGCGGTAAGAGTTCTTTGCATTCCCACTGCTGATTATTAAGTACCATTTGTTCGCACTGCGGACAACCGGTATAAAAATCCCAGTAGTCTGCAGTGTGGACAACGGGGTGCAGACAACTGGGAATAGGCCAATCTTATGATGGTGCCATTTCAACCTTTGACCGCCACGCCAATATTAAACGTTGCTCCTCTACGCCCCCGAACTAAAATGGTTGATAGAATATGACCGACTGTCACTCAAAAGATTAAAAAGTATAAATAAATATATTATGAGCTGACATGACAGTCGGCCGCTGTTTTCGTTTGAAAATAAAATATAAAATCCTGTCTTTCTTCTTTAATTACCATATCAGTTAGCCGGTTTCTATATTCATTAAACGCCTAGTTTTGTCTACGGATGGTTAAAATTTGACGTTTGCTTCATAATCTGTCAGAATTTAACCATTCGTAACCATAACGAGGCGTTTTGTGGATATAGGAACCGGGGTTTAGTCGACCTCGATACTCGTAAATGTCCTGTACATTGTCCACCATTACTCGGCTAAAGCAACAAAGCCACATATAAAATATACTTTTTTATTTAGACATTAAACGGAATCCAATTACATATGTCACCAGTACAAGACTGATAAAAAACGCATAATATGAAAATAATAATGAATTAAACACTTTTTCGCGCGCCAGTACTTTTACTATGTAGAAGTTTTCCTTGTGTTTTTGTAGTCACCTATGTACTTTTTATATATTATTTTTACTGAAAAGGGGGTACTATTTATGGTACTATTTATTGACATAAACCTGATTCCAGAATTCGAAGGTCTTCTGTGTGAAATTCCCGGGTACGCCAGCTTGACGGTGCGAAATTTCGTACACCGTGAAGTCATGTAATATCTCAGCTTCCATTATAGATAGAGTGATGAAATTTGAGGGTTCTAGGGTACTATTTGGGTACTATTTTTTGAACCATAAACCATTCCCGAAAACCAAGCCGTTCCAGAGATCCCTACGGTGTACGCCAGCTTGACGCCCGGTAGCGTACACCGTGAACAGCCCTTATATTTCGAAAAGTTTAAGGGTACTATTTTTTTTAGTTAGATATTCCGTGGGTACTATTTGGGTACTATTTATTTGCATAATCAGATCCTGAATATGCTACGGTGTACGCTGGCTTGACGGTCACGATTGCAACCATATTCAATATGGGGGTAGTTTATAACACTAGTCAACACATAAGCTACATTTTTATCCCGGAAAAAACGCATCTTCCCGTGGGAACGCTGTTACCAAAATCCACGCGGACGCTACTCACACAATAATGTTACAGTCTACACCAACTAAACGGTCACAACGAAACAAACAATTTTGCAACCGTCCCCACTATTCCGCAGGTAGCCAGCTATCTCCACCGCATAATGACCGACCGGGACATGATCCAGTTACCCGTGCAAAGCAGGCTCGGACCCTGGATCGCCAACCGCCGCACCCCCGAGGTTAAGTCCAAGTACAGGGAAATCGGGGGCGGTTCGCCTATACTTAAATGGACCAACCTACAAGGTATGTAAAAAAAAACAACATTTTTTATTCAGAGTATTTCAAAATTTCAAAGCTATTGTTTTTTTTTTAATTTTTTTTTTAGGTGAGCTGCTGTGTCAGGAATTGGACCTGCTCTGCCCTGATACTGCCCCGCACAAACACTACGTGGCTTTCAGATACGTCCCACCTTTCACGAATGAAGCGTTCGAACAACTCGAAAAGTTAGTACCAACATAGAAGTAACTGTACCAACCGTAGATTAGGGGAGCGTTCAAGTAACGCAATTTTTTGAGATTTTTGGTTCCCCCTCCCCCCCATGCACATAACGCACCGTAACGTTCTTCTGTACGCCCCCCCCCCCCTCAAATTCGATACGTAATATTTGAACGCTCCCTTACTTGTCTGTCTAGTTGTAGATACCTACTACTACAGCCTATTTGCGTCCCACTGCTGGGCACAGGCCTCCTCTCATCACGAGATGGCTCGGGCTATAGTCCCCACGCGGGCCCAGTGCGGGTTGGGGACTTCACACACATCACGAGTACTATCCGTTCCCAATAAGTGGAGTTTGCAACACACCCTTGGCGTCGGGAAATGGTCACTCGTCGTTTTTCTATTTGTGAATTTTTAATGTAGTTTTCTTGGACATATAATCAAATCAAATCAAACAGTTATTCAGCAAATTCGCCACATTGGGGCACTTTTACACGTCAGAAATGAATTTACCAGCGCTTCCTAGACCCATTGCTTGAGAAGAAGCGCCGCAACAAACTCAGCAGAAAGCCTTTTTTTTAAAAATGGTCCTTTAAGGCATTCACTGCCACTTCTGTTTTACGAACTTTCGTCAGGTGCCACATCTGTCATTAAGGGAACATTGCAACGCACATGTGCGTTCAAGGCACTGCGGGATAGTCAGCAAAACGCACATATGCGTCGGTGGCAGTGAATGCGTTAATATTAGTTAACTAGCCATGTGGAATTCGGTTATCGCGTTCCCGCGGGAACTATGCGCTTTTCCGGGATAAAAAGTAGCCTATGTCCTTTCCCGGGACTCCAACTATCTCAATACCAATATTCATCCAAAATCGGTTCAGAGGTTGAAGCGTGTAGAGGTAACAGACAGGACAGACAGTTACTTTCGCATTTATAATATGGACTAGCTTCTGCCCGCGACTTCGCCCGCGTGGAATTTGGTTATCGCGCTCCCGCGGAAACTGCGTTTTTCCGGGATAAAAAGTAGCCTATGTCCTTTCCCGGGACTCCAACTATCTCAATTCCAAATTTCATCCAAATCGGTGCAGCGGTTGAAGCGTGAAGAGTTAACAGACAGAGTTACTTTCGCATTTCTCAGACGGCCGGAGCGGTCCAGTTGGTAGTGACCCTGCCTTCTGTTCCGATGGTCGCGGGTTCGAGTCCCGCTCGGGGCAAACTGTGTATGATGATTATGATGAACACGAATGTTTGTACTCAAGTCATGGATGTTTAGTATTTATATAAGTATGTATTTCTCTATATAAGTATTTATATCGTTGTCTAGCACCCATAGTACAAGCTTTGCTTAGTTTAGGGCTAGGTCAATATGTGTGAAATGTCCCAAGATATTTATTTATTTATTTATAATTCATTAGTATGGATTTTATGTCCTTTATTTTACAGGGATGGTGTAAAGAAAGCGGTGATTTTCTCACAATACCCACAATACAGTTGTGCAACATCGGGATCAAGCATGAATGCCATAGCAGACTTCTATAAAGATAGGTAAGCCACCTATTTATGGCTTTACCTGGCAAATAAGCCCACAGCCCACCTGATGGTAAGTGGTCACTGCGGCCCATGTGGATACCTAAGGAAACAACCGATAACAGCTCTTCACTTCACGACCAGTCTTGTTCGTCAGTTGCTCATTCAGTCAGTTACGGAAAGACTTTTTTTATATTAATGGTATAGGCAAACGAGCGCACAGCCCACCTGATGGTAAGTGGTCACTGCGGCCCATGGACACCGAAATCCTTTGAACCCCCATTAAGAAACCATAAGATCTCGAATGCGTTGCCTACCCTGAGGCCTAAGATGGAATGCCTCTGTGCCAGAAATTTCACCGGCTGCCTTAACCCCCTACCGGAACACAACAGTGCGAGCACTGCTATTTGGCGGCGGGTTAGCGGGGATAGACGGTGGTACCACCCGGACGGACCTGGCACCAGGCCCTACCACTAGCAACTTGTATAGTCTCCCGCGTAGAAGCCCGGTCCTGTGCCACACGCGTCCACCGGATCCCCGCGACATTCACCCAAAGAAAATACACTTTTTATTTCAGGGCTATTCCGCGTGACATAGAATTCAGCGTGATAGAGAGATGGGCCAACCACCCGTTGCTGGCAAAAGTTTTCGCCGAAAGGATAAAGGAGAAATTGGTGAAATTCCCGGATGATATACAAAATGACGTGCTCATTCTCTTCACCGCCCACAGTTTGCCTTTGAAGGTATGTTATGTTCTAGTTTTTATAAAGTTCAACTTAATTAATCACTACAGCATCCATACTAATATTATAAATGCGAAAGTAACTCTGTCTGTTACCTCTTCACACTTCAACCGCTGGACTGATTGAGATGAAATTTGGCATGGAGATAGTTGGGGTCCCGGGAAAGAACATAGGCTACTTTTTCACGCATCAAAATCCGTTGCGTAGTTTTAAAGAACTAAGCATACATAGGGACAGACAGCAGGAAGCGACCTTGTTTTATACTATGCAGTGATTCAAATGTGAAAGGCAGCCGGTGAAATTTCTGGCACAGAGGCATTCCATCTTAGGCCTCGGGGTAGGCAACGCATTCGAGATTTTATGGCGATCGGATTGGTCCAGTTGGTAGTGACCCTGCCTTCTGTTCCGATGGTCGCGGGTTCGAGTCCCGCTCGGGGCAAACTTTGTGTGATGAGCACGAATGTTTGTACTCGAGTCATGGATGTTTAGTATTTATATAAGTATGTATGTATGTATAAGTATTTATATCGTTGTCTAGCACCCATAATACAAGCGTCGCTTAGTTTGGGGCTAGGTCAGTATGTGTGAAATGTCCCAAGATATTTATTTATTTATTTATTTATTTATGGTCTCTTACGGGGGACCATAGGAGGTCGGTGTCCATGGGCCGCAGTGACCACTTACCAACAGGTGGGCTGTGCGCTCGTTTGCCTATACCATTGGTAGTCCAACTTCGAGAAAGAGGTCAATCGTCGAATCCGACTCGGCTGGGCAGCGTTCGGGAGGCTTCGCAGTGTCTTTTCGTCCAAATTACCGCAGTGTCTCAAGTCGAAAGTCTTCGACCAGTGTGTGTTGCCAGTGATGACTTATGGTTCCGAGACGTGGGCGCTTACGATGGGTCTCATAAGAAGACCATTGGTATAAAAAAAGAAATTTATTTCCTACAGGCAGTGTCAAGAGGTGACACCTACCCGCAAGAAGTGGCAGCCACCGTGTCATTAACTATGTCGGAGCTAAATCTGCCAAACCCGCACCGGCTGGTGTGGCAGTCCAAGGTTGGGCCTCTGCCCTGGCTACAGCCGTACACGGACGACGCTATTAAGGTACGCTTGGGGACCTTTGGGGACAGCTGCGTACTAAAATTCTTTCAATGGTATCTGATATTTAATGTGACACCTGACACTTAATGGCATCTGACACTAAATGACATCGACATTTTTTGACATCAGACACTCAATCGGCACATCAGACAATGACATCGACAGTTTTTGAAATGGACAGTTTTTTTTTAACATCAGATAATGACATCTGACATATTTAATCATGCCTAGCACTTTATTCATGACATCTGAAAACTAATGATATCTTGCACTTATAATGACACAATGAATAACACTTAATGACATCTGGCACTATTTATTACAATTTACGCTTTTTGTGACACTATTAACACAAGACAGCTTACATTTTTATGGACATTTAGCACTACTAATGACAACTAGAGACTGTCTGCGGCTAAATTCTATTAATGACAAGATGTCATATCCATCCGAAGTGGCAGCCACCGTGTCATTAACTATGTCGGAGCTAAATCTGCCAAACCTGCACCGGCTGGTGTGGCAGTCCAAGGCCTCTACCCTGGCTACAGCCGTACATACACGAACGACGCCATTAAGGTACGCTTGGCGACCTTTGGGGACAGCTGCCAGCACTAAAGATATACTGCCACGTTTAACGATTAATGTTGCTTTAAATTACAACTGGTACTTTCAATGATATCTGATATTTAATATGACTTCTGATGATCTGACATACAATGACATCGACACTATGACACCAGACAATGAAATCAACACTTTATGACATCGGACACTATTTAATGATGCCTATAGGCACTTTATTTATGACAAGTGGCACTATTAATGACATCTGGCAATTAATTACATCTAACATTCATATTATCCATATCCATACTAATATTATAAATGAGAAAGTGTGTTTGGAAATGGAAGATATCATTCTATGGTTGAATGACGCGTCTCGTTTTATATTTGTTGGTTAGGCATTCAAATGATAAGATTACATTAAAACGCATGAAAAATGCGATGGAAAGTTTTCAAAAGATAGTACTTCCATAATCCTAAAAAATTCATGTTCCTATGATAATTGTTGCAATCCATACTTAATGTTTTATTCAACCATAGAGCGATAATGCTCATTTTCATTTAGTAATATTCAGAAATTAATGAAAACAACGAACTATTTGACAGCTGTATGCGACGTTGCCAACTTTCAGAGTAAACCCTCTTAATATTTTGCTCTTTTCACAGGCATACTGCAAGCAAGGCGTAAAACACATGATACTAGTGCCCATTGCGTTTGTGAACGAGCACATAGAAACACTACACGAGTTGGACATAGAATATTGTGACGAACTAGCGAAAAAGGTAAGTGTTCCAAAAACCTTTCAACACCGCCACAGAATATTCACCAACTCGAAAAAAAATTAAAACCTAAAAAACCGGCCAAGTGCGTGTCGGGCCACTCGCAAAGTATAGGGTTCCGAAGTTGACGATGCCCACAGTACCTTTCTAAGACTTATTAGCATCTAGCTAGCCTGTGGTATGACGTGCCCGCCCGACGCCCAGCCGGTCGAGACAAATCATTGGTTTTTTAATCATTTCATAAGTTGGTCGACTATTACTCGAAAGTTTGTACAGCCTACTTAGCTGTGATAGTTTTCCTTTCAACTACGTTATATATGCCACAACCGTGATTTTTTTTAGCCATCCAAATACCACCATTTAGCTGGCAGGGGGGGGGGAGGGGGGGGGGGAACCCGTGACTCTAACAAAAAATAGCACTTTAAAGCTTAATATTTCACAAACGCATCACTTAATCAAAAAATGGTTTTAACAAACCCACAATATTTTTTTAAGACCTATTCAATGATATTTTTTTTTCATATAAAAAAAAATTACATCCCCACTTTACGAGTAGGGGAAGTACCCTCTAAAAAAAATTTTTTAGAGGGTACTTAGAGGGATAGCTGATTTGTTGAATTGAATTGAATTGAATAACACCGGACAACATATAGGCTAGTTTTTATCCCGGAAAAACGCATACCTAGTTCCCGCGGGAACTCTATTACCGAATTCCACGCGGAGGAAGTGCTTTGTATTAACAAATAAATGATATTTGATTTGATTAGTTTTTAAAAAGTTCAAGTTAATTACTACTACAGCCTATTTGCGTCCCACTGCTGGGCACAGGCCTCCTCTCATCACGAGAGGGTTTGGGCTATAGGCCCAGTGCGGATTGGGGACTTCACACACATCTTTGAATTACTTCGCTGATGCGTGCACGTTTCCTCACGATGTTTTCCTTCACCGAAGAGTTCAGTGGTAAATTCAAATTGACAGAAGCTAGTATATAAAGAAATCTATCATTTTGTTTCCAGGCGGGTGTGATTCAGATAGAGCGAGCGAGCGCCCCCAACGATCATCATTTCTTTATCGGCGCCATGTTGGATCTCGTTCGGGACAAACTACAGAACGGACCTCGTGTCTCCAAACAGTTCTTGAGCAGGTAAACGTCACAGAATATTTAATAGTACTACATACAGAATGGCCACGGAATCACCCGCCTGAATCTACTACTACTACTACTACAGCCTATTTGCGTCCCACTGCTGGGCACAGGCCTCCTCTCATCACGAGAGGGTTTGGGCTATAGTCCCCACGCGGGCCCAGTGCGGATTGGGGACTTCACACACATCTTTGAATTACTTCGCAGTTGCGTGCAGGTTTCCTCACGATGTTTTCCTTCACCGAAAAGCACAGTGGTTAATTCAAATTGAATTTCGCACATAAGTAAACTTACAGATGCGAGCCGGAATCGAACCCCCGACCCTCGGCATGAGAGGCGGTAGGTCGAACCACTAGGCCACCACGGCTATTCCGGTTATTATGGTTCGAAATCGTACCATAGAGTAAATATTTCTTATAGCTTTTTTTTAATGGCGGAATGCCAAGATGCTGTGTCACAAATATATCATATTGAAATTAAAAAAAAGTGAGTTGCCGGCCTAGGCCTGCAACGTTTGTATGAAATTTCATTATAGACCATTTGTCTAGCCGCGCCTGAAACGTGATACTTCCCAGGCTAATAAGAAGAACATAATATCAATATTTCATTGCATATTTGAGAAGACTAAGTTAAGGGGGCGTAATAATATGATATTAGAACTAACTAGCTCCCTAGCGCTCCCGCTGGGAACTATGCGGTTTTCCGGGATAAAACGTAGTCCATGTCTTTACCCGGGACTCGAGCTATCTACATACCAAATTTCATCTAAATCGGTCCATCGGTTTAAGCGTGAAGAGGTGACAGACAGACAGAGTTACTTTCGCATTTGTAATAAAGTATTGATTTGTCTTTGAAAAAATCTCTATAATCTTCCGAAAAGGGTTGAAAAAACCCAGTTTCTTTTTTTAAGTATATTTACTGGAAAAAAAAACCAGTTACAAATTATTTTTGTATTTTTTTCAAATAAATAATTTGACACTTTCATCAATAGCATCAATAGCATAGCAAAAAAAAGTAGAGTTCCGAATATTCAAAAATTTCTTGAATACATTTTACATTATCTATAATATATATAAAATGCTAACGCTAATGTACGTATGTCCGGGGTTTTCTCTATCACCATCAATTCCAATCAACCCCCCGTTGCGGTGGTAAATACCCCTTGGTCTCTAGATGAAAGTAAGGGAGTTTGGTCGCGGTGGGTGGAAGTGGGTGGCTGTGGGTGGCGAAAATGTGAAAAAAAAATATATCTGTCCTTCTTTAAAATATATATCTGTCCTTCTTTAAACACATGAGAACTTCTGGAAAGTTCTAAAAATTTCTGGAATGATCTAGAAAAGTCCAGAATGTGTGTAAATGTTTTAATCGATCTGGAATGTTCTAGAAAGTTCTAAAAACTTCTGGAAAGTTCTAATATTTTCTAGAATGTTCTAGAACGTTCCAAAATGTGCAAAACTGAATGTAGTTGATATAGAATGTTCTGGAAAGTTCTAATATTTTCTAGAATGTTCTAGAACGTTCCAAAATGTGTAAAACTGATACCCCTTAGTACGTAGATGATAGTAAGGGAGTTTGGTCGCGGTGGGTGGAAGGAAGTGGGTGGTTGTGGGAGGCAAAAATCTGAAAAAAAAATATCCGTCCTTTTCTAACCAATAGGGACTTCTGGATAGATCTCAAAATTCCTGGGATGATCTAGCAAACTATTTTTATTTTTATTTTAATTAGTTGAGAATGTTCGAGAAAGTTCCAGAAACATCTCGAATGATCCGGATTTTTTTTTAATAATTGCAAACTGTTTTAATTAGTTGAGAATGTTCGAGAAAGTTCCAGAAACGTCTTGAATGATCCGGATTTTTTTTAATAATTGCAAACTGTTTTAATTCATTGAGAATGTTCGAGAAAGTTCCAGAAACGTCTTGAATGATCCGGATTTTTTTTAATAATTGCAAACTGTGTACATTGAGAATGTTCGAGAAAGTTCTAGAAACTTCTCGAATTATCCGGAAAATTCTTTAATAATTGTAGACTATTTTAGATAATTGAGAATGTTCATTTGAGAAGTTCCAGAAACTTCTCAAATGATCTGATTTTTTTTTAAATAATTGTAGACATTTATATAATTGGGAATGTTTAAGAATAATCCAGAAATTTATGGAATAATCTAAAAAATGCCCCTCAAGAGTGCTACCATTGATCAAAAAAATCTAAATTGAAGTGATGTACTTACTCCTAAATGTTCTAGAGTGATCTCATACTAGAAATTTCGGTGTCGAAAAGTATTTAAACTGAAATCCAGCGACTTTTCGTCAGTTCAATTGTCTCTGCAGTCGGGTAAAGATCAATTGGGAATCAAAAGTGAACAGTGTCTAGAAAAATCCAAGTGATTTTGACAAGAGTAAAAGAACTAACAATTTGAATGTTCTAGAGTGTTCTTATCTATATATATATATATATATATATTTATATATAAATGTTCTAGTGTTCTTATCTATATATATAAAACAAGAAACTGACTGACTTACTGACTGACTGACTGACTGACTGATCGATCAACGCAGAGCCGAAACTACTGGTCGTAGAGAGCTGAAATTTGGCATGCAGGTTCCTTAGGGAACGTAGGGGAGCACTAAGAGAGGATTTTTGGAAATTCCCCCTTTAAGGGAGTAAAAAGGGGGTTGAAAGTTTGTTTGAAACTTCTAAACCGCTAGGCTTAAAAATATCGAACTTGGCAGGTAGGTTCCTTTTATAACGTTAGTGAGCATTGATAAAGGATTTTTGGAAATTTCTCATCTAAAGGGGTAAAAAGAGGGTTGAATGTTTGTATGTAACTTCTAAACCACTGGGCCTAGAAACATGAAATTAGGAAAAAAAGGTTTCTTTTATGACATAAATGAGCTCTAACAGGGCTCTAGGAATTGTTCCCATATAAAAATTGTCCCACATAATGTGTTATTTGGAAAGCAATTTAGAGGGCACAGGCCTCCTCTAATCAAAAGAGGGCAGTGGGACGCAAATAGGCTGTAGTAGTAGTAGTAGTAGCAGTATTTAGAGGGATACGGATAGGATTAAGCATTTCTTGCACTTCATGATTGCCCTTTACACCATGCAATTTAAATGAATATCTTAGGAGTTATCGAAAAGAAAATGAATTCAGCGCGTACTTAGCTGACCCGCAGCGGCCTTGTAGTTGGCCATCCGTTTGCGATGCTTATTATGACCAGTAGTTTTTCAATACGAGTTCAATATGAGTGGCGCGCACAATCGACTTCCGTCCGGGGCAGGAAAAAGTTCGGTTTACAGGGGTTCAGTGTTTATCCCGGAAGAACGCTTAGATCCCGCGGGAACGCTATAACCGAATCCCACGCGGACGAAGTCGCGGGCAAAAAGCTAGTTTGTTCTCTAGAATTTTCGACCCTCTCGAAACTTCTTGATTTTATCAGGCATTTTTTTATTTAATCAGTAGGCAAACGAACACACGGGCCACCTGATGGTAAGCGGTCCCTGCGGCCCATGGACGCCGAAATCTTATCTTCGATTGCGTTTGTGGTATATATGGGGGGTACTTCTGTCTCTCTCTTGGTTTGCCCTCTCTCTCTCTTGGTTTGACACCTTGAAGTGTACATGTGCCCGGTCTTACAAATAAATCATCTATTAATTAATTAGTGTATTATTTGGAGACACGACAGCGTTGCTTGCACGCCCTAAGATGGAATGCGTCGTTCATTAAGTGCTGCCTTTTAAAGAAGGCATATTATGCGGTTAATTACTTTTTCTGGACCCTTGGAGACTATACATCTCTAAGATCTTAAGATTTAAGTTTAAGTTAGGGACTATACATCCCTTCAATGTAATTTTAGTACGTACCTATATGTATATTTTGTACATGTAATGTAAATGTAAATTTTGTAACTATGTGGAAATTTTGAAAAAGGCCTTCTGCTTGGGTTTCTTGCGGCGCTTCTTCTCAAGCAATGGGTCTAGGAAGCGCTGGTAAATTCTTTTTCTGACGTGTAAAAGTGCCCCTATGTGGCCAATTTGCTGAATAAATGATTGAATTTGAATTTGCTAGTAATTGCACCGGCATTTTATTTCATTGTTTTTTGTTTGTTCCCCAGATGTCCGCACTGCGTCAGCGACAGGTGTAAGATGTCAAAGAACTTCTTCAAGGACCTTTGCGGCCTGATAAAATCGGATACTGACGCGAAACCTATACCTGCATAACAATAACGTTTTAGATATAGACATGCGTTAGTGGCTTAAGAGGGCAGAATAGTGCTCGGCCGGTACGTTACTCGTCCATACAAAAAATACAATAATTTTCCACCTCTAAATATTTTCCAATCTCCATGATTTTTAACACGCTTGTATTAAATTAGGTCGACTATACTCGTAGGTAATGGAATCTTGCAAGTTAAATTTGACCCACTTTCCAATTTCCGATTGAGCTGAAGATTTGCACGAATATGTAAATCGCGTGACAATGCAATATTATGATGACGTGGAGCTGATCTGATGATGAAGCTGGAAGGTGGCCATAGGAACTCTGTGCGTAACAACGCACAGCCGAAACTACTGATTGTAGAAAGCTGAAATTTGACATGTAGGTTCCTTGGGGAATGTAGGGGAGCGCTGAGAGGGGATTTCTCGAAATTCCCACGGACACGGGAAAATTGGTATTCATACGAAGTCGCGGGCAAAAGCTAGTTAACTGCTAAAATAAATGACTGACATTTTTTAAAATAAACTAAGCACAAACTGTTTGGTGCTAAAGTGTATTTTGGGTGGCATTTATTATTTTTCTACTTTATTGTAAATAACGGTGTTGTGTAGGTATATTAGTTTATGATGAAATAAATTGTTATTCTAAACTTGTCGTTGTTTTTTTCCTCTCTTAATTAATTTGCAAAATGGCATGAGATTATTTTATCATTCTTGAAAGTTTGTACATACCATACACAAGTTATTTAAGAATAGATAAATAGACTGACATTCTCCTTTTTAGGGTTCCGAAGTCCACAAGGAACCCTTATAGTTTCGCCATGTCCGTCCGTCCGTCCGTCCGTCTGTCCGCACTATTGCTCGGAGATGCTTAGGTCTAGAAAGCTGTAATTTGGCATGAATATACATATTAGTTACGCTGACAAAGTGGTACAATAAAATTTTGAAATATATTTTTTTATAGGGTACCTCCCCTACTCATAAAGTGGGGATGAAATTTTTTTTTATTGCGTATCCCATGGTGCGGCATGTCATTGAATAGGTCTTAAAAAATATTGTAGGTTTTCTAAAACCATTTTTAGGGTTCCGAATTCCACAAGGAACCCTTATAGTTTCGCCATGTCCGTCCGTCCGTCAGTCCGTCCGTCCGTCTGTCCGCACTATTGCTCGGAGATGCTTAGGTCTAGAGAGCTGTAATTTGGCATGATTATGCATATTAGTTACGCTGACAAAGTGGTACAATAAAATTTTGAAATATATTTTTTTATAGGGTACCTCCCCTACTCGTAAAGTGGGGATGTAATTTTTTTTTCTTGCGTACCCCATGGTGCGGCATATCGTTGAATAGGTCTTAAAACAATATTGTGGGTTTGTTAAAACCATTTTTTGATTAAGTGATGCGTTTGTGAAATATTAAGCTTTAAAGTGCTATTTTTTGTTAGAGTCACGTGTCCCCCCCCACTGCCAGCTAAATGGTGGTATTTGGATGGCTGAAAAAAATCACGGTTGTGGCATATATAACGTAGTTGAAAGAAAAACTATCAGAGCTAAGTAGGCTGTACAAACTTACGAGTCATAGTCGACCAACTTATGAAATGATTAAAAAACCAATGATTTTTCTCGAGCGGCAGGGGCGTCGGGCGGGCACGTCATACCACAGGCTAGCTAGATGCTAAATAAGTCTTAGAAAGGTACTGTGGGCATCTTCAACTTCGGAACCCTATACTTTGCGCGTGGCCCGACACGCACTTGGCCGGTTTTCAATTCTAAATCGGTCCATCGATCGGTGTCAGCGTGAAGAAGAGGTAACAGACGGACAAAGTTACTTAGCACCGATAGTATGAAAAGCATTCGATTATGATTTCGCATTGAAAAGCCGTGGTAGCCTAGTGGTTCGAATCCGGCTCCCACCTCAAATGATTTATGTGCGAAATTCAAATTGAATTTACCACTGGGCTCTTCGGTGAAGGAAAACATCGTGAGGAAATTCAAGGATGTGTGTGGAGTCCCCAATCCTCACTGGGCCCGCGCGCGTGGGGATTATAGCCTAAACCCTCTCGCGATGAGAGACCTGTGCCCAGCAGTGGGCCGTGGCGGTAGTCGTTTTTTTATGTAATAAGATTGACAAACAGGCAGACGGCCCGCCTGGTGGTAAGCGGTCACCGCCGCCTATAGACATTTGTAACACCAGAGACGTCACCAATGCGTTGCCGATCTCGAAAGGGGAGGAGGACAGGGCGTATGGGATAAGGGAGGGTAGGGGAAGATGGGATAGAAGGATAGGGAAGAGGACAGGCTCCCGGTCCTCTCACTCACCGTACGAAACGCAATAACGAACTATTACTTCACGCCGATATTCTGTGAGACTGTGGTACTTCCCCAGACGAGCCGGCCTGATTCGAGCAATAATTTGATATCATTGCAAGGCTACCACAGTAAGTGGTGGTAAGGTGTTGATAATATGAGTTTGATATCAACATTTCGGGACAAAAATTCAACCTTTTTATCGCCTCGAGTTGTACAACTAAAATGCTTAGCATTCTTATATCTACTACTACTACTTCAGCCTATTTGCGTCCCACTGCTGGGCACAGGCCTCCTCTCATCACGAGAGGGTTTGGGCTATAGTCCCCACGCGGGCCCAGTGCGGATTGGGGACTTCACACACATCTTTGAAATAATTCGCAGATGAGTGCAGGTTTCCTCACGATGTTTCCCTTCACCGAAAAGCACAGTGGTTAATTCAAATTGAATTGCACATAAGTAAACTTAGAGGTGCGAGCCGGAATCGATCCCCGACCCTCTGCATGAGAGGCGGTAGGTCGAACCACTAGGCCACCACGGCTTTTTTATATATACTATAATAAAAGAGCAGAACCCGGCGTGTCTGTACATAGAAAGAAAAGTTCAAAAAAAGGAACGGGGGGTCTAAAGATGTATGGAAGACCACAAAACAACGATTTTTAGAAATCTTTTCTGTCTGTATGTCTGTTTGTTAGAGTTAATCTCCGAAACTACTGAACCGATTTGAATGCAGTTTTCAAGGGTAAATAGAGCATCATTTGGAGCAACATATAAGCTATGTTTGATTAAAATCGGATGTCGGAAAGAAAACTTATCGGCAATTTTATATTCCACCAAGCTAGTTGTTAATAAAAATAAAAGCGTTCCAGATTGAAATAGAACACGAGGTTTTCTCGCTATTAATGAAGTCATTGCACGTAATATTTACTTGAATAGAATACTAATGCGGAATCTTCACCGAATTTTTATCTAAGGATCTGTTTAGCGTAGGTACTTACGCTAACACGTGTAAAAAAAAATACAGGTATCGGACGACACCGGCGGTTCGACCTACCGCCTCTCATGCAGAGGGTCTGCGGTTCGATTCCGGCTCGCACCTCTAAGTTTACCTACTTATGTGCGATATTCAATTTGAATTTACCACTGAGCTTTTCATCAAAACATCGTGAGGAAACCTGCACGCATCTGCGAAGTAATTTAAAGAAGTCCCGAATCCTCACTGGGCCCGCGTGGGGACTATAGCCGAAACCCTCTCGTGATGAGAGGAGGCCTGTGCCCAGCAGTGGGACGCAAATAGGCTGTCGTAGTAGTACAGGACGACACAACTTAAAAGGAGCACTTAAACCGTTGATGCAGAGTCTATTATTGCTAAATCGGCGCGCCTTCTCAGTCATGCTCATAGCCTGGTTTCACCTCTACCACCCATAGACGTAAATAATATAGGCCCGGTCTAACGTACACGTAATATGTCCCCACTTCCACGGTGTCCAATCCAAAGTTCTGTCACCGAGCGTGCGTGACAATAAGCGTTTTTCGAAACTGTTTCTCAGTATCTAAAAACTCGTCTCGTTGTTGGAAAAATGTGACCCAGCTTTAATGTCACGATACAAGTTTAACTTTGGATTGGACACCAATGAAGTGGGGAAACATGACATGTATCTACGTTGGTCCATACGAAGTATTATTTATGTCTATGTCTACCACCTCTCATGCAGAGGTTCGGAGATTCAAACCCAGCTGCACTCAGAGTGGTTAACTTATGTGCGATATTCAATTTGAATTTACAATTTCAATTTGAAACTACCCGCCGACACAGTGAACCCTACAAGTGTTAACCAGTTCAAAAACAGACTAGATAAACTCTCTTACTAACATGAACTCTAACAGTGAAAATATGATTTAGACGCATCAGCGAATTGCTGCCTGTCTAAAATTAAATAAATAAATTTACATTCATAATTGATGGATAAATCAGTGAACATACTTTAAAAAAAACATACAGTGGTACCTACATATTGCCTAGTCCTTTTTTGAAATCAGCTAAAATGTTCGTCGACTTTTTTTAATACAACGAAAATAAACCTACTTTACACGATTTTTTAAGCATCTCTGCCCCATTTTTAACATATATATTAAACTTGCTTCTGCCCGCGACTTCGCCCGCGTGGAATTCGTTTATGGCGTTCCCGGGGGAACTATGCGTTTTACCGGGATAATAGTACATTATTGCAGAGGCCGCCAAGTAGCGTATTGCCGGACGAGTCAGTTAGAAGGCTGAGCGAAGCGAAGCCTTCTATTAGTACGAGTCCGGCAATCGCAATGGCGGCCGAGGTATATATAATGCTTTTCTCAAACAGCGAGAAAATACGTAAGGTCTGTCGGGGCAAGTGCGCCAGGATGGGGTAAGTGCGCCAGGATGGGGTAAGTGCGCCTAACATAAATATATCGAAACCTATAAATATTACTCAACTAGTAGTTGGCTGTTTACAAGGCATAGGGGCGAAATAAATTTAGGCGCACTTACCCCACATCAATATTTACTACTTCCATGATCGTGGATGATTTGGCCATGGAAGTTGTACTTATTACCTCCATGGATTTGTCAGTTTCGGGGCAAGTGCGCCAGGATGGGGTAAGTGCGCCTAACATAAATATATCGAAACCTATAAATATTACTCAACTAGTAGTTGGCTGTTTACAAGGCATAGGGGCGAAATAAATTTAGGCGCACTTACCCCACATCAGTATTTACTACTTCCATGATCGTGGATGATTTAGCTATGGAAGTTGTACTTATTACCTCCATGGATTTGTCAGTTTCGGGGCAAGTGCGCCAGGATGGGGTAACTGCGCCTCACATAAATATATCGAAACCTATAAATATTACTCAACTAGTAGTTGGCTGTTTACAAGGCATAGGGGCGAAATAAATTTAGGCGCACTTGCCCCACATCAGTACTACTTCCATGATCGTGGATGATTTGGCCATGGAAGTTGTAATTATTACTTCCATGGATTTTTGTTAGTTTCTAGAGTTGTCTCAAATAGCAAGCGAATTAAAAAAAAACACACACACGACAATAATGTTTTTGCTGGCCAAGGCCGGCAATGGACAGCCTCGCGTCTTCTTTTTTTTAAAGTAACACGAACATTTCCGAGCATGTTTGAGAAAAATTATTTCCAGTCCGCCAATTGTACGATATTTTTTGTCCAATAAAGATTAAATAAATAAATAACTATGTCCTTTCTCGGGACCCCAACTATCGCCATGCCAAATTTCATCTAAATCGGTCCAGCGGTTGAAGCGTGAAAAGGTTACTTTCGCATTTATTTTATAATATAAAAATGGATTCTGTGGCCATCAGATACAATGGAGAATCAGGTTTGACTACCAGTAGGCAAAAGCTGAGAGTAGTGACAGTGTGTTTGTATGTTTGTCACTCAATCACGCTAAAACGGCAGAACGGATTTTGATGAAATTTTGTACACATATATATAATGTACCACTTGGATTAAAACATGATACTTTTCATCCCGGAAATCATCCCTTCAGGACGTAAAAGGGGGGAGTGGAAGTTAAATATGTATACCTTGTTGACAAAGTCGCTGGTAAAAGCTAGTACCTAGTGACATAAAGACAAGATCACGTGTACAGGTTTACACGACTTAGAAGGCGCGCGGATTAAGCAATAATAGACTCTGCGTCAACGGCTTAAGTGCTTCGCCGCACGCCTTCTAAGCTGTGTCGTGTTATACGCTTGACCATTACGCGTTCTAAATAAATAATCGCATAGTTACATCAACGGGTCGAGGTGAGAAACGTTGGAAGGACAGTGATGAAAGTGATATGAGACTTATGTATATTATAAAAAGAAAGAATATGGTATTATAGACCATTCAAGGAAAAATCGGGAAGTACTGATTTATGATAGATTATATAAAAATACTACAAACATCGACTTTTAATCATAAAAATGCATAAATAATTTTATAAAATGTTGTTTTTTAATCTGTCCCAAAACGGTAGGCGCCATCTTGTTAGTTGCTGTAACGTCAGTCCTACCGTAAACAAAACGTTACAAGTACCGTTTTGACTTGACTTGTTTGGTTACTAGGTACTTATTTACTATCCTAGTGACGTCACAGAGCAAGCTAACATGGCGGCTAGCTTTTTAGCGCGATAACAAAAAAATCAAATTTAAAAGTATGTACTTTTTAAGGTATTTATCCCATTCAGAAAATCGAAATTATAAAATCTTGTGATTCAATCCGATATAAGGATCATTTTAAACCACATTTCAAAAAATGGTGTACTAACCCTATTGCATTTTTTGACTTTGTTAACAGCGTTGCATAGGCATAGGTACCAACTAAAATACCTACCTAAAGGTTTACACAACTTAGAAGGCGCGTGGATTAAGCGATAATAGACCCTGTGTCAACGGCTTAAGTGTTTCGCCGCGTGCCTTCTAAGTTGGGTCATGCTATACCTACTACGGCACACAAATTAAAGGCGCTGACAAGACCTTAATTGACTTTATTTCAACAACTATTTGATTTTGTAAAGCAAGTAAAATATATGTTAATATTCACTATAAGTATATGTACTTGAAAAACTTGCTATTTCGTAAAAAGGATTTCATGAAATGAAATCGGTTCGATGCAAAAAAATCGTGAAGTTACGTCTTCTAATCCTATTTAAACGGTTCTATAAGTTTATTTTTTTAACGCAGATTTAAATACACTATTCCATCATTCATACTCATACCAAAAAATTTGCTTATTTATATTGTTCTTCAATGTGAGATTTTTTAAATCCTCATTTTCTGATTTCCTACGTATATCGGCCACATGCCGCGGTCGTGCTTCTCCCTCCCTCCAATGCAAACAGACATTGTCCGCTGAGACAGTCGCCTGCCTCGATTGCTCAAGGTCATTAGCTCTTGTCAGCGTCTTAAGCAAAGAATAAAATTTGCGCGGAAACCATGTACTTGGTTAAAAAAGTGTCTATGGTTAACATTTTTTTTTATTGACGGCTGAACATGCCAGCCGGTGTCAAAAAACGAGAGCGAGTCGGACTCGCTTTGTGTTATGAAGGGTTCCGTAGCTGCAATAAGTTGAAAATTATCCCATAAACTACGCCGCCTATTTTGTTCAAAATATTATTATTTAATTATCTAATGGAATTTATTTATTCAGAAAAGAACAAGTTAAACTATTAAAAACAAACTACAAATAGCATTTAAATTTACAGAAATAAGAAAAATTAAAGCTAAAAAATAACCTAAAAAGCTAAATTAGGGCCTTTCGGAAGGGTTCCCATCACGCAGGCAGCATTCCCTCGCTGTATGGCAATAGCCAGTCTTTGCGCGAGAAAGCTGCCGGCGCGAGGGTCTCCCGTTGCCTCCCTCGAGCGCTTCCCTAGCTCCCTGTGGAGCCCCAGCGCCCCTTTGCCCCATGACCCCATAGTCTCCACCCCGAAGGCCACAAACTCATAGCTCGAGCCTAGGCAGCTATATTTATTAACCTTCAGGAGCTCTCGGGCGTCGGCTGCCGCTCCGGCTCGACGGCTGGTCGAGGGGAGACACGACATCGCCATTGTGTCGGTGCACGTGGCATTATCTAATTAGAAAAACAAAATAAAAAACCTTAAAATAAAAACTAATTGAACTACACTACAACGTATAGCAGAACACTGCTTAGAAGGCGCGTGGCGAAGCACTTAAGCTGTTGATGCAGAGTCTGTTATTGCTTAATCCGCGCGCCTTCTAAGTTGTGTCGTGCTATACAACTAACAATGGTAATTAAATTAAAAAAATAAAATTATCTAAAAACTCTTCCTTGGTCCTTTTGTTCAAACCAATTTTCGTTTGAAGTTTTTGTTGTTTTCTATACACCTATGCCCCAATTTTGTACTCCATACACGGCTAGAAATAAACTAAGTATATGTTACAGGGTCCAGCAAAACGTTGTGACAATATTTTACCCACATAATCAGCTATCGATTCTAAAGCATGTTTTTTTAGTTTTTTTTTTTCGACTTTGTAAAAAAGAAACTGTTAGGGGCTCAGGTATCGTGAACTAAATGCGTGTACAAAAAAGCGGTTTCCTCACGATCTTGCCCTCCTGCATAAAATATAACTGATGAATATTTACCGCTGTGTGCCATGAACATTATTATTACTCATCAAAACGTGTGAAAGCAAAAGTGCGTGATATATCTATAGGTAAGTAAGTACCTACGCGTACGAATTGTTTCTACGTGAATATATTATGTTCAGGATGTCAGTGACTCAGTCACACAACTACTTAGGTACATACGAGCGGTGATCCAAAAGTAATGATAATCAGTATGAAAGACACATAAAATGTTTAATAAAATAATTTATTTTTCTACGCAATCTCCTTCCAAGTCTACACACTTAGACCATCGTTTCTCCAGACCACGAATTCCTTTTAAAGAAAAAAAAAATATTTTTCTTGACCCTCCAAAAATGCCTCCACAGCGGCCATTACCTCGCCATCATTTAAAAATTTGTTGCCTCTAAGATCTTCCTTCAGCCGTGGAAAGAGATAAAAGTCGCTGGGGGCTAGGTCTGGCGAATATGGGGGGTGTTCCAGCAATTCGAACCCTGAATCACGGATGGCAGCCATCGCAACGCCGGCCTTGTGGGGCGGTGCGTTGTCCTGGTGAAACAGGATGCCAGCTCGAAGTTTACCCCGCCGCTTTTCTTTGATTGCCTCTCTCAATCTGTGTATTTGGTCAGCGTAGTAGGAGCCCGTAATAGTGGTTCCCTTTTCCAGGTATTCGATCATTATGAATCCCTCAGCATCCCAAAACACTGAAGCCATCGTACGGTCATCGTACCAGCGGAGCTTGCTACCTTGAATTTCTTCGGTGTAGGGGAAGACGCTCGCTTCCAGGTCATGGATTGTTGTTTGGTCTCAGCATCGAAATGGTGTATCCAAGACTCGTCCATGGTTACAAACCGACGCAAAAATGTTTCGGGATCAGTTTGATATTTGTCAATATTAGACTTCGAAATCTCACATCGTATTTTCTTTTGTTCAGCCGTTAACATTCTAGGCACCCAACGAGCGGAGACTTTTTTCATGTGTAGTTCATCAGTTAAGATTATTTGAATGCTGCCATACGAGATGCCTGTGAGCTCAACTAGATGCCTGATAGTCATCTTCTATCTGTTAAAACGAGATCATGAATTTTTTCGACGTTTTCTCCAGTAATGGCGTCAGATGGACGGCCTTCGCGATGTTTATCTTGAGTGGATGTTCTTCCCAAGTTAAACTCCTTTGACCACCGTGCCACTGTGGAATACGGTGGAGCGGACTCGCCCAGTGTTCCCATTAATTCAGCGTATATATCTTTAGTACACATTTTTTTCAAACAGAAGTATTTAATAACCGCTTTCACCTCAGTTTTCTCCATTTTTGCGTTATTGTTCCGACTGCTCGTGAAAAAAGTTTTTTTATTTTTTATTTTTTTATTTACTAAGGAGTCTTTATGTCCATTAACGGCATACCTATTTATTTTAATCCGATTCAATAAGTATTCAGTTATCATTACTTTTGGATCATCCCTCGTATTTCTCTATATAAGTATTGATATCGTTGTCTAGCACCCATAGTACAAGCTTTGCTTAGTTTGGGGCTAGGTTAATTTGTATGAAATGTCCCAAGATATTTATTTATTTATAAAACAAAATTGGCTTTTGACACAGAATCTTGATGAGGACGTAACGCTAGAGGAAACGGTACAGAAGGTGAGTACTCTGTACTTAGGTAATTTTTCAAAGTATTACAAATGACGAAGCGTACCTCCTATAATGTACTTACATAGAGCATAAAGTTTAGTTACTTATACACAAAGCCTAAATGTTTTTAGATGGAAATGAACTTCGTAATTTTTATTAGAATTTAGAAACAGTATGACCAAATTAACAAATCTATTTCGAAATAGTAACGAGTAACGACTCAGGCGGCAGGTCAGAACTTTCGCAAAAAACGTTTTGGCGCGTACTTTTGCCCGCCCCTATTTCAATTAAGTACCTATATGTGACCTACATGCAATAAAATTGCAAAATTGGGTAAAAAAAAGGGTAAAGGGTAAGGGTATAATCAGGTAACTTGATCTTTAATTTTCAATATTTTTATCTCTCCTGTAAACAATTGCTTTAAATTTAGCTAAATCAATATAATATATTTAAGTATACTGCTCCATTAAAAATCTAAATTGGTATCAAATTTATTCGTAGGCGTCAATATAACTAAAATAAAAAGTTATGGCCCCAGCGGTACGTAAAAGTGCAAACTAAACATTACACTCCTACGCTATTCTCACTCCCTCCTCTAACGCATGCGCGTGAAGGGGACAGAATACCGGTCGAAATGAAAAAACCAAGAAAAAACGCTGTCAGTAGTGTCAGTCTTAACAGCTGCGATGCGCGTTCGAGTAGACGCCATTTAGCGTCGTTTTATATAGAGCGACTTTAAACTGTAAGCCAATTGGTTAAGGCTAAATTTACATTATGGGAGTTGTGAAATTATGTGTAAAACGGTGTAAATGGTATTCATATTGGGAGTTTAGTCACCGGAGTTCAAGTCAATGAATCTATCAAACAGTTACGACGCGTTATTCGCGATGAGCGCACGCTGCGCCGTGTTCTAACAACAATAAAATGTAAACAAAAACGTTGTTTATGTATTGAGTGAAAATGTCAACAATTAGCAGCAAAATGGCTGTGTTTTTTACGGATAATGCCGCGCGTGTTGGTTTGTTTGTGTTACTGTTTGTTAATATGGATTTAGTGTTTTGCAGCACATTCGTGAGTGAAAAGTCTAATTATGTGGAACATAGGCATGTTCATTGTAACCATAAACACCCCAAAGCTGATGAAGTAAGTACCCTAGTCTAGGTTTGCTTTTTAATTTTTCTTTTTAAATTAAGGTTATGTTATGTCCGCTGTTGTCACTCACTGGCTGCCAGTTTTTTTTCATTGCAAGTCTTCCGTAGGGGGCCGTTCAAGTATTACGTAAGCAGATTTCTTACCATTTTTTACCCCCCCGCCCCCCTTGTCATCAAAAGTAAGCAAAGCTCTTACCCCCTCCCCCTATGATTACGTAAACATTTTTAGTTATAAATGTTTTTTTAAATTGTCATATCGTAGGAAAATCCATGGAAAGATTAGGTTTAACTGATACACATAGAGTAAGGGACAAAAATATTATAATCGGAAATAATATAATAGATGCATTAATTAGACAAGTGAATAGCGCGCGGTAATTCCTCTAATCGGTTCTCAAAGCGAGTGCCTAAACATATGCATTATTTGCGGGAATCCCCGAAAATGCGTTTCGTTTTCACGCATAGACAATGTGAGGGTTGCCATTCGTGTAAAAAAGTAAATAACTAATGATGACGTAATCATCATCTAGACCCCCCTACCCCCCATGTCATCCAAAATAAGCAAAACAGAGACCCCCCCACCCCCCCTTGGTGCTTACGTAATACTTGAACGGCCCCTAGTCTGAAGTTTAATAATTTAATTAAGTATTCTAGTTGGACTTTATTTTTTACCACGAAGGTACTTAATACGAAAAAAAAAATTAAAAGATTTAATTAAATTATTTAGTAAACCGAAGGTATCGTTTTAAAATTTTGGTTTACGCCGCACTATTGTTACTGGCACCAAATTCAGGAATTAGGAATTAAATATAATTACCATAATACTTACTGTTTCATTAATTTATTACAGAATTTTAGAGCGTAAGGCTAAAACTAATAAGTAGTTTCACATGAATAAAGAAGTTCTCCAGTGGCTGGTTTTAATGCATATATGTATGTCTATGTCACGCAATATAATGGAATGTAGTATGCAAACTTGCATTTTTTTCTTTTGATTTATAAGGCTGGGGCTAGTGATGCGTGGCATGTTACGAAATACCGATTTTATCGGTTCGATGATCGGATGATCGCGTGTTATTTAAATTTGGAAAACCGGTACTAGGTGGTAGGTATTTCTTAAAAGAAAAAATAAGAATGATAGGAACACAAATTAAAGATAAATTGATCTTTTAAGTACAACATTGTGCTACTCGAAAGTGTAAAACTTACAAACTTGTCATATATTTTAACTAGGTATGTACCTATTAATAATAAGTCTGTAGAAGAAGTCGCGTCTCAAATTTGAAAATTAAAAGAAACTATCAAGTCTAGGGGACTATATAAACGATACTGAACACAAACTAACGATTTTTAGTAAAATTGTCTGAATGTATGTATACTAGACGGATTGCAAAAAAAAATGGTATAGGGGTAGTTTAACACTGGTCAACATATAGGCTACTTTTAATCCCGGAAAAACGCATAGTTCCCGCGGGAACGCTATTACCGAATTCGACGCGGACGAAGTCGCGGGCAGAAGCTAGTTAGTGACTATGTGTGATGTGTACTGATTAGCATTACTACTACTACAGCCTATTTGTCCCACCACTGCTGGGCACAGGCATCCTCTCATCACGAGAGGGTTTAGGCTATAGTCCCCACGCGGGCCCAGTGCGGATTGGGGACTTCACACACATCTTTGAATTACTTCGCAGATGCGTGCAGGTTTCCTCACGATGTTTTCCTTCACCGAAAAGCTTAATGGTAAATTCAAATTGAATTTCGCACATTAGGTAAACTTATAGGTGCGAGCCGGAATCGAACCCCCGACCCTCTGCATGAGAGGCGGTAGGTTGAACCACTAGGGCCCGGTTCCTATATCCACGAAACGCCTCGTTTTGCCTACGGACGGTTGATTTTTGACATTTGTTCCATAGAGAATCTGTCAAATTTTAACCGTCCGTAGGCAAAACGAGGCGTTACGTGGATATAGGAACCGGCCCTAGGCCACCACGGCTTCTTGATGATGATATATGATATGCAATAAAATATGTATAGGTAATTTAGGTACTTATGTTGTTGATGTAATTTCTTTCATGTTGATTCGTTATTTTCGGCCTGTGACATAAGATATTTATTTTTCCATGAAAACACCTATTCCTAACAAAGTAAATAAATAATTGCCTCGAGGCAAAAGTGTCTTTCTGTGACTTTGTGTACGTTAAAATAATAAATATGTCTTATTATCTGGGTACCTAATACCGAAATTAATAAATTTATTAGTCGTGACCTCTTAAACTAGGTCACTATCTGAGATAGATATAGGTAATATATCTACAAACAATCTCGACTTGAGCTTCGACATTACAATTGAGAAAGTTCCAAATATCGGGAAAAACGGCACCGTCATTGCAAATTACGTAATTTTACTGGTCACCTTCGTATCTTTCAACTTCGCAAACAAAAGTCGCGTTAAAGTACGCAAAAAACACAGTTTTTGCTAAGCATTGTAAGTTCTAGTAGGAGATTATGAAAGTATCACGTTATATCAATCGAATTTTGCACACCAAGTGAGAGTTGTAACTTTTCAGCAAATGTTAAAGTTTAGAAATTGAGATTGAGTGGGCTTTCATAGAGGGTTTACTCCGAGAGTTGGCAACGTCGCAAATAGCTGTCAAATATTTCGCTGTTTTCATTAATTTCTGAATATTACTGAATGAAAACATGAATTATCGCTCTATGGTCGAATAAAACATTAAGTATGGATTGCAACAATTATCATAGGAACACGAAATTTTTAGGATTATGGAAGTAGGTAATATCTTTTGGAAACTTTCCATCGCATTTTCCATGCATTTTAATGTAATCTTATCATTTGAATGCCTAACCAACAAATGTAAAACGAGACCCGTCATTCAACCATAGAATGATAACTTCTTTTTTAATTCAGTAATATTGAGAAATTAATAAAAACAGCGAAACATTTGACTATTTGCGACGTTGCCCGAAAGTTGGCAACGGGATAGACCCTCTTAAACTTAGTTCATTATACAAATGTAGTTTTGGAAAAGTTTGGGATCAATCCGATAATTCTCTTAGGAATTCCGACGACTTTTTCAAAGCAGTATATAAAGTAGGATTGTTTTTCACGAAGAAACCAATTTTCAAGTGACTTTATTGATCAATGTCATCTTTAATTTGAGAGCTTCAATCAGATTATTATTAAACTAGCTTCTGCCATTCCCGCGAGGACTATGCATTTTTTCAGGATGAAAAGTAGCGTTTATGCTGTTGACCAGTGTTAAAATTACCCCCATACCAAATTTTGTTGCAATCCGTCGAGTTTAATCCGGACATTACATACATTTTGTGTTCAGTATCGTTTATTATAGTCCCCTCGACTTGATACCTAGTTTCTTTTTATTTTCAAGTTACAGACGCGATTTCTTCTACAGACTTATTATTAGTATAATAGATTAATTACCATTGGTAAAACTGGTATAGCATGTTTCGATTTCAAGTTTACAAGTTGTAAACTTGAAAGGTCGTGAATTAGGTACAACCTTCAGATAAAAAGATGACGTCACATATGTAAAGGAAAAAATCTCGTCACAAAAAAGAACGTTAACATTTGGCACAAAATTAAATACCTGTTTCGCTGACATGAGCGTACGCATACAGGTTCTTACGAGTATATTCTTCTTCTTCTCTTAAATAATGGCTTGTGTCTATATTAAAGACAATTTCGCCAATGTACCTATGTCAAGTAATACTACACGGCGGACACGGCCTATAAAAGCACGATTTCGAACACAATTCGAATGAAGTGTCAATTTTTGCGTGCGTGGACGTCTGTGTGCGTGCGAGGACGTCTGTACACTTGTAAATGTGTGTGTAACACTACGCGTGCCAATGATTCACTCTCCATCTCCAGATGAAACACATGACGAGTTGGGCGCGAGTTCCGCGCCGGCTAGATTCAGGCGGGTGATTCCGTGGCCATTCTGTATGTAGTACTATTAAATATTCTGTGCTACAGGCAGCAGTGCACGGTGAAAACTATTTAACTATCAAAGAAAATCAAGCAAAAATGGGGAATCTCTACAAATCTCAAATTCCATCTCTGCCCGACTTTCAAAGACTCTAAATAAATGCGGAAGTAACTGTCTGTCTGTTACATTTTGACGCTTAAACCGACGAACAGATTTAGATCTAATTTAGTATGGAGATATACCTATCAAGTCCCGGGAAAGGACGTACGCAACTTTTCATCCCGTTCGTTTCGTTCCCGCGGGGACGCTATACCCGAATTTCACAAAGATGCAGTCGCGGGCAGTAGCTAGTATCTATTTTTTTTTTGACACTCGCTAAATTTGGCACAGAGGGTCCTTAAATGACACAAATAAGATTAATTATATGCAGACAGCAGACAAAGTCATTAGCAAACTTCAAAATGAAATGAATTTAATAATATACCATCGTGAAATATTCGAGAAGCTATTGCAAATTATAAATTCATACATTATTCAGCGAGTTTATATTCATGGATTTAATAAGATCCATTATTCCGCCATCTTGTCTCGTCGATAGAAAGTCAACATTATTTCAAAGTTAAAATCTCTTGATAATTGATATTCATCAGATTCGTGATGAACTTCTGTTCCAAAGTATGGAATAGCTATCGACCACCACCAGAATAATATAGCCATAGACGTAAATAATATAGACCCGGTCTAACGTACACGTAATATGTCCCCACTTCCACGGTGTCCAATCCAAAGTTCTGTCACCGAGCGTGCGTGACAATAAGCGTTTTTAAAAAAACTTTTCGAAACTGTTTCTCAGTATCTAAAAACTCGTCTCGTTGTTGAAAAAATGTGACCCAGCTTGTCACGATATAAGTTTAACTTTGGATTGGACACCAATGAAGTGGGGAAACATGACATGTATCTACGTTAGGCCGGGTCCATACGAAGTATTATTTATGTCTATGAATATAGCCTTTTTACGTCCCACTGCTGGGTACAGACATCCTCTCATCAGTCCTCACTTGAGGGTTTGGGATAAGTATAGTTGTACTTGGACTCAGTGTGGATTAGGGATAGGGACTTCATTCCACCCGCGACTTCGCCCGTGTAAAATTCGGTTATCACGTTCCTGCGGGAACAATGCGTTTTTCCAGGATAAACAGTAGCCTATGTCCTTTCCCGGGACTCCAACTATATCCATACCAAATTAATTTCATTCAAATCGATCCTGTGGTTTTAGCGAGACTGTTGGACAAAGTTACGTTCGCGGTTATAATATAAAGTATGGACTATGGATTAGGTACGTCACAGATACATTGTGCTTCACAGTTCACAGATATATTTGTTTACCCATAACTCGATGTCCTTTCGCCCTTATGAAATCGAATAAAGGAAATGTTAAGCGTCTCAAGTTGATTGCCTGTTGCCTAGAAACGTAATAAGCTTTAAGGTCGTCATTTCCTACTATGGAGAATTTCCGCATTCGACCGTTTACAGATTTATACAGCGTTACGCTGTCGGAGATAAAGGTATTATTTTTGTAAGACCTGTTATATTATAAACAATGGATTTTTTACATAATGTTATATTGCATTAATTGGATAGGTTAGCGAACTAATTTTGAGCCATAGGATTCACAATCAGCCGGAGAAAAATGGCCCCGTCAAAACGGGTGCCCGAAAAGCTTGCGCCCGCCGGTTTGGTCTTCGTTATAGAGGCGTTATTAGCATATTGGATTGGAACGTATTTTCTAATGTCAGTTTGCTCCATATATTTTGACATATTCTGTTAGGCACTATTCGTCCATATGTTATACTTATGATAGGTCAATGTTTTGAGCGCAATGCAAAATTTGAGATGTGTTTTTCTCAGTGTATAGTAGGTACTGCCACAGTACACAATACACACAAAATAACGACTCTTTCTCATAATAGCGATACCTAGACAGAAACTCCACTGATTTTCTTTTTCAGCGCCTGGAAGAGGACTTTTTTCCACCGTATGTTTATTCGACACGCTCTCTATTCTAAATGACTCCATGGATTTTCACGTGACCGTCAAGATAGCGTACACCGTAACGATATTCAGGATCTGATTATGCAAATAAATAGTACCCAAATAGTACTTACGGAATATCTAGGTTAAAAAAAATAGTACCCTTGAACTTTTCGAAATATAAGGCCTGTTCACGGTGTACGTACCGTTCGTACACCGTTAAATGTTGGCATATCTCGGCTTCTATTATAGATAGAGAGGTGAAACTTGACAGTCGTAGGGTAGTATTTGGATACTATTTTTTGAACTATAAATCATCCCTGAGAAGCTAGCCGTTTCTGAGGTCCACGCGGTGTACGCCAGCTTGGCGCTCGGTAGCGTACACCGTGAACCTGAACAGGCCTTATATTTGGAAATGTTCAAGGGTACTATTTTTTTAACCTAGATATTCCGTGGGTTCTATTTGGGTACTATTTATTTGCATAATCAGATCCTGGATATCGTTACGGTGTACGCTATCATGACGGTCACATTTTAACTTGTGTGTGAGATGTGTCCTTGAGATTCTTCTCAGTTGTTCTTCATTCTAAATTGTATATCAAAATTTACACGCAGGCGCGTTGGTCCCCAGTAATGTTCGACCTTACCTTTCGACATCATAAGTTTAACAACCTGCGTCGCGCTGCGCAGGAGTTTCCCCTCAAACAAGTTGAATCAGTACTGGTCCTTACAATCGGTACTAAACCGGACTGCGATACTATCTATACTCATATTATAAATGCGAAAGTAACTCGTGTCTGTCTGTTACGCTTCAACTGCTGGATGGATTGTGGGATGAAATTTGGCATGGATATACCTAGTGAGAGTCCCGGGAAAGGGCTATTCTGGGCTACTTTTTATCCCGGAAAAACGCATAGTTCCCGCGGGATCGCGATAGCCGAATTCCACGCGGACGAAGTAGGTAGAAAGCGGGGGCCGGGAAGGAGGATGTTGCAGGCCGAGTATTATATACGGCCGAACGAACTGAGGCCGGATAGTTACGAGGCCGACAACTTCCGTTCCCCGCCGATGTATGTATAGTGCTTTTCTCAAACATGCAATGAAATAAATAAAAAATAATATTTTATATATAATAATATTTTGTCTTTTTTACATAAATAAAACTGCGCTACCTATGTAGCAAATATGGTTCATGTTTTTTTAAAGCTGTATTGGCAGAATGTCATAGCGAACCATAGAGTAAATATTGCTTGTAGCTTTTTTAAATGGCGGAATGCCAAGATTCTGTGTCACAAATATATCAAATGGAAATTTAAAAAAAAGCGAGTTGCTGGCCTAGGCCTGCAACGTTTGTATGAAATTACATTATATACCAATTTGTCTAGCCGCGCCTGAAACGTGATACTTCCCAGGCTAATAAGAAGAACATAATATCAATATTTCATTGCATTTTTGAGAAAATTGTATTTACTTGGCTCTCTTGCATAAACAGCAGTTATTAAGAGTGCCAATTAAGAGTTTGAACAACTTTTACGTTAAAAATAATCTCGAGTTCTAACAGTTTTAAATGTCTTTCAAAGAACATAGAAACAGTTTTGGTAAGGAATGCGTATTTTAAAAATATCGTAAGAAAAAATTAATACGTAAATGATATAATTAATAAAAATAAAATGAAGAAGACGATTTGATACGTACCTACTAATATTATACTACTACAACAGCCTATTTGCGTCCCACTGCTGGGCACATGCCTCCTCTCTTCGCGAGAGGGTTTGAGCTATAGTTCCCACGCGGGCCCAGCGCGGATTGGGGACTTCACACACATCTTTGAATTGCTTCGCAGATGCGTGCAAGTTTCCTCACGATCGATGTTTTCCTTCACCGAAAAGCTCAGTGGTAAATTCAAATTGACTAATATTATAAAGAGCAAAGATTTGTTTGTTTGTTTGTAATGGATATTAATTGTTTAACAGATTAAAAAAACACGCACAGAAAGTTACATTATTCTTGAGTGACATACGGTTTTTATCTTACTTGGCTTTTATGTAATAAAAAAACCGGTATTTACCGATTCGCGTCACTCCCACGCGCGGCCCTTTATTTCGTGACATAGCTGCATAGACATAAATAATACTTCGTATGGACCCGGCCTAACGTAGATACATGTCATGTTTCCCCACTTCATTGGTGTCCAATCCAAAGTTAAACTTATATCGTGACACTAAAGCTGGGTCACATTTTTTCAACAACGAGACGAGTTTTTAGATACTGAGAAACAGTTCCGAAAAAAGTTTTTTTTAAAACGCTTATTGTCACGCACGCTCGGCGACAGAACTTTGGATTGGACACCGTGGAAGTGGGGACATATTACGTGTACGTTAGACCGGGTCTATATTATTTACGTCTATGCATAGCTGCAAAATTCTCTCGTGAATTCCTTACCGATCTATTTTTGATTTAAAAATCTGAGAAAAGGGGGAAAAGTGACTTTTATCGTCATCAGTTACTCCGCGCGAAGTCAGGGCGGGTAGTTAGTAGTAGTTATGTACTTAGTTGAAGCCGTGGTGGCCTAGTGGTTCGACCTACCACCTCTCATGCAGAGGGTCGGGGGTTCGATTCCGGCCCGCACCTCTAAGTTTACGTATGTGCGAAATTCAATTTGAATTGACCACTGCGCTTTTTGGTGAAGGAAAACATCGTGAGGAAACCTGCACGCATCTGCGAAGCAATTCAAAGATGTGTGTGAAGTCCCCAAACCGCACTGGGCCCGCGTGGAGACTATAGCCCAAACCCTCTCGTGATGAGAGGAGGCCTGTGCCCAGCAGTGGGACGCAAATAGGCTGTAGTAGTAGTACTTAATTGACGACAGGTTTGGCTCAGTTAGTAGTGAGGTTCAGGTTCTCACTGTCGCGGGTTCGAATCCCGCTCGGGGCAAACTTTGTGTGATGAGCACAAATGTTTGTGCCCGAGTCATGGATGTTTAGTATTTATATATGTATGTATTTCTCTATATAAGTATTTATATCGTTGTCTAGCACCCATAGTACCAGCTTTGCTTAGTTTGGGGCTAGGTCAATTTGTGTGAAATGTTCAAAGATATTTATTTATTTATTTTACACAAATAATGGTTGTCGACATAGCCCAAAGAATAAGCTCTTTGAAGTGGCAGTGGGCCGGTCACATCGCGAGAACTGCGGATAGTCGTTGGAGTAAACGCGTTCTCGAGTGGAGACCACGACAAGGCAAGCGAAGTGTGGGGCGCCCTGTTGCCAGGTGGAGTGACGATTTGCGCAAGGCGGCCGGTGTAGATTGGATGCGGCACGCCTTGGACAGAGCTCATTGGCGTGCGTTGGGTGAGGCCTACGTCCAGCAGTGGACTACTATGGGCTGATGATGATGAAATAATGGTTCTCAGTTGGGTTTGTTTGTTTATATAGTTTTGCATTTTATCGCGATGAATTGCGAATGATTGGCAAGTAACGGATGTTTGTATAATTATGCATTCATGGAGGAACGATAAGCAATAGGTATTAAAAATTATTTACAGTTTTATAATGAAGTAAATGTTTTACACTGTATTGCGCTTATAACTTAAACGGTATTTTTTAAATTGACGTGTCATCATCATCATCATCATCATCATCATCATCAGCCCATAGTAGTCCACTGCTGGACGTAGGCCTCACCCAACGCACGCCAATGAGCTCTGTCCAAGGCGTGCCGCATCCAATCTACACCGGCCGCCTTGCGCAAATCGTCACTCCACCTGGCAACAGGGCGCCCTACACTTCGCTTGCCTTGTCGTGGTCTCCACTCGAGAACGCGTTTACTCCAACGACTATCCGCAGTTCTCGCGATGTGACCGGCCCACTGCCACTTCAAAGAGCTTATTCTTAGGGCTATGTCGACAACTTTCGTTCTCTGCCTGATCACCTCATTGCGGATCCGATCTTTCAGAGAACGCCGAGCATTGGCATGTATGAGAATAATACAAAGTTAAAGAAGTTCTCTTTTAAATATTATCTTATTAATTAATCTATATCCATACTACTTCATATTTATAAAAATTTTATAAATGCGAAAGTAACTCTGTCTGTCTGTCACCTCTTCACGCTTCAAACGCCGGACCGATTGAGATGAAATTTTATATGGAATTTATTGGAGTCCCGGGAAAGGATATAGGCTACTTTTCATCCCGGAAAAACGCATAGTTCCCGCGGGAACGCGATAACCAAATTCCATACGGGCGGAGACGCGGGCAGAAGCTAGTATTATAATTGCGAAAGCAACTCTGTCTGTCTGTTACCTCTTCACGCTTCAACCGCCGGACCGATTTGGATGAAATTTGGTATGGAGATAGTCGGAGTCCCGGGAAAGGATAAAGGCTGCTTTTCATCCCGGAAAAACGCATAGTTCCCGCGGAAACGCGATAACCGAATTCCACGCGGGCGAAGTCGCGGGCAGAAGCTAGTAGGTATAAAGTATAATAATAAATTTGACTGGTTTGCAAATCTGTCTCGCTATGTCCCGTCCAGACATTAGGTAAAGCCCGCGGGCTCCAGTTTCGACCGGCAACGCATTGACGCCTCTACTGTCGCAATGGGGCTTGGTCCGTCCGGGGTGGTACCACCGTCTTTCCCCGCTAACCTGCCGCCAAATAGCAGTGGTCGCACTGTTGTGTTATGTCGCCGCTGTGAAACTCCTGGCACAGAGGCATTCCATCTTAGGCCTCAGGGTAGGCAACGCATTCGAGACCTTATAGTTTCTGAATGGGGGATCACAGGATTTCGGTGTCCATGGGCCGCAGTGACCACTTACCATCAAGTGGGCTGTTCGCTCGTTTGCCTATACCAATGACATGAAAGAAAGTGTCTATAGGCGGCTGATATCGTTTTCCATCAGGTGGTCTTCAGCTAGATCCTCTGTTATTTTGAACTGAAAGTGTGATCACGCTCCGTCGCCTGTTTAATTTCTATATTTTAATTATTGTACGCTTCGTGTATTAGAAAACACACTTTCGTTTACTTACGCACGCAAATGCCAGTAATGTACGAGTGTTCTAATAATAGTTCACTTAGCTGGAACAGGCACCGCCTTTGTGGAATTCAACTTAAAAAAAACCTATAAACGTGAAAGTGTCCATGTAGATTTTTGTTTGTCTTTCACTCAAACTACGGAACGGATTTGTCCGCGTGGATTATAAAATACATTGCACGGAAATCCATATTAATATTATAAATGCGAAAGTAACTCTGTCTGTCTGTTTGTCTGTCTGTCTGTCTGTCTGTCTGTCTGTTACCTCTTCACGCTTCAACCGCTGGACCGATTGAGATGAAATTTGGAATAGAGATAGCTGGAGTCCTGGGAAAAGACATAGGCTACTTTTTATCCCGGAAAAACGCATAGTTCCCGCGGGAAAGCGATAACCGAATTCCACGCGGGCGAAGTCGCGGGCAGAAGCTAGTGTTTTAAGGCCGTTCATAGACCCAGCTCAGCCGTCACTGTCACTCGTGGGACGAGTGAAAGAGAAAGCGCTACGCACAGAACGCCCGATTTAGTTAGTATTTAACGCGTTTTAATTTCTATAAAAATACCGTCTAAAAAAATGGCATTTATAAAGCTGTCGATGTACGCATATAATATGAATATTTTTTGTGTTATAATTAGTTTTACACTGTTTGATATAATAAACTGGAGTAAAGTTGGATTAGCGGGCCGAGTTAGAGGTTACTTTGGAATTAAATTGTATCGAGCGAAGTTTCGTTAAACGTGTATCGAAAGCTGTCAATGTAAGGATGATATAATCAAATATAACATGTGTTTTTTTCATATTTTTAACTTTTAACATTTCTTAGAAAAGTATGATCTTAAATGAGCAATTTGACGATGCTGGGTCAGGGAAGGGCCCTAATAAACTTTGTGTCTGTGAGTGCCGGCAGAAGTGAAAACTTCAATATTAACGTTGTGTATTTTTGATATTTTGGAATGGTTAGGGAATAATTTTGCACGAATTGCTTTGATTATCAGTATAAAAGTACTATCATTTATGTGGTAAAATTTAATATTCATTCATAGGGGGATACTTCCTCTCCTACGCCGCGCCGGCGGTCTACCGGCTTCAATGACATTGTAACCATTGACCTATAATAAGTTATAACATATGGACGAACAGTGCCTAACAGAACAGAATATGTCAAAATATATTGAGCAACTGACATTAGAAAATACGTTCCAATATGCTAATAATGCCTCTTTATAACGAAGGCCAAACGGGTGCCCGTGCTGTTAGGGCACCCGTTTTGACGGGGCTATTTTTCTCCGGCTGATTGTAAGGGTTCACAATCAGCCGGAGAGAAATAGCTTATAATAGATCAATGATTGTAACAGTTTTTCGATCAGGCCACGTGTCCGTCTTACGGTCACGTGATCTGTCGCGAGTTTAACTTTTTTTCTCCCATCACAAAAAGTGCACAGCGCCGCTAAAGAAGTTTTCACTTCAACAAGACTGAAAATCATGGACCTTCTGCAATTTTGCGCAAGTTAGAACAGACACGCGTCGTTTCATTCACTCGGTCAATAGGTAGAGTAGGTAGTCTTATTCTTTATCTTGACATTCTCACGACATATAAGAGCCGCACTTCTAGCAAAATACTACTACTACTACAGCCTATTTGCGTCCCACTACTGGGCACAGGCCTCCTCTCATCACGAAAGGGTTTGGGCTATAGTCCCCACGCGGGCCCATTGCGGATCGGGGACTTCACACACTACTACTACTACTACAACAGCCTATTTTCGGCCCACTCCACTTCACACACATCTTTGAATTATTTCGCAGATGCGTGCAGGTTTCCTCGCTCAATACTACACAAATTATCAATTAAATTATATATCAATTATGACCGGTCGAAGCGAACGATTCATTCACTCGACGCCGCCTTGCTATTCCCACAGCAATTTCTCACGGACACGATTGTTTTTGAAAATCATCCGTTACACAAATCAACTACAGTATACTTGAAACGCATTGCGCATACTGTCTACAGAGTGAATTCACCGCTAAAGGCGCTACAGGTCCTCCGAGGTGCAATGTTGCCAATTAATCACATTATGTGCCACACTACACGCTAAATTGGCTACACTGATGCCTCCGAAACGTCAAATGTTGCAGCTCTCAGGGACAGACTGAAAATCAACACAGTGACACGGCAGGCCTCGGCCCGCGTTCACAGCACACGCTGAGTCCGCCCCTTTTGTCACAAAGAGGGTGCGCCCACGGGTGACTTTTGACACGCGTGACTTTTTCTTGTGACAGTGACAGAAACTTTTTTCGTCACGGCGACAAGTCACCAGTGCGCGCACCCGCTAACAGATAGCGTGATTCCTAATTGCTGTCATTAATTAAAGATCAATTTAAATAAACTACGTTCCAGCATACTGTTTCACAGTACTCTGGGGACTAATAACATCTCTACGTACCTACTTAGATTTAAGTTGAATACAGGCATTGAACTCTTTTGAAAAACGAAAATTGTTACCTAATCGTAAAGCAAAGATGTTCTTGGAAATTGTATTTAGTGAAACTTCGTATTACCCGAAGGCGATTCCCGTACAAAGTTATGTTTCTTTTTTTAGTAGTTGCTTTACAATTTTCTCGATTTTTTTTCTTTCTAAACCTTCCCAGAAGCCCTGGGAATAAAACAAAAGAAGAATCAGCCAAATCGGTCCGGTAGTTCTCGAGCCTTAGCCAGACTAACACACGGCGATTCATTTTTCTACATAAGAAGATTACGAAATACGGAAATGAGCAGTAATGTGCGTAGCGAAATATATTATTGAGTTTTTATTTAAATATCCGGCTCGAATATTAAAATGATGAATGAATCCAACCACATTTATCAATCATCTCATCCATCATGCAACGATATAAAGAGATTCTCCAATAAAACATTGTTCGAAACGAGCGAAAATCATTTTTACAATGCTTGTTTGAAATGTCAAGTTATTTTCCTCAATTTGGATTTAGAAAAATCGGTAATCTGAAATTGATATGAGTGCGCATCGCATCACTATTTACTACGTCTGAAATTAAAAAACAAAAGATCAAAGACGCGTTCGAGTAGACTCAAATCTGTTTTGTTCTTTTATGTTATCAGGTACAATAAGTATAAATTTAATTACTTTTAGAATTACTTCGACGAATTTAATGAGTACCTATCTATTTATAAAAATGTTTTTAATGTTTTCAGCGTTTCGTGTGACAAAGGGCATTATTAGTTCCTTTGACGTTTAACATTTCATTTCACGCTTTGTGAATGAATTGTACTTATGTACCTACCTACTTTTAACTTGAATCGGGTACTGCAATTTCTTTGAGCGCCTTGCTTTAATTTTCAACTAACTGCTTGCCCCAGCTCTGCACGGTTACTATTAAAATACGTATAAAAATGATGACATCCAATTTAGGTATACCGTTTCTTTTACAAACCGTGACTAACTAACACGACAATTTTGAATTAGGCAAAGGCGCAGTAGTTTAGCGATTTTTATTAGGGTTTTGTAGCCAAATGGGAAAAAACTGAACCCTTATAATTTCGTCATGTCCGTCCGTCCGTAATATATGTCGACCATTTTTTTGTGTGTTGCCAGTGATGACTTATGGTTCCGAGACGTGGGCGCTCACGATGGGTCTCATAAGAAGGCTCAAAGTCACTCAGAGGGCAATGGAAAGGGCTATGCTCGGGGTTTCTCTGCGTGATAGAATCAGAAATGAGGATATCCGCAGCAGAACTGGGGTGACCGACATAGCCCGAAGAATTGCGAACCTTAAGTGGCAGTGGGCGGGGCACATTGCTCGCAGGACCGATGGCCGATGGGGCCGGAAAGTTCTCGAGTGGCGCCCGCGAACCGGGAGACGAGCTGTCGGTAGGCCTCCAACAAGATGGAGCGACGACCTCGTGAAGGTCGCGGGAAACCGGTGGAAGCAAGTAGCACAGGACCGGTCGGAGTGGCGAGCCTTGGGGGAGGCCTATGTCCAGCAGTGGACGTCTTTCGGCTGAAATGATGATGAATGATGATTTTTTTCGAAGACTTTATGTGATTAAAGGGTAGGTGGTTTTTGATACAAAAGCTAGTTCTCGACCTAAAGATTCATCATCATCATCATCATCATTTCAGCCGATAGACGTCCACTGCTGGACATAGGCCTCCCCCAAGGCGCGCCACTCAGACCGGTCCTGTGCCACTCGCATCCACCGCGTTCCCGCGACCTTTACAAGGTCGTCACGTCACTCCATCTTGTTGGAGGCCTACCGACAGCTCGTCTACCGGTTCGCGGACGCCACTCCAGGACTTTCTTGCCCCATCGGCCATCAGTCCTGCGAGCAATGTGCCGCGCCCACCTAAAGATTACAGTAAAAAAAGTGTGACTTGTCGCCGTGACACAAAAAGTTTCTGTCTGAAAGTTTCTGAAAAAAGAAAAAGTCCCGCGTCACAAAAGCCACCTGAGGGTGCATCTCCATACTTCTCCTTGGACTTGATCTAGTAATGAAACTGTCGCCGCCGACAAGTTTCCCGTGGGCGCACTCTAAAACCTATAAAAAGTCCTTGTCATTTGAAATATGACACATTCATGCAACCACTGGATGTGTTTTGAGGAAATTTAGTATGGATATGGACTATGGGACGACATCTCCTTTTTCGTCCGATATCTATTCTGAGGAACCAGAATTTCCGTAAGTAACACTTAAATGCTGTTATACCTATCATTGCTGATATTGATTGTTTAAATGTGTATTCGCTTGGCCAAACCCTTCAAGGACACGCATATTTAACACCATACGTGACCGGCAAGCCGTGCTACATGTTTATCTTAAAGGACATCTAGCTGGAGAGACGTTTTGTTTTTTGAGCGACCGAGGTTTGCTGGTGAAAATAGCCAAAAATGAGTTTTCCCACATCTGACACCTACCTAGGTAGATCGTTTTTTCGCACCCGTCAACCCTCGTATTCAAAATTTCGTCCTAATCGTTGGACCAGTTTCCTATATCATTTGTAAGCACTTTCTAAGTATAAAAAAATAAAGAAAAAGACATACCTACCTACCTGTTGAACACCTGAAAGTATTTAATGATGGATTTTGGCCGGTGTAGCCCTTATTAAGAGATGATTTTTAAAACTATGTACTTACGCAATACACCACGGGGATTTTTTTATATTATTCGAAATTTGTGCACACAACCTCCTGTAAGTACTGTAGAGTTAGTATAGCCCTCGCTATACTAACTCGTTAGGAGCGTAGTTTTGTAAACGTTCTAGAATTACTGATTATTTAATATTAAAAAGAAAGCCATTCTAGAACGTCTAGTAGTAGTCTGAAGCTTGTGGTAGCAACGCGCACATGAAACATAGGCCCCATTTTAACACGAATATAAAAGTGATAATTATACTTCCTCTTATTTATTTAACTTCAAGGAGTACCTCGCACTACCATCTGACGATCCCCCAGTTTCTTGTCACATGGTGGAGGTTACAGCTATTTAAAAATTATAATTATATATAATTATTAGATTTTTTTCTGGCATGGCAACGCAATGCCAGAATTAACGGACAGTAGTTAGGTATAATAAAAACAGATGGCTGCATTCAGCTAGACTATACTTAATGTGTTTTGTCTAGAAGTCTATCACTGTGCGATATGGAATAACCCAATGTTATCCCAAGTCTATATGAAGAGAAATCACTCTCTTAATTAATCGTCTTTAATAACTACAAAATAATCTCCGTTCCGAAAAACAATTCCGTTTGATACATTTTTTCCCGGCATCATGAATTACGATTCCATTGCGCAAGTTACCATAAAAAAAGTTCGGTTCGCCGAGTTCAAGTAGACTAACTTCCGCTCTCCAGTCAAGGCCGCGGTCAGTACCGTTAGTAGTACTCAAGTAGTACTACATAAATGAAACTTGGAAATAGCCGTGTTTACTTTTTACGTTTCCGAATAAATTTGGTTATTTCTACGCTTAGGTATTAACATTATTATGGAGGGTTGAAGTAATTACCAAGACACATTCCACACACCATATTTCATAAGCTTTATGGTTAGTGGATTGTAAAAAATTACATACCTAGTTCCTTTCCCAGTTTAACTTACATACAACTTACTGTATTCCTCTTCACTAGTTGGCGCGACTGTCCTATGAGGTATCGGCTGTCAAATGTCATTCCATACACTAGTGTCATGTCAACATGACATTTGATTTTTCGGAGAACGCAGTGTTGCCAATTCAGCTATTTTTTTATTACAAATGAGTTGGCGTTCGACCCGGATCACACCTGATGGAAACTGATGATAGGGTTAATGTGGAACAGGCTTAGCCCTTGCTTAGCCAGATGTCTATTCACTCTAGACTTGAAGACACCAAGATTATAGGAACTGGCGAACACAGACGCAGGGAGGGAATTCCAAAGTTAGCTATATTTAACATAAGCATTCCATTGGATACATAGTTAGTTATCTTTGAGAAATTTAGGTTTATTATTTCGGAGTTAGTCAAGTTGCAACGTTGGATCTATAAGATTGTTTGACCACTGATATTCAGCACTAAATATACCTAATCAAAACGGATAAAACTTTTTGGCTGTGGTAGGTATAATTAGAAGTAAGTACATTTACATCTAAGTTTAGTTTTAGACATTGCAATGCCCTGACGGGGTAACATATGTAGACAACAATAACAATACAGAAATAATACACATTAAATGGGTAAACCACAGGCGGACTTATCGCTAAATAACTACCTAAGTGAATTAATAATAACACTTTATATCTGTAACATGTTCTGCAATTGAATAAAGTGTTTTAAAAATTAGTTTCGCGACTTGAGCAACTCGTAAAAAGGTCAGTATCATCGTTTCCGCGGTTTCAAAAATTGTCCGCTGACTTCTGATGTGGTAAGTATGTCGTCAATGTAGTTTATTTTAATTTATTAGGCAAGTACAATAACATGTTGGGAAACGAGAACCAAGCATTGGACATCGGGTAATTTAAGTGGTAACACAAGCACAACACCACGCCTTCACATTTCAAAACGCTTTAATTTTTTTTTCATTATTTAAAAAGCACCACCAAAACTCACAACGCATAGTTGATGGCTGTCTCAGCACGCACACATGTGTTGAGAGTGTTGGTGGCGCTTTTTAAATACATTGAAGCGTTTTTAAATGTGAAGGCGCGGGACTTTAGATAGTAGATCTCTAGTAAGCAGTAAATACTTAAATCAACACTCCGCTTAACTAACTAAGGGGCCGTTCAAGTATTACGTAAGCACCAAGGGGGGGTGGGGGGGTCTCTGTTTTGCTTATTTTGAATGACATGGGGGGTAGGAGGGTCTAGATGATGATTACGTCATCGTTAGTTATTTACTTTTTTACACGAATAGCAACCCTCATATTGTCTATGCGTGAAAACGAAACGCATTTTCGGGGATTCCCGCAAATAATGCATATGTTTAGGCACTCGCTCTGAGAACCGATTAGGGGAATTACCGCGCATTAGGGAAATTACCGCGCCCTATTCACTTGTCTAATTAATACACCTATTATATTATATTATATTATTATATTATTTCTGATTATAATATTATTGTCCCTTACTCTATGTGTATCAGTTAAACCTAATCTTTCCATGGATTTTCCTAATTTTAAAATGACAATATAAAAAACATTTATAACTAAAAATGTTTACGTAAGGATAGGGGGAGGGGGTAAGAGCTTTGCTTACTTTTGATGACAAGGGGGGCGGGGGGGGGTAAAAAATGCTAAGAAATCTGCTTACGTAATACTTGAACGGCCCCTAACTAAAAGCTAGGTTCTTTTAGTTAGTTAGTTAAGCGGAGTGTTGTGTCTAATTACGTCATAATGAACCAAAGTAATAAGTACTTTCTACTGCACTTCCGCACCAGCTAGGATGTAATGCAGTTATCTGTATCACGATTTTGCAATATGCGTGCACGGCCGCCATCTTGGCGGAAGCGAGCTAACTTCCTCGCGACCAGGGTTGCCAGAGAGAAATATCATTTTCTTTTTCATTGTAACCACCTTTCGGTTAAAAAAAGCATCATCGAAATCAGTCCAGAATTGAAGCAGTAATCGAGGAAAAAACATCAATAAAAAAAATCATACAGATAGAAGAATCGAGAACCTCCTCTTTTTTAATTCGCGCTTGACTCGCGTGTTCAGTGTTGCCGATTTAGCATATTATATGCAATATTTTGAATGTAATGACAAAATTGAACCTCACGCGAAAGTGACGCCAACTGGTGAGTCTTTTCCGAAAATGTCTGACGAGCAAAAAGGTTACACTTCATAAACAAAAAGTCATTGGGGTGATTTATTTATAAATCCCTTTTAAAAATGTAAAACTTTAGATAAAAGCAAGTTCGTTACTCAGAAGTATTTTTCGTTAGGTATTCAGTGAACTTTTTAATAAAAGCAATTTTACAGTCTGAGCGGAGGATTATGAATTTCATCTTCATATTTTTATGAGAATTTACTAACGACTACGTGGAATCTCCGAGCTAAAATTCACATTCATTTTAATGTTTAAGGTGTCTACTTGAACTTCCTCTTAGAGGATGTATTACCTTAAACTAAATAACGCCTCTGTAAAAGTTGTTTGATGTGGAAAAATGCCTGAACAGTACTTGGAAAGGTTTAGGCTGGGCGCATACGTTAGGTTTCCGAATGCTGTTTTCAGATTAGGCATTCAGATTCGGAAACCGAAAGGCACTCTTTTCATACAAAATGTTCAACATGGCGCACACGTTAGCTATCAATTTGTCATCATCGGCCAAAACACGTTTCCACGAAAGCGGACCTCTACGTACTGGCTACGTACAGATTAGGAATTCCGAGTCGGAATTCCTAATCTGAAAACCACATTCGGAAACCTAACGTATGCGCCCAGCCTTATAACTCAAGAACTAGGTACTTAAAGTCACACGGGGCAAGTGCGACAGGGTGGGGGTAAGTGCGCCTACCATAAATATATAGATAATTATAAATAAATATTACTCAACTAACTACTAAAATCTTCCATAAATGCATCAAATATAACACAATCCCACTGCAATAAGCAGATGGCTCTATTCACAATTCACAAGGCATTGGGTCGAAAAATCAATTTAGGCAACTTACCCCACCAAACAGGCGCACTTACCCCGACTCACCTTACTTGTCGTCGACGGCAATACATAAATATAAATAAGATGTTGGAATAAGTAGATCATAATATTGTTCAAAACATAGGGTAGGGTAGCTACGAGTAAGTATAGCAGCAAGTAACGCGAACAAAATCGTGCAGGTTATAAAATAAGTATGCATTGTAAACGTTTACAAATCTAAATTTGGACAATAGCTTACGTCTATCGTCTAAAGCACACTAATACACTATACGTAACATAAAAGCTCGTAATTATTGCAGTCAATTTGTAGGTTACAACCACAATAGCGAAATCAGCAACCATATTGGATTAACTTTTTAAAACGATAATGTTCGATCACACCAACGCGCAGCTAATCGCTTTAAAACATCAAATTGTGTCAGACAATTTTCAATTCTATCTTTATTTGTGACGGTCTAAATTACATTGAACACGCGTGTGACTTATGCTGTTCTTTCCGTGTTGAGGCTACCACAGGTAAGAGCACTTTCACTGGCATCGATGAGATGACATAAAGTTTGTTCGTTGCGTTTGTTGCGTTGGTATTATGCAAGATGGCGGGAACGATGACATGAGGTCACGGAAAATCGGTTTTTAATTGATGATGATCGGTTTGATCACATTTAACTTGAATAGTGGTGTAATTTGTTATTGATTCGAGTGGTTTCTTGGTTTGTCGACTCTGTTGACTAGTATTTGGTTCGGACTGCATAAAACTGTGCCGAAGAATGGGTTAGCAGTGGGATAATAGTAGTTTATGTAACTGCTACATAATAAAGGTCCTTAAAACACGAGTGGAGTTTTATGAGACGAGCCGCCAGGCGAGTTTCATAATTATATCGCACGAGTGTTTTGAGGCCTAATTATGTACAGTTACATACACAACTTTATCTACACTCATTTTATAAATGCTCCAAGATGCTTCAAAATCTGTCTAAAATGGCGGCAATTCGAATACGTCAGTATCTCACATTCGATTTTCAAAAAGTATAGACTATAGAGCCGACATTTGAATTTGGAATAAACTTTCGCTCTGTCTGACTGAAGAATATAGGCGGCCATTGCTGTTCGAAGATGTTCGAAATTTGATTTCGAAGTGTGGTCGGGCGCATATTTTGTATTGAAAATTAATAGTACAATAGGGATGACGACAACTTTTTTTTCCTTAGTCTATCAGGAAGATTATTGAAAAGTATTGGACACGTATTTTTTTCTTTTTTCACGTAATCAAACTTATACGGAGATATATTGAGTTGAAATGTCGAGTGACGTCACGGTTAGGTACGATTTATATCTAACGGTGACGTAGTTAGTCCCCCACTCTCCAACTTTAATGCGTTTTAACTTAGTCATTCTTTGTTAACTTGATAAAACAAAAAATACGTGTCTAATATTTTTTTATTACCTGACTGACGGACTAATTAGAATTTCGATTTCTTCACCCTGTCGTCATCCCTATTAACACGTACCACATGACGGCAAAATGTGGTAGGTACGTGTGAAACAACCCTATTAGGGTCAAGCAAAACGTTGTGACGATATTTTACCCACGTATCAGCTAAGTAGGTATCTTAGCCAGCCCAGTCCCATTTCAGTATGGCGGTCTTTATTCCCACATCGGAAATTTGAGTTCTAGAGCGCAGTTTCGGTGTTTCTGATTCATGATAATTATTTTTCTTTATTTATTTACCTTGTCGAGTACCGAATAGGTACCGAAATTCTAATTAGTCCGTCAGTCTGGTAATAAAAAAATATTAGACACGTATTTTTTGTTTTATCAAATTTACAAAGAATTACTAAGTTAAAACGCATTAAAGTTGGAGAGTGGGGGCTAACTACGTCACCGTTAGGTATAAATCGTACCTAACCGTGACGTTACGCGACATTTCAACTCAATATATCTCCGTATAAGATTGATTAGGTGAAAAAAGAAGAAATACGTGTCCAATACTTTTCAATAATCTTCCTAAGGAAAAAAAGTTGTCGTCATCCTGCTTTGCTTGAAAATTGAAATTATTTCATTCACAAACAGAGCCGTAGTAAGTACTACATTGCCCAAGAAGCTGTAAATCAGCTGAAATGATTAGAACACATCAAGGTCAGTTACAAAACTGACAGAAATACCAATTCGTATCACAAGGCCATTTTGTGGGAACTATAACAAAGAAATTGTTAAAGAAACGTTTGCTAAACCGTTTGCTTTTATTAAACGTTATAGATACCTATCTATCGCTAGATTGCCATGCCTACGAAATACCAGAACTAGTTTATTATGATAGAAACGTTATTGGCAAAATATTTTCATATTCATAATAATATCATTTATTGCCAAACCATGGTTTTTACAAGATGTTACAATATTTTCTTAAGTACTAACATGGACCCTGTGAGGGTGCAGCAAAATATCAAAACTAAATAGACCTTAAAATCTAGATGTAAGTGCAACCGGTATATAAGTATATAGTACCAAATATAAGTAGAAATTGTCACTATAGTTATGTTGGTTGTCACTACATGTATATGTATGTATGCACACATCTTTGTCATGGATATTTATTAGGTAGGTAATATTTATGTTGTTGTGTATGCGTGTGTGTGTTTGCGGTCTGTGTGTATTATTTGTATTATTTATTTGTCATAATTATATTATTATTTTATCTTCAAACTATTCATTAATACTGTAATATGCCTTTGTTATTAGAAATTTCTTTAGTTTGCTTATGAATTTTTGTTCATTTTGTTCTGTTTTTAAAGTTTCTGGTAGTTTATTATATACCTTTATTGACATTATGTATGGTCCAGAAGAATGGAGGAAGGTTTATCCCAAAATAAGGATATGCAATCTTTGCGGGTGAGCGAATCACTCGAACTACAGATACAGTTCCAAGAAGCTCACTTTAAGAGGATATATTACTACCGGCCGTAACTCCATACAAACGTAGTCGCGTGGTAATCCCCTATTTCCTCCCTGGTTAATTACGTTAGAGCAATGACTTTTTTTGTACAAATCTATCCTTACCTTTTCCATGCTGGTATGTTTTGTTTTTCTGAATAATTGTTGTATTTTAAGAATAACAGACCCTCGAAAAGTACGAAAATTGCCACTTTTCAAGTGCCGTAAACAGACGCCCAGTAAAAAAAACCAACGAATATAAAAGGAAAAATCAAAAAACAGAAGCATAGCCAAAACCATTGTTATAATATATACGAAAGAAAAAATCAATTTGGTACAGTTTTGGAAGAGGAAATTGGAAAAACAGGGGACTACGTAACCCTGTTTTCTCCCATTTTTTAGGTTAAATTGTTCCGAGCTGCAGTTGTCTCTATCGCACGATTGCCACCTGGAGCGAGCGCAGAGCGACGGCAATAGATTTATCAAATACCTATTTTTTGGGTAGCCTATCCTCTTACTTACAACTTTCTTTACCCATCCGTGCGTCTCGTTCATACCACGTTCACGACAATAGGGATGACGACAACTTTTTTTCCTTAGTCTATCAGGAAGATTATTGAAAAGTATTGGACACGTATTTTTTCTTTTTTCACGTAATCAAACTTATGTGGAGATATATTGAGTTGAAATGTCGTGTAACGTCACGGTTAGGTACGATTTTTACCTAACGGTGACGTAGTTAGCTCCCACTCTCGAACTTTAATGCGTTTTAACTTAGTCATTATTTGTTAATTTGATAAAACAAAAAATACGTGTCTAATATTTTTTTATTACCTGACTGACGGACTAATTAGAATTTTGATTTCTTCACCCTGTCGTCATCCCTATTGGACTGCCGCTGCGCGGGAGCACTGAGATCTAGTGACTCACTTAGCAGTCCACTTTTGACGTCCCGAATAACAGTTTTATCCGCAAAGCTACAGTGAGATTCCTTTTCCGTTCCGTATAGAATCACTTATTCTTGAATTTCGAAAAGTAGACGCCCTCAATCTCACGCGACACAAGCGCCTCTAGTGACGAATTCAAACGTTATTTCCCTCGTTGTTATCGTGCCACGTATTTTTACCAAGTAAGGATTCACAATCAGCTGAAAAAATATGGCCCGTCAAAACGGGTGCCCGAAAAACTCGGGCACCCGTTTGGCGCTCAGTAAATTTGATACTTAAGTCTTATAGTGCACTGAAAAAAATGAACTTCAATCAAGTGGATTTTTAGCTTGTTTGGAATTTTCTTTATGGGATTAATCACAAAATGAATGAGACTATCACTTTACAAATGATTGCAGCAATAAACTTAAATTGATTGAACACGTGAACATTTTTCATAATTAACCTTAACCAAGCCGCATTTTAAAAGTAATCAAATTAAAAAAATGATAAGTTTGACCAAAAAAGACATTTGTTTCAATCACACATTGTTAGTTCCCTCAATAAAGTTAACTCAGACTTGCTTAAGCCTATAATGCTGATTTGACTTGATCGTATCAAACATCATGTTTAAAACAATCAACTTGAAACTTGATAGCCGCATACAAGTTATGTGATAACTGTGATAATGTTGCAGTTATCAAATTTAAATGGTTGCTGCAGCCATTGCACTTGATATGCTCAGGTGGAAACAAGTTACATTGTTAAAGTAAGCAATATGTTGTTGGCTCCAATCACTTTTTTTTTTCAGTGTGTTAGCTTTACTTTTGTATAAAATATTTATCTTGACACATATCATAAAGAGGCGTTATTAGCATATCGGAACGTATTTTCTAATGCCAGTTTGCTCCATATATTTTGACATATTCTGTTAGGCACTGTTCGTCCATATGTTATTACTAGCTTTTCCCCGCAACTTCATATGCGCAGAAATATTAAATGTAAAATCCTGTTTTTTTCCCGTTCCCGTGGGAATTTCGCAAAATCCTTTCTTAGCGTATGCCTACGTCATAACATCTACCTGCATGCCAAATTTCAGCCCGATCCGTCCAGTGGTTTGGCCTGTGCGTTGATAGATCACTATGTCAGTCAGTCAGTCAGTCAGTCACCTTTGAGTTTTATATATTTAGATAGGTCAATGATTTTTACCAATTTTAAAATTATCGCGTCTAATTTATGATAATGACATACCTATACATATGTAGATTCTTAATGCGAAAACGTGTCAAACGCTTTGTCGATGGTTTGACAGGCGTGTCGACGTTAGATCATAATGTTCGTTAGCTAATGTATGTAAATATTATGCAAATAAGTCAATCGAGCAAGTATTCAGTGGTGACACAAACTTGTGACTTTTTGCGCACTGTTTTGGTGTACAGTAGGTTGAAAAGTTACTATTGGTTTTAATCCTTGCTAGTATTCAATAAGAATACTAGCTTCTGCCCGCGACTTCATCCGCGTGGAATTCGGTTAAAGCGTTCCCGCGGGGAATAAGCGTTTTTCCGGGCTTTCGATTTAGTCAGAGATATACTTGCTCGAAACCAGCAATGTACGTCTGACTACTACTGACTTGAATATTCTCTGTCGTCATATTTCATCCAATTTACATAAAACTATAACAAATTATATACTTAAACCTTCCTCAAGAACTATTAAAAAAAACCGCATCAAAATCCATTGCGTCGTTTTAAAGATCTAAGCATACATCGGGACAGACCGACGGCGAAGCGATTTTGTTTTATACTATGTGGTGAAGTATTATAAAATGATGATGAAAATTAATTCGTAAGCTGTTGATAAATACGCCCCCATTTTTTAAATACGCGGAATGTCAAAACCTATTCTTATATCTTAATATTATAGTATATTGTATTTTAAATACCGTGAATCTCTCTGAAAGCATTTTAATTATCTCAACCATGTCATTAGAAATCTGATCTAAATTGGTCTATCTTTTCTGGAGCGGATGACTGCAGTGCGACGGAGCGTAGTCGGTAATTGTTCGAATAAGAATTACGGTCTGCTTTCTTGCTAATACTTAATCAGATCGTAGTCACCGACATAGTCCGAAGAATTACGAAAACTTAAGTAGAGTCACACGGCGGACACGGCCTATAAAAGCACGATTTCAAACACAATTCGAATGAAGTGTCAATGTTTGCGTGCGAGGACGTCTGTACACTTGTAAATGTGTGTGTACCACTACGCGGGCCAACGATCCACTCTCCATCTGCGGATGAAACAAATGACGGTAAGGCCGAATCGAGCGCGAGTTGCGCGCCGGCTAGATTCAGGCGGTTGATTCCATGGCCATTCTGTATGTAGTACTATTAAATATTCTGTGGTAGAGTCATGGTCTAAGAAGTATATTACTGTATCATAGCTTCTGCCCACGACTTCGTCCGCGTGGAATTAATAGCGCTCCCGCGGGAAATATGCGTTTTTCCGGTATAAAAAGTAGCCTATATGTTGACCAGTGTTATAAAACTACCCCCATACCAAATTTTGTTGCAATCCGTCCAGTAGTTTTCGAGTTAAATCCGGACATACAATTTTTTATTCTGAATATCGTTATTTTCTTTTCAAAATCGATCAAATAGTCCCCTTGACCTGATAGTTTCTTTAATTTTCAAGTTTCCTGGCTATTTCCCGTGTACGCGATAATGTTATGAGATAGTCAGTCTACTGGTTTAAAACTTTGAAATGCATACAAACCGTTGTAAATATGCAATGTATGTAAATATGCAGAGAAAGACGAAGGTTGCCGCGCGCTGCACCGGCACCGGTTTCTTCCAAGAGAGACAGTCACTGACAGATGTGTTCATAAATTAAAGGCATACTATTTGATGGTATGCTCTCCTCTCATGACGAGGAGAGACCTTTGCCCAGCAGTGGGATGCACGCAAATAGGCTGTAGTAGTAGTAGTAGTATTTGATGGTAAGGTTCAGGTAAATAGGAATTTCCATTAAAATTACAATAAGTAACGTTGAAACGTCGGAGAAAGAAAACTTAAAAAAAGAATCGGTAGTCTACAAAGTTCTATTCTATTCTATATAAATTAATGGCTTCTGTCTTGGACACTTCGCCAATATCAAAGTAAGGGCCACAGGCCTGCAAGTTGTTCGGTAATAAAGGTAAATGTACGGTGTAAATTATTAATAAAATAAAATTGGAGAAACTCAACAAACGTCAACGTCCATCTTGGGTGACGGCCATTGAGCGTCTACAAAGTTGGTTTATGGTCGATAATTTTACGTGATAAAGTCATGAGAAAACATTAATGAATATGTCCCGTTACGTAGGACATACATCGCCATGGACATACATCGCGTCATGTTTTTTTCGTGGGGGCAGCCGGCGTTCATCAATTTATAAGACGTTATCAAATTAACAAACGTCAAATTGCACAGATTCATTATATTTTTAAAAGAACGATACGTCAAGTTGACAAGTTATTCAAATGGAGTAAATAATGACAGCAAGCGGAACTGTGCCAACATAACAGCATTAAAAACTTTCGCTAATATCTTAGATTAAGTACTCGTATCTCCCTAATATCGCAATTTCGCCGGTTGTAAGCCTTCCACTTTTCCGCGGTGGCCTAGTGGTTCGAACTACCGCCTCTCATGCAGAGGGTCGGGGGTTCCATTCCGGCTCGCACCAAGTTTACTTATGTGCGAAATTCAGTTTGAATTTACCACTGAGCTTTTCGGTGAAGGAAACCATAGTGAGGAAACCTGCACGCATCTGTGAAGTAATTCAAAGATGTGTGGTAAAGTCCCCAATCCGCACTGGGCCCACGTATGGGGGCTATAGCTCAAACCCTCTCGTGGTGAGGGGGGCTTGTGCCCAGCAGTGGGACGCAAATAGGCTGTAGTAGTAGGCCTTACTACAACCGGTAACTGGCATAGAGAAAAGGGAACTTCCATATCCCTATCGTAAAAGCGTCACGGCGTTGAAACGGAACTTTAAATAGCTAGATTTAAAGTTCGATTTAAGTGCCGTGACGTTTTGACATTCCCGATCCGCTCGGTATAGGTTCTCAGTGAATTCACCCCTTTTGCATCCGGGATGAGGCCACTGATGTCCGTACAACCGCCAATCAGGCTAACTTCCCGCCAATCAGGAGCCTCTGTTGTGTTCCGGTAAGGGCGGGTAAGTCGAGACCAGATCCGATGAAATTACCAGCATGTAGAGGCATTCAATCTTGGTCCTTAGGGTTGACAACGCATTCGAGATGTTACAGGTCGTTACGTAACTTGAGCGGTGAGCAAAAGTAGAGGGGATTTCGGCGCATGTTTACGACTGAAGGGCCAATAAGCGTGCGCGTGCAACAAAGCGCCCCCTGCGTTCCACCCCCCTCTGCCGATGAGACCTTATTTTCGACTTCTGCGCATCGAAGGTCACCACTCAAGTTATGTGCCGATGCCTGTACAAGTCACAGGTAACAAATATGTCAACACTTGTGTTCTCGCCAGTACTCAGGGTAGAGGACCGCGTGTCATCGACCCCGCCACCAATTAGGTAAATCTCTGTCACTGCGACTTACGAGAAAATCAGAAATAAGACTTAAGAGGACATGCTAGTGATCATTTTTCCATACATACGTTCTCGGCATTTTCATCCCAGGATTTTGACCGTAGATGAGGGTTTACTCCGAAAGTTGGCAACGTCGCAAATAGCTGTCAAATATTTCACTGTTTTCATTGATTTCTGAATATTACTGAATGAAAACATGAATTATCGCTCTATGGTTGAATAAAACATTAAGTATGGATTGCAACAATTATCACAGGAATACGCAATTTTTAAGATTATGGAAGTACTATCTTTTGAAAACTTTCCATCGCAGTTTCCATGCATTTGAATGTAATCTTATCATTTGAATGCCTAACCATCAAATATAAAACGAGACGCGTTTATTCAACCATAGAATGATTACTTCTTTTTAATCCAGTCATCATCATCATCATTTCAGCCGAAAGACGTCCACTGCTGGACATAGGCCTCCCCCAAGGCTCGCCACTCCGACCGGTCCTGTGCTACTTGCTTCCACCGGTTTCCCGCGACCTTCACGAGGTCGTCGCTCCATCTTGTTGGAGGCCTACCGACAGCTCGTCTCCCGGTTCGCGGGCGCCAATTAATTTTTTAATCCAGTAATATTGATAAATTAATAAAATAAGCGAAACATTTGACAGCTATACATATGCGACGTTGCCAACTTTCGGGATAGACCTTCTTAATACTTTTTTGAAATAAGATCAATATTGTCAGTATCTGTGTCGGTACGTTTTGCTTTTAGTGATATTTTTGCTTTTGCTAGCACCGTTGCTCCTATTACTAGGGGACTCTAAACAATGTTGCTAGTGCTATTACTAGGTGACTCCAACCAAACTTGCTCTAAACAATGCTGAAAACGGCCCAATCGTATAGGCCGAAAATAAATGCCTGGTATACAAATACCACAACAATAAACGCAAAAATCAAAACGGTCAGACACAGATAATTTCCTTTTGATCCCGTTCTCATTATGTATGTATATTTCTTCGGCACGCTGTGTAGCCTAAATGGCTGGATGGATTTTAGCTTGCGAGGTGTCGTTAGATTCGTCTTAGGGTGGGTTGATTCAAACCGTCCGTTAAAGTTAACGTTAAGTATTTTACTATGGGATAATATGACGTTTCTGTATGGAATGACAGCTCGGCGGCCATATTTAACGACCAGGAGTCCGTCAACTGGGCTTGAATCAACCGACCCTTAATCGTGAGAGTGACACTGGGTATAACAAAATGGCTTACTTTTTAAGTTAGGGACTATACATCCCTTAAATGTGATTTTAGTATGTACCTATATATGTATTTTTATACATATTAATGTAAATGTAATGTAAATCTATATGTTTAAATTTTGAAAAAAAGGCCTTCTGCTGAGTTTGTTGCGGCGCTTCTTCTCAAGCAATGGGTCTAGGAAGCGCTGGTAAATTAATTTAAAAGTGACGTGTAAAAGTGCCCAGATGTGGCCTATTTGCTGAATAAATATTTTCATTTTCATTTTGAGGCATTTTAAACGCTTCCAAAAATATATTTTTTTGCCAAAGCCTATCGATCGAGTGGGAATCAAAATGAAGAATTGAATGAATGGATAACAAAAATATGCATATAATATAATATGTGAAATCAAAATTTTGTTTGCAGTTGGGTTTTATATTTTTGCAAAAATCTAGTTATTAACCTTGTTCTGTATGTAGATAAGACTCATGAATATTAGAAATATTTGTTCACGCCACGCGTCTAACTGATTTCTCGGCCAATGTGATACGGTTGTGCTTTCCATCTCAATCCTCAATGTCACTGGCGTGGCGTGTAATGACGATAGACGTACAAATCAACCGATTTTCGACGGGTTTCACTTGACGTTTGACGTCCAATGAGAAATTCAAGTCTGCTATTTTCAGGAGAACCCGTCGTACAAACGTCAAAATATACTTCGCAAATATCTAAAAGACTATAGAAAAGTCACGCATCTGTAATTACAAAATTAAAAGAAACGATAGTCGAAGGGACTACATAAACCATATAAACGATAGGTACTGAAAAAAAACTCCGCTCAAGATTCGTGCCGCGACCCCTAGTTCTAGTTGGTTACTGATAAAGTGGCCAGTATTGCGTCGTCTGAGCACTGTGGTATTAATAATTACACCAACTGATTTCACAGATCAACTGTGCATGCATTAAAAAGCGATTATGTCTTGAGAAATGCGGACAATCATTCCAACACAGTGAACATTGGATAATGATTTGATTGTTCAATTATGTATTGCTTTGGATGTCCTTAAAGGCCGCTTTTTCAAACGTCAGAGAAAATTTATTAAGAGATAAGTTTTTTCAAAAATTAAATTTTTGGGACACGCTTTTATTGCTGACTGTACTTTTCTTTGTAAATCCTTCATCTACCCTTCAAGACGAATCAAACGAGCCCAAATTCGATGGGTTTATGTAGTTTTATTACGGAGTTCCTATGGCCACCTTCCAGCTCCATCATCAGCTCAGCTCCACGTCATCATAATATTGCATTGTCACGCGATTTACATATTCGTGCAAAATTTCAGCTCAATCGGAAATCGGAAAGTGGGTCAAATTTAACTTGCAAGATTCCATTACATAGTTACATACAGGTCGACCTAATAAAAGCGTGTTAAAAATGGGTACCTATTGCTTCACTTCACCACTACAATAGACAGACGGACAACAAAGTGATCCTTGTTACGTAACTTACGCATAAAAACGTACTTATTACGGAACTAGCTTCTGCCCGCGACTTCGTCCGCGTGGAATTTGTTAACAGCATTCCCGCGGGAACTATGCACTTTTCCGGGATAAAAAGTAGCCTATATGTTGACCAGTGTTATTAACTACCCCCATACCAAATTTTGTTACAATCCGTCCAGTAGTTTTCGAGTTAAATCCGGACATACATACAATTTTTCTAATAATCGTTATTTTGTGTTCAGTATTGTTTATATAGTCCCCTCGACTTGATAGTTTCTTTTAATTTTCAAGTTTCAGACGCAACTTCTTCTACAGACTTATTAATGTAAGAATAAGAATAAGAATAATTTTACTGTCAAAAACTGTGTAGTACAGTCATTTATATTAGGTACATAGTTTCAACAGTTTGGCCATTTCATTTTATTGTAATATAGATAAGTTTATAATTTGTATGGACTTATTGGAAGAAGACAAGGTGCGAAATGCACGACGGTCTCAGATGGAGATGCGGTGCGGGACGCGCACGGGGTATGCCACACCGAGTGCCGCAATGCGTGCGAATTTTTGTTCGTACCAACGCGATTCTTCGTGTACCGCAGCTCTGATAAGAGATACAAAGCAGATCCAAACCACACGCCGGACGCGGCCTATAAAAGCACGATTTCAAAAACAATTCGAATGAAGTGATAATGTTTGCATGCGAGGACATCTGTATACTTGTAAATGTGTGTGTACCACTACGCGGGCCAACGATTCAATCTTCATCTCCGGATGAAACAAATGACGGTAAGGGCGAGTTGGGCGCGAGTTGAGCGCCGGCTAGATTCCGGCGTGTGATTCCGTGGCCATTCTGTATGTATAGTACTATTAAATATTCTGTGACAAAAGTCACCCGTGGGCGCACTTTATAACATGATAAATGCACTTTGGTCCCAGAGCAGTTAGAATGACACACATCAGCATCATGTATCACTCAGCAAACGTCGCCTTATGTAATTGGTTACATCATGTGACACCATATAGACGCAGCACTGAATACATAACACAGAACTGAACTACGTACTTAATCACTTCACAAATACAATATGATACTACTACTACTACTACAGCCTATTTGCGTCCCACTGCTGGGCACAGGCCTCCTCTCATTACGAGAGGGTTTGGGCTATAGTCCCCACGCGGGCCCAGTGCGGATTGGGGAGTTCACACACATCTTTGAATATGATAACCTTTAATAAAAATCAATTGAATACATAGGTTTAGACGACAGGTTTGGCTCAGTTGGTAGTGACCCTGGCCCTCTGTTCCGACTGTCGCGGGTTCGAATCCCGCTAGGGGGAAACCTTTGTGTGATGAGCAATGTTTGTACCCGAGTCATGGATGTTTAGTACCTTTTAGTAGTTAGTACTTATGTGTGTATTTCTCTATATAAGTATTTTTATATCGTTGTCTAGCACCCATAGTACAAACTTTGCTTAGTTTGGGGCTAGGTCAATTTGTGACAAATGTCCCAAGATATTTGTCGAATTTGTGTTTCTTTCCTGAATTTAATTTTAGAAGTGGTACTTATCCCTTCTCGCCAATATTCATTTATTTAATCGTATGTTAAGAAATATTGATAAGAACAGAGTTACAAGTCAGTCTTAAGGTCGCTAATATTAGGAGATGATGTCTCTTCGGGAGAAATCTTCAATCTTTGCACTGGTAAATCCTATATCCCTATACGAAACGAACTCTTGCATAAGCCCCCCTATTATGTGTGGACAGGCCCGTCCGTACAAGTTATCTACTACTACTACTACAGCCTATTTGCGTCCCACTGCTGGGAACAGGCCTTCTCTCACCACGAGAGGGTTCGGGCTATAGTACCCAGTACCCACGCGGGTCCATTGGGGACTTCACACACATCTTTGAATTAATTCGCAGATGCGTGCAGGTTTGCCTCGCGATGTTTAAGTGTACTTATAAGTAAAAAAAAAGATTTTTCCACCTTATTTCGTCCTTAAAGTCCTTAACCAAAGTCGTGATCGAACATCACGCGCTCGGTACAAGTGACTCAAGACAAAGCCTATTTATTCATTGTTGTGACGATAATTTGATTCTAAGAAATCATTTTGACGACCAGCGCAGCGGTTTGTCCTACCTGAGGGTCAGGGGTTCAAAGTTAGGCTTGAATTTCTGAGACTACGCCTCATATATTAATAAGTTGGCAACGTCGCATATAGCTATCAAATGTTTCGCTGTTTTTATTAATTTCTCAATATCGCTGAATTAAAAAGGAAGATATCATTCTATGGTTGAATGACGCGTCTCGTTTTATATTTGTTGGTTAGGAATTCAAATGATAAGTTACATTAAAACGTATGGAAACTGCGATGGAAAGTTTTCAAAAGATATTACTTCCATAATACTAAAAACTTCGTGCTCCTATGATAACTGCTGCAATCCATACTTAATGTTTTCTTCAACCATAGAGCGATAATTCATGCTTTCATTCAGTAATATTCGGTGAAGGAAAACATCGTGAGGTAACCAGCATGCATCTGCGAAGTAATTCAAGGATGTGTGTGAAGTCTCCAATCCGCACGGGCCCGCGTGGGGATTCTCTACACAGGGCGGACACGGCCTATAAAAGCACGATTTCGAACACAATTATAGAATAGAATAGAAGATATTTTATTTCAGTAATTCGAATTAAGTGTCAATGTTTGCGTGCGAGGATGTCTGTGTGCGTGAGAGGACGTCTGTACACTTGTAAATGTCTGTGTGTGTACGCAGGCAAATGATTCATTCACTCACCATTTCCGGATGAAACAAATGACGGTAAGGGCGAGTTGCGCGCCGGCTAGATTCAGGCGGGTGAATCCGTGGCCATTCTGTATGTAGTACTATTAAATATTCTGTGTATAGGTCAAACCATTAGGCTACCACGGATGGAAATATAACAGAATCATTATTATTATATATCTTCAATACAATTCCCGCGGCCGAAACTATGTACTAGGTACTAGCAAAACAGTTACTTATTCCAATTCCCTCAAATATTTTCAACCTTACGTTTCAAACAATAAAGCGAAGTACCAAAGCACCTCTATTCAAAGGTCAGTTTTCCCACTGTGTAGGGCGTTGGCTCACAACGACCTTCAGTGCACTAAATTGCAATATGCGCTCAAACTTTAACAACGACGGCACGATATTTTTATCCGACTGCGCTAGAAGGAGCGTCATGGTTTTCTTGTGTATGTATGTATATTTCTTTGGCACGCTCTGTAGCCTAAATGGCTTGATGGATTTTAGCATGCGAGGTGTCGTTAGATTCGTCTTAATTGTGAGAGTGACACTGGGTATATCAATATTGCAAATAACAAAATGGCTGACTTTTGGAGGCGTTTTAAACGTTTCCAAAAATATATTTTTTTGTCAGAGTGGGGTACCTATGAAAATAAAGGGTTTAATGGACGGATTACAAAAATATATAATGTGACATCAAACATTCGTTGGTAGTTCAGTATATATATTTTTTAAATTGAGTTATTATTTCCACGATTGCTCTTTATATCTAAGAAAAATAGGCTGGCGGGGATTTTATTTTTACTAGCTTCTGCCCACGTGGAAACTATGCGTCTTTCCGGGATAAAAAGTAGCCTATATCCTTTCCCGGGACTCCAAACTATCTCCATACCGAATTTCATCCAATTAAGTCCGGCGGCGGTTGAAGCGTGAATAGGTAACGCACCGACAGAGTCACTTTCGCACTTATAATATTAGTATGAATAGTTTATAATGTTTTTTATTATAATTTATTATAACCTTTATCTTTTTGAACAGATTGTAAGTATACAAATGTAACCCAAATCCTAACAATGGGCTCTATATGTAGATCTTACGTAACCACAAGTTACAGGTGAAAGTATGCGTTATAGAGACGAAATATTTGACCTCAAAGTTCACAGTTCAAACTGACTGACCGATATGACGCGACGCGGTCCGGTCATTAACTACGTAACAGTTACGTTAGGTTACTAATGAATATCAAAAACTGAATATGATTCTATTAAGAGTCAGTTAAACATCGTTAAACTAAACGATTGTCTACTTTTTAGGGTCCCGAAGTTCACAAGGAACCCTTATAGTTTCGCCATGTCCGTCCGTCCGTCCGTCCGTCCGTCCGTCTGTCCGCACTATTGCTCGGAGATGCTTGGTTCTAGAAAGCTGTTATTTGGCATGAATATACATATTAGCTACGCTGACAAAGTGGTACAATAAAATTTTGAAATTTTCGTAGTGGGGATGTATTTTTTTTCTTGCGTACCCCATGGTGTGGCATATCGTTGAATAGGTCTTAAAAAATATTGTGGGTTTGTTTACCATTTCTTGATTAAGTGATGCGTTTGTGAAATATTTAGCTTTAAGTGCTATTTTTTTGTTCGAGTCGAAAAATCATGGTTGTGGCATATATAACGTAGTTGAAAGGAAAACTATCGTCGCTAAATAGGCTGTACAAATGTAGGAGTCATAGTCGAACTTATGAAATGATTCAAAAACCAATTATTTTTCTCGAGCGGCAGGGGCGTCGGGCGGGCACGTCATACCACAGGCTAGCTAAGATGCTAAATAAGTCTTAGAAAGGTACTGTGGGCATCGTCAACTTCGGAACCCTATACTTTGCGCGTGGCCCGACATGCACTTGGCCGGTTTTCGTACTACTTAGTAGTAGTTGTGAGTAGTAGTCTGCTTAACTTACTACAGTCTATTTGCGTCCCACTGCTGGGCACAGGGCTCCTCTCATCATGAGAGGGTTTGGACTATAGTCCCCACGCGGCGCGGGCCCAGTGCGGATTGGGGAGTTCACACACAACTTTGAATTACTTCTTAATTACTTCTTTGTACAAACGTAGTTAATTAGGTACGCTTGTTTTTCGGTTAGATTACAGCGTTCCCGCTGGAACTATGCATTTGGCCGGGATAAAACGTATCCTATATATTGACTAGTGTTATAATCTACTTCCAATACTTCTACTCCTTCTTCTTCTACTTCCATAAACAAATTTCATGTCATTGCGTTCAGTAGTTCTCAAGTTATTAAACCAGAATAAATGCCTAATAAAGAAGAGTTTAAATGGTTACTTAATTTTAACATGTATTGGCTTGTGAAACTTGACATTTCGAGGCTTCGATGAATTTGACAAGAAGCTCTTTAACTGGTGTATGTTTTTATGTTTTAACAGATCTCTCGCGTGTCTGTTTCATTTTTCCTTTTCTTAAGTTTTCTTTAAATCTTTCAACCTCTGCTTGCGCTAGTTTTTTATATTGTATTTTCTTTTCTCTCGCCATTTTTAATATCCTCTGCACATATGGATCGGCCCTTAATGCCTTCTTTACTTCGGCTTCATCGATTATATTCATAACTGTAACCATAGTAATGTTCTCGTCTTTAACAGAAGTAGAAGTCGCAGTATTTTTTTTTCCATGTCTCTTCACAGTTCTGGCTGATCTCTTCTTCTTCGTTTCATTTATCGCTTTCAGTATAGCATCAAATCTATTGATTTGATTTCTTATCTGTGTTTCATGCATCAGTTTTTGATAACGATTCCCTAGGTTTTCAATCAATTCGTTTTGTTTTGCGAATTGTCGCAATACTTCTTTATTCAAATCCATAGTGTTTTCATTTTTCGAGGTGACCTCCTTTGGGATATATGTTAAATCATGATCGTAAGACTGGGCGCTCTTAATATCTCTATTTTTGTCGTATACATTGTTATGATTGTCGTGTGTTTGAAACTTATTACTTTCTGTACTTGGTTTCATTGATGGAATCTCGTCATTATTTTCAAAATGCATTGCATCTGCATAGTCGTCTTTATTAGAATCTACTTTACTTTCTTTTATATTTTTTTTACTATCCTCAGCCGCGACTATATTGTCCATTTCGAACGGTGGAGTGATGTAAAACGACTTTTTTCTAGCCATGGTGAAATTATCTAGTTTTTCTTTAACCCCTTTACCGTTATTATGTAAATTTTCCAAGTTCTTAGTTGCATGTACTGCGTGATTTACTGAAAATGAAAGTTGTAATTTAAGTGTTTTAGTAAATACCTGTTTAGTTTTTGACTTCCGGATCCTTATGTGATTTGGTTTTGGTACATTTTTATTTATTTAGAAAAATATAAATAAAACAACTGATCCCGCGGACTTCGTACCTCCTTAGATTTTTTTAATGGGTATGAAAATTAGCTTACGTCATATTCTCAGACACTCCAAATTTCATAAAAATCGGTCGAGTGTTTCGGAGGAGTTTGATTACAAACACTGTGACACGAGAATTTTATACACGTATATTAGATTCAAAATGTATACTTTTAAATGCGTCTAACTGATTTATACAACTTTAATTTACATTTCAATTTTCAATACTTTCGCCGAAAAAGTCTCACAATTTACTGACACTTATGACAGTGTTAACGTTTGCTTGCAAAATGTTAGTTTGTGATCACGTATTTTGAGAACAAACCTGCACAAAATGTTAGTACGAAGACTATTAAAGCCATACTGCTAGAAATTGTTAAACCTGTACATTTTATTCGTATGTTTTATAGAGTTCTTATATCATAAAATCCATGTGTGGTTGTTTTATATACTTGCCGATCGATAGAAAATTATCACATTGTACAAATACATAAGACTATTTTTTTTTGTCAGGTTTTTCCTGGCTTTGGAAAGATAATTTCAAACAAACGTGGACTTTGAAATGTTTTATAGTTAAAATGCATTAATATCTATTATAAGTAAGGATTCACAATCAGCCGGAGAAAAATGGCCCCGTCAAAACGGGTGCCCGAGACGTTTGGCCTTCGTTATAGAGGGGCGTTATTAGCATATAGGCACATATTTTCTAATGTCACTTTGCTCCATATATTTTGACATATTTTATTCTATACGTTCATATAATATGATCTATTTTATTCTGCTGTTTGAGGAAATTCGTTTCTGTGCTTTAACCATTTTCGGCTCTGAGGTCGTTTGTACATTTTTCTACGAAATTAAAAAAATCGAGATCCCAATATTACCACGGGATTTTAGCGGGTAACGCGGGCGCGCACTTCTAGTCTTCGTATATTCTCACGAGAATATTATGATAGTAGAATGATGTTGTATCATCGATGTCAATTGCTCAATTGCCCCTACTATGTTCAATGACAATGATACAAACACCCATTACCACAGTCCATACCTATTTACTCAACACTTATGCTACATAGAACGGCCACGGAATCAGCCGCCTGCATCTAGCCCGCGCGCAAAACGCGCCCAACGCGCCTTCCTTACCGTCATCCGGAGATGGAGAGTGAATCGTTGACCCGCTTACTGGACACACACATTTACAAGTGTACAGACGTCCTCGCACGCAAACATTGACACTTACTTGCCTTTTCAGCCGTGTGCTTACTAGCTTAGCTTAGTTCTCGTATGGTCACTATAGCTTCTTTCTGCCCGCGGCTTAATCCGCGTGGAATTCTGTTAATGTCCTTTCCCGGGATTTGAACTGTCTGTACCTATCTGCATACTAAATTTCATGTAAATCGATCCATCGGTTTAAGCGTGAAGAGGTATCTAACATGCAGACGGACATAATTCACAATTCAGTATATGATTATCATTTCTTTGGGTCGGTTCACTTGATACCGACTTCTCAGTCTGTCGGAGTTTGAAGGCAGTTATATTATTTATTATTATTTTTTGACTGCTGTTTCCAAACTGGTTTGTTTAATAGAATATGTCCTTCTATTAAACAAACCAGTTGGGAAAACTCTGTATAGTCTTCGAAATTGACGCCAAAATCATATACGATGCTCGCAAATTTTGAGGAATTCCCTCATTTTCTCATGGATCCCATCATCAAAACTGAACCAAATTAATATGGTATAATACAAAGTTGGAGACCACCTCGAATAAAATAAAAAAATCGAAATCGGTTTACGTCTACTATTTATTTTCGGTAAACATGAAAACTAAAAAAAATCATTAAAAATAAACATTCCGACGCATTGAGAACCTTCTCCTTTTTTTGAAGTCAGTCAAAGTCGGGCATATTCAGCATTTCTTTCTTCCTCTGCTTTAGCTTTCCTTAAATACTCCTTTCTCTTCTTCTGTGCCATTTTCATTATTCTTCTTACCAACGGATCAGCTTTCAACGCCTTCTTTATCTCTGCATGATCAAAAATACTTGGATCTAGTTTAATTATATTATTTTTTTCCGTAGTAGTAGTAGAGGTTGTTCTGAAAGTATTTCTTTTCGCTGTTGCCTTCGTTTTGAATAAAGGGGTCGTCTTAGTCGCTACTGTTTTTTTAGTAGTAGGAGCTGTTTTTTTAGTAGTTGCTGCCTTTTTTTTAGTTGTAGCTGCCGTTTTTTTAGTAGTTGCTGCCCTTTTTTTAGTAGTTGCAGCCGTTTTTTTGTTTTTCTTGCCCGGTTTCTGATTAGTAGTTGTTGGCTTTTGTTTAGAGGGTGTCGTATTTTTATTAGGAGTTGGCGTTTTCTTAGGTTTTGCTGTATCTTTCTTTCCTGTAGGTGCCGTTTTTGCAGCTGGCGTTTTTTTCTTACCATTGTTTACTTTACCACCTTTACCTTTAGCGCCATTGTTATTTTTTGCTCGAACATTTTTATTGTTTCTCCTTACTTTTGTCTCATTTAGCGATCTCATTAAATCTTTGAATTGGTAATCTTCTATGAGCTTCTCTCGTTCGATCATCATTTCTTCGAAACGCTTAGCGAGTGATTTTATCAATAGATTCTGTTTGTTAATCAATTTAATAACTTCATCTTGTATGTTTGTAACATTGTCTTTTTTAATGTTATTCACATTATTCTCGTTTGGTTTTGGTTTGAATACTGTATCATACTCGTTTTGAACATTATTAATGTTTCTCTCTGAGTGTTCATATTCATGAGTATCTGAATCTTTAGTTACTTTAACTAGTTCTTCCTCCTTACTTCCTTTATCGTCAAGTCCGTTATTACCTTCATTATCAAACAAATCTTCTTTAATATCCTGATCAAGTAATTTAATATCATTTGTGTTTACTTCTTCTGAGCTAGATGTATTTCTTACGTCTCTATCAAACGGTGTAGTCGGTATATTGAATTTATCGGGTTTTGTCCCATCTGTTTCATCGAAGATTCTTGCATTAGAGTTTTCATTGACATTATTTTCATGTTCACTATTTTCTGCTCTAATATCTTCGTCAAGTGATTGCATATATATTTTTTGCTTGTTGTATGCTTGTTCTGCACTAAATGATGTATTTTCCACGCCTCTGTCAATAGGCGTAGTCTCTTCCATCACCGTTTCGAGTTCGCCGAGTTTCGTCTCATCTTTTACATCAATTATTCTAGTATCAATATAAGTTACCGAGTTTCCATCGATATTCTTTCGAGTTTCAGTATTCTCTTCTACAGCATGTAATTCATCGATCGATTCGTAACCCGAAATTACTGCAAATTTGAAATCGTGTTTATTTTACACTGTCTTAAACATTTTTATTCTTGTCTATCGAGGGAGCTTCTATGATATATTTATTTGTATAATAACTAGCTTCTGCCCGCGACTTCATCCGCGTGGAATTCGGTAATCGCGTTCCCGCGGGAACTATGCGTTTTTCCTGGATAAAAATATATTGACCAGTGCTATAAACTACCCCCATACCAAATTTTGTTGCGATCGGACTAGTAGTTTTCGAGTTAAATCCGGACATACATACATACATACAGACTATTTTTCTAAAAAACGTTATTTTGAGTTCAGTCTCGTTTATATAGTCCCCTCGAATTGATAGTTTCTTTTAATTTTCAAGTTTCAGACGCAACTTCTTCTACAGACTTATTATTAGTAAAGATGAATAAGTATGCCAAGTTCATCCAATTCATACTCTGTATATATTTTTTCCATCATTCACCACTAAAATCATCATCATCATCTTCATCATCATCATCACCATCATCATCATCATCATCATCATAATTAGCATAGTTTATGAACATTGCAAGGATCTTTCATCCTGCTGCTTTGGTTGAGCTAAAACTGACGATTTGCATTGCACTTAGAAGGGCATTTGTTTATTCAGAAAAGAACAAGTTAAAATATTAAAAATAAACTACAAATAGCATTTAAATTTACAGAAATAAGAAAAATTAAAGCTAAAAAATAACCTAAAAACCTAAATTAGGGCCTTTCGGAAGGGTTCCCATCACGCAGGCAGCATTCCCTCGCTGTATGGCAATAGCCAGTCTTTGCGCGAGAAAGCTGCCGGCGCGAGGGTCTCCCGTTGCCTCCCTCGAGCGCTTCCCTAGCTCCCTGTGGAGCCCCAGCGCCCCTTTGCCCCATGACCTCATAGTGCAAAGAGAGCATTTTTCGTACAAAATCTTTTCACTTACCTGTAGCACACAGTGTTAATATTAAAACTAACGCCATACTGGTGTAACTGGTGAAACTCCCCCATTTTATTACTCTTTTATTAAAATTGTTTTCATAAAATCTGTATAGCTTTGAAATTATTTGAGTAGGTACAAAAGCCGTGGTGGCCTAGTGGTTCGACCTACCGCATCTCATGCAGAGGGTCGGGGACTCGATTCCGACTCGCACCTCTAAGTTTACTTACGTGCGAAATTCAATTTGAGTTTACCACTGAGCTTTTCAGTGAAGGAAAACATCGTGAGGAAACCTGCACGCATCTGCGAAGTAATTCAAAGATGTGTGTGAAGTCCCCAGTCCACACTGGGCCCGCGTGGGGACAATAGCCCAAACCCTCTCATGTTGAGGGGAGGCCTGTGCCCAGCAGTGGGACGCAAATAGGCTGTAGTAGTACATAGTATGTAGGTACAGTCGAGTTCATTAATAGGTATGTGTACACATTTGGATCTTATACCTAACGATGGAGTAGAGTGCTAAAGTGTAAAAATATTGGCGTATACCTATAATTCGTACAACGAACTTTAATTAATCCATACTAATTAATATTATAAATGCGAAAGTAACTGTGTGTTTGTCTGTTATCTCTTCACGCTTCAACCGCTGGACCGATTGAGATGAAATTTGGCATGGAGATAGTTGGGGTCTCGGGAAAGGACATAGGCTACTTTTTATCCCGGAAAAACGCATAGTTCCCGCGGGAACGTGATAACCGAATTCCACGCGGGTGAAGTCGCGGACAGAAGCTAGTATGTGTACATATATATATATATATATATTGACGAGCTTTTACCCGCAACTTCGTCATCAGGGAATTTAACACTATATCTCGGAAGCCCTTTTTCCAGGATACTTTTAAAACTTCTTCCGGAGTGCTTGTAATGACTTCTCGGGATTTTTCCGGGATATTAGGTAGGTAGGTAGGTAGCCTACGAGTATATGTTAATCCAGGTTACAAACTATCTGCATGCCAAATTTCATGCAAATTAATCTAGCCGTTTTAGCGTGATTGAGTAACAAAATAGAGAAATGATACAAGAAGAGTGGCAGTTTATACTATATGATCAAACGAACTTCCGAAGTGAAGTTCGATCAATATTATATGAGTAAGCTTCATTCGAAGATATAATATATAACAACGTAGTCCTTTAATCTACCAGGCAACCATTCGCACGATCTGGGTAGTAAAACCCTAAGCTAAAACAGCTTTTTTCCCGCCATCTAGGTACCCTTTGACGTCTGTCATACCTAGCTGTCATATCCACTTGCCGCCAATCCTCATTCTTTCAGAGAAAAAGCAAGTGCTGGCAAAACTTACTAAAGGGTTAAGGGTGGGTGGGAGATTATATCTTCGAATGAAGCTTACTCATATAATATTGATCGAACTTCACTTCGGAAGTTCGTTTGATCATATATTATATTTCGTAGCTTCATTCTTCGATATAATATATAACAACGTAGATGTTCAGAGCGTAAAGTTTTGCCTTGTTATACTTTGTAATAAAAGACGTTTTTAATCAACTAGCTCTTTTATTTAATGATACAAATACACGTAACATAAGTTGTAATTCCTTCTATTAATTACCATAACAATCTACAATATAATTGAATAACAATCTCAATAGACTAGTGATCGCTCTGGGCGCCCTGGCAAATTGCTCTGGCAAAGTTGCCTTCATCAATCAAGGGGCGATTGTAAAACCTTGCGAACGTGTCGGAGTGTGGGGCCCAGCCGGCCGCGCGGCGGATGGCGTCGAGCGGCACGCCGGCGCGCGCGGCGGCCGAGGCGGCGGCGTGCCGCGCGCTGTGAGCGCCGAACGCCGCGCCCACGCCGCTCGCGCCCAGCGTCTGCCGCACCCAGCGGCTGATGGGACTGGGCGGACGCGTTCTTGGTGGGGCGGCTTGAACGTCAGTAGAAGGTTACGGGACCGTTCGCTCCTGACGCCGGCCGTGACGTGGAGGTAATCCTCCAAGGCTGTAGCCGGACATATACTCCTATTTTCATTAAAATAAGGTAGGAACAAAATTGGTTGTTCGCGTCCTGCGGCTGACGTTTTGATGATATCGGTGATGACAATATTCACGCCGTTAGGGCTTACGTTAATATTATTTAATTTGATCAGCGACAGAGTTTGCACCCTGTGAGAGGTGCAGAGAGCCAGCAGGACCGTCAACTTCTTAGTAATCTTTTCTAATGGAAGTTCCCTATTGGGGACCCACGTGGATATATAATTTAAAACCGTTCGGGGGTCCCATGTGTTAACATACTTGGGAGCGGTCGGCTTCAACTTGAATGCGCCCTTCATTAATCTTTTGAGTTGGTCGTCTGAACAGGTGCTACTCCCCAGCAGCAGAGACAGAGCGGACCTGTGGCTGTTCAGTGAACCGTACGACGCACCCTTGTTAAACTGATCTGTCAGGAATAACATAATGGCCGAAATTGAACCCTGATAAAAATTTATGTGATTATCTTTACAATATTCCCACCATAATTTGTAGGAAACGTTATACTGCTGTAAAGTATTTTTGAAAACGATGCCAGTATAAGGTTTAGAGAAGCTTCAGGAGTCCCTCGGCTTATGAACGCGAACCGGAGAGCCTCGCTGCAGCCAGGGTACACGGCGGGCGCGGCCGGCGCCGGGCTCTGGAACAAGCGGACCGGTCAATGCAGTCTGGTTCGAGGTACAGGATCTCGGACACGACCATGCTCAGCAGGAGTGGAAACCAGGGCTGCGATGGCCAGTATGGAAAACGACAATCCCTACGGCGTTGTCGCTTATAATTTTATTCAAGCACTTCAAGAGAAGGGAGAAAGGTGGAAAGGCATAGAATAAAAAATCATGCCAGTTGACTGTAAATGCGTCCACGGTAAGCGCATCCGGGTCTGGTTTCCAAGAGATATATGTTCGACATTTAGCTGATGTACGAGAAGCGAAAAGATCAATTTCAGGTGCACCGAAAGTATTCACAATCATGTTGAATGCTTCATCTTTCAAATTCCATTCAATATCCGGATTTTGTCTTCTGGATTCCCTATCCGCCTCGAAGTTATCTTTAGTGTTTATGTACGACGCGACCAGCCATATTTTACGTACTTCACACCACTGCCAGATGGTTCTCGTCAAATCGATCAAGTGAGGGAACCGTATCCCTCCCATGCGATTAATGTAACTCATGGCGGTGGTGTTATCGACTCGCAACAATACAGTACAGTTAGACTTATGACGGGCGAAACATTTTAGGCCTAAAAGACTGCGAGCAACTCGAGGTAATTGATGTGGTGGCGAGCTCGTCCGGCGTCCACGGCCCGTGCGCGTGCGCGGCGCCGCACACCGCGCCCCAGCCTCTCCGGGAGGCGTCAGTGAATATTTCGCATTCGAATTTCGATATAACTAAGGGACTAGAAGTTTCGCCTATGTTCCTAATAGTTTGGTGTAGAGCCAGCCGTAGCGCGCCGCGGGGCAGGCGTCCGTCAGCGCCCCGAGCAGGCGGCCGGCTCCCGCAGCGGCGGCGCCGCAGCCGCGAGAGCCGCCACCGCCCGCCCGATGCTGGCGCGCTTCTCGCCCGGCAGGGACAGCGTCATCTCTACACTATTGTAAATGAACCCTAGGAATTTACAACACTGTTGCGGTCGCAGCGAACTTTCGTCATAGTTGACGACGAATCCCAAACATTCGAGTAGGCGGAGAGTCTCTTTGACATTGACGTCACATTCGTTAAAATCTCTACCGATACATAAAATATAGTCGAGGTAAATAGTGAAGGTGAATCCTCGAGTCCGCAAGTGACCGACCACCTCTTTCATGATCTTCGTGAACGTCCTCGGGGCGACGGATAGGCCATAGGGCATCGCGCAAAACTCATAAATAGAGCCATCGAATTCGAATCTCAAAATTTTCGATCCTCTCGAGCGATCGGCACGACTAGATAGGCCTCTTTTAGGTCTATAGTCGCCATAAATCCATCTCTAGGTATCAGTTTTGCGGCGGTCCTATAGTCTTCCATTTTAAAATGTGACTTCAAAACGAATTTATTCAACGGTTTGAGGTTGAAGATGAACCTGGGGTCCCCACTAGCTTTAGGCGTTAGAAATATTTTCGAGAGAAATTGACCTTCACACGGTTCACATTCATAGACGGCACCTAAATCTATCAATTTGTACAGCTAGCTGCATTTCTGTCTTCTCCTCAGGAGAAAAAACGTTCACAGGCTCGACAGACTGCGGAACGTTACGAGCGAAGGGAATAGAGAAGCCTTCTCCAATCCATTCGAGAACCGTGTGATTGTCCGAGATAGCGGCCCAACAGGGGTAGAAGGCTCGGAGACGTGCGGCGTGTACCTGAGTCACTGGCGCGGCGCATGCGTCCTGTTGCCCGCCGTCCGCGGCGGCGGCACTCGGCGCGCGGCGCTCCGCAGCCCGCTCTGGCGCCGCGGCTCGGCGCGGCGCGGGCGGGCGGCGGCCAGTTTCCCTGACGGCGCGGCGGCGGCGGCGCGGCGGCCGAGCCCGAGCTCGGACCCGCCGCGGCGCTCTTCTGCGTGACGGCGACGCCTTTCCTGATCTGCAACCCCTGCTTCTCTATAGCTTTGGACGCCTTTATTTTGTCCGAGAGCTTGGTGCTGAAGAGGGTCTCGTCCCTCTCGAGGTCTTGCATGACGGCGGTGAACGCCTTGTCCAATCCGGGCGTGACGAGCTTGATCCTAGCCTGCGACTCGACGTGATGGAGGTCCGCCAGGATCCTGCAGCCGTCGGACAGGATCTTGACGGCGCGGACCTTGGTGTCCTTGTCGTCGCTCGTCAGCAGCGACGTCATGGCTCGGTTGACGGCGGACACGCCGACGCCGAGCTGCTGCTGCGACGCCTCGATCTTCTTGTCGCGGCCGCGCGCGGCGTCCGTGATCGCCGCCGAAATCTCGGCGTTCAGGGAAGGTGCTCTTAGCAGCTTGCAATTTTCAGGAATGCTGTATTCCTTGAGCAACTGCTCCTTAGCTTCCTTAGGAAGGCCCTTCCGGAGTATCGGGAGCCAGCGCTGCGCCAGGTCCGGGTGGATGGGGTCGCCGTAGGCGGGCGCGTCGTCGGCGGCGGCGCCCAGCGCGGCCAGCAGCGCGGCGTCGAGCGGCGGCGCGGGCGCGGGCGCGGCCGGGGCCGGCTCCGCGGCCGGGCCGACTCCGGCGCTGTCTCGGCCTCGTCGAGGGTTCGGTCGGCGTCCTCGGTCGCTTGTGTGTCCTCATTAATGATTTCTTCGTGGTCTACAACCAGAGAAATAAAATAATTTTAATTTTGTGGGTAGGTAACTAACGTTAGCGAAATCGTTTTCGCTGATTCCAGCGAAGTGATATCTCACATTATTAGTTAGATAATATTGGTATGAAGCCATCGTGTTGACTCTCGGCCAACCCCCAAGCAGAGAATTGCCTTCGTGTCGACTCGCGGCCGACCCCCGGCGGGCTCACCGTGCGCGGGCTCGCGGTCCGCGCCACAGTTGTTACACTTGTTAATTGCATTATATGCACTTTCAGTATTACGAGGACACACATAAAAGCGTAATATGGATCAAACTCACCTGAATTAGTTTCAGAATCCGACGATTCGGACAACACAATTACGCGGCGGTGCCGTTTGTGCGGTTGAAGTTCTTTTAGTTTTGAACGGTAATATTCTATTTTTTCTTCGGCACTGCGTTTTGACATTGTGAAAACGTTAAATACTTCGCGATGGTTATTAATTGTATTAGATGAGACGTGCTTTCGTTGCCTCGCACGAAAAAAGAATGAGGATTGGCGGCAAGTGGATATGCAGCTAGGTATGACAGACGTCAAAGGGTACCTAGATGGCGGGAAAAAAGCTGTTTTAGCTTAGGGTTTTACTACCCAGATCGTGCGAATGGTTGCCTGGTAGATTAAAGGACTACGTTGTTATATATTATATCGAAGAATGAAGCTACGAAATATAATGTAGTGCGTGCTCCGAAACGCGTATCTAAACTAGATCTCTTTGTTAGCGAACCCAGGTTTCGGAGCACAAAATACAGTACCGACTCTACCACTCATCTTGTATCATTTCTCTATTGTAACAAACATCCAAACAAACTTTCAGCTTTATTATTATATCAGTAAGATTGATTGATGAGAAACTAATCTATCGTCTCTTTCGTTTCCAGGTAATTAGAGGAGTGCACATAGAGCCGGCACATATAGTGAAGAAGCGAAGCATAGACCAACCCCTCAGAATAAGCATCTTCTATGACCACTCTGTATATAGGTAAGATTTAAAAAAAAACCCTGCATTACATACGAAATGCGTGCAGGCTTCCTCGCGGTTCTTTCTTTCGCCGAAAAGCTCAGGCAGTCATCTGAGGCACTTTAGCACAAATTGGGATACAATACAATATACTTTACTAGCTACTGCCCGCGACTTCGTCCGCGTGGAATTCGGTTATAGCGTTCCCGCGGGAATTGAGTGTTAACCTATAATAAATTATATACTAAAACCTTCCTCTTGAATCACTCTATCTATTAAAAACCGCTTCAAAATCCGTTGCGTAGTTTTAAAGATCTAAGCATACATAGGGACAAACAGCAGGAAGCGACTTTGTTTTATACTATGTAGTGATGAACATCACATATTCAAGGAACAGTACAGACATCATCATCATCATTTCAGCCGAAAGACGTCCACTGCTGGACATAGGCCTCCCCCAAGGCGCGCCACTCAGACCGGTCCTGTGCTACTTGCTTCCACCGGCACAGACATACTACTACTACTACAGCCTATTTGCGTCCCACTGCTGGGCACAGGCTTCCCATGAGAGGGTTTGGGCTATAGTCCCCACGCGGGCCCAGTGCGGATTGGGGACTTCACACACATCTTCGCATTGCTTCGCAGATGCGATGCGTCCTCACGATGTTTTCCTTCACCGAAAAGAATTTCGCACGTAAGTAAACTTAGAGGAGAGGCGGTAGGTCGAACCACTAGGCCACCACGGCTTCCACCGCACAGACATAATAAATAATGTAATGCATAAAGCCTAACAGTTATTCAGCGCGCCATAGTAATTTTATCCTGTTATACCTAAAACTAGGGTCATCACCGACAATAGCCTAAGTGGCAGTGGGCGGGGCACATTGCTCGCAGGACTGATGGCCGATGGGGCCGGAAAGCTCTCGAGTGGCGCCCGCGAACAGGGAGACGAGCTGTCGGTGCCTCCAACAAGATGGAGTGATGACCTTGCAAAGTTCGCGGGAACGCGGTGGATGCGAGTGGCACAGGCAGGACCGGTCTGAGTGGCGCGCCTTGGGGGAGGCATATGTGCAGCAGTGGACGTCTTTCGGTTGCTCATGATGATGATGATACCAAAAACTGTGCTTCTCGTTTCCACCGGCTTCTCGCGACTCTCACGAGGTGTTCACTCCATCTTCTTGGAGGCCTTATACCGATAGTGAGTCACAGGACCGGTCTGAGTGGTGAGCTTTGGGAGAGGCCTATGTCCAGTAGTGCCACTACTGGCACGTCCACTACTGTAGTGGACGTCTTTCGGCTGAAGTGATGATGATACCAAAAACTACATTTTTAAAATTTTGTTTACAGGTTAGAACCGGAGAAATTCGACATGATAAACGTGAGTATTTTTTAACCATTCATTGGCATAAAATATAGAGGTAATCTACTATAGGATTAGAGGGATGACGACAGGGTGAAGAAATAGACATTCTAATTAGTCCGTCAGTCAGGTATTAAAAAAATATTAGACACGTATTTTTTGTTTTGTCAAATTAACAAAGAATGACTAATTTAAAACGCTTAATGCGTGCAAGTTGGAGAGTGGGGGCTAACCACGTCACCGTTAGGTATAAATCGTACCTAACCGTGACGTCACGCGACATTGCAACTCAATATATCTCCGTATAAGTTTGATTACGTGAAAAAAGAAAAAAATACGTGTCCAATACTTTTCAATAATCTTCCTGATAGACTAAGGAAAACAAAATTGTCGTCATCCCTATTTAAAACGCTTCAATGTATTTAAAAAAGCCTTACTAACACTCTCAACGCATGTGTGCGTGCTGAGACAGCCGTCAAACGTGTGTTGAGAGAGTTGGTGGTGCTTTTTAAATACTTTGAAGCGTTTTGATCTGTGGAGGCGCGGGTCTTTCTATAGAAGATTGTCTCTACCTGTTACAGTTTTTAGACGCTTAAATACATTTTGCTAAGAAGCAACAAATGTAGAACTGACCAATCTAAATGAGCCATCCTGTATAGAAAACAAGCTGGATGCTTTACTGGACTGACGAGCTAGAAGGATGATTGGTGACGATATGCTCGTTGGAATCAGAAATGAGGATATCCGCAGTAGAACTAGGGTCACCGACATAGCCCGAAGAATTGCGAGCCTTAAGTGGCAGTGGGCGGGGCACATTGCTCGCAGGACTGATGGCCGATGGGGCCGGAAAGTTCTCGAGTGGCGCCCGCGAACCGGGAGACGAGCTGTCGGTAGGCCTCCAACAAGATGGAGCGACGACCTCGTGAAGGTCGCGGGAAGCCGGTGGAAGCAAGTAGCACAGGACCGGTCTGAGTGGCGAGCCTTGGGGGAGGCCTATGTCCAGCAGTGGACGTCTTTCGGCTGAAATGATGATGATGATGATGATGCTCGTTGGAACCAAGCTTCAAAGCTTGGAGCATCGGCGTAGGGTTGCCTGTCTGTCGGTTTTTTATAAGGTGTATTTTGGAGAGTGTGCTCAGGAACTTCACGATCTTATACCACCATCTACTTTTATCATCGGACTACTAGACGACGGGAGGGTTTCCATCCTCATGCGGTTGAGTTCCCCATGAGTCGAACATAGCGATGCGTTAAATCTTTTCTTGTTCGCACTGCTAAACTTTGGGATTCCGTCCCTGCGTTTGTGTTTCCCAGTTCCTATAATCTTGGTGTATTCAAGTCTAGAGTGAATAGGCATCTTCTGGGTAAGCGTGTTCCACCTTAGACCCTATCATTACTTTCCATCAGGTGTGTTTAGGGTCAAACGCAAGCCCATTCGTAAAAAAAAGGGTTGCTTCAAGTACAGTTGACGGACTCCTGGTCGTTAAAATGGCCGCCGAGCTGTCATTCCATACAGAAACTTCATTTTGTTGGGACAAAGTATTTAACGTTAACGTTAACTTTAACGGTCGATTTGAATCAACCCAACTTTATCCCCTTACTTATTTATTACTTTTGTTTTATTTTTTTATTTTTTTCAGAACACGATACTGCCAGAAGCTGTCAAGTTCTGGGAACAGGCTTTGAAAGTGCGCAAGACAGGCGGCCCGATAAAGCTCAACCGGTAAGTTAATCCATTATTTAAAGCTCAGGCCGACAGTTGACAGTGAGTGCTTTTATTTTAGTGAGAGAAATGATGAAAAGGTTAAAATATACCGAAGGTAAGTTGATAAAGAAAGAGCTGTCAATCTCCAACAAGATGGAGGGATAATATATTCATATCTTATAGGTACAATAGATATGTACAAATGATCTATTTATGAACTAGAAATGATATATATTTCGTAACTAATTTATGTTTAAGTTACAGTAAAAATCTTAAAACATATATACATTAACGTTATACATAATAATTAATTCATTAGTTAAAATATATATTCAACAGGTAGGTAAGTACACAGAATATTTTATAGTACTACGTACAGAATGGCCACGGAATCACCCGCCTGAATCTAGCCGGCGCGCAACTCGCGCCCAACTCGCCCTTTGAATCGCTGGCCCGCGTAGTGTACACACACATTTACAAGTGTGCCTACAGACGTCCTCGCACGCAAACATTGACACTTCATTCGAATTGTGTTCGAAATCGTGCTTTTATAGGCCGTGTCCGCCGCGTTACATTAATATAGCTGTAATTTCAGTAACAACGCATCAAGTAATACGCATCAAGTTGGGCGGAATATATTGTTAGGTACATATTCTTATTCTGGTCTAGTATACGTCATATTCTGGCATATAACAGGCACCTCGTACCCGATCATCTTGTTGCAATTCGGACAGTAGTGGTTCTTGTTCTTGCACGTGTCCGTTAGGTACACGAGAATCGTGATGGGGAATAATCTGGAACAAAACATAGAAAAAGTAAGGTAAACCTAGAATGCCAACCTTCGTACAAATTAGCGCACACCAGAAATAAGTGTTAAATGCGATAATAGATGTCGCTGCCTAGGTAGCCTGCATATAAATTTGAACTCAATGAGCAACACCTAGATGGCGCTGTACAGGCGAAGTATGAAAATTAGAAAGCTCCCTGGCTATTTCCGATGTACGCTGTAATGTAAGCGGATTGACAGTCTATAATTACCTTGTCTCTGATACAAGATTACGTGCTAATAAACTTCGATGCGATATAAGGGCCCGTCCCTCCACTGATCCCCCTTAAAGAAAACCTGGGTCTAGATTTGGCTAACAATCGCTATTATAATGGCTTCATACTCAAAGTTATAATGGACATGACCCTTATCCTATTGCTGTCAAGTAACAAAGAAACCGGCCAAGAGCGAGTCGGAGTCAACTCGCTTATAAAGGGTCCCGTAGCTACCGAAATTATTACAAAATTATCCCAAGTCTCTGAACTACGCAACCGATTTTGTTCAACCCAATTTTCAAGCTTAGGTATTGTTGAATATTCTTGACGTTATAACGTCTTATAAATTCATGAACGCCGGCTGCGCCCACGGGAAAAACATGATGCGATATTAGCGTTATCACGGTTTTTTTTTTCGTTTAAATGACGATAGGGTATAGGGTAATCGTGTGTAGTTAGGTAGAACTGCATCGGTTGGAGCATTTGAAAAAGGTGCCGGCTGAAAAACAGCGCTGCACGAGCCCACCCCGCGTGGGTCATTCAGCACCGCTGATGCCGGGTCCTATTGCCACAGTTTTTCACATTATGTTAGTTGTTATTTTTAGTGTTAATATAGTGAACAGTATTTTTTCTTTTTTTATGTATTGTTTGGTTTTTGTGGTAATAAATAAGATTTTCTTTCTTTCTTTCTTTCTTTAATTATCGTCCGTAAAACGACTTTACAGACGACCAATTTTTTAATTAACTTTTTTACTTTACCCATTTCCCCGAACTCTCCTTGGGATTACGGGCTATCTGTTCCCGGCGGCCCCGCCCCATTGAATGTTCCTGTAGCCTTGCAGATGCCTTACCTTCCCTATTTAGGTCTAGTAGATCATCTTCCTCTATTATTATTATTACCTGATAAGTACTATACAACAATAGGGATGACGACAACGTTTTTTCCTTAGCCTATCAGGAAGATTATTGAAAAGTATTGGACACGTATTTTTTCTTTTCTCACGTAATCAAACTTATACGGAGATATATTGAGTTGAAATGTCGCGTGACGTCACGGTTAGGTACGATTTATACCTAACGGTGACGTAGTTAGCCCCCACTCTCCAACTTTAATGCGTTTTATCTTAGTCATTCTTTGTTAATTTGATAAAACAAAAAATACGTGTCTAATATTTTTTTATTACCTGACTGACGGACTAATTAGAATTTCGATTTCTTCACCCTGTCGTCATCCCTATTCTACACCTCCTGCGGTATCCTAAACCCCTAAAAGTCTATGACGTCACAGGCGCCTCTATAAAGATATAATACCTAGCAACGTCCCGTCACCATAGCAACGGTTCATTAGGGAATTAGAAGAACATTCTATTGTGAGCAAAAACGTGCAAATATTGGATTTGGCATCATAAATATCATAATAGATAAATCGTCCCTACCTACTGATAGTATTGTATTGTATTCGACCTTATTTGGAAGGGAAAAAAACCTGCAATTTTTATATTTTAATCGCGCCAAACTTATATATTTCTGTGTTCATTTATTTATCCAAACGGTCTCAGAAACGGCTCTAACGATTTGGACGAAATTTGGAATGGGTATAGGGTTTTACGGGGGCGACAAATCGATCTAGTTAGGTCTCATATCTGAGAAAAATCGGTTTTAGCTATTTTCACCCGAGCAAAGCTCGGTCGCCCAGGTCCTGACTGTAATAGAAGTAAGTAGGTAGTTATAGCAAAATACGAAGAAGTGGATGGTTTATTATTGGGATAATTTTGTTATTTTTGGGTCATTTTGGTTACTTTAACCACAGTCTGATAAATAATAATTCATATTATAGTACCCCCCCTGACCTACTAATCACGGTGATGTACTTATGCAACTCGGGACCGCCGCCTCGTCCATCGACGACGACGACGACGACGACGACGATGATGATGATGATGACGGTGATGATAATGATCTCCAACTCTTACGCGAGACAAAGGAAGGACAGCGCGATGACATGCGTCGCCGTCCCGGTTTGCCTGATGACCAGCGTGTGTACTCTACGCCCGCAGTGCTGGCAATACACCACTTTACGGAACGGGTTGGGTAACCCGATTGGGGAAGGCTCGTCCATCCTTTGGTCCGACCCTGGAATAGAAAGTAATACCTATGTTATTCACCGAAAATAAGTATGTTTGTTGATCCGTACCACCTTCGTTGGTACCACCGTCTTACCTGCTAACCTGCCGCCAAATAGCAGTACCTACTCGCACTGTTGTGTTCCGGTAGGGGGTTAAGGCAGCCGGTGAAATTACTGGCACAGAGGCATTCCATCTTAGATTTCACATTCGAGATCTTATCATTTCTTGGTAAGTAAGTCATACGAGTAAGATTTCGGTGTCCATGAGCGGCACTGACCGCTTACCATCAGATGGCCTGTTTGCTTATTTGCCTACCAATAAATAAAAAGAAAGCGTTAACCTATTTTGATGTTTTTTTTATTCTGCCTGTTAGTCAATCTTTGTACATAAAAATAAACTGTAGTTCTTTTTCTCAGGTTTGGTCATATATTTTAATTTAGTTCAGTTCGGATGTTGAATTCAATTCAAATCTTTATTGCAATCATATGATTATACAGAGTCCCCAATCCGCACTGGGCCCGCGTGGGGACTATAGCCCAAACAAACCCTCTCGTGATGAGAGGAGGCCTGTGCCCAGCAGTGGGCCGCAAGTAGACTGTAGTAGTAGTAGATTATACAGATGGTCTTATTTTAAAGAGTTCTACATACGATACAGGGCATTTTTTTAAAAATAATTATGTTCTAATAGGTGTTGGAAAAACAGCATTTATGCTGAGCCAGCAAGCTCTCCCCTACCGTGAAGACACATACACATATTATTTTTTTGCATTTTTTTTGTGTATTTTTTTTTGGCGTAAACTGTGTCTTCTGTGCAGCGAATAAATGTCTTTCTTCTTCTTCTTCTAATATTAGTACCGATACCTATATATAGGCATCTTCTCTAAAAGTCTCACCTGGAGTGATAACCACAGTCCTAGGTGGTTCACTGGGCACTGGAGATCTTGGACTTTCCACCACCCCTCCCACTGATCCCCCCATTGGTCTTCCTCCCCCCACCGGTGTCTCGATCTCCGTATACGCTGGTGGGGGTTGAGGGAACTCCGACACTGGTATAGGGGAGGCCGGGAAGCGGTTCTCTTGCGCCTGGTATAAGTAGGCCTCCTTAGACATGGAGGGCGGGAGGCCTGGTGTAGTGTAGTTGGAGCTGTACCCTGGAATTTGATTGTTCCCAATTTGTAGAGAAGTCGAGACTAGGGCATGCAATATCGGACGGTTTTTCAATTCCGGAATTGAGTTCGAGATTGTCCTTCAATTCCGGAATTCCGGAACTAGTTCCGGAACTGGTGAAATCTTTTTCTCATTACGTTTTTTTGTAATTTTATCTATATAGGGCAAAATAAAGCTAGATCTGGTGATCAACATTTTATTATTAACAATCAACAGACTTAAGTAATTAATAGATACTTGATTTTACTACTTCAAAAATAAGAATCACTAAGTTCTATCACTCAAAACAGATTAAAATATTGCAAAAGTATTATTATTTTGTATGCAATATACATTTGTTCGAGTGGTCAACAATTTTAGTGCCATCAAAAATTCTACTTTTCGGCAAGACCAGATACACAACAGAAGACAGGAGATCTGACAAATTACAATATTCGTCGTGGCAAAACTGAGACAGAATGTTATTTATAAGTACAGCAAATTGCGGACATACCAGAAAAAGATAAATACGAGACGATCCAAGGTAAAAATACTACAGACATTGATATTCGTTATGGAACCAGGGTCTACTTCAATGTTAGTCAATCGACCCTTAAGGTTCTTTTACTATTGAAGGATTTGTAGGTCGTAAGGAAGGACATGATAATTTCAAGCTTTTTCTAAACCTGAAATGCTGAAAAATAGAAGAGTCCACAAAACGCAAACCTCCCTCGTGCTACGAACCTGTGCTCAGCTCACGAATCTCACAGAGTCACGCTGACGTAATAACGTTGTAGAGGTTACTTCGAAACGATGTTTTCGTTTTGATCAATTAAATGATCACTTGAGAGATTACTTGAAAATCACTTTTTAAGCATTATTCGATGATTATATGACGAAGCATTATATGATGTTTAAAGATAATAAGTTCATGCTTGAGTAGTAAATTCAGTTGAATTCGTTTTCAAAATGGAAAGAAATGGTCGATTCACAATCCAGAAGTACTGAAGTGGTTTTCAAGATGCATACAACTAAATGATCATTGGTTCATCCAGTTGTTTAATTGAGATCCCACTGAATCTATTGATAACAGAATCATCCCAGATCCAACACCATGATTTATAGAACAACATTAATATGGGTCTTCCATCTCAAGCACGAGGGGCAATTGGTTGTTTCTTCCATACATCGAAATATCCATCGCCGATTAGAAAATCATCCCAGATCCAACACCACGACTTATAATGCAATATTAAAATGGTTCTTCCATCTGACGAAATATCCATCGCCGGACTAACAAAGTCCAAGATTAACAAAACAGGAATGCAAAACCACGTTCTCGGAGAATATTTTGGGTCAAACGAACAAACAAAGTGAGATAACGAAGGATATTTATGGGGAACACATGACAGACCTAGAATGCAAGTGCGCATCAAATGCTACACTAAGGGAAGGTTCTGTTTCCTTACCACCCGTTCAAGAAATGTACGATATGTGTGGAAGGAAGGCAGTCATGCGTAACTAATTTTCCTGTGCTTATTTTGTATCATAATCAATATAATTATTTTAAATTAAAATCTAATATATTTACCTAATATATTTACCTATTTATTGTGTACATTTTGGAAAATTATCACTTTAAATTAAGGTCTAGTACAATTAAAACTCTATTTTTTCAATTCCGGAATTTCCGATATTGAGGGTCTCAATTCCGGAATTGTAATATCGGAAAAAAGCTCCGAGATTCCGGTATTTCGAAATTCCGGAATTCCGGAATGCAAGCCCTAGTCGAGACGTAGTCACTGAGTGGAGGGCTAAATATAAATTTATGATGTACTTTAAATGCGCTGACGTTGTATATTTTCTCTGTTTATTTATTCATTTAGCCGAGCGATCTCAGAAACCGCTCTAACGATTTAGACGAAATTTGGAATATAGGGGTTTACGGGGCGATCGTTTAGCTAGCATATCTGATAAAAATCGGATTTAGCTATTTTCACACGAGCAAGGTCGCCCAGGTCGTCTTCAGTCTTCATAAGTCAATTGGAGTGGAAGACTGAAATCTTTAAATATGAATTATTCATTTTCATCTAACATTGGGACTGTCAATATTTCCTAATGCACTGTTTGGTGAAGGAAAACATCATGAGGAAGCCTATAGCCTCCTTAAAGTAATATAATGAGGTGTGTGTAATTCCCAAACCCTTGCTAATCAATTGAATCAACCCTATACAACCTGGAAATAACTGTAAGACAGCCAGACTTCGGTAGACGAATGTCGTTTACCTGAAGACCCTGGTGAGGCCACATTCAGCGTGCTCGGTGGCGTAGGCCTCGCTGCCCTGGGAGGCCTACTCGAGCTGGCGTCGGAGTCCGACGAACGAACACTCCCCTCATTCTTCCCCTGGTCTATTCGGCGGTTATCGAACGGATTGTAGAATATCGTCTCCTGTTAGATACAACTGTTATTGTTAATATTTTCGGTCAAAAAATACATAGCTCATCAAGAAAAGAAGGCAGCCTCTTCATGTTCTGACATTTATAAGAGACTGTCGGTCCGATGAACTTCTTGTCACCACTGATACATACTTACATTACACGGATACAATACAAACTTACTATTCTTTTTTTAGGTGTTCCTTTATTTTCCTTTTATTTATTTGTCCCCATTTTTTCCTTTCTAAACCTTCCCTGATTTAAAGGGAATAAGACAAAATAGAATCTGCCAAATCGGTCCAGCAGTTCTCGAGCCTTAACCAGACCTAACAGCCCATTCACACGGAGACATCCGATTTTTGCAGGACCGGTTTTTTGCAGGGTCATTTAGTGGCAACAGTATTTCAATGCACGCGTTCCCACAAATACATGGGAAATGACTATCGTCGCGTTGGACCGATACAACTATCAGCTTGAACGGTCCTAGTGCGTCTGAGTGGAGTAATTAAGCTTAGAGCAAATTTTATCAGTTTTTATGGCACTACCCGACCCCGACCGATTGGACGACGTCCAGTTGGTCGCCGCAAGTATCGCTGGGGCGATGCAGTGCAAGCAGACCTGCGTGGGCTGGGGACAGCTGGCGCGAGACTGCGCAGGATCGAGCCAAGTGGCGTACCCTTGTGTTGGAGGCCAAGACTCACTTTGGGTCGGTGAGCCCTATTAGTTAGTTAGTTAGTTTTATGGCACCGAAGTACGAGCATTGTGTGCATACGTTTGTACTTTGTGGAATTACTTACTTGTACATATTCCGGCTCTGTTTCCTGCTCCACGGGTTCAGCTACGCTGCTGCCGCCGCTCTCCGGGACATCGATGTAGATGACCGGATTAGCATCCAAGTCCTTCTTGTCCTGGTCTGGTCGGAAGTCTGCACCGCTGCTCTAGAATTTAGATGGTTACAAGGTCCTTAAGGGACAAAGGCTTTCAAAAGAATAGAAAATTAAGGTCAGGTTAACCTACTTAGGGAGAGTTCTAGTTTTAAGGAATCTGTTGTAAAGATGTTTATATACTAGTTTTAAATAAAGGATTTATTCATTCAACATACATTGGTGTCGTGCGTGCGTGATTAGTCCGGAATAGTCCGGATGTCTTTCCCCTCACAGGTTGCACGCGTTTCACTTAGGTATATACAATTTTTTTGGTCGATTCAGTTTTTTGAATATTTTAAAGTCGCGGAGCTATGCAAAAATGACGTAAGTCTACAGCTCACCGTGCCACTATAGTAGGTATATTTATTAGAAGTATTCACATATGGAGTGCTACAGTGAAACAGTAATCCTTACTGCGTCCACAAGCGGCAACGTCGCGTTTTGATTCTCGCTATTCGCTTCGATGCGCAGAAGTAGAAAATAAGGTCTCATCGGCAAAGGGGCGCGGGACCCAGCGCTATGTCATGCGCGGCGCTTATTGGCCCTTCAGTCGTAAACATGCGCAGAAATCCTCTATACTTTCGCTCGACGCTCAAGATCCGTGCCACGACCTGTACGCAGGGTGCAAACATTCGTTTTGCAACCGTCAATTGACGAAAGCGTGCTCATGACGGTCTACTGTTAGGTCCAGCCAGGTCCATTTTTTTATTATGAAAGGGCTTGCGTTTGACCCTTATCACACCTGATGGAAGGTAATGATAGGGTCTAACGTGGAACACGCTTACCCAGAAGATGTCTATTCACTCTAGACTTGAATACACCAAGATTATAGGAACTGGGAAACACAAACACAGGGAGGGAATTCGAAGTTTAACAATGCGAACAAGAAAAGATTTAACGCATCGCTTTGTTCGACCCATGGGGAACTCAACCATATGAGGATGGAAACCCTCCCGTCGTCTAGTAGTCCGATGATAAAAAGTAGATGGTGGTATAAGATCGTGAAGTTCCTGAGCGCACTCTCCAAAATACACCTTATAAAAAACCGACAGACAGGCAACCCTAACATCCCATACAAACCCATCCTAACATCTACATACATAACAGACAAGGCTTTACCTCGCTGACCTGGCTCCTGTCCTCCGGCATGTCAACATACACGACATTCTTGCGCAGCGGTCGGCGGGGCAAGTCGGCCCAGCGGCTAGCGGTGGCGGAGTCGATTGAGGGCACGTCGGTAACGGGCGGATCTCTATAGGGGTAGCCTTGGTATGGGCGCTGATGCGTTGCCATGACTGGAAAAAAACGGGCTGGGCTTTAAAATGTTTTTTTTTTTTAACTAAATCAGAATCTAAAAAAGGGCTTAGGGCATGGTAAAATAAAACAAGTCGAATCTTTTCCAAGATGGCAGAGGACGCTATATATATATTTTTTTAAACCGTTCCAATTTGTACAGATATTATACACCGGCAGAAGTGAAAACTTGCACAGGCATACATTTTCGCCGCGGTAGAAAGAGAGGGGAGACTTCCTCTCCCACGCCGCGCCGGCGGTCTACTGGCTTCAATGACATTGTAACAGTTTTTCGATCAGGCCACGTGTCCGCCTTACGGTCACGTGATCTGTCGCGAGTTTAACATTTTTTCCCCATCACAAAAAGCGCACAGCGCCGCTAAAGAAGTCACTTCAAAAACCGACTTAGGTTAGGTTCGATAATGGTGAATGTTTTTGCAACATGTCCTGCTAAAGAAATAGATGGCAACCCAAATACCTAAAAAAATAGCACTTTAAAGCTTAATATTTCACAAATGCATCGTTTAACCAAAAAATGGTTTGAACAAACCCACAATGTTTTTTCAAGAGCAAGAACGACACCCCACATCATGGGGTACGCAAGAAAAAATATATACATCCCCACTTTACGAGTAGGGGAGGTACCTACCCTAAAAAAAAATCGCCACAAAAAGTCGCCGTGAACCGTTATTATATTTTTTCTTTTGAATAATGGCTTCTGTCTATATTGAAAAGACATACTTATATTATAATATAATTATAATATATTACTAGGCGCCATGACAATTCGTTTCAAGATTATCAGCTGATAACTGATAGTGCAAATGCCAATAAACCGAGATAACCAAGCATTTTGGGCATTCATTTGTTTTTATTGCTTAAACCATTAGATAGTGGGCCTTTTGTCGCCGTGACAAAAAAGTTTCTGTCACCTCAAAAGTCACGTCTCCATAGCGGACTGAAGAAAAAGTCACGAGTGACAAAAGCCACCCGTGGGCGCATCTCTATACATCTCCTTGGACTTGACCGGCGGACGAAACTGTCGCTGGCGACAAAAGTTTCCCGTGGGCGTACTCTCTTACAGACGAAACACGTATACTGCTGTTAATAGGCCTCCCCCAAATCGCGCTACTCAGACCATTCATGTGCTATAAATTATTCGCATCCACCGTACCCCTGCGACTTCACTAGGTCTTGTCGGAGGTAGGTACCGACATTTCGTCTCCCGGTGCGCAGGCGCAACTCGAAAACTTTCTACCCCCATCGGACATATATTAAACAAATACAGAAGCACAGAATATTTAATAGTACTACATACAGAATGGCCACGGAATCACCCGCCTGAATCTAGCCGGCGCGCAACTAGCGCCCAACTCGCCCTTACCGTCATTTGTTTCATCCGGAGATGGAGAGTGGATCATTGGCGCGCGTGGTTGGTACACACACATTTACAAGTGTACGGCCTCGCACGCAAACATTGATACTTCATTTGAATTGTGTTCGAAATCGTGTTTTTATAGGCCGTGTCCGCCCTGTGATAGAAGGGTAACACTCCAAAACATCGCATAAGTAGGAACCTAAGTAATCGCGATATCTAGAAGTTTTGTTCCGTAATTTGTGTTCCGGCTCCATCTAGATAAGGCTTGATTTCGCGGGGACTATCGTTTCTTTGCTCACCAGTTGGCGCCACTGTAGACTAAGGTCCAGAGGTATAGCTGTCAAAGGCGACTCTATAAGATCGGCGCCGAAACTAAGTTTTCAATCTTGAATCTCATTAAGTGTATTAATTACAAATAACTATCATCATATCGAGCAGCTATGCCGCAATGTTGTGCAGCTCCGTTTTGTTTGGAAAAAAGATTTTTTTTCAAAGCGTTTACATTCATAGCCAAATAATCCATATTGGCGGTAATTTCACGAAGGAGATCACTATTCAACAGGTAAATTAAAGAAATTATGATTTATATCACGAAGCCCGCCAAAACCAGTGAAAACTGAATGTTATTGGACCTCACGCGACACTAGCGCCTCTAGTGGCAAATTCACACGCGATAGCCCCCATTTAGTAGTACTTGAATGACATAGGATTTAAATAATTGAACCTTAAAATCATTTTGGTTTCCAGAAAACCAATTTACGCGCAATACTTACTTCTATGCCATTAAACGTCGATAGCCGGTTACATTTTATTTTAACTACGTAAATAACTAGTGCTAGTAACTTATTATAAATAAGTATATAAAGAATATCTGTTCATAGAATTACCTGTTTCGTCAAATCCTTTACTCACACATTACAACATATTTTCACTACACACAGACAGTCACGGAGAGTCGCTGGCGTATACTGTGGATTTCTATCTCTTATCACGTATTGTGATATTTCTGATAAGGAATGATAATGATAATACTAAGTATATGTAAATTATACGAAGTACTCGAAATACTTGAAACTTTGTTGTTAGTGGTAGGACCTGGTGCTGGGTCCGTCCGGAGAGTTACCACCGTCTTTCCCCGCTATCCTGCCGCCAAATAGCAGTGCTCGCACTGTTGTGTTCCGGTAGGGGTTTAAGACAGCCGGTGAAATTTCTGGCACAGAGGCATTCCATCTTAGGCCTCAGGATAGGTAACGCATTCGAGATCTTATGGTTTCTTAATGGGGGATCATAGGTTTTCGGTGTCAGGTAGGCTGTGCGCTCGTTTTCCTATACCATAGGTATAAAAAAACAGAAAAGGTTAGGAGTAAACGGGTGATGCGGATTGCGCAAGTGAGGAGGAAAACGGAAAATCATATCCAACTGCAAAATCCTACCTATAAGCGTTTCACTGCTGGGTGCCTTTCTTCATGAGAGGACATAGCTGCTTGTGGCTACTTATAGTATCTAGTGTGGATTGCAACCTTAATTTTGCACACTATGGCACACGGCGGGCAGGCCTATAAAAGCATGATTTCGAACACAATTCGAATTAAGGGTCAATGTTTGCGTGCGAGGACGTCTGTGTGCGTGCGATGACGTCTGTACACTTGTAAATGTGTGTGTACCAGCAGGCGGGCCAGCGATTCACTCTCCATCTCCGGATGAAACAAATGACGGTACAGGTTTACACAACTTAGAAGGCGCGTGGATTAAGCAATAATACTCATACTCATACTCATACGGTATCTAGGTACGGAAAAGTAAAATTCCATTATACATACTGAGCGGCAGGGGCGTCGTCGGGTGGGCACGTCATACCGCAGCCTAGCTAAGATGCAGTCTTAGAAAGGTACTAGGGCATCGTCAACTTCGGAACCCTATACATTGCGCGTGGCCCGACACGCACTTGGCCGGTTTTTCATATATAGGTACTTTATACATGCATACATCGTGTCTCGAACAAGCCAACAAATCCAGGATATCTAACCCAGTAACAAGCCCATGCCCACCTTAAAGACATTGCAAAGGCTGCCGAAGCCATACTATACTTACATTAAATTTAATTTGCTACGAGTAAAACCAGCTTGTGCCATCATCTTAGAAACTGTCTGGTTGTCATGATACAATTGGTAATATACTTCGCCAGGTCTGGCAGTCCGGTATTCTGTAGTAGTGTGGGTGTCAACTTAACGTCATTCGAACTGCTGTGTGTTGCAAGTGGTGTATTAAAATAATCCCCGCCCGACCCCCATGTATCCTGTGAGTGTTTAATTAAATTATTAAGTTCATTTGTTTTTAACTCATCCCATTTTGTGTGCTTAAACAAGTAAATGACAAATATTTTGCGCAAATAATTTATTTTGCATTATAACGGCAAAAATATTTCCTTCATTTTTGTTTTATTGCAATAAAGTGGCAACTCGACTTTGACGTTAGGGTGACAGACACGTCACCCGGATCGGCAGACCTTAGCTGCGTTCCGAATCGCGCTTAGAGCGCTCACAGCACCTTGCATTCTTTTTCCTCTTAGGAGTCGACTTTCAAGAGGAAAAGGGATGCAAGGTGCTTTTCGCGCTCTGAGCGCGATTCGGAACGCAACTCTTGTTTTACCATGTCTGGTTGTTGGGTTATTTTTTGAATTCAGAACACATCTTTTCTTTGCGACATAATATGTAGAGAAAGACCGAGAGCCACAATGGCCACAATGCATTCGTCGCGCCTGTTTTTGCAAACGGCTAAGTATTAGCAAATACCTAGGCCACGGTGACGATATTTACAAGGCGATCAATCCAAATGGAGAAGATGGTCAGTATGGAGAAGTCAAAAATTAGGAGAAATAGCAAAATGAAAAATGTTAGTACCTAAAACACATTTGTAATTATTATGGGAAGCGGACTAGAAGGTATTTAATACCTACAATTTTAAATAATATACCTGATGAAATTAGATCGTGTGAAAAAGTGTCTTTCCCCGTCACCCTCGGCACCCGTTTGACCTTCGTTATAAAGAGGCGTTATTAGATTGTAACCATAGACGTAAATAATATAGACCCGGTCTAACGTACACGTAATATGTCCCCACTTGCACGGTGTCCAATCCAAAGTTCTGTCACCGAGCGTGCGTGACAATAAGCGTTTTTAAAATAACTTTTTTCGAAACTGTTTCTCAGTACCTAAAAACTCGTCTCGTTGTTGAAAAAATGTGACCCAGCTTTAGTGTCACGATATAAGTTTAACTTTGGATTGGACACCAATGAAGTGGGGAAACATGACATGTATCTACGTTAGGCCGGGTCCATACGAAGTATTATTTATGTCTATGATTGTAACTTATTTTCTAATATCAATTTGCTCCATATATTTTGACATATTCTTTTAGCCACTGTTCGTCCATATGTTATTACTTATTATAGGTCAATGATTAAATACGATTTAAAGTTGAATCTTTTTCTGCCAACAAATGTACAAACTGCTCAGTTTGGCAGATGTTATTTGTAAGTTAAATGTAATTTTCCTGAAATAAATGAACTTAAAAAAAACTGTTCTTAAGAGCCATGCTGTGGCGTCGATTTTAGATTTAATAAAAATGGTATTCTTTTCTATATTCTCTTACATACATAACCGGGAAACAAACCTGGCAACATTGTGAAAGAAATATAATCGCATGTCCTATTTTGTTACTATAGTTGATCCCGTGATTTTATAATCACTTTTAGGACCAAATTTACTATTTACTTTACTTTACTATTTTTTTAATACGTTAACTTACATGAAATTTGACCATTCTCAATTCCCGGTTATGTAGGTATGAGAGTTAGTAACAAAAATTTCAATGCTATTTTTATTAATTCTAAAATCGACGCTTTGATTTGTAATGACAGATTTCGCTAGCCCTTACTTTTATAGTTTCTGCTTTCTCCATACTGAACTGTTTGGAGTGATCATTCTGTATAGCGAACGCCAAGTGGATCTGGATAGGGTATAGAAACTAGAAATAAAACAAAATGTTTGTATTGTTACAGAAAATGCCCCACGCGGCAAGTGTTCGTGCGAGGCGGCCGTTCGCACTGCATCGACTCTTGCAGCGCCGAGACCATGTGCGGGGAAGTCAGGGTGCCGGAAAACCATCTCAATGTGAGTGGAAGTGGCAACTAATAACTGGAACTACTGCAGGCATCGGCACGGGTCTTGAGCGGTGACCTTCGATGCGCAGAAGTCGAAAATAAGATCTCATAGGCGGAAAGGGCGCGGGACACAGTGCTCGCACGCTTATCCAGTCGAACCCATGCGAACCAATCCCCTCTACTTTTGCTCACCGCTCAAGATACGTGCCGGGGCCTTAGATCTGTGACCTTTTGAGCCAGGTGCGCGGGGGCGAGAGGCGTAATAGTAGATTGTGTGACTAGGGAGCAAAATGGTATATTTTACCGCGGGTGACGGATTGAATCCAGAGCGACGCGAAAGGTTCCAGAATAGATTCTTACGTGGAATCTTGAGCTAGCGAGGGATTCAAGCTATGTCACCCAAGGTTTAAATGATTTTGCTATCGTGTTGCACACTCTGCTTTTCACTCCTCCTATGAGAAAACCAGTAGCAGCAGGGAACAAAACCGTACTTTGCCCCTTGTTTGCGGGGCAGAAATGAAGAGGGACCAAAATCGCATTTTGCTCCCTCTAAACGGGCAACAAAGTACTCCTTTTCGAATAGGAAGAATGAAAAAGGCTTGTGTCTATCGTATAGTATACCTTTTATCGAGAGATAAATACATAAATGATTCGATTTACTTCTTAATTTTACACCGCCCATCGTTGTTTTCTTTTCGTCTTCTCCACTTTCCTACGGTCGACTGGAAGAGATCGCTATTTAGCGATAAGTCCGCCTGTTGTTTACCTATTTAATGTGTATTATTTCTGTATTCTCTTAGTTTTGTTTATACGGTGTTCAATAAAGAGTATTGTTGTTGTTGTTGGTGTTGTTGTGACATGACGAATATGATATCTTTTTTTTTTGAATTTTGATTCTTTTCATATCTTCAGTGATACTCGAGGGATTAAAACGAATCTATTGACGTATGATTTATTAAAATCGACCCACGCATCTCTAGAGTGCCACAGAGGAACAAACATACATACATACATTACATAGACAGGTAAACACAATACCCTCCTTTGCGGTGTGCAGTCGCGTAAAAAGAAGCCTCGGGTGAAATTTGACATCGATTTGAAGGTTTTTTTTCTATTGTCTTTAATTAATAAACAACCAAATAAACGTATATTTATTACTCTTTTTACCATTACCTATGGAACCCTGGGCAAATGGACGGGCCCACTCGTTGCCACGAACTCCTCCTCCTTCTGATATCCTTCAATATTCTTCTCTGCTTTCGGTGGATTCATAGCTTCATCTTCAACGAACGTGCCAAAATCAACTTTCCCACTGTATTCTTTTACAGCTTCAGTGACTTCACTCTCTTGCTTCTTCGGTTCCTTCTTATGTTTTTTGTTACGAGGCCGACGAGTCTGCGTTGTTTTCGCATCAGGTGTTTGCACGTCGTCTTCTTTGACATCTGCAGTATCGGCGTCAGTCAAGTTGTTTTCATACCACGCGCCTTCGGGTGCTTTTCTTGCGACGAAAATCTTCTCCGTCAAGAACGCGTAATCTCCGAACAAGTCTCTCGTAGTTCCTTCAGTAGTAGTTTTCTTTGTTTTCTTTTTCCCAGCCCTTCCCACTCTCTTCTCGTAAGACGCTTGCTGTACGTCGTGAGCGTTTTCATCGTTCTCGGCTGATATGTTCTCGTCTTTATTGCCAGCGCCTGCTTTCACGAAGAAGTCGACAATTTGATCGGCCGCATTCTCCGAGATGAACTTTCTGGCTATCTTCTTTAAGTCATCTACGTTGGCTGAGAATAGAATGAGAGGTTGCGCCACGTTGGTTATGCAGAGGACGTGTACAGCTGTAAATGGGTTGATTGATTTAGTACCGTCCATGCTAATATCCATACTTACTTATATAATATATATATATCAGCCTATATACACCCACTGCTGAGCAAAGGTCTCTTCACTCTTACGCCATTCTACCCTGTCCTGAGCCAGTCTCATCCACCGCTTCCCTGCCAACTGCCAAATGTCGCCCGGCCAGCGAGCTGATGGTCTGCCTGCTGATCGTCGACCCAATCTTGGCCACCATTCCGTAACGGACTTTGACTTATATAATAATAATAATAATATATTTATTTCAAGTAATTACAACTCATATTCGTTAGTATATCTTAAAGAGTAATGTAAGCGTATAAGTAATGTATGTATATAAGCGCGCCGGCTAGATTCAGGCGGTTGATTCCGTGGCCATTCTGTATGTAGTAGGGTAAACTCGCGTTATTTGGTGACACGCCTAATTCGGTGATACAAGTTTTGAAGCACGACACCAAATAGAGCTAGTGAATTAGGGCCTTATAAATGCGATCTTATGGCAAAGCATTAAGTTATGATTTTGTTTGCATTCTTGTGGGTCAGATGGAGAGAGCGAGATAGTTAATATTTGCAAATTTCTCGCGCGATTCCTAGTTTCGGCGCTGCGCGGACATGTACAAACCGGTTCTGCGTTTATGCTTCGATTTTAAATATTAAAAGTGCCCTGATTAACATAAAAAGTGGACAGTATAGTAAAAAGCCATTATATTTAGTGGATCAGATATTACTTTTAACAAAAACTTCATAGTTTTTTCACAATACGTTGTGAAAGCCGTTCAAAAAGTTATCATTTTGAAACGATTGACGCTGGAACGGCATCACCGAATAAAACAAGGTAAGTTAAGGCGCCTGTAGCCGTCGATGACCTTGGGCGTTCGAGCTCGATCCTCTCAATAATAACCGCGCCAAATACGCTAACGTAAATTACAACGATACCAATGGTTAATTTCGCCCGCTGTCTTAAGTCTACCGTGGCCCAGCGGTCCAAATTCATCATGAAGTACATGAGAGCGCCCTCTTGCGCGGGTTCAAATCACCGCTTAAAATATCTTTTTGTATATTTTTTTTATGAATTGAATACTTTTTTAATTAATTTACATGCTGAACATGGTACTAGTGATATTTAGATATTTTTAATGTTTTTTCGTATCAAAGTCGTAGTTTAAGAATATGCAATGCAATTAGGCATTATGCGTATGTAGGGTAAAACCCCGATTAATGACTACATACATTATAAAGTTCAAACAGCAGGAAAACTGGCCTGTCTGGAAAAAAAATCTTCATGGTTTTATTAATTATAATCATGATTTTTTAATGTCAAATATTCTTGAATAAAGTCATTGTTAAAATCCGATCATTCTGTACAATCTAAACATATATCCTGTACATCTAAATATACATGGCGGGTCAGAAAATATGGCAAATACCTAATTAACCCATAGTATCGGCTATCGATTCTAAGTATATTGTATAGGTAAACATATTTTGTATAGGATTCAGGCGTCGCTCACACAACCAATCCCATATACATTTTCTTTTTACCAACTCGAAAAAAAATTAAAGACCTATACAATATACATATTTAGAATCGATAGCCGATATGGTGGGTTAATTATTTGCCATATTTTCTGACCCACCGTGTATAAAACTCAAAGGTGACATAGTGATCTATCAACGCACAGCCCAAACCACTGGACGGATCGGGCTGAAATTTGGCATGCAGGTTCCTTAGGGAACGTATGGGAGCGCTAAGAGAGAATTTCCCGAAATTCCCACGGGAACGGGAAAAACGGGATCTTTCATTTTAATATTTCTGCGCATACGAAGTTGCGGGGAAAAGCTAGTTATCTATAAAAACATCAATTCAGATTCCTTTTCTAAGTTGGTGGACGTGAATTGGGCCATCGTCCACCTGGACGCAATCTGGATTAAGTGGACGCAAACTTGGTAAATCGCCTAATATGCCTATTTGTGTCGTTTTTTTGAAAACCACCAGATGTTTCGACCAAAACTATAAGTTATATTGAAAAGGACTATATAATCAATACATTACGTTCCTTTTATAATCAAAATTTCAATTAGAACATTTTTATTTTCACCTTCAAACTTGCCAACTCCACTAAGGCCCGGTTCCTATATCCACGAAACGCCTCGTTTTGCCTACGGACGGTTGATTTTTGACATTTGTTCCATAGAGAATCTGTCAAATTTTAACCGTCCGTAGGCAAAACGAGGCGTTACGTGGATATAGGAACCGGCCCTAAGTGGACGCAAACAGGCGAAGCGACCCTACTTTTCTGGTTGAGTTCGGGATACCTACCAAGCTGGCAACAGCGCGCGCGACCGCGAGGTAAACAACACGAGTGCCGAAACTCGCAACGTCGCCTTGTTCACATCCACAACTTTCTGTATAATGCAATGAAGTTATAGAAAAATAACACGACTTCAAATCCAATATAAAAGTCAAATTTTTGAAACGAACTTTTCTACTTCTAGCTTTAGTAATCATGATAGTTTAGATATTTTTAAATTAATAAATAAAAATATTTAAAAATATTAAAAACGCCGCATAATTCAACAAAGCGCCTACGTTAATAAGCGCAGCAAATGTGTGTTGTGATACTTGTGATTATACACTAAGTAAGACATAGGTTTTTCGTCTAAAAGCTATTTATCATAAAAGTTAAGAAGGTCAAGCCCTAGATAAAATTCTGAAAAGTACTTGCAAAAAATTTGGCAACGCAGATTTTTTCCTAAGCGGAAATAAATGGTTACATATAGGAGGATTAAGGATTTCTTAAATGACATCCATAGTACAAATCATTACATATAAGACGATATAAAATACCAGAAACACTAATTGACTATATTTGTGTTCCATATTCGTAAACTTTGCAGATGACTACTTGTTACAATTATAGAAAAATGGTTACAAAAACACCTCGATTTTGCATTTTTGCCTCACTACTCACCTTAAATATATGAGTTAAATTAAGTTACGACGCGTGTATTTTAATTATTTAACGCATGCATTGTGCTGAATAATACGTAATTAATAAATTTGCAATACATAAGCAGCGTTAACATAATTATTTTGGGAGTCTTTATCACCGAATTACACGAGTATTTTTTTACTTTTTATCCGACTGCCCAAGAAAAGGAGGTTAATGTTTTTGAGGTGTGGTAAATATGTATGTATGTGATAGGGTTTCATATTTTGACGATTTATTTTTTTATTTGGCTCACCCGCTCATTTTGTTTTTGGACACGGAAAAAGTGTATTTTTTTTTAAAATAAAGTTAGATATAGGGGTCGCTACTGCTTATTAAAAACTAAGATAAATGTTATTAGAACACTGTTCATAATTTTTTTTTCTAAATTACCGGCAGTAATAAAATTGTATGAATTTTATTACATAAGTATCAACTGAATTATTCCGTGTATAAAAAAATAGGTAGGTACATGTTTAAATTAAATACTTTTTGAATTTTTTTTAAGATAAAGAATTACGTTTCAGTAAATGTAGATCCAATGAAAAATCAATTTTTTTTCTTTGCCGGCGCTGGTACTTGATAAAAAAAGAGGACTTTTGTGTCCTAAAACAAAATGAGCCGGTGGGCTTACGCGCTCAAAAGAAAAAAGGATGTACCTATTGTTAAAATCATTCTGGCCCCGAACGTCTAATTCCATATGTAGGTACTATTAAATATTCTGTGGTAGAGTAATGGTCTAAGAAGTATATTATTGTATCATAACTTCTGCCTGCGAATACGTCCGCGTGGGATTAATAGCGCTCCCGCGGGAACTAAGAATTTTTCCGGGATAAAAAGTAACCTATATGTTGACCAGTGTTATAAACTTACCCCCATACCAAATTTTGTTGCAATCCGTCCAATAAGAGTTTTCGAGTTGAATCCGGACATTAAATACACACAATTTTTCTAAAAAATCGTTATTTTGTGTTTAGTGTCGTTTATAATAAATAGTCCCATCAACTTGATAGTTTCTTTTAATTTTCAAGTTTCAGACGCGACTTCCTCTACAGACTTATTATAAGTATATATTTATAGAATATATATATATCCGTATCCATCAATCCCAAATATCGAAATTCGTTTAGTACCTATTGTCATTCAACTTCTGATAGTCATTATACTTTGTAAAACTCTTCCGCTACGAACTGAATGACTGACTGATGATAACGCACAGCCGAATCCACTGGGCCCTGTCTAATAAACGTCACAATCCTACAATTTTGTAAAAATTGGTCCGTAATAGAAGCTGAAATGCATAGGTTCCTTGGGGAGTGTAGGGTACCACGGGCGGGAACGGATTTTCGACATTTTAATGTTTATGCGCAGACGAACAATAGTACATCTGGGGCTTTACGAATTACCGCCCTTGGTTTGTCAAAAGTTATACGTCTTGCCTTGGCCAAGAAGTGAGATTTTCTCTCCGCGCAGCGGGCAGAAAATCCCACTTTACGGCCAAGGGTGATGTAATAGTACATTACACACCTAGGGCGGTCAAGTAAAGAAAGTCTCAGATCGCGGGTAATTGAGGCCCGAGCCGGAGGCGAGGGCTATAATCTAGCGGTCTGAGGATTTCTTTACGACCGCCCGTGGTTAGTATACGATTTTACGTCACCACCTGGCCGTGAAGAGGGATTTTTCGTAGCGCCCAAGGGCGGTAAATCCCGCTTTTCGGCCTGGTGTGATGTAATAATATAAACTCCTTTGCCAACAGTGCGATCTTTGAAGTATCTTAATTCAACGTTTTAATAATAGACTGGCTGAATATAGGAATATTAATAAGCTTTGCTCGATGGAGGGTATTTTCAGTATTCAATCAAGCTACAAGAGGAGCTTTCTGCTTAAGTCGAAATGTAGTAGGATTATTAAAAGTCTACTTATTAGGGTTTTAGAGCCTCGAGAAATGGAAATCGGAACACTTATAGGATCACTCCTGTTTTAGTCCGTCCGTCTGTCACAGCCGATTTGCTCCGGAAGGACTGGACCGATTGAGTTGCAATTCAAAACGTAGGTACAGTCAAGGGCATTAAAATTTTGCATCCTGTTCCGTTGTGTTAAGGTCCAAAGGTGTAGGTATACATATTAATGCCCTTGACTGTACATGAAAGTTAGTAAGCCAAAGACGGGCGTGTAACGTAAAATGAATTTCAATGAAAAATAAAATGAATGTTTTCAAACTATATTGTGTGAATGAAAGTCCATACACTTCTTAAGCGGATCTCAATTATATTCTGCTTTAAAGAAATCAACTTATGTTATAAAATAGGCGAAAATTGGCCACCCCTCCCCTCTCCCCTGATCTCCGGTATTAGGTACCTACCTACCTACTTTGCCCAAAACTTTGAAAATTACAAGACAGTTCTAGACTTTTAGGTTACAGGAATAGTACATTACTACAGAGGCCGGGAAGGAGGAAGTTGCAGGCCGAGTATTATATACGGCCGAACGAAGTGAGGCCGGATAGTTACGAGGCCGACAACTTCCGTTCCCCGCCGATGTACGTATATAGTGCTTTTCTCAAACATGCAATGAAATAAATAAATAAAATAATATTCTATATATAATATATTTTATCTTTTTTTCATAAATAAAACTGCGATACCTATGTAGCAAATATGGTTCATGTTTTTTTTAATAGCTTTATTGGCAGAATGTCATAGCGAACCATAGAGTAAATATTGCTTGTAGCTTTTTTTAAATGGCGGAATGCCAAGATGCTCTGTCACAAATATATCAAACTAGCTTCTGCCCGCGACTTCGCCCGCGTGGAATTCGGTTATCGCGTTCCCGCGGGAACTATACGTTTTTCCAGGATAAAAAGTAGCCTATGTGTTATTCTGATCTATAAGCTACATTACTGTAAAGTTTCATTAAAATCCGTTTAGTAGTTTTTGCGTGAAAGAGGAACAAACATCCATCCATACATCCATCCAAACAAACTTTCGCCTTTATAATATTATATTATATATTATTATATATTATATTAGTATTAGTAATTAGTATTAGTATATTAGTATTAGTAATTAGTAATAGTATATTAGTATAGTAAATTAGTAATTAGTAATTAGTAATTAGTATTAGTAATTAGTATTAGTAAGGATGGAAATTAAAAAATAGTGAGTTGCCGGCCTAGGCCTGCAACGTTTGTATGAAATTTCATTATAGACCAAGTGTCTAGCCGCTTCTGAAACGTGATACTTCCCAGGCTAATAAGAAGAACATAATAATGTGGAGACTGGCCGAGTACAATCGGTTAGTTGACACATTCTCTTCCAAAAATAGGTAATTTTAAGCGTAGAATTGTGTAGCTTTTATTATTTAGTTTTTTGCTATCCTTTGTAATGTGCGCATCTCTCAAAATATAATATCAATTCAACTTAAAATCTATTATTTCTTAGTTAGACAGTGTTAGGACAGTAATAGGGCCAGTCTTCAAGAATTAGATATTTTAATAAGCTAGACATCGTCTTCGTGTCTTCGGATTCCACCGCTGATCTCCGTGCCTGCAGCATCTACCTGAGCTAACATCAACCCCCCGCTACAATATCAATATTTCATTGCATGTTTGAGAAAAACCTATTAGAAGTCCATGGTATTTCAAATAATATAGAAAACTAGCAGTTTGCCCGCGACTTCGTACCGCGTAGACTTAGAATTTGCGTATCCGATGATACTTACTTATAGGTAGCTATAGTTATAGAAGTATTGAAAAACTGGTTTGACCCGTGGAAGTTTCGGGATAAAAAGTATCCTATGTTATTGCCCGGGTCTCATACTATCTCCATACCAAATTTCATCCAAATCGGTGCACTCGCTGCAACGTGACGGAAGGACAAACCAACAAATAATAATAAAATAAATAAATAAATATCTAGGGACATTTCACACATATTGACCTAGCCCCAAACTAAGCAAAGCTTGTACTATGGATGCTAGACAACGATATAAATACTTATATAGAGAAATACATACATATATAAATACTAACATCCATGACTCGAGTACAAACATTCGTGTTCATCACACAAAGTTTGCCCCGAGCGGGACTCGAACCCGCGACCATCGGAACAGAAGGCAGGGTCACTACCAACTGGACCAATCCGGCCAAATGAACAAACAAATACACTTTCACATTTATGATATTAGTATGGAGGATAAAAAGTATCCTATGTTATTGCCCGGGTCTCAAACTATCTCCATACCAAATTTCATCCAAATCAGTCCACTCGTTGCGACGTGAAGGAAGGACAAACAAACAAACATACTTTCACTTTTATAAAACAGCGGCATTTTAACGAACGGTACCCTCTCCGGCGAGTAGGTCTTGCTTGCTCGGTCTTGTCCCGTTTTTTCCTTTCCCCTAAAAATGTTGGATTCGAACAATTTTCTAATATCCTAATAAACACGTAAAGATTCAAACCCTCTTTTCGATAATTACAAGTACTCAATCTTAATATCTATTCTGAGAAAGTGGAATATCTCACCGACGAAACACGTCGCGCTCGATAGCATAGTTGCTCGCACATCAACGTATTGTTTATGCCGACTTTATAGATATTGGCATGTTTTACGATTGTTTTCACGACTTCTTATTGTAAGGAAACTTGGAATGGTATTGCATTATTTTTCTAAGGCTAGCCCGAATTATTAGCCATAATTTTCTATCTCGGAGTAGCAATGCACTGACGGGAAGTTTCCAAAGTTGCGAAACTTTCCACATGAGAATTTCTCGGTAACTTCTGAGAATGTTCTGGAGAATTTGTCGGATTACTTAAAAACTTCGTTGTTTATACCATGAACATTTACGATAGCCTCGGTGTAGTCATTATTTTATTACCTGCACTCCACTTTAGACAATAATATATGCATGTCGGGAATCCATGGTTGAAGACACGACTCCAGCTTGACGCGAAATCCACTTGAGTGCTGCCCGAGAGGCGTCGCTAGAAAAAGGACGACAGATCCCAGAGAGATTCCATAGGCTCCCGTCGTGCGCGGACGCATACGATTTGATTATTGTAATTAGTTATTGTTGAATTATTATTGGACTACCTATTGAAGACAGTGGCTCTTAATGGTGATTATAATTAGTGTAATTAAACTACTGAAGATCGTAATTGGACTATTCTTATAATCTCGAGGAACCCAGTAGCTGAATACCTATACGAAATGCCCACAGACAAGGAAATACCTGATGCTCAGTGCCATTCTCCGACATCAGAAGTGGGATCACCTCGAGATAAATATGAAGATACTAGTGAACTAACCGATAGTGAAATGCTTGTGATGCATAACCGACAAAGGAGAAGTCAAAATCTGCAGGCATTGAACTTTATGAAGCCATTAGCCATGAATAACATCGGCGGCAACCGAAAACTGTGATGGTCTAAGTAAAGGATTATGAAAGAATCATAATAAAAATGGGAATTGAATGCAGGTTATCACATGAAAAGGTAATCTTGTGAACCCAATGACGGACATTCAACAGTTTGAACGACGATTTTCACTTCGGTGTGAATGGTGTGATTATGTGGGGAAAAGGGTTATAAGATAAATCTGCGTATTGAAGATCAAATGACGAACATGGGCGAGCAGAAAAAACATCCGTAAAAACAAAGGCATGTAAAATGTGTTCGGTGTGGAGCGTCGGGCCACTTCGCTTTCAAGTGTTACCGTGTGTTATCAACGGGCCAGAGCGGGTGTGGCGGCGTCACCAGCTGCGCCGCGGGGAGTGCCTTGGCGGACCATGGTGGACGCCCTGGGTTTACAATGGACAATGGAGCAAGGCTGCGAAATTAACCAATGCACTTGTGGTTAATCTGCGTGGTCCCTCAATTAATAATGGTCAGTCGTATTGATTTTGTTTATGATGATTTTTCTGGAGTTAAATGTTATTTAACAGGAATTGGTCAATACTCAGTTCATAGTACAATGCAGAGCTTGTCGTCTGTTCTTATCAACGGTCATTGTTTACAAATTCTTTTTCATGTGGTACATACCTGACTCTAGTATGGGTCATGATATAATGGTTGGGCGAGAAATATTATCGCAAGGGTTTCAAGTTGCTGTAACAAAAAGTGCCGTTGTTCTTTGTCGGGATAGCGTTGAAGTTCTTAGTAATGATCGGGTGACTACTAATGAGAGCGAGATTAGTTTTGATAAACTTGATACAGATATTCCAATTTCAAATTCCAAAACTCAGAGAAAGAATTATTAGGGATCTTACGAGAATTTTCGTCGTCTTTTGGTGATAAAGTTTAAGTTTCAAAAGGTCGATTGACTGCAGCACAGTTAGAAATACGTCTAATTAATCAAGCGCGCATCGTTCTGCGACGCCCTTACCGTATGAGTATGGAAGAGCGCAAAATAGTTACAGAAAAGGTTGATGAGATGAGATGCTTCAGGCTGGTATTCTCCCCCCTAATGGTTCTCCATTTTTGAGTCCTGTGCTTTTAGTTAATAAGAAAGATGGATCGTATCGGATATGTACACTTTCGGGATGTTAACAGTAATACAGTCCTGATAGATTCCCACTACCTTTAATAAGACATCAAATTGCTAGACTTTATGGTATTAAATGGTTCACTGTCCTTGACATGCTGATAGGTTATCATCAGATCCCGGTTCATGTAAATTGAATGGAGAAAACTGTATTTGTCACCCCAGATGGACAATGGGAATATCTAACTATGCCATTTGAACTTGGAAATGCCACATCAGTGTATCAACGGGCGGTTACGAATGCGTTAGGTGATTTGGTCCTTCGTAAATCGTACTGATACCCTGTCTAAACCTGGACTTACGATTAATTTCAAAAATGCTCTTTTATTGAAAAGCGCATTGCATATCTTGGTTTTGTAATAGAAACACAAACGTCGGTGTTCCTTGGTATACATATGGATGCCTCTAGCAAACAGAGTGGTAAAAGCGATATTACAGAATATGTTTTCGTTCTTGTCGAAGCTTTCTCTAAGTATGTTTTACTCTGTCATTCTCTGAATATGGATTCTCGTAGCAGTATTAAGGCTTTTGAAATGTGGAATTAGTTTGTTTGGCACGCGTAGTTGTATAATGGCAGATGGAGGTGTTTTTCTAGCAAAGATCAGCAATTCTTTAAACATTCAGTTTCATCTCATAGCGATAGACGCAAGTAGAACGAATGCTCAGGTAAAGAGAACAATGAGTACTATTAAAATCATGGTTACTGCATTAGAAAGTAGTAATGATCTCTCATGGCAAGATGAACTGGTAATGTTCAGCTTGCTATAATTCTACTGTCAACCGTGTGACCAAGGGCAGTCTATTGGACTTTGACTATTGACTTTAATGGCAGTGTTGATATTGATGAATAAATTGATATTGACACTAGTAAAGAGCAAGCTGACCAAAATGTAGTGACCAAATTCTGTTTTTTGAAGGTTATGATTATTAACGAATTGAGACTTTATTTTAATTCTAATAGTTATAGACGATGATGATATTGATGATGATAATGATGATAAAGATGATAATTCGTGGAAATTTAAATGGAGCCAGTTGTTGATCTAAGAAAACCATAGAAATAAGATGTTATTATTATTTAATCGGCCAATGTAAGTGATTGCCTGACCATCATTCAGTTCATTAATGATCATTTTCATGTAACTATGAGCTTTTCATTAATTGCGTTATCGACGTAGGGGCGTCTCTGTGAGTCTCTGTGAGAGATTGTGTGTGTTGCCTTGAGGTTGTGAACTAGTTGTGGGTGCAACTAGGGCCGTCGGTGCGGCATTGGAGTCGTTGTGGTGCGACTGAGAAGAGTATGCCCTCAGATGTAGAAATAGCTAGCTATGATGTACACCTCAAGGTATTGGTAGACCGTGGGTGCGGTTGAGATCTTTGTGTCGTTGCACAAAGAAGGAGGGCAAGAATGAGCCATTGATGTGGCTGAAGAATGTTTTGATTGAAGGAATCGATGCGACAGAAGTAGACGTTAATTTGCTGTTTACTAACTAAACATAGTCATCATACTATGTTGATGGGGGTTGATTTCCTGCTCATGCTAAAACTAAACATAGTCATCATACTATGTAAATGGGGAGTTTATGTTTAATAGAGAATTTAATGATGGTCTCTGGCAATGAAATTTCTTATTTGAAGCAGATTTTGTTAAAAAAAACACTTCAAGTTTGGTTGAAATGTTGTGAGCTTGTGTACTGTGCGTTGCCTGTCTTGTTTTTTCAGGCGAAGCACCCGAGGACGGGTGTACTGTCAGAGATGGCCGTGTCGGGAATCCATGGTTGAAGACACGACTCCAGCTTGACGCGAAATCCACTTGAGTGCTGCCCGAGAGGCGTCGCTAGAAAAAGGACGACAGATCCCAGAGAGATTCCATAGGCTCCCGTCGTGCGCGGACGCATACGATTTGATTATTGTAATTAGTTATTGTTGAATTATTATTGGACTACCTATTGAAGACAGTGGCTCTTAATGGTGATTATAATTAGTGTAATTAAACTACTGAAGATCGTAATTGGACTATTCTTATAATCTCGAGGAACCCAGTAGCTGAATACCTATACGAAATGCCCACAGACAAGGAAATACCTGATGCTCAGTGCCATTCTCCGACATGCATAATAAAGTTTAGTTTAAAATTATGCCCACTTAAACTGTATTTCAAGTATATTCTCTTGTTTAAACAATAAGTTTCATGTTGCAGGAATGTTCTGCGAACATTCTCCAGAATGTTTCCGCTTTTTGGGAATGTTCTGCAATTTGAACATTCCTATCTCGGAGTAGGCATTCATGTTTGCTAGTAGGTACAGGCACCGGCGCGGAACTTGAGCGGCGGCCTTCGTTGCGCAGAAGTCGAAAATAAGGTCTCATCGGCGTCTGGGCGCGGGACGCGGCGGGCGCCGTGCCGTGCGCGCACGCTTATTGGCCCTTAAGTCGTAAACATGCGCAGAAATCCCCTCTACTTTCGCTCACCGCTCAAGATCCGTTCGGGACTGTACTACTACTACAGCGGATTTGCGTCCCACTGCTGGGCACAGGCCTCCTCTCATCACGAGAGGGTTTTGGGCTATAATCCCCACGCGGGCCCAGTGCGGATTGGGGACTTCACACACATCTTTGAATTGCTTCGCAGATGCATGCAGGTTTCCTCACGACGTTTTCCTTCACCGGTTCGGGACTGTGCCTAGACGTAAAATATAAGCGATGGACGTCCCATATATCCCTGAATACATTATCTCTTTATTTTGACGGCCGGATTGGTCCAGATGGTAGTGACCCTGCCTTCTGTCCCGAAGGTCGCGGGTTCGAGTCCCGCTCGGGGCAAACTTTGTGTGATGAACACGAATGTTTGTACTCGAGTCATGGATGTTTAGTATTTATATATGTATGTATTTCTCTATATAAGTATTTATATCGATGTCTAGCACCCATAGTACAAGCTTTGCTTAGTTTGGGGCTAGGTCAATATGTGTGAAATGTCCCAAGATATTTATATTTATATTTATTTACCGAAGACTATCTAGTGGGATATTTAAAGTGAAACGGGCGATCCCTTTCTCTGAATATCTTTTACAGCTCCATGTCATAATTTTGCATTGTCATCCGATTTACATATACATGCAAAATTTCAGCTCGGAAAGTGGGTCAAATTTGACTCGCAAAATTTGATTACCGACAAACAAACATCGGGACGGGTGAAACTAAATAAAAGCTTGTTATAAGAGACTAGCTTCTGCCCGCGACTTCGTTCGCGTGGAATTCTGTGCGTTTTTCCGGGGTATAAAGTAGGCTATGTCCTTTCTCGCGGGACTCCAACTATCTTCATACCACATCAAAATCGGTCCAGTAGTTTTCACGTGATGCGCGGTCAAATAAACAGATAAACAGGCAAAAAATCTAAAAACTGTTATCGATTCTAAGTATCCCCAGCCAACTTTTTTCGAATATCTCCCATTTACAGACTTTCGACCCTTTTTAGCTTTATTATATGGATACAGATGTAGAATAGAAGAAGATTGCGCTTGCGCAGACTGCACCACTCGTTTCCCTGATCGTTGCCCCGCGCAAGTACTACATAAGTCGGCCTACTGTTAGTACTACGAAGACTGGTAAAAAACGGAGACGTGGGCACTGAAAAGACCTAGGGCGGTGAATTCGTTAAATTCCCAGATCGAAGGTGTTTGTGGCCCGAACCGAGGGCGAGGGCAATAAATATACGATCTGGGGCTTTAACTTAGAAGGCGCGTGGATTAAGCAATAATAGACTCTCCGTCATCGACTGAAGAGCTTCGCCGTGCGCCTTCTAAGCTGTGTCGTGCTATACAGACAGAAAATCCCAGTTTAAGTGGGCAGAAAATCCCACTTTACGGCCATGGGTAAAGTATAGTATATTGATTCGACATCGTTGGTTCCAGCCGTGTTACGTGTGTAACAGCACTGGCCACAACTGCAGGACGCTGCCGCGGCGCCGCGCGCCCGCTGAGGAAGACATGACTGAACTGACCGAGAACACCCTGAACGAAGGCGCAGACGAAGGTAGTTCACTCACTTTTAACCTTTTTTTGTCATTGGTAGGCAAACGAGCACACAGGGCACCTGGTAAGCGGTCATTGCGGCCCATGGACATTGAAATCTTACGATTTCTTATTAAGAAATCTATGAACCCCCATTAAGAAACCATAAGATCTCGAATTCAAATTCAATCATTTATTCAGCAGTGCCACATAGGGGCACTTTTACACGTCAGAAAAATAATTTACCAGCGCTTCCTAGACCCATTGCTTGAGAAGAAGCGCCGCAACAAACTCAAGCAGAAGGCCTTTTTTCAAAATTTTCAAAAATTACATTACATGAATGCGTTGAAACTTGAATGCGTTGCCTACCCTGAGGCCTAAGATGGAATGCCTCTGTGCCAGAAATTTCACCGGCTGCCTTAACCCCCTACCGGAACACGACAGTGCGAGCACTGCTATTTGGCGGCAGGTTAGCGGGGAAAGACGGTGATGGTACCACCCTGGAGCTGGACGGACCTAGCACCATGCCCTACCGCCATTAAAATATTTATTGGACGTAGTTAAAACGAATACGAAAGGTAAACTTAATGCAGAAGAAATAATAGGGCGAGTGAATTCGCCACTTTCCAAAAGCTTTCTAGAGGCGTTTGAGTACTACTAGGTGCAATGGCGCCAATTTAGCACAGTACTATACGCTAAATTGGCAACACTGAGTTCTCCGAAAGGTCAATAGGGTATTCACCATTCAAGGAAAAATCGGGAAGTACTGATTTATGAGAGATTATATAAAAATGCTACCCAAAACATCGACTTTTAATCATAATAATGCGTAAATAATTTTATAATTACATTTATAAAATGTTATTTTTTTAATCTGTCCCAAAACGGTAGGCGCCATATTGTTAGCTGCTGTGAGGTCAGACGTACTGTAAACAAAGCGTTACAAGTAACCGTTTTAAGTTTTGACTTCACTTGTTTGGTTACTATGTACTTATATTTACTATCCTAGTGACGTCACAGACCATGCAAACATGGCGGCTAGCTTTTTAGCGCGAAAACTGAAAATTAAAATTTAAAACTACTTTTTAAGGTATTTATCCCATTCAGAAAATCGAAATAAAAAATCTTGTGATTCAATCCGACATAAGGATCATTTTAAAGCACTTTTCAAAAAATAGTGTAATACCTTACAGTCACAGTGACAGCCAACACCTCGTAGGAACGAACAGTGGTGCCAACTGGTAAGCAGGAATACGGTGACCCTTATTACTGTGGTGGTGCAATAATGATGATAACATACTTAGGGTCGGTTGATTCAAGCACAGTTGACGGACTCCTGGTCGTTACATATGGCCGCCGAGCTGTCATTCCATACAGAAACGTCATTTTATCCTACTACTACTACTACTACAGCCTATTTGCGTCCCACTGCTGGGCACAGCACAGAGGGTTTGGGCTATAGTCCCCACGCGGGCCCAGTGCGGATTGGGGACTTCACACACATCTTTGAATTACTTCGCAGGTGCGTGCAGGTTTCCTCACGATGTTTTCCTTCACCGAAAAGCTCAGTGGTAAATTCAAATTGACCAAATTGAATTCAAATTCATTTTATCCTATAGTAAAATATTTAACGCTAACTTTAACGGAGGGTTTGAATCACCCTACGGCCGGTTGATTCAAACCGTTCGTTAAAGTTAATGTTAACGTTAAATATTTTACTAGGACCAAATGACGTTTTTCCTATTCCTGCTTACCAGTTGGCACCACTGTTCGTTTCTATGAGGTGTTGGCTGTCACTGTGACAATGTGTCACCCTTAACCTGTGACATTCCAGTGTCAGAGGAGGAACCTATAGGCGTGGAAGACACAGATTTCGTGCTGTATGTCAGCGCGGTGGAGACGGAGCGCTGTCGCCGCGGCCTGACAGTGGCGTATGCGTCCCATTGCCAGCAGGAGAGTGCCTTAGATCGGTGAGTTGACGGTCATTAAATTACGAAGCCACTATAGCTTGTCAACTTTGTGCCCGACTCTCCTGGGGGTAAGAAACGGTCGGGCGGCATGGAAGCTAGTTATTTTTTCCATGTCGACGGTAGGTATAGGCCAACGAGCGCACAGCCCACCTGATGGTAAGTAGTCACTGCGGCTCATGGACAGCGAAATCCTTTGATCCCCCATTAAGAAACCATAAGATCTCGAATGCGTTGCCTACCCTTAGGCCTCACCTAAGATCGAATGCCTCTGTGCCAGAAATTTCACCGGCTGCCTTAACCGGAACACAACAGTGCGAGCACTGCTATTTGGCGGCGGGTTAGCGGGGAAAGACGGTGGTACCTCCCCGGATGAACCTAGCACCAGGCCCTACCACTGGCACGTGATACTGACGACGTCATCCAGCACAGGTTAACAAGTGCACGCTCGAAAAACTCTGCACAGAACGGAACGGTAGCATAGGGGACTCATCATAGATGACATCTAACTCTTCTTCTCTTTAAATAATATCTTCTGTCTATGTGCTAGACAATTTCGCCAGTGTCAAGTGATTGGCAGGCCGAACAGTGTACGGTAATAATGATAATTAAAAATGGGAAAGGTCAACAAACCGACATCTAACTCTCATCATCTGTTTCATTTGACCAAGTTGGATTTGGCAGAAAAGAACTGTCAAGTATAAATGTTGAGTTTCTCCTCTTTCTTTTCAATACTACCAGCCAGTGTGTTTCGTGCAATGCGCGTGTTTAAGGCGTGTTTAGTCTCCCCGCAGCCCTCGCCATCCCCGCTGTTGATAAATTGGCAACAGCTAAATAAATAGACTGTATACAGTACGTACGTACTACGTACAGTAAACTTGAAAAATCTACTCAGAGGTAAAAATTTTGTAAGTACTAGCTTTTCCCGCAACTTCGTATGCGCAGAGATATTAAAAAGTAAAATCCCGTTTTTTCCGTTCCCGTGAGAATTTCGGGAAATCCTCTCTTAGTCCTCCCCTAAGTTCCCTAAGGAATCTGCATGCCAAATTTCAGCTCTCTATGACTCTGAATACGATTTCGGCTCTGCGTTGATCGATCAGGCAGTCAGTAAGTCACTTTTCCTCCTTTTATATATATAGATAAATACCATTGAAAATCATTGTGATGGGCAACTACGGCACGGAACCCTACAATCGCGTGGCCCGGCGCGCACTTAAGCTCGCCACATACAGTCGTAATTCCGTGACGGAATCCCGCAACGGAATTCCGTACGCAAGCCCGCCATACAAAATGTATAGACCTGCCACACACATGCAATTCGTAATTCCGAACGTAAAATTACTGCGTGTGTGTGGTAGGTCCATACATTTTGTATGGAGGGCATGCGTTCGGAATTTCCGAATTCGAATTCCGTTGCAGGATTCCATTACGGAATGGGGACTATCGTTTCTTTGCTCACCAGTTGGCGCCACTGTTGACTAAGGTCCAGAGGTATAGCTGTCAAAGGCGACTCTATAAGATCGGCGCCGAAACAAAGTTTTAAATCTTGAATCTCATTAATTTTAATCATTATAAATAACTATCATCATATCGAGTAGCTATGTCGCATTGTTGTGCAGTTCCGTTTTGTTCGGAAATTTCATTTTTGTTTCAAAGCGTTCACATTCATCGCCAAATAATCCATATTTGCGATAATTTCAGGAAGGAGATCACTTTTCAACAGGTAATTTAAAGAAATTAGTAATTTATATCACGAAGCCCGCCAAAACCAGTGAAAAGTGAATGTTATTGGACCTCACGCGACACTAGCGCCTCCAGTGGCAAATTCACACGCGATAGCCCCCATTGCGACTGTAGTGGCGGGCATTGACCTATAATAACATATGGACGAACAGTGCCTAACAGAATATGTCAAAATATATGGAGCAAACTGACATTAGAAAATACATTTCAATATTCTAATAACGCCTCTTTATATGTAATATGTGTCAAGATAAATATTTTATACAAAAGTAAACCTAACACTATAAGTCTTAAGCATAGACGTAAATATAAATAACATAGACCCGGTCTAACGTACACGTAATATGTCCCCACTTCCTCGGTGTCCAATCCAAAGTTCTGTCACCGAGCCTGCGTGACAATAAGCGTTTTTAAAAAACTTTTTTCGAAACTGTTTCTCAGTATCTAAAAACTCGTCTCGTTGTTGGAAAAATGTGACCCAGCTTTAGTGTCACGATACAAGTTTAACTTTGGATTGGACACCAAGGAAGTGGGGACACATGACATGTATCTACGTTAGGCCGGGTCCATACGAAGTATTATTTATGTCTATGGTCTTAAGTATCAAGTTTACTGAGCGCCAAACGGGTGCCCGAACAAGCTGTCCGAGTTGTTCGAGCACCCGTTTTGACGCGCCATTTTTCTTCGGCTGATTGTGAATCCTTACTCATATGGCGGGGCATAGCTTGTTTTTTTCCGGAACTCGTTTAAAACTGTAAAATTTTCTTCCAGGCCTGTTGCCGGTCATGCTAACTTCTGCCCCGGCGAATTGTCCACTAAGTACCGCGACCTGCCCAGCCTTCTGTCTACGGTGCAGCATGAGATGCTACACGCTCTCGGTTTCAGCGTGTCTCTCTTCGCTTTCTACAGGTAACGACACACAATAACCTGTTTCCAATGCTTCTATTCGAAAAGGAGAAGTTTGTTGCCCGTGTAAAGAGAGAAAAGCAGAGTGTACAACACGGTAGCAGTAGTAGATTGTGTGACTAGAGAGTAAAATGATTTTTCACTCCTATGGAAAGGAAGGGTGAAATTATTTTGAAAAGGAGTACTTTGTTCCCCGTTTAAAGGGAGCAAAATCGCATTTAAACCTCTTCATTTCTGCCCCGCAAATAGAGAGCAAAGTGTGATTTTGTTCCCTGCTGCAACTGGTTTTCTCATAGGTGGAGTGAAAAGTAGAGTGTGCAACATGGTAGCAAAATTATTTACAGCAAAAAATAGGTAGATTAGGGAGTAACATATACCATTTTACTCCCTAGTCATACAATCTACTATTACGTCCCACTGCTGGGCACAGGCCTCCTCTCATCACGAGAGGGCTATAGTCCCCACGCGGGCCCAGTGCGGATTGGGGACTTCGCGCATATCTTTAAGTTACAAAGCTGGTGCTGCAAGTATCCTTACGATGTTTTCCTTCACCGAAAGGCTAAGTAGAAAATTCAAATTGAATTTCGCACATAAGTAAACTGAGAGTTGCGAGCCGGATTCGAATCGCCGACCCTCTGCATGAGAGACGGTAGGTCGAACCACTAGGTCACCACGGCTTCCAGGGATTGATACCTCCAGGTTATTTTTATTATGAACAATTTAATTTTATGACAAACTTTTCGCACTATTATTTGAAAATGACAATTTCGCACGTGTATCAAACGACATTTTTTAATACATTTACGAAAAAAAAAACAAAGCAATAAATGAACAGGATGAAGCTCAAAAACCTGTACGCACTAGTTCGTAAAAAATAACTTTAGGCACGCTCACTAGCTGTCAAAAAACGAAAAGCGCTCGTTCGGAAATGACGAACTTTTGGCACGTTAAACAGGTATCGAAATGTTTACTTTTTGAGCACTTGTATTAAAATGGTTTTTTCACTTCTCTTGCTCGTAAAGTTGTACTTTAGGCTGACAGAAGGCTGCATAAAATTGAATTTTAGGCTCTAGAGCATAAAGTAAAATCTTCGTCTAAGACTAAGGAGATGAGGGCATACAGCCACATACACTTTTAAGCTTCATATAAGCTTCATTTATTCTTTATATTCTCTATTTTAAAATATTAGTATGGATTATCAAATGAATAATTAAAAATTTAACGACGAAAAGGTGTGTGTATTCCTGAAAATCAAACAAAAAAAACATAACCATGGCATTACACAGGGCGTGACTTAAGTCAAACGTCACATTGCTGAAAATTAAAAAAGAAAAATGATATGGCGGAAATTCATTCTTTGTTCTGAATTGGTAAAAATTGGTGCGTTGAGATTTTTTCATTTTAATTTCTTTCAATTTCGTTAATTCTAATGTCAAAGATGTCATCATCGAGTATATGAGTGATGAAATAGTGCTTTCACCGAATAATACTACGATGGAGAGAAACGCTAAAAACTTAGTTGAAAATATATTGCCGCAAAATCAAAGCCATTTGCGGAATGTGTTCTCTTTAATAATATTTAATTTCCTCGCAGTCGAAGTGAAAAGCAGAGTGTAAAACACGAGCATAAAACCCATTTTCCCCTTGACTTACTATACACCCTCGCCTCTCGGCTCGGGTGTATATCTGTAAATCTCGGGTAAAATGGCTTGTTTTATGCTCTTGTTGTACAATCTACTATTTGTGCGATGCTTTTACTGTGTATTTTTTTTATAGAGACGACAATGGAGAACCTCTGATGGAAAGAAGGCCCGACACTGGAAGCCCACCTTTAGATGAAGAGTAAGTCTATATCTAAGTGGCATAGTGAAGTGGCTTTAAAATTATACTGAAACTCATTTCTACTCGTATACTCAAACAATCTTTCTTTACTACCTATAGAAAAAAATGTGCAAACCAATTTTCGGAACTTTTTTGAATTCTAAATATTTTATTATTATTTTCCACTACGTACTTCAAAAGTACCTATACAATTTTTGCCACTAGAAGCGAATATCTCGCAAAATGTTGTTGGTGAGAAACTCACCTACGTGACATATCATTTAAAAAGACCTTCCAATGATACCTCGCACGGCCGGGTCCTCTTTCATTATTTTTTTCATCCCTCAATTTAGTTACAATATTGAGTGCCACCCTTGATATGTTTAGTTTTCAAAATCGTACTGTTTGATATATATTAAAACCTGGTCCCCAATTTCAACCTGTGGTATACGGACAGACGGACATGACTGCATTGGACATGATTCCAGAGATTATATTTGGTACAGGGATCGGTACGGAACTTGAGCGGTGACCTTCGATGCGCTGAAGTCGAAAATAAGGTCTCATCGGCAAAGGGGGTGGAACGCAGCGGGCGCATTGTCGTGCGCGCACGCTTATTGGCCCTTCAGTCGTAAACATGCGCAGAAATCCCCTCTACTTTCGCTCACCGCTCAAAATCCGTCCGTGCGCCATCTTTTAATTATTTGTTCCTCCACAGACTACAAATTCACAAATGGTCAGACAGAGTAATGAGAAACGTGACGCGGAAGAAGTGGATGATCAGAGGCGGCTACATAGAGAGGACCTTCAACATGATCGTCACGCCGCGAGTGGTCAAGGAGGTGAGATATTATAGGTTGTCAACTTGAGGTGCGACAGACGTTGGGGGGCGACGTGACAGCGGGGACGGCGAGGGCTGACGCACAGAATATTTAATAGTACTACATACAGACTGGCCACGGAATCACCCGCCTGAATCTAGCCGGCGCGCAACTCGTCCTTAGTATAATTTTATGTTGTATCTACTTAGATACATAATAGGGATGACGACAGGGTGAAGAAATCGAAATTCTAATTAGTCCGTCAGTCAGGTAATAAAAAAATATTAGACACGTATTTTTTTCTTTTATCAAATTAAAAAAGAATGACTAAGTTAAAACGCATTAAAGTTGGAGAGTGGGGGCTAACTACGTTAGGTATAAATCGTACCGTCACGCGACATTTCAACTCAATATATCTCCGTATACGTTAGATTACGTGAAAAAAGAAAAAAATACGTGTCCAATACTTTTCAATAATCTTCCTGATAGACTGAGGAAAAAGAAGTTGTCGTCGTCCCTATTTTTAAAGCTAGTTTTTATTTGAAAATGCAACGGAAATCTTTCCAGGTTCGCGAACACTTTAACTGCTCGACGCTAGAGGGCGCGGAGCTTGAAGACCAGGGCGGCGATGGCACCGCGCTTACTCACTGGGAGAAACGGCTGTTTGAGGTCAGTTTCCAGGTCTATAATAGTTTCTGTTCCTGTATTTCTATTATACATGATGTCCCGTAAGTCCTACAATTAACGGCGTGGCACGCAAAGAAGTACCTCAGGGCATCATTGTTAATATTTTTTTCAAGTCAATTATCTCGAAAGCCAACCGTCTATTACTTGACCTTAAATCTCATATTTGTACAGTCATACACTTGGCTATTTAGCGCTGCAGGATTATCCACGTCCACGACTGTATACAGGCTGTCCCGTAACATACTGTGGAGACTGGCCGAGTACAATCGGTTAGTTGTCACATTCTCTTCCAAAAATAGGTAGTTTTAAGCGTAGTGTGTTTTTGTTTAATATTTTTAGTCTTTTGCTATCGCTTGTAACGAACGCACCTCTCAAAATATAATATCAATACAACTTAAAATCTATTATTTCTTAATTAGGCAGTACTAGGGCAGTAATAGGGCCAGTCTTCAAGATTTAGATATTTTAATAAGCTAGGCATCGTCTTCGTGTCTTCGGATTCCACCGCTGATCTCCGTGTCTGCAGCATCTACCTGAGCTAACATCAACCCCCCGCTACATTTGGTGGACGCGCGCTCGGTGGAAGGAAAAACACACTACGCTTAAAACTACCTATTTTTGGAAGAGAATGTGACAACTAACCGATTGTACTGTATATATTATTATAATCTAATATAAACCATGGAAGCAACAAAGAAATACGAATATGAATATCTAGTATATAAAATTCTCGTGTCACAGTGTTTGTACCCAAACTCCTCCGAAGCGGTTCGACCGATCCTTATGAAAGGACGTAAGCTATTTTTCATACCAAAAAAAAATCTATGGCGGTACGAAGTCCGCGGGATCAGCTAGTCTTTCTAATATATAAAATTGTCGTGTCACAGTGTTTGTAACGAAACTCCTCCGAAACGCCTCGACCGATTCTTATGAAATTTGAAGTGTATGTTCAGTAGGTCTGAGTGTAGGACGTAAGCTATTTCATACCCAAAAAAAAATCTAAAGCGGTACGAAGTCCGCGGGGTCAGCTAGTTTTATACATTATAAGTATAGTATATAGGTCTTATGGTTTCTTAATAAGGAATCATGGGATTCTGTAAAAGACAGTAAGGTACGCGTGGGTATTGGTCACTACATGCCAATGTTGATGATCTCACTACCCTCGAAACCTTGTCAAAGGTGGCGTGATGTGACCTTGAAGGTTACTAACGCTCTGCCTGCCCCGCAAGGGAACATAGGCGTGTCGATATGTATGGTACGGCTTTTTTTTCAGAACGAAGCTATGACCGGCACGCATACCCAGAACTCGGTCTTCAGCCGGATAACCTTCGCCCTGATGGAGGATACGGGCTGGTACCGAGCGGAGTACTCCCGAGCCGCGCCGCTCGATTGGGGCCGGGGGCTGGGCTGTGGGTTCGCGGCCGCCTCGTGCAAGCAGTGGCTCAACACGCAAAGGTTTAGGTACCACCCTTACTGGCTTTGATAACCCTGGGGTGGAAGTGACAACCGTGGGTTGGGTGTGGCAACCCTGGGTTGGGTGTGACTAACTTAGGTTGGGTGTGACAACCCTAGTTTCGGTGTGACAATCCTAGGTTGGGTATGACAATGACAACCTTATGTTGGGTTAATAACTGGCTTTGATAACCCTGGGGTGAAAGTGACAACCCTGGGTTGGGTGTGACAGCTCTATGTTGGATGTGACTACCCTAGGTTGGGTCTGACAACCCTAGGTTGGGTGTGACAACCCTAGGTCCAATGTGACAACCCTAGGTTTGGTGTGACAATCCTAAATCGAATGTGACGACACCCATTGCCCAAAACACATTGTCACTGACACTGGTAAAACTAACATTTATAACACATGCACCTCTAACATTGTCATTTCTGATGTTGACATCCATAACACTGACATTTATATAATTGATCTAACATCTCACTGATACTGGTAAAAAAAAACTATCATTTAAAACACAGAAATTCCCATGATGGACTTTTTAGCATTGACATTGACACCTCTAGGTTTTGCATTTCTGATATTGACATCCATAACATTGACATAACATTTATAATTGATCTCATAACGTACTTTAAGTGTGTATGCACTACACTTAAACATTTTTAAGTCACCTTCAATGTAATTTTAGGTTCCTATATGTATATTTTATACAATGTAATGAAAATGTAAATTTTGTAACTATGTGGAAATTTTGAAAAAAGGCCTTCTGGTTGATTTGTAGCGGCGCTTCTTCTCAAGCAACGGGTCTAGGAAGCGCTGGTAAATTCTTTTTCTGACGTGTGAAAGTGCCCCTATGTGGCCAATTTGCTGAATAAATGATTGAATTTTGAATTTTGCTGCTGGCAAAATTCAAAATTCAAAATTTGCCAGGTCCAACTTAACAAACTCTAGCTGATATCTGATATAAATCGTATTCAGTAATACTTACTGAGAGTTTCGACAAGTTCAGTGATTGGGACATAGGATAGAGGGTATAGATTGCATATATGTTCAATGTCATATTTAAAAATAATCCACTTTAAAATTCTCTTTTTCAAGCAACATACCGGACAATTCTACGTCGAAGTAAGTTACGTACCTAGTGTGTGTTTAATTCGTTTAGTAGTTAGCCCTGATTGAGAATTTTGCATGTAGGAATGTATCTTATAATATGTGCATTGAAACATTTTTTGTCTTTACAAGCTACGAGAAGGAATTGGAACAGTAAGTTTCATGTTGATGATAAAAATATAAGTTAATAGCCGTTAAAATTGGTATAAAATTGACGTTGCCCATAGTATTCTCAGAAAATACTAAATCGAATTTGATAAATTATTACACAAGAAGAAGGCTACATTATTCTTAAGTGACTGCCTATCCAGTCAATTTATTTCGCCATCAATACTAGAATTTTATTTTTTAATTTATTCTTAGAATCTTATAAAACAGTCGAGATTTTTATTTAATCTGGAAAACACATTATTATGTTTGAGGGTTTTTTTTTATAAAAAGGCATTTGGAATTTTGTTTACGTTAAAAACTGACTATATCCACCGTCCTATATTTTGACGACAGGTCTAGCTCAGTTGGTAGTGGCCCTGCCCTCTGTTCTGACCGTCGCGGGTTCGAATCCCGCTCGGGGCAAACTTTGTGCGATGAGCACGAATGTGGGTACAAGCATTCGTGCTCATGGATGTTTAGTATTTATATATGTATGTATTTCTCTATATAAGTATTGATATCGTTGTCTAGCACCCATAGTACAAGCTTTGCTCAGCTTGGGGCTAGGTCAATTTGTGTGAAATGTCCCAAGATATTATTATATTAACACACATATATATCTATTTCAGACGTAAGAACCCGGCTCCATTCTGCGAACGTGTAAAGGGTGATCCTTTAAGGACCGAATGTTCGCCTCGTCGAACGGCAGTGGTGCTATGTAATCTAGTCAGGCATGACACCATATTGCCGAGAATGTACCAGGTATGTAAAAATAACCGAATGAGACCCACCGTATTACTGCTCACTAGTTGGCACTATGGAGGGTTGAAGTAAAGGAGCGCAATCTTTATAGTTCCAAAGGTGGACACCAAATCGGGTAGGTTGGGGGCGTTGCGGTCGCCACTCCAGTCAAGCCACATAGGCGGATAGTCTGCAGTAGCGCCTTCAGATGGCGCTGCTGAGGCGAAAACGGTTGTGAGGAGAGTGAGTTTTGTTTTGTTGCTTATCATATCCGCTGGCCACGTTTTCAACTGTTTCGCCATATAAGATTGCGCTCCTTACCACGACACATTCCACACTCCATATGTTATTATAGGTGAATGGTAAGATAAGATGGCGTTCGGCGTTTTTTCTCAGCATTTCGACACGCTGCCCCACGTGGCGCCGGGTGAGGAGGCGCACTACGGGGGCTCCGTGTCGCTGGCGGACTACTGCCCCTACCAGCAGGAGTTCACCTGGAGGCACAAGAGCGTGCTCGTCAGGGGAAGTCGCTGCGAGTACGACGAGAACACACCCAGTAAGTGGCGCCCGCATAAATGACAACCTTTTCCAGACTGGAACTTGGCGCAGCCGCGCTGTGCTCATCATCATTTCAGCCGAAAGACGTCCAATGCTGGACATAGGCATCCCCCAAAGCTCGCCACTTAGACCGGTCCTGTGCTGCTTGCTTCCACCGGTTTCCCGCAACCTTCACGAGGTCGTCGCTCCATCTCGTTGGAGGCACCGACAGCTCGTCTCTCGGTTCGCGGACGCCACTCGAGAACTTTCCGGCCCCATCGACCATTAGTCCTGCGAACAATGTGCTCATCATTATAACATAATTAGCTGATCCCGCAGACTTTGTACCGACTTAGATTTTTTTGGTATGAACAATAGCTTACGTCCCATTCTCAGACCTACTGAACATACACTCCAAATTTCATAAGAATCGGTCGAGTCGTTTCGGAGGAGTTTGGTTACAAACACTGTGACACGAGAATTTTATATATTAGATAGTGTCACCCGTGATCCGAAAGACATAGATATAGATGTTCCCTAAAGTTCACCACTTAGACACATTGTGTACCATATTTCTCATAGTCTTAAAGTGGACTGTTTGCAAGTAATATGATGCAGCTAGCACGCTTTTGCAAATGTTTTTTTTTTTCAATTTAATTTTATGAGTCGTAGGAATTATCTTAGTCGAAATGAAAAGTAGAGGGTCTAGCTCGGGTTAAGACACCCATTTCTGCCTCGAACTATCCCGGCTCCCGCTTCATTCGAACGCTAATATATCTCGTCGGAAATAGGTGTGCTGAGGTGCGAGCCGGAATCGAACCCCCGACCCTCTGCATGAGAGGCGGTAGGTCGAACCTCTAGGCTACGGCTTCTAAAAGTTATATCTAAAAATGGCATTGTTTGCGAGCTCTTCTTTTAAATTGAAACCCTGCATATTGATATGTTTTGTTTATTTCAGAGCAAGACGTAAACTTTGCATTGGAGAACTACGGTTCTCACTCCAAATGCTTCGACCACAGCGACCGCGTGTGGGAGCAGAAATCGTGTAGACAGGTAAAGACTACGTTATTACATATTTGTCCTAATAGTAGTTTATTTAACTGCTACATAATAAAAGTCCTTAAAACACGAGTGGGGTTTTATGAAACGAGGCATCAAGCGAGTTTCATAATAATACCGCACGAGTGCTTTAAGGCCTAATTTATGTACAGTTGCATACACAACTTTATCTACACTCTACATTTTATAAATTCTCTAAGATGCTTTAAAATCTGTCCACAATGGCGGCAATTCGAATACGTCAGTGTCTCGCATTGGATTTTCAAAAAGCATAGACTAAATAAGCCGTCATTTGAATTTGGAACAAACTTTCGTTCTGTCTGACTGAAGAATATAGGCGGGCATTGCTGTTCGAATATGTTCGAAATTTGAACGTCATTACAGCATCGAATTCGATTTCGTAATAGTACATTACACACCTAGGGCGGTCAAGTAAAGAAAGTCTCAGATCGCGGGTAATTGAGGCCCGAGCCGGAGGCGAGGGCTATAATCTAGCGGTCTGAGGATTTCTTTACGACCGCCCGTGGTTAGTATACGATTTTACGTCACCACCTGGCCGTGAAGAGGGATTTTTCGTAGCGCCCAAGGGCGGTAAATCCCGCTTTTCGGCCTGGTGTGACGTAAAATGAATTATACTGTATGACCACAGGTAGGAAATTGGCTTTGACGGAACTCGCTATCATAACAATTGTCATTACCACCGATTTTTGAACGCATCATAGAGCATTTATGATACGAGTGTATAAACATAGATACATAACTAGTCGCTCTGACACATGGGTGCGGTGGAGGCATGATGTAAGAATATAAATATTTTTTACGCGATTAAGTCCCGGTAATAGTGTGTTTAATATGAGTGTGTATCGCGAAAGTTTGAGACAATCTATTATGTAACAAAACAAGGTATGCTGCTCCCGACTGCGTGGCACCCGTACGTCAAAGTCGAGTTGCAACTTTATTGCAATAAAACAAAAAAATGGCAATATTTTCTACCGTTATGATGCAAAATTGGTAATGTCTCAAGGCGGCTGCGACCACTTACCATCAGGTGGGCCGTCTGGCTGTTTGTCAATCTTTTTAAATAAAAATGGCTAAAATCCGGATATACGAAAGCATTTTGCCCGAGTTGAAACAGACACACTTCGCGCTTCAGTCGCTTGGTCAATTAGGTAATTATTTATTTAGGTACGTATTTATTAGATATTTGTTTGCAGCCTGCTTCCAAAATCCTGTGAGAGATTTGTTTTTAACCAGCTTTTCCCCGCAACTTCGTATGCGCAGAAATATTAAAAAGTAAAATCCCGATGTTTCATGTCCCCGTGGGAATTTTGCAAAATCCTTTCTTAGCGGATGCCTACGTCATAACATCTACCTGCATGCCAAATTTCAGCCCGATCCGTCCAGTGGTTTGGGCTGTGCGTTGATAGATCACTATATCAGTCAGTCAGTCACCTTTGAGTTTTATATATTTAGATTTCCTTTGCTTATGGAAATTTTCTTTTCAGATAAGAGAATGGCAACACTGGGGCTCGGGTTGCTACAAATATAAATGTGAGAGTGGTCGACTGCATATTGTTGTAAGTAATATTTTGTGTAGTCTTTTATTTGTTAGGATATTAATTGTAGTTATGACAAATTGCAATTAAATATGCATTTAGCAGTTTTCTTCAAACATCAAACGGTACTGAGGATTCATTTTCTAGTAGGTTAACATTCGAATTATTTCGACTGGCAACATCCTTAATAGGGATGACGACAACTTTTTTTTCTTTAGTCTATCAGGAAGATTATTGAAAAGTATTGGACACATATTTTTGGTTTTCTCACGTAATCAAACTTATACGGAGATATATTGAGTTGAAATGTCGCGTGACGTCACGGTGAGGTACGATTTATACCTAACGGTGACGTAGTTAGCCCCCACTCTCCAACTTTAATGCGTTTTAACTTAGTCATTCTTTGTTAATTTGATTAAACAAAAAATACGTGTCTAATATTTTTTTATTACCTGACTGACGGACTAATTAGAATTTCGATTTCTTCACCCTGTCGTCATCCCTATTGTCTTAATTAATTACCCAATCAGAGAGATTTATCTGACGCTAATTGTCAATATTATGTCAATAAAGTCAATATGACATTTCATATGTGTTGCTAGGGCAAACAATGAATTGTTTCTTAGGGAAATATAATTAAAATACAGGCATTGTTTAAGAGGGTTTACTCCCAAAGCTGGCAACGTCGCAAATAGCTGTCAAATATTTCGTTGTTTTCATTAACTTATGGATATTACTGAAAGAAAATATGAATTGTCGCTCTATGGTTGAATAAAACATTAAGTATGGATTGCAACAATTATCATAGGAACATGAAATTTTTAGGATTATGGAAGTACTATCTTTTGAAAACTTTCCATCGCATTTTCCATGCATTTTAATTTAATCTTATCATTTGAATGCCTAACCAACAAATATAAAACGAGACGCGTCATTCAACCATAGAATTAATCAAAACAGCGAAACATTTGACAGCTATATGCGACGTTGCCAACTTTCGGGATAAACCCTCTTAAGAAATAACATTTATCAAAAATTATGAATTACAAAGCCATTCAAGATGGCTTTGACAGAACCTGCTGTCTCAACGGATGTCATTACTATAGTACATTACAAATGCTACCCAAAACATCGACTTTTAACCATAAAATTGCATAGATAATTAAAAGGCCATAAAGTGGGATTTTCTGCCCGCTACGCGGAGAGAAAATCTCACTTCTTGGCCAAGGCAAGACGTAAAACTTTTGTCAAACCACGGGCGGTAATTCGTAAAGCCCCAGATCGCATACTTATGGCCCTCACCTTCGGTTCGGGCCACAGAAACCTGCGATCTGGGACATTTACGAATTCACCACCCTAGGTCTGTAATGTACTATTGAGCTTTATCCTGTTCGTTTATTTGTTTAGTCTTTTTTTTCACAAATGTATTAAAAATGTCGTTTGATACACGTGCGAGATTGTCATTTTCACTCGTCATAAAATGACAAACTGTTGAAAGAGGTTGGTGACGCCACACGTCTCAGCTCTATGCTCCTAGTCTATTGCTGTAGTCACCTAGGTTACGAATGTCACGATAGTTGTTATTAGGTGTCAAAGAATTATATTGTCAATTGTGAAAATACAATGTATACCGTGATTACAAACCTAGTTAAATATTGCGTATAGTTTACTCTGTTTAGCTTGATTTCCCTTTAGTCCCTATTCCAACAGGTTATGGGCCCAGCCCGTTGCTTGTTTGGCTAAATTTGTAGGGAAATTAGCTAGGTTTTATAGAATCGCGTAACATACGTCGTGATGTCTTCAAAAGACTTGAACAGCATTTCAAAGCTAACAGGCCAATCCAACTATGGAACATGGTCTTTTGCTATGCAGATGATCCTTATAGAGTACGATCTGTGGGATTGTATAGAGCAAGAAGATTTTTCTGTTACTACGGATGCTGGTAAGAAACGAGATGCTAAGGCACGGGCCAAGATATGTCTAGCTATTGCAGAGCATGTTTACCCTCTAGTAGCCGCAGCGAAGACGGCTAGGGAGACATGGGACTCGTTAAAGAAGGCGTATGCGGATTCCGGATTGATGCGTCGGCTTACTTTATTGCGAAAGTTATTCAGTCTCAAGTTAGACTCTTTTTCTACTGTAGAGGCGTACGTAACTGAGATACAAGCAACGCATCAAGCACTACAGTCAATAAAAGCAGGATTGGATGATGAGTTTATCGGCATCATCATGCTAACTGGTTTGACGGATTCTTACAATCCTTTGGTGATGGCGTTGGAGCATTCTGGCACGAAGATTTCTACTGAGGCAGTAGTGTCTACATTGTTGAAAGAAGGCCAACGACAAAGTCAGCAAGCCAGTGGTGATACCAAGGATGACTCTGTGCTTGTGTCCAATTCCAGTGCGAGTGGTAGTGGTAAGAAGACTGTAGTTTGCCATTATTGTAAAAAGAAAGGTCATTTTAAGTGGCAGTGTAAAAAGTTCAAAAGTGACAATGATGGTAAGCCTAAATCTTGTGTTGCTAATGAAACTGCTGATTCAGAAGAATTTATAACGTTTGTAGCTAGAGGTTCTAGGTCTGAAGAAAGCTGGGTCATAGATTCGGGAGCTACGTCTCACATGACCACAAACGAAAGAATTTTGAAGCCGGAAAATTTTTCTCCAAAGTTTATTACTTGTGCGAATAAGGACAAAATTCTTTCGAAAACGCAGGGTACCGTTGATTTGAAGGTGAGTCATGAGGGGCATACAACAGGTATAAAAATGAGTAATGTATTACTTATACCTGAGCTTCTCACGAATTTAATTTCTGTTAGTAAGTTTACAGAAGATGGCAAAGTCATTGTTTTTGATAAAAAATGCTGTAAAGTTTTTGATAATGTCGATATATGTGGAAACCCGTTATTCACAGCACCACGTAAAAATGGACTTTATGTTTTAGGTCCAGCCAATAACAAGACGGCGGTTCTTTTAGGCGAAAGTAGTCAGAGTGATTACGAGTTGTGGCATCGGAGGTTAGGACATCTATCCGAACCTCAGATGATTAAGTTAAAGAAGATCGTCAAGGGTCTTAGTTTTGGTAAGAGGGATAAAGCTGATCCCTGTGTGGCTTGTAGCCAAGGCAAGTTGTGTGAGAAGAAGTTTCCTCAACGCAAGAAGTGTAAGCGGGCTAACGACTTATTGGAGCTAGTACATAGCGACCTGGCAGGTCCAGTGGAAATAGAGTCCTGGGGTGGAGCACGATATTTTCTGTTATTTATTGACGACTATAGCAGAAAAATTTTCGGTTACATATTGAAGTCGAAGACTGAGGTTCTCGACAAATTCCGGGAATTCAAAGCGTTTGCGGAGAATCAAAGTGGAAAGAAGATAAAGAAGTTTAGAAGCGACAATGGTACGGAGTACACCAACAAGGAATTCCAATCTTTTTTGAAGAAATATGGAATTCAACATCAAACGAGCGTTCCTCATACTCCAGCTCAAAACGGAGTTGCGGAGAGGAGCATAAGAACGGTGACCGAGAAGGCACGTTGCATGCTTCAAGATAGTGGTCTCAACAAAAAATATTGGGGCGAAGCTGTACATACGGCCATTTATTTAAAAAACCGATCACCTACGATGGCTCTTAAGGACAAGGTTCCTGAGGAAGTCTGGTCAGGTCAAGAAGTTGATCTTTCCCACCTGAGGATGTTTGGATCTGTGGCACAGGTTCTCATCAAGGACGGGAGTACAAAGAAGTTCGACTCCAAGACCCGTGAGCTAAGATTTGTTGGCTACAGTGAAGATCAGAAGGGTTACAGGTTCGTTGATGATTTGAAGAACCCAAGGAGGGGTATTGTCGCTCGTGATGCAGTTTTCAAGGAAAACCAAACTGAGAAATCTGGAAATGTTTCAAAGAAGGAAGAACCCAAGCCTAAGAAGGATATGAGGAAGGGTTCAAATCCTAACTCGAACAAAGATGTTGAGCCTAGAGATAGGTATCATTGGGATTTCAGTGAAGAGGAAGTGATTTCCCCTAATCCTAATATCGAAGTTGACGATGAAGAAGAGTTTGTTTCGGGATCAGATGTTGAAATAGAAGAAGAAGAGGCAGAGCTCCCATGTAGCTCTCGCCAGGAACGTCACGCTGAAGCACAAGCCAATGATACGGAACTTCCTAGCAGTTCTCTTCAGGGAGAAATGGCTGATGTAGAGAGAGCAGAAGTTAATGAAACTCCTGAGAGGAGGTATCCTACTCGGAATAGAGTTCCACTTAGGTATGATGACATGGAGTATAACTTCCTAGCGTCAAGTGGGTCAGATCCTGATTCGGTCAAGGATGCCATGCAGCGTTCAGACAAGACACTTTGGCGCAAAGCTATGGAAGATGAATATAATTCCCTTATAGAAAATGGAACCTGGGAGTTGGTTGATCGCCCTCGTGACACAAATATTGTCAAGTGCAAATGGCTATTTAAGCTGAAGATTGGAGCAGACGGTGCTGTTCAAAAATATAAGGCAAGGCTGGTCGCCAAAGGTTACTCCCAGCAGTGGGGGGAAGATTATTTCGAAACATTCGCACCTGTTGTGAAGCTGTCATCAATTAGGATGCTTCTTGCTTTGTCAGTAGAAAATAATTTAAAGGTACATCACATAGACGTCACAACGGCGTTCTTACACGGAGATCTCCAAGAGGATCTTTATATGGAACAGCCAGAGTCTTTTATCAAGAAAGGACATGAGAAAAAGGTGTGCAAGCTTAAGAAAGCCATTTATGGGTTAAAGCAAGCAGCTCGATGCTGGAATGTGAAAGTGGATGCACATATTATAAAGTTTGGATTCAAGAGGTCCAAATATGACCCTTGTGTGTATATAAGGAAAAATGGAGATAAGATTTTAGCTATCGCACTTTACGTCGATGACTTCTATATTTTTGGAAATTCAGAGAAAGAAATCCAATATTTGAAGGGACACATTGCAAAGGGTTTCAAAATTAAGGACTTAGGAGAGGCGAAAGAGTGTTTAGGTATACAAGTCACTCAATTTCCGAAATCCAATGAGATTCATCTGAATCAAAAGTGTTTTGTCCAAAAGATCCTCGACAGATATGGGATGAAAGATTGCAAACCTGTTGCGACCCCTCTAGAAGTCAATCTAAAGTTGGAGAAAGGAAATGTGAACCACGATCCTCGCTATCAGGAGATAATTGGGTCTTTGATGTATCTTGCTTTGGGGACAAGGCCTGACATAGCGTTTGCTGTGAGTTATCTCAGCCAGTATAATATTTATTGGAATGAGACTCACATGGCGGCTCTGAAGCGTGTCTTGCGTTATATCAAGGGCACAATGGATACTGTTTTGAAGTATAAGAAAACAACAGCATCACTTCATGCTTTCTGTGACGCAGATTGGGGCAAGAATGATGACGGTCACTCGTTTACCGGGTTTATGGTCGTTTTAGGTGGTGCTGTGATAGCGTGGCAAGCTCGTAAGCAACGATGTGTCGCATTGAGCTCAGCCGAAGCTGAGTACATTGCTGCTTGTGAAGCTTCAAAGGAAATTGTTTGTTTGAAGGGTTTATATGAGGAATTAACTGGTGTTAATGTGTCAGTAGAACTGTTTAGTGACAGCCAAAGTGCTGCAAAGTTGATTTATTCCAATGTTGTAGGTAGAAGGTCTAAACATATTAACATCAGGTACCACTTCGTGAGAGAACTGGTGGATTCCAAAGAAATTTCAGTAACTTATTTGGAAACTGGTTCAATGCCGGCAGACGCTCTCACCAAGGGTCTTCCGCGACCAAAGCATGAATTCTGCTTGAGACGTATGGGTCTCCAGTGGGGGTGTTGAAAGAGGTTGGTGACGCCACACGTCTCAGCTCTATGCTCCTAGTCTATTGCTGTAGTCACCTAGGTTACGAATGTCACGATAGTTGTTATTAGGTGTCAAAGAATTATATTGTCAATTGTGAAAATACAATGTATACCGTGATTACAAACCTAGTTAAATATTGCGTATAGTTTACTCTGTTTAGCTTGATTTCCCTTTAGTCCCTATTCCAACACAAACTTTTCGCACTTGCATCAAAATATATATTTTGCAGGTTGGAAATTACTCGTACACGTGCTACCACGCCGGCCAAGTTCTCCAGATCCGGATAATCCGGCGCGGCTGGCTGCACAAGGGCGGCGTGGTGTGTCCGCCGTGCCGCGAGCTGTGCCAGCTTGAGTTCGCGGTCGGTGACGTACACAACGCACACACCAACATACACGAACACACACACACACACGGACACTAAGAAAGATAGACATTAATAGGTACCCCAACATACACGACGACACACACACACACGGACACCAACAAACATAGACATTATTAGATACAACAACATACACTACGCCACACACACAAACGCACTCAGTACACTGTCATCTAGATCTATCTTCTATACATTTATACATACATATAATACAGCTAAAGAGGTCGAAGGGTACATGGGAGATATTGGAAAAAAAGTTGGGAATACTTACAATCGATAACAGAACACATTCCAACAGTTTTTAGAATTTCTATCTGTTTGTCTGTTTATTTTACCGCGTGGGAATAGTGCCTAATGTCTTTCCCTGGCAAAATCATCGCTTATATTTTTTTTTGTAATGACGTCATACCTAACGTCTTAATTTTTTTTTTGAATAATTCAGTTCATGTATTAAATAAATATCTTGTAACATTCCACACAAATTAACCTAGCCCCAAACTAAGCAAAGCTTTTACTATGGGTGCTAGACAACGATATAAATACTTATATAGAGAAAAACATACAAATATAAATACCAATCATCCATGACTCATGCTCATCACACGAAATTTGCCCCGAGCGGGATTCGAACCCGCGACAGTCGGAACAGTGGGCAAGGTCAACTGAGCCAAACCTGTCGTAAAATAAACCATTTTAATTTAATTTATTTTCCACAGACCCGCAATGAATACTGCAAAGGCGGCGAAGAGGCCCCCCCACCGAACCTCTACCCCAGCGACATTTTAACTTGCGGCGCGCCGACGCTCGCGCCCGCCATTTTGACGATATCCGCCATTTTGTGCTCGCTCCTCCTATAGACTCGAATTTGGAGTGTGGAATGTGTCTTGGTAAGGAGCACAATCTTATATGGCGAAACAGTTGAAAACGTGTCCAGCGGATTTGATAAGCAACAAAACAAAACACACTCTCTCCTCGCAACCGTTTTCGCCTCAGCAGCGCCATCTGAAGGCGCTACTGCAGACTATCCGCCTAGGTGGCTTGACTGGAGTGGCGACTGCAGCGCCCCCAACCTACCCGATTTGATGTCCACTTGTGGAACTATAAAGATTGCGCTCCTTTATTTCAACTCTCCATAGACTCGAAACTAGGACTACATTCAGATTGAACGAAGTTACCATGCGGAAAGAAACAAGTGTTTTTAAGTGTCAAGTTATACAAATGAATTTCGTTCTTCAAACGATCCTACTCTGTGGTGCAATTTTAGCAAAGAACAATAATGCCATTTTGAGTCGACATTCAAACTTTATTCAAACATCCTGAATTATGAAACTACTTAGTAATATCTGGAACCTGGAATTACCTTTGTGACGAAATTTTGTGCCAGGTGCGCGGGGGTGGGGGGCGTAAAAAGCTTGTATCTCTCTTTATCTAACCCTAGCACGAGAGACAAAGATAAAAAAGCTTCGGCTGAAATTTTGGGCACGTTTTTGAATTGTGATCGAAAATAACCTTCCGGCTCACGTCTTCAAGCTCAACTTTTATTATTTCGAAATTGACACTACTCACTCCGGATGTACTTATTACCTTAATGCAAAGAATTCACGAAAATAGGCTAGATTTTTATGTTCTGATTGATTGTAAATTCGTGCCTGATTAAGGGCTCGTTGATTCAAGCACAGTTGACGGACTCATGGTCGTTAAATATGGCCGCCGAGCTGTCATTCCATACAGAAAAAACGTCATTATATCCCATAGTAAAATATTTAACGAGTGCTGCTTAGTTGACGAACAGTTTGAATCAACCCACCGTAAATGTTTTTTTTATATCTTTATCTTTGACTCCATAAACTGTACTGAGCTTCTGAGGAAGGAAGAATGAAATTCAAGCATAGCATAGCCTATTGGCGTGGGGTAAGTATCTTTCATTGGATACGACTTTGAAAATGTTATTCCTATATAAGTTTTTTACTGACAATATTTTATGATATTCGGTTCTAAATTGGTCAAAGTGCCCCCCCCCCCCCCCCTCTAACTTTTGAACTTTGCAGTGAAATAAAAATTGATTTGATCAAAATCGGTCGCGTAGTTTTTCCAATCAGGGGATAATTTTGGAATCTTTTTTCCCTTGATATATACGAAGACGACTTTTTTTTTTCTCTAAATTATTTGAAACGGTAGAAACAAAATGGCGAATAAGCGTGTAAAGACCAAATTAAAATTTTAATAAAATAAGTTATTTCGTAAGTAAATCTTTATAAGCTTTTACAGTAGTTTAGGTTTAGATTTTTAAGTACCAGTTTCATAGTTGAAATCAAGATTAGGTAGGTACATGAACATACCTGCTTACTTGTTTTATTTTTATTTTTTGTCTTGATTTTTCAGTCATTATTTATATTTTTTGTGCGTATTAATTGGTTTACTTAATACATGGTTGTGATACGTGAAAAACAAGGTACTTAAGGGCTTAAGGCCCGTTTGCACCAAAGCAATAACCTTGGGTTAAGGTTAATGAAATTAAATAAAAAAATAAAAAGTTTTCATTTCTTTATTTACAATTTTTTTTCGGCTACAGTTTCCTAAATTTAAGTAACATGACTAATGAGAAACATTGAAATTAATATCACCTTTATTTCCGTTGCGTCTTAATTTCTTAACTTAGGATTAGTTATATCAAGTTAACTAGTTAGAGGGTAACCTAAGGTTAGCGGCATGGTGCAAATCGGCCTTAAAGAATCGGAAAGAATCATGGAGGTAGCATATAGTATATAGTATAGTAGGGCTTGGTGGTCAGAGCCCACAGACACTCAGCCCGCGGGCTCAATTGCCCACTTTTTTTTACCGGTAAGGGTCTACTCAGCCCGTGGGTTTAGTCAACTACTATTTTACCGGTAAGCGTCTACTCAGTCCGTTAGGTCAAAGGTGTGAAGTAGGTTAGGTTCGTCAGTTATCTATATACGCCCGAAGGGCAAACTACCTAGAAATAGGGGCCCCGCGTAGCGGGGACCCGTCGACCCAGTTACATTCCTAAGTCTTTGCATATTCACGGACTGAGTGGACCCTTACCGGTAAACTAGTAGTCGACTGACCCCGTGGGCTGAGTTGATCCTAAGCGGTAATTTAAGGGTTGAACGGGCCCGCGGGCTCAGTTAACACAGATGTGTCAAGTCACCCATAGACAAATTTGTACGGTCAACTCAGCCCGCGGGCTGAGTGGTCTGTGGGCTCATTTGACCACCAAGCGTATAGTAGCATATAGTATAGTACCTATAACCGGAGCTCGGTCTGTGACTAAGTTTTGGGGCAGGTGCGCGGGGGTGAGCGGGGGTGAAGGCTTGTATCTCTCTTTAACTAACATTCTCATGAGAGATAAAGACAAAAAAGGCGAACGCCAAAATTTAGGAACGTTTTTGAATTGTGAACGTAAACGACCTTCGGGCGCATCCTTAAGAGGGTTTACTCCGAAATTTGGCAACGTCGCAAATTGCTGTCAAATATTTCGCTGTTTTCGTTAATTTCTAAATATTACTGAATGAAAATATGAATTATCGCTCTATGGTTGCATAAAACATTATGTATGGATGGCAACAATTATCATAGGAACACGAAATTTTTAGGATTATGGAAGTACTAGCTTCTGCCCGCGACTTCGCCCGCGTGGGATTCGGTTATCGCGTTCCCGCGGGAACTATGCGTTTTTAAGGGATAAGAAGTAGCCTATGTCCTTTCCCGGGACTCCAATTATATCCATACCAAATTTCATCGCAACCGGTCCAGCGGTTGAAGTGTGAAGAGGTAACAGACAGACAGAGTTACTTTCGCATTTATAATATTAATATGGATTCTCTTTTGAAAACTTTCCATTGCATTTTCCATGCATTTTAATGTAATCTTATCATTTGAATGGCTAACCAACAAATATAAAACGAGGCGCGTCATTCAACCATAGAATGATAACTTCTTTTTTAATTCAATAATATTTAGAAATTACTAAAAACAGCGAAGCATTTGACAGCTATATGCGACGTTGCCAACTTTCGGGATAAACCCTCTTAAGCTCAATTTTTTTTTTAAATATGTCTTGGGACTTTATACCCAAATTGACCTAGCCCCAAACTAAGCAAAGCTTGTACTATGGGTGCTAGACAACGATATAGATACTTATACAGGGTCAAAAAAAACATATTTTTACAGTGTGGCTACTTGTAAGTAGCCTCTATTGCACCGCCACAACATTTTCCATTATGTCCAAAGGTTTAACTGGTAGAGAATGCCTTATGGCATTAAGTTCACCTTTTGTATTAGTTTTACTAATGTGCATTAAAGTTTAAATAAATAAATAAATAAATATTTTAACCACCACAATATCAGTTATCGATTCTGAGCATTTTTTCAAATTGTATCGAGTTGCTAAGTTTTTGTATGGCCCAGTATGGGGTTGATGGTGTGATCGAAACCTGGATCCCATACAATTTTTTTTCACATACTTGAAAAAATCGGAAACTAAATAAACATGCTTAGAATCGATAACTGATACTATAGTTAAAATATCGTCACAGCGTTTTGCTTGACCCTGTATAGAGAAATACATACATCATCATCATCATCATCATCATCATCATCATCATCATCATCATCATCATCATCATCATCATCATCATCAACATCATCATCACCATTTCAGCCGATAGACGTCCACTGCTGGACATAGGCCTCCCCCGAGGCGCGCCACTCAGACGGGTCCTGTGCCACTCGCATCCACCGCGTTCCCACGCCCATTACAAGGTCGTCACTCCATCTTGTTGGACGCACCGACAGCTCGTCTACCGACCCCAAGGGATATAGACTTGGGAACTATGAAATACATACATATGTATACATGGTGGGTCAGAAAATATGGCAAATAATTAACCCACAGTATCGGCTATCGATTCTAAGTATATTGTATAGGTCTTTAATTTTTTTTGAGTTGGTACAAAAAAACATTTTGTATAGGATTCAGGCGTCGCTTACGCAACCAATCCCATTAACATTTTTTTTTACCAAATCAAAAAAAATTAAAGACCTATACAATATACTTAGAATCGATAGACGATACTGTGGGTTAATTATTTGCCATATTTTCTGACCCACCGTGTATAAATAGTAAACGTCCATTGTTTCGAAATTGGCACTACTCCCTCCGGATGTAGGTACTTATTACCTCAATGGAAAGAATTCGCGAAAATAGGCTAGATTTTTGTTCTAATTCTGATATTTTTGAAGTCGAATGTAAGAGGTAAGAGCTCTTTTTGTTACTCGTTTATTTAATTTACGATCTATTTAAGAGATAATCTACTGACTATTATAGGAAGCCTCAAAAATTCAAAACGCTTGTGGGACATCCTATAGTAGATTATCTCTAACAATTACTTGATCATCAGAATAGTTTAATGTGCATTATGAAACTATGTGTATAGTTACTGTTTTGAAATTTGAAATTATTATTATTGGATATTTCTGTATTTTTTACAGATATGAAATATATATATTTTTCATATACTACTACTACTACTACAGCCTATTTGCGTCCCACTGCTGGGCACAGGCCTCCTCTCATCACGAGAGGGTTTGGGCTATAGTCCCCACGCGGGCCCAGTGCGGGTTGGGGACTTCACACACATCTATGAATTATTTCGCAGTTGCGTGCAGGTTTCCTCACGATGTTTTCCTTCACCGAAAAGCACAGTGGTTAATTCAAATTGAATTTCGCACATAAGTAAACTTAGAGGTGCGAGCCGGAATCGAACCCCCGACCCTCTGCATGAGAGGCGGTAGGTCGAACCACTAGGCCACCACGGCTTCCCGGTACTCATTTCTTATATAGGTATTACCTAACTTAGTTATTTCCATATTGTACGTTATAAAATTACAATTAACTCTTAAGAAATACTTTGTTTGTTTAAAACTTGTATTTTTAGGTATAGCTTAGGGGCGGAACCCACTGCTGCGCACGCACACTGGCCGTGAAAGTATCCAACAAATTTTAGTACGTAGCTCGCCGTGCGCAGAAGTGAGATTCCGGCCTAAAAATGTTCACACATGAGCACTGTATATTGCCATATATTTAATTGTCCTATTTAGTGCAATTCCTCTAAGCCCCACTTGTATCAAGCCGCTAACCCCGGGTTAAACCCTTAACCCACATCAAATACATACAAATTAATCTGAATTAAGCGATTAACCCGAGGTTGGCGGCTTGGTGCAACCGGGGCTAAGTTATCTTTTTGTAAATAATACTTTTTATTTTTTCTTATGGTGCTTCTACGCTGCAATCGTTGTTACTATTTTACTGCATTATTTTGGAGTTATTTTATATTTTTTAAGGACTTTGCAACGAGTCAGTTATTGAGCCCAGCGTCAGTTATTCCATAAAAATATATATTTTCTATTGAATTGTGTTTCATCTAAAAAAAACAAGTGGATTAATTGAAAAAAGAAAACTGTACTGATATTGAATAAAAATATTTTGATGTAATCTTTCGTTGTTTTTTCGTTGATAAAATGATGGGGCATTTTTGGTTTATCCTTTACTGTTAATCGAGCAATATATGTATATATATATATATATATATATATTTGTAATCGCGTTCTCGAAAACGTCTCTAACGATTTCGATGAAATTTGGAATATAGGGTGAGAAACCGATCTAGCTAGGTCTCATATCTGGGAAAATTCGTTTTTAGCTATTTTCACCCGAGCAACGCTCGGGATTTAACTAGCAAATTACATAGTTGCCCATGTAGGTACCTATTTGATATCAATGTTTATGAAACCTACCTATGTAGTTGCAATAAATGATTTAAGTATCTAATTATTATGCAAGTGCTTATAAAATCTACAATAAATCATAGCAATATGAAATCCATTAAATTCTTTATACCTAATTACAATAATGGAAGTAAAATTTTCATTATTTTTTTATAGCTCGATTAAAATTTCTTTGCTTCGAACGTGAAGTTTAATCTTTGAAATTATGAATTTTTTGTTTTTATCTCTCTGTTTCGGTAAGGATTTTCTTCATTTTTCCTTTTCAGCAAGAATTTCGGGACTTCACACACGTTCATGAATGAAAATCGTACAGGTTTCCTCACGATGTAATCCGTCACCGAAACGCTCAGTGGTAAATTTACATTGAATTTCGCACATAAGTAAACTCAGTGGTGTGAGCCAGATTCGAATTCTCAACCTCTGCATGAGAAGCGGTAGGTCAAATCACTAGCATACAGCGAACACGGTATACGGGAATATACTGACAGAAAATTCCGAACCATTTGTACCAGGCTGGTGAGTCTACAGGGGTATAATTACGTAATGACGAAAGGGAAAATCATGGTCATAGCGCCAGTACCGGCGTCCCAATCGCGTGAGCGTTAATCGAACGTGTCGCATAAATTACGAAAATCGAACGATTTGTACCACAAAAAATCTTGTATTTTCCGATAGTCGATGAAAAACGAAGTCGGCGGTAATGTTATACTTCTCCGCAGCGGCCTAAATCCCGCCATACCGACGAAAATGCGTTAATTAAATTCCAAAAATTTGATCCATTTGTACCAGGCTAATTTTTGTACAGCCATTCACGAAAATCACCATGACATACTTTTCCGACGGGGCCAAATGGCCGCCATACCGCTACAATAGTAGATTGTATGACTAGGGAGCAAAATGGTATATTTTACCGCGGGTGACGGATTGAATCCAGAGCGACGCGAAAGATTCCAGAATAGAATCCCGAGCGTAAGCGAGGGATTCTAGCGTGGAATCTTGAGCTAGCGAAGGATTCAAGCTTTGTCACCCAAGGCATAAATAAGTTTGCTACCGTGTTGTACACTCTGCTTTTCACCTCTCCTATGAGAAAATCATAAGATCATTCGTTCATCATTGTCATTAAATGAAGTAAAACAAAAAAATAATACATTTAGAAACAAACAAGGTTAAAAAGAACGTGTGTTTCGCGCGCCTATCATAAATTCATAGGCAGAAGGCGAAAATGGCTTCCATATTGAAGAATCTCTAACTATTTCATTGTATTTATATTCTGTTTCTGTCACGCTCGCATGCGTTGCGTTCATAATAATAGGTAAATTTTAACAAATGTGAAAAATATACATTTTATTACAATTTCGCTCATGTATCAAACAAAGTTTTTTAATACATTTGCGATAAAATGAAAAAAGGGCAATGCAATTCATATTACGTACTTACATAATATTCCTTTGGAATTCTCAGAGGTGTTGATCCCAATACATTGCATCACCTAAATCACTTTTTGATTTCATTCATTCTCTACGAAATAATTCATAACACTACATAAAGTACGTTTTATTTTGGAAATTAAGTGTAAAATAATACGGCAAGGAAATGAGCGCTCACGAAATTCGCGGGTTCGAGTTTTTTTTTAATTTGATCACACGACGAGTTTGCGAGGAATGCTACGGCATTGGCCTGCACCATTCAGCCAAATTGAAAATAAAAGATAATAGAAAATAATTTATCAAAAGTAAGTATATATTTATGAATTTATGGATTTATAGTATGTGCATTATAAGTATTTATGTAAAACGCCGATATATAAAATTCTAAATACGAAAAAGATACGACTTTTGAATACAACTTTTTACAGTCTCCGAAGCTCCGTGAACGCACTGCTAAGACGTATTTTGCTCCCTGTTAGCGGGGCAGAAATGAAAAAAATAAAAAAAAAAGCGAAGAGGGAGCAAAATCGCATTTTGCTCCCTCTAAACGGGCAACAAAACACTTCTTTTCGAATAGGAGGGGTGAAAAGGAGTTTTTTTGCGCTCACGCGATTGGGCCCCCGGTACTGGCGCTATGACCGTGATTTTCCTTTTCGTCATTACGTAATTATACCCCTGTAGACTCGCCAGCCTGGTACAAATGGTTCGGAATTCTCTGTCAGTGGGTATTTCCCGGTGTACCTACGGCCTAATAGCACGATTTCGACCTCAATTTAGTGTCCATGTTGCGTGCGAGGACAGCTGTATGCGTGCGAGGACATCTGTAGGTACGCTTGTAAATGTGTGTGTACCAGTACGCGGGCCAACGATTCACTCTCTATCTCCGGATGAAACAAATGACGTTAAGGGCGAGTTGCGCGCGGGCTAGATTCAGGCGGGTGATTCCGTGTACGCAGTATTAAATATTCTGTGCCACGAAGCTACCACGGCTGGTAAGTGCTTCATGCGTCAAGTCAGAGTGCCATGCTTCGTGCCACAACCACGGAACGAGGGCACCGTATTCCTGCTCACTATGGAGTGTGGAATGTCTTGGTAAGGAGCGCAATCTTATATGGCGAAACAGTTGAAAACATGTCCAGCGGATTTGACAAGCAACAAAACAAAACACACTCCTCACAACCGTTGTCGCCTCAGCAGCGCCATCTAAAAGGCGCTATTGCAGACTATCCGCCTAGGTGGCTTGACTGGAGTGGCGACTGCAGTGCCCCCAACCTACCGGATTTGGTGTCCACTTTTGGGACTATAAAGATTGCGCTCCTTTACTTCAACCCTCCATACTGCTCACTAATTGGCGCCTCTATCTACAAGGTCTGTCAATGTCAACATTTTCTCATTTCATACAATAGTGTCAATGTCACTGCGACATTTGACGTTTCGGAGGCCTCAGTGTTGCCAATTTAGCGTGTAATATTGCACATGATGTGCTAAATTGACTAGAGATCTTCTACTATCCAAAGTGCCGCGCGATTTCAAAACGCTTCAATGTATTTAAAAAGCACCACCAACACTCTCAACACATGTGTGCGCGCTGAGACAGCCATCAACTATGCGTTGAGAGTGTTGGTGGTGCTTTTTAAATAATAATAAAAAAATTGAAGCGTTTGAAACGTGAAGGCGCGGGACTTTAGATAGTAGAAGATCTCTACATACAACTCGCAGGACAGAAAGCACCTCTAACGGCAGATTCACTCGGCGGTGACCTTACTCCACAGTGTACCTTACCCTCACCGACGGTTACGTGCTGCTGCAAATGCGCAAGGACGCCAACGAATCCAAACTGGATGCTGTCATCCATAAGAAGGTGCCTGGAGAGAAGTTCGACCACCTGGTCAAGAAGATGTCCAGGAAACAGCTGAGGATGGAGAGCTCATCTGACGAAACAAGGTAATATTTACCTATATGTATTGTATATATTATGTATGTATGTACACTCCGATTATTTTGATAATTTGTCGGTTGTTTTTTTTTTCAATGGACAAGAAATCTGCATAATTTGGCCACTAGGGGCGCTGCGATCGCTTGACCCAAACTACATAGAGATCATCTGTCAATTACATAGAGAAATATTTTTTTTTTTTTTTTTTTTAATCAAGAAATATTTATAGAGGCTTAAGTACACTTGAGTGACTATGCCAGCCTCATTGGAGGACACAAGAAAACGAAAAAAAAAGGTTTATGGAGAATTCCCGCTAGAGGGAGATCCTCGGATAAGGAAGGCATGCTTAACAAATCTATAAATTTGCAAGGCATCATTAGACATGGGATTTGCAAGTAAAAAATTCAAACCACCGTTATGTAGGTTCAGATGACCCAGAAACTTATTCCTAATAGAGCGGTACAAGTCACATTCCACCAAAAAATGCATTAAGTCCTCTGTTTTATTGCAAGTCTCGCACAAGGGAGATGGCGATATTCTCATCATTTTAAAAAACCAATTAAGGGGGATGTGACCAGACCTGATACGAAAAGCTATTACAAGTAAAGCCCTGGGAAGACAGGCTCCATCAAACCAGGGTACCTTAAAGACCTTATTCTGAATCGTATGGTACCAAATACCTTTTGATACGGATGCTGCATGAAATTCAATTTGCCATTGCCTAAATATTCTTTCTTTAGCTATCATTACCAGCTCTGTACCATAAGGTTTACATAAAACATCAATTCCGGTAGAAAAGGCAAGATTAGCCAGCCTATCCACATGCTCATTTCCAGATACGCCTATATGAGACGGAATCCATTGCAAAACAACCTGAACGTGGTTAGAAAGCAAACTAAAAAGTATTTTAAGGATATCAAATGCTACTGGCATGCCTCGGAGGCCCGAGACGCACCGCGCCAGGTGTTGCAGTGCACTCTTCGAGTCCGATAAAATGACAACCTTGTCTAACCCGCTCGATTGTACGTACAGAAGAGCTTCGTGAATGGCTATTAACTCAGCTCGCATAATGCAAATTTTATCATTAAATTGAATTGTTTCGAAATATTCAAACGAGGGTCGAAGAATGCAGCACCAACACATTCCCTGTTTTTAGATCCGTCTGTATACAATTTATGAAATTCCCTATAGTTTTGATCTAACATTTTAAAAACTAATTGCTTCATAAGGAGAGAAGGAATGTTATTTTTAGCCGTTGCTATATCGTCAATGTTCCAAACAATACACGACTTTATGTTGATATATGAGACCCATATACCAACAGAGTACAAATTTAGGATTTCAGTCTTATGAATATCAAACGTCTTGAAAAAATTATGTACGACTATAAGAATAGGTATCGTTTTGTTACTCCAGTACCGGAGCTCACACTGAGTAGCCAGCCTATCCAACAACTCTACCACCAGGTCCTGTGATGAGGAGCCAACCCTGAGCCAGTATCTCGACGCTAACCATTGTCTACGAATAGCCAGAGGAGGCACACATAGTTCGTTCTCCATCACATGAATCGGTGTAGTACGGATAAAACCTCCACAAATTCGCAATGCGCGATTCTGAAGAACATTTAATTTATTTAAATGTGTTTTTGCACAAGAACCGAATAAAAAACTGCCATAATCCAGTCTACTCCTTATTAACGAAATGTATACGCGTCTCAGATGTGTAGGATGTACACCCCAGGAACTACCAGCTAAAACTTTTAAAATGTTGAGGAATTTATACGCTTTGTTGCAAATTTCTGAAATATTTAATCCCCATTTAAGGCCTGGATCAAACCATAAACCAAGGTATTTAACTTTCTTAACAATTTTCAAAGGATGGTCGTTAACTTGAAGAACCAAATTATCAAATTTTATTTTCCTGCCTCTATTAAAAATAAGAACATTAGACTTGCTTTGAGATATGGACAAACCAAAATCATTTAACAAATCCGTGAAAACTCTTAAATTTTCAAGAACATTATCGATAGCAAATGAAAAATTCCTATCAGTAATGGCAGTGTACAATAAGAAATCGTCTGCATATTGGGACACAGAAAGACTAGTTATGGTTTTGCAAATGTCCATTGTGACGATGTTAAACAACAAAGGAGATAAAGGATCTCCTTGAGCAAGTCCTACCCTAGTATATCTTTCAAAGGAACAATTTGAGCTGCCATTAGAACCTATTAGGGAAAGTTTTCTATTTGACAAAAAATTCCATAAATACAAACAAATTTTCATGCCAACCCCAAGTTGTTCCAGTTTTTTAACAAGACAACGAACACTTACATTATTATAGGCACCTTCTATATCTATAAAACAGGCTAACACAGACGAATTATTAGAAAAACACAATTGAATAAAAGAAACTAGCCGAGTAAGATTATCTAAACTAGACCGGCCTCTCCTAAAACCTATTGTAGAGGCAGAAAAAAGATTTTGATGCTCGACAAACCACTCCAATCTTTTCATAAGAATGTAGTGAAACAATTTACACGTACAGCACATTAAAGAAATAGGTCTTAAGGAAGCCTGCCCTGGTTTTGGTATGGGGACTATTTTGATTTTGCGCCACTGAACAGGCACCACACCTGTCATTAGTATTAAGTTAAAAATAAATAATAACACCATCCTGCCAGACTTTGCCAAATTAAAGATCATAGAATAAGAAATGTTATCAGCACCTGGAGCAGAATCTTTACGCTTCAAGGAATTTTCAAGTTCACACATTGTAATTTTCCTTTCCAAGCCACTATTGACACTAGCTAGCGCCGGCGGCGGCTCGGGGACGGAGTCGGGCGTTAGGGACTGGAGTAGCTCGGCGGCGCGCGCGGGTTCCACTGGAGCGTGTCTAGATTTCCTGCCTTTCATCCATTGCATTTTTCTCCACATCTCTGACGGTGAAGTTTCGTTATCAATATTCGAACAGAAATCTCTCCACCCTTTGGCACTTGCTTTCCTAATTAAATTTTGGGCTGAAGAAATTTTTAACTGCAATAAGTTCCAATTGTCCGGAGTAGGATTCTTTCTAAAATTTTTCAGTGCTAATCTCCGCAACGCAACAGCTTTAGATAACTCTGGGGTCCAATACGGCTTGGGAGTAAACTTACTGGCTGGATCTTGACAAAATTTAGTCCACGGAATAGATTCATTTGCAGCAGCACATACTCCACTTTCAAAGATATCATAATTTTCTTGAACATTAAGAGATAACTGTTGCTTATCAAAGAAAAGAGCTGTTCTGCTTTGGTAATCTTTCCAATTAGCCTTTTTCAGATTTCTTTTCATTAAAGGATTTGATAACCTTTCATAGCCAAACTTTATTTTAATAATTAGGTGGTCACTTCCTAAGCACTCGTTGGTAACGGCCCATGAACAATTTAGAGAAATATCAATAGACGCAAAACTTACATCAGGAGATGATTTTTGAGCAAAATTATTTACCAATCTGATTCTTGTATGAGATCCGTTATTCAGGCATATAAAGTTCTGCTCAAACATGGATCTGTACAGTTTTTCTCCCTTAGAATCCGTTTTATAAGACCACAAAATATGATGTGCATTCATGTCACCCAGAATCAGAGTTTCTCTCTCGAAAATACTGAAGATAGTATCCCAATCACTTTGACTTATATTTTGAGAATGAGGATTATAAATGGATATAATATTTTTCAAACCAGAAACGTTCTCAATTTGCACAATTTGAACTTCTAAATCAGGGTTGGGAGAAAGAAAAACGTACGGACGCATCTTGACCGATTTATGAGCAAATATACAAATACCGCCATAAGTATCATCTCTATCGAGCCTGAAAACATTATAGTTGGAAATGTTTATGACATCATCTTCAGACAACCAGGTTTCGCTTATAGCAGCAATGTGAACTTTTTCCTGTATTAAAATGTTTTCGAAATCTTTTAATTTTGCTTTTATGCTATGAGCATTCCATTGAATGATATTTAAGGAGTCCATTTTTTGAGCTCTAGCCATAATTGACTAATCCTAGAATATTTTTAATTAAATCCATGTTAAAATAATTACTCACAAAGGTTAAAATCTCCTCAAAAATTAAACTCACAAAGCCTTTAATCTTCCGACTCCAAACATCTTTTGAATTTATAATGTCTCTGAACTTCTTAAAAAACCTTGAACTACTTTCTCTGTCATGTTTTTTCTCTGTATTAATACTGTTGGTGTCACCCACATCCGAAACAGGACCCTCTGACGCAGACTCCACATCGGAACAGAAATCTTCTTTCTTCTTATGAAATTTTTGCTTTGTACTAATCATTTTCTTTTTAACAGGTTTTACTTTTTTCGCGTGCATGACATTAGGATTATCAACATTTAAACTTTTGGGGGTCAAAGATTGTCTAAGAACATCCACATAGGATTTAGAACCCGAAGGAAGAGGGAAAGGGATAGTAGGAGCCACGCTATGTTGTGAACTAGCTTCATACTGTACGGCGTCAAAGGGATGGGACAACTGGTTAAGTTTTGAAAGAGCCATTCTATACGTACAATTATTATGAGACATAATTTCTCTAATTTTCTTTTCCTTCTGAAAAGCAGGACACAAACTCTTCAAAACAGACATGTGATCGCCTTTGCAATTTACGCATTTAAAAATAAGCGTTTCGCAATTTTCATGACCTCCTCCGCATTTAGGGCATATCGGTTTCTTCGAGGGACAGAAGTTTCTAATATGACCAAATTTCCAGCAAATACTACATTGAGTAACAGGGAATATGTAGGGCGCTACCTCCAACCTAAGGCCATAAGAATATACATGTGAAGGCAAAACAGACCCTTTAAAGCGAAGACGCACTTTTTCACTTATGACCCACTTGCCATCTTTATCTTTTTTATTGAGCCTTTTGGCCGCCAAAATCTCTGTATCACACTGGATCTCCTCCATAATCTTTGCCTCCTCAATATCAATATCCACATCTTTCACCACACCATAAGTAAAAGCAATTTCATTAGCTTTACGGCAGGTCCAGCCTTTTGATATAATATTCTCACATTTAAGGAACTTTTCAGCTGAAGTGTTGTCCACAAAACCCAAAAGAATTTTATATGGGCTTTTAAATGAAATCTTTTGTATACCACCAATATTTTCATTCTTCAAAAATCTTGCAAAACCAATTTGTTTGGGCAAAATATCCCTGCTACTCACATACACGTCCACCAACTTATCAGCAACAGTTGTGTTCTGATTTCGAGCTGCAGGGTTTAGAAGAGCTTTGGCAACCCTCGCCTTCTTAGAGACAACTAGGGTGTAACCCTCAGAATCTTTGTCAGGTTCAGAAGAAGAAGGCTCTCGCGGCCTCTTTTCCGCAGGCAAGCTAATATTAGGAATATAATTATGGTCCCAATCCTGCGAACTCATAATTGCTCTGACTCCTTCCGCTTGCGACAGACCCCCACCTGGATCTGCCATGTTGAATTCTTCCTCCTCTCCCGATTCCATAAAAGCAAATCAATTTCGGAATTACGAAGCAAAAATTCACCTTCTAATAAGAGGTTACTTTATTAGGAAAGCCCAAATAAATGAAATCTCACCAATGCACAACTAAAAAAGCAGAACGAAAGCTATTATAATAGAGATAGAACACTGAAATTAATTAATAATCGAATAAAATTTGCAGAGCAAAACCGCTGTCAACCAACAGACATTGACACTGTACGTCATTGATGGAGAAATATTTGTTGTTATTGGTTTTACTTAAATTATTAAAAAAAATCCGCGCTGTGCAGTTCCAGGATGCAATGAGAACGGACGACACGTATTTCCGAAAGACTTGGTATGTATCTGGGGCAGGTACAATTGCATTGGGATGTCTTCATTTTCATCAAAAATAACTGAACCAAAATTAAAATTGCGGTCAATATTTAACAATTTTAAACAAATCTACTTAAAATAGTCAACAAAAAAACCCGTTAAAATTTGACAGCTGCAGTGTTTGGGTTTTGGTTTGGGTCAAGCGTTTGCAGCGCCATCTGAGTCGAGCTTTGCGTATTCTTGTCCATCGTCTTTTCGCATTCTCCACTTTCCTAAGGTTGACTGGAAGAGATCGCTGCTTAGCGATAAGTCCGCCTGTTGTTTACCTATTAACTGTGTATCCTTTCTGTATTTCCTGCGTTTTGTATTTGGTGTTCAATAAAGAGTATTGTTGTTGTTGTTGTTGTTGTTGTTGTAAACAAAATAATGGCAAATATGCAAGTCAACTGCGAAAAACCAGGGGCTCTATTCGAAGTCTTAAATAGGGATAGAGAGTTTCCATATCGCTGCGCTCACGCGTCACACGTCACACGGCGCTCAATGCCCCCATTGGTCTTCCCAGACAATATGCCCCGAAAAAATTCAATACCCCCCCCCCCCCCCTGGATGTAACCTTGCTACGCCCATCGCGCTCATCACACAAAGTTTGCCCTTAGCGGGATTCGAACTTGCGACCTTCAGAACAGTGGGCAGGGTCACTACCAACTGGACCGATCCTTTCGTCGAATCACATTTAAATCTGTGACACTGACAAGGGCCTTTATGAGTATTAAGCATTGACCTTTAATTAGTAATAACATATGGACGAACAGTACCTAACAGAATATGTCAAAATATATGGAGCAAACTGTTCCGATATGCTAATGACGCCTCTTTATAACGAAGGCCAAAGGCCGTTTTGACGGGGCCATTTTTCTCCCAGTTCCGAAACCGCGGATCTCCCCAAAACGGCAGCAGGCGCCCGCCCCCTCGTGCTGGGGGTTAACACAGGAGCCAAAGTGGTGGGGAGGAGGAGCGAGGGCATCGAGGAACTGCTGAAGCTCATGAAGAACGCCTTACATGACCAAAAGCCGTTCTTCAGGTCCAAGAAGTTCGAATTCAGTAAGTTTTGTCACGTCAACCCACACTCTCTCTACGGAATGGCTAAGTCTGTGGCGTAGCTACTAAGGGGCAAGGCGGGATGGTACCTTAGTACCCCGTTGCCCCAACTTCAGGTTACCCCTTGAGTTTGGTTTTAGTGAACATTTTATTTTAGGTACTCAAAATATTTTCTCAAGTACCTAATTACAAATTAATTAGTCATTAACATACTAAAAAATCATGGAGATTGGAAAATATTTAGAAATAGAAAAACGTTTTCTCTTTTTGTATGGACGAGTACCGTACAGGCCGAGTTCTATTCTTTCCTCTTAACAAATACTTTGTTATTCCAACGTGGCTCCGCTTACAGATGACGCCGGATCTCCTAGCAAGAAGTCCTCCGTTGGAATCGAACTGAACACCCAGTCCCTGATAGACGCAGTGAGACAATTCATATCGTCGCACAAGTTCAAGAAAACTGCCGACGAAGTGGCGCGCAAGGCCGCCATCATATTCAGAGCTCTACGGGACGATATGTAGAAGAGAGGAGTTCAATAAACGTCTTGGAAGTATATGCTTTTTATTTAAAATCATGCACCGAATGCACTTCCGGCGAGCGTCAGTATTTTTTTGTCAATTAATTAAAGTAATTTCTTATAATGTGCGGCCGGTCTAATACTGCGTTTACATACACGCGCCCGGGTTCGTAAACGTGCCCGTTGAACGTCGTTTTGAACGCCGTGTATGTAAACAGTAGCACTACCATGAGTTTACAGTGACCGTACTCGCTAGCGACTACGTAAACGATTTGTATGAAGAATTTTAGTTCAACGAGTAACCGCCAGGGTCGCTGTACTATTCTTCATACAAATCGTGTACGTAGTCGCTAGCGAGTACGGTCACTGTAAACTCATGGTAGTGCTACAGACAATGATCTTTGCCGAACAACCGATAGGAAACCGACAGCCGACCGATCGACGGCGTTCACGTTCACGAGCGCGTTCAAAATCAGCCTGTTTACACACCCGTGCCCGTGAATGCGCCCGTGAATGTCGTTTTGAACGCCGTTTATGTAAACACACCATGAAACGCTGAACTAGCGGGCGTCAGATTTTTTCTGGCAGAAAATTATTCTAATGTTTGGGCCATTCTTATTGGCAGCGTGTACGACGACAGCGCCAACTAGCGGATGCGAAGTCGGCGGCGCAATATGCAACTATACTCTTTGGTCGACGGACTATGGACAGACTATGGACAGACTATGGACCATTCTAATAACTGGAATTGCCACTGGCGAAAATTTGTGGCAAAAAGGCTTGTATGTCTCTTTATCTTTAACCTTATAACGAGTGATAAAGACAAAAGAAGCCTCGGATGACATTACTCGCTCCAGATGTACTTAACCCAATGCAAGTACAGCACGACACAACTTAAAAGGCGCGTGACGAAGCACTTGAGCCGTTCACGTAGAGTCTATTTTTGCTTAATCCACGCGCCTCCTAAGTTGTGTAAACCTTTACAGGTTTGTTCATATTTGGCTATGTCACACGCTGCGATCGTTTTCGTCTCCCCCACCACTGTCTTTGCACACAGGGAAAAATGCAACATCAAATTGGACTGTCAACATCAGTAGGGGGAAATGGGGCAGATTGATACGATTTTTGTATTGGCCCTAAAAATACACAAATTACTTAAGTCTGTAAAATTGGAAACATTTTAGCTAATAGAGTATTTATCTGGCTACAAAACTAGGTATAAATAACTGTGCTTGAATATGTAGTTATTCGAAAAATGGGAATTGTATGAGACTGCCCTAACACGGGGCACATTGGTACATGCCGGGGGATGAATTAATAAATTCATTTTAACTTTTATTAATGAAATATTCACATCCTCATTAATGATTTATCACAAATCATTTATCTATCTATATTATATTACAATAAGTTTTACTTTATACCTAGTACAACAAAATATTATGTGATTTATAATTGTCAGTTTTTCAGATAAACTATCCTTTAAACAGCAATATTGCACGTGTTTATTCAGCACGCTTCAACCACTAGACCGATTGAGATGAAATCTGGCATGGAGATAATTGGGGTCCCGGGAAAGGACATAGGATACTTTTTATCCCGAAAAAACGTATAGTTCCCGAGGGAACGCGATAACCGCAATTCCACGCGGGCAAAGTCGCGAGAAGAAGCTAGTTTTTCATTGTTAAAATAAAGCATAGTAATATGAAAGCCATTAAATGCTTTATAATTACTATAATAAAAAATGTAATTGTTTTTTTAGCTCGATTAAAATTTCGTAAGTTTGAACGTGTAGTTTAATCCTTAAAATTATGAAGCTTTTGATTTTTCCCCTCTTTTTTGGTAAGGTATTTTTTTTATTTTTCAAATTGAAATTGATCACAGACATTCATAAATGAAAATCGTGCAGGTTTTGTCACGGGTTAGCATCGCGAGGAAACCTGCACGCATCTGCGAAGTAATTCAGGTACTTATGTGTGTGAAGTTCCCGCACCACACTGGGCCCGCGTGAGGACTATAGCCCAAAACCTCTTATGATGAGAGGAGGCGTGACCAGCAGTGGGCAAAGGCAGTGGGACGTAAATAGGCTGTTGTGGTGATGGTGCCAAAACGACCGGAACTCCACAGGTTTTCTGACAATCGGCGACGCAGACGTCCTGCTGCAAATGCGCGAGGATGCTAACGTCTCCACCCTGGATGCTGGAATGCATAGGAACGTGTCTAGAGAGAAGTTGCCCCACCTGCTCAAGAAGATGTCCAGGAAACAGCTAATGATGCAGAGCTCCTCTGACGAAACAAGGTAATAAATACATGTGGGGGAAAGCCGGTAGAAAAGCATCAAAATAAAAATAGATTTTCCACTATAATTTATTGTTGTAGAATTCATAAGACACAGCAATATAATGTCTAATCTAAGATAAATAGATCTTAATTATATTAATTAAAGCATAGAAACAGTAAACATTTGAGTCTGACAATTACAACATTTATGGAAGATTATAAGTTCATGGTCGGACAGCGTCTTATCCGTCGAGATGGAGAGAGTGCCGTTTACAGGCTGTCAAGGGTCAGGTACGTTTAGTATCTGACTAGCTACCTGGTGGCAACCTCCAGTCATGCCTGACCCCCCCCCCCCCCCTAGGTCTAATGCTATTATGCTATTTATTTTTAACCCCTGACGCAAAAAGGGGGCGGGGTTTGTATGACGTGACCCCCCCCCCCCCCTGAGTCGAAAGCTGGATCCGCCCTTGCCTCCAGCCCACCACCAGGTTTCGCGCTGGTGGCGTGATGGAATTCTACGTCATCAACATCTGTTTTGTATTAAAAGTCATACAATCTCTCGCATACAAATCGTATTCTATACGCCCGAAATAAAAAGCGTTAGATAAAACTTCGAAGACTGTAGAGTGAAGTCCGAGTCACACCGCTTGCGTCTGTAGCGCGTCTGCGGGTAAACGTGGTTCGACCTACCACCTCTATTGCCGAGGGTCGGGGGCTTGATTCCGGCTCGCACCTCTAAGCTTACTTGTGTGCGGAATTCAATTTGAATTTACCACTGAGCTTTTCGGTGATCTTTCACCGAAAAGCACGTATCTACGAAGTTATTCAAAGATGTCAGTGAAGTCCCCAAACCACGCTGAGCCCGCGTGGACTATAGCCCAAACCCTCTCGTGATGGGCGAGGCCTGAGCCCAGTAGTGGGATGCAAATAGGCTGTAGTAGTAGTAGTTTATCATTGTTAACGTACGCTGCTCGACCTGTAGGCCAATTACTTGATAATGACATTGGAGAAAAGTATTTTTTGCTCTCTGCTTTTTGAAGGGTTAGCCATGGACCTCCGTGGCTAATTATTCCGATGTTACCTACCCACGTTATTAAATGACAGAGCCTAATATTGGCAATATTGGCACGCTTTCGAGTCAAAGTACCTACTTATCTATGTTCCGTAGTTTGAGCGCCGCGGTTTTTTCCCCAGTTCGGAAACCGCGCAACTCCCCAACGTGATGGGGAGGAAGAGTGAGGCTATCGACGAACTGCTGGAGCTGGTGAGGGAGGCCTTACATGACCTTGACCAAGAACAGTCCTTCAGGTCCAAAAAGTCAAAGAAAAGCGGTAAGTTTTTCACAATAACCCAGTCTTACTACCGAAGGGTGAGCTAGACCTATAGTACCCAAGCTGCTAGCCCAGTGCAAATAAGGCCCACCGTATTCCTGCTCACCAGTTGGCGCCACTATCTGCAAGGTGGTGGCTGTCAATGTCAACGTTTCGTCATTACATAGTTGTCAATGTCATGTGACATTATTCGTTTCGGAGATCTCAGTTTTCAATGCAATTCGATTCAATCATTTATTCAGCAAATTGGCCACTTTTATACGTCAGAAAAGAATTTACCGGTGTTGCCCATTTAGTGTGTAATATGGCTGGCTATATAATGTGCAAAGCAAGCGCCTCTAGCAATAATTAGTAGGTAAGTAGTTTGTTACAACGTTGCTCGTGTTCCACAGAAGAAGCATCGCCTCCTCTCGAGTCGACCTGCTTCGGAATGCTTTTCAAACTGGATCCGACCCGGGCTGAGAAAGTGGGTAGCATAATAGATTCGATCATGCCCAAGCCCAAGAAAAGTGCTGACGTAGAGCGCAAGATCAAAATCGTACTCAGGGCTCTACAGGACGTTATGTAGCAGAGTTCAATAAACGTGTTGGAAGTATACCGAGCCTTTTTATTTACAATCATCATCCGCTCATAACCTGTCGCCGTAACCGCGCGGCCACGACTTCACGCAGTAGCGGCAGCGGCGGGCATTTTCCGGACACATTGTCGTATCCTCTTTCGTCCATGATCTCGCTTAAGAGGGTTTATCCCGAAAGTTGGCAACGTCGCATATACCTGTCAAATGCTTCGCTATTTTTATTAATTTCTCGATATTACTGAATTAAAAAAGATGTTATCATTTTATGGTTGAATGACGCGTCTCGTTTTATATTTGTTGGTTAGGCATTCAAATGATAAGATTACATTAATATGCATAGAAAATACGATGGAAAGTTTTTAAAAGATAGTACTTCCATAATCCTAAAAACTTCATGTTCCTAGGATAATTGTTGCAATCCATACTCAATGTTTTATTTAACCATAGAGCGACAATTCATATTTTCATTCAGTAATATTCATAAATTAATGAAAATAACGAAATATTTGACAGCTATTTGCAACGTTGCTAGCTTTGGGAGTAAACCCTCTTAAACCCTATTACATAGGAACTTTGTATTGGCGCTAAAAATACACAAATTAAGTATGTAAAATTAGAACCATTTTACCTAATAGAGTATTTATCTGGCTACAAAAGTAGGTATAAATAACTATGCTTGAATATGTAGTATGGATAGACGTTGTAAGTTGTTTTTCAAAAAATAGGATTTGTATCAGACTGCCCCTAACATGGGGCACATTGGTACATTCCGGGGGATGAATTAATAGATTCATTTTAACTTTTATTAATGAAATAATCACATCCAAGTCCAGTCCTTATTAATGATTTATCACAAATCATTTATCTATCTATATTAAATTACAATAAGTTTTCTTTATACTTAGTACAACAAAATATTATGTGATTTATAATTATCAGTTTTGCGTATAAATTATCCTTTAAAGAGCAATATTGCACATGGTTAGAACAACCTAAGTAAGTAACCGCGTGGAATTCGGTTAACGCGTTCCCCTGGGAACTATGCGTTTTTCCGGGATGAAAAGTAGCCTACATCCTTTCCGGGACTCGAACTATCTGCCTACCGAATTTCATCTCAATCGGTCAAGCGGTTGAAGCGTGAAGAGGTAACAGACAGACAGACAGAGTTACTTTGGCATTAATCCATATTAATATTATAAATGCGAAAGTAATTCTGTCTGTCTGTCTGTTACGTCTTCACGCTTCAACCGCTGGACCGATTGAGATGAAATTTGGCATGAATATAGTTGGGGTCCCGGGAAAGGACAATAGGTAATTTAAGCCTACCTAAAAAAAAAGAAAAGAGAAAACAGAAAGTAGCCCCTTTTCTTCTCGGAAGAACGCATAGCATACTTCCCGCAGGAACGCGATAACCGAATTTATAGAAATGAAGTATGGATAAATATAAATATGGATATGGAAATATGGATAAGTATGTATAGAATAGACGCAACATGGCGAGGACTGCTGAATAACTGCAATAAATGATAGAACTCATTATTGGGCAAGTGCTTATAAAATCTACAGTAAAGCATATTAAAATGAAAACCATAAAAGCCTTATAAATGCGGAAGTAAGCCCTGTCTGTCTGTTACCTCTTCACACTTCAACCGCTAGACGGATTTGAATCAAATTTGGTATAGAGATAGTTGGAGTCCCGGGAAAGTACATAGGCTACTTTTATCCCGCAAAAACGTATAGTTCCCGCGGGAACGCGATAACCGCAATTCCACGCGGCCAAAGTCGCGAGAAGAAGCTAGTTTTTCACCGTTACAATTAAGCATAGTAATATGAAAGCCATTCAATTATTTATAATTACAATAATAAAAAATGTAATTATGTTTTTAGCTCGATTAAAATTTCGTTATTGCAAACGTGAAGTTTAATCCTTAAAATTATGAAGTTTTTGATTTTTTCCCTCTTTTTTGGTAAGGATTTTCGTCTTTTTTTTCCTTTTCAACATGAATTTCGGGACTTCACCGACATTCATAAATGAAAATCGTGCAGGTGTTCTCACGGGAAAGCACTGCGAGGAAACTTGCACGCATCTGCCACCACACTGGGCCCGCGTGGGGACTATAGCGCAAACCCTCTTGTGATAAGAGCAGTCGTGACCAGCGCTGGGGTGTATTTACACCCCACTGCTGTATTTTTGCTGGGCTGTTTTGGTGGTGGTTCCATAACGACTGGAACTCCACAGGTTTTCTGACAATCGGCGACGCAGAAGTCCTGCTGCAAATGCGCAAGGATGCTAACGTCTCCACCCTGGATGCTGGAATGCATAGGAACGTGTCTGGAGAGAAGTTGCCCCACCAGTTCAAGAAGATGTCCAGGAAACAGCTTAGGACGCAGAGCTCCTCTGACGAAGCAAGGTAATATTTTGTTAAGCCTCTGTATACATGTGGGGGAAAGCCGGAAGAAAAGTATCAAAATAAAAATAGATTTTCCAGAATAATTTATTGTAGTAGCTAACACACAGCATCTAATCTAAATAGATCTTAATTAGGTATATTAATTAAATCATAGAAACAGTTTACAATTGAGTGTGATAGTTTCAACACAGTCATGGAAGATAAAAAGACGATTCAGAGTTCCAGTTCGTGCCGTATTCATCGACGGACTCGAGCCTTCTAAATCACCATGGTCTGGTGTAGGTTGGCTGATCTGGGCGGGGCCTATAAAAATAGTGCTGGGCTTGGGGCTATGCCTTCATGGTTTGTGTTGGACTTCTGCGTCGTGGTGGAATCAGTTGTTGGCCTTTCTGCGGCTTTGTGGGAACCTGGGATGTCAGGTGTGCTCTTGGGGTGGTACGATTTCCCTCGGTAGAGCTCGGGTGCGTCTGGTGGCCGAGCATCCAAAGGTGCTATCCCCTGCAGCAGTGGCCAGCGCGGTCGAACATCCTGCGCGCGAGGCTGCCGATGAATGCGTCCAGTCCTTGCCATTTCAAGTCCTGTTAGATCTGCTGCTGAGCAGTGACGATGGGACTGGCTCGGAGCCTCTTCTTGTTGGTTGCCGACGCTAGTGCGAATCAGGCCGGGGCGTACGTCAGTCTGGACCTGTCATAGGTTTTATAAATCCCCAGTTTGGTCCTGGTGAGGAGACTGCTGGCAAGGACTGGACGTAGAAGTGCGCGCGCGGTACTTCGTTCGACGCACCGTTTCGTCCACCTGATGACACATCGTGAGACCATAGAATCTCATTCCTGTACTTCCTATAGAGCTGCGTCTCCTCCACGTCCACCGAGAGCCTTCATTTGGCTAGCCAGTTGGGCAGGGCTTCAAGTTGGGCTTGCATCTTCTTCGCAGCGTGTTCAGGCTTGACCGAGGCGACGAAGAAGGCGGCGTCGTCAGCGTAGCTGCACATCGCTAACGACCGGGATGTCGTCGGTGTATAGAGAGCAGTGAACAGATCAAAAGTATTAAACACACTAAAACCGGGACTTAATCGCGTAAAAAACTATGTTTATTTTACCTCGACGTTTCGGCCGCGATGCAGCGGTTGTGGTCACGAGAAGACCACGCGATTAAGTCCCGGTTTTAGTGTGTTTAATATGAGTGTATATCGCGAAAGTTTGAGACAACGATCAAAAGTACATGACAATCTGTCATTTGGCCATCCCCTCGAATGCGGAGCCCTGTCGCATACCTCTATAAACCTCTATATGTGTATGCAACTAAGGTATAAAACTAAGGATCCGGATACATAAGTATTCCTTTGGGGTTGCTCAATGTCCGTCGTCCAAGATGGTTGACTTTTGTAGAGCCTCCCAATTTTTACTTGATCTATCTTTTTTTACCGTACATTTATCATTATTAAGTACCGTATTTTGCTCGACCTGTGGGCAGTAGGCCAATTACTTAACATTAGAGAGAAGTATTTTTTTGTTATCTGCTTGTTGAAGGGTTAGCCACGGAGCCCACGGACATGTAGTACTATTAAATATTCTATGCCACGGTACCCCTACCCACGTTATTAAATGACAGAGTCTAATATTGGGACGCTTGCGAGTCAAAGTACCCTAGAGATCTTCTACTATCTAAAGTCCCGCGCCTTCACATTTCAAAACGCTTCAATTTTTTATCATTATTTAAAAAGCACCACCAACACTCTCAACGCATAGTTGATGGCTCGCACACATGTGTTGAGAGTGTTGGTGGTGCTTTTTAAATACATTGAAGCGTTTTGAAATGTGAAGGCGCGGGACTTTAGACGGGAAGATCTCTATCTATTATACCGCATCTATGTTCCGTAGTTTGAAGGCCACGGTTTTTTCCCCAGTTCGGAAACCGCGCATCTCCCCAAAGTGGTGGGGAAGAAGAGTGAGGGTCTCGACGAACTGCTGAAGCTGGTGAAAGAGGCCTTACATGACCTTGAGAAAGATCAGTCCTTCAGGTCCAAGAAGTCAAAGAAAACCAGTAAGTTTTTTACAATAACCCACACTCTTACTACCGAAGAGTGAGCTACAGTAACAGTACCTACCTAATCTGCCAGCTTACTAGTTGGCGTCACCAGAGGCGGCCTTAGGGAGGGGGGGTGGCTGAAGCGGGCAACCGCCCGGGGCCTTGCGCTCGTAGGGGCCTCGCACAGGCTTACGATATTCCAAGTTGAAAAAAAAAACTAATTAAGTATTTTAGTAATCTGTGCAAAACACTTAGTACTATTTGAATTTAAAATATCATGATCATGACGAACAAGTCGGACTTTCCATTGCTGCCAACTACAGAGCGCTAATTCATGTGTTCACAGTTTCGGGTTTGGGGATTGTCGTATTTCATTTCATTAAAGGCGTTGATTTTCAGGCAGCCGTGTCGTGTCCTTTGGATGATCTCTAATAAAATGAAAAAATTCTCGAAATATTTTTATGATTTAAAAAATACACAAAACATCTCCCCTCCTAAGGGTCGTATGGACTTTTAATCAGCGGGATTATAAACACAAAGCGTTAATCATGTTATTTAAATGAAAAAATGGGACAACAAATAAAAATTTCCAAAAATAGCGGCCTTTTTACCTTAGCAATGCAGCCAGCCTTCGGACACCCTGCCCGAAGGCAGTGATTTTGGATATTTTCTTATTTGTAGGTCTATTTTAACCATTTAATTTATGTATTATCACTTTTTTACATCTATTATACGAATATTTACTTGATATTATGTTAGGCACTTTTTTGCTCCTAAGTAAATGTTCTCAGTTTCACCCCAAGGTTGACTGGTAGAAAATGCTTGTAGCATTAAGTCCGCCTATTGTACACTGCATTTTTTTTGTTTGTGCTATAAAGAGTTTAAATAAATAAATAAATATTCTTTATTGTTAAATACGTCCCATCTGGTAATCACAATGATTCGAAACAAAAACACGTGCTTTTTTTCTAGTTTTTGTAATGATTCCTCGATTTACTCATAAGAAAGATAAATAATTAAAAAAAAAACATTGCTTGCGGGATTTCTTAATATTTTTTTCATTGATAAGATTTATCCAAGGACCCATTGTATACTACTACCATGAATATCATGACTTTTTTCAGCTTCTCAAAAACAATGGTTTAGGCAGAGGCTGGCAGAGGGTGGGAAAACTTGTATCTGATAAAAATTTGCTCTGTAAAAATTTCCGCAAACCTACAATTTTTAAAGGAACTATCCTTACAGGATCGGACATACCTGAGAAAAAAATAACTGCCCCCCCCCCCCCCCCCAGGGCCTCGCAAAGATCTATTCGCTCGGGGCCTCACAAGCGCAAAGGCCGCCTCTGAGCGCCCCATCTGCAACGTGGTGGCTGTCAATTTCAACGTTTTGTCATTTTATGTGCTGCCATTTAAGCGTGTAATATGGCACTACTACTACTACTACTATTTGCGTCCCACTGCTGGGCACAGGCCAGGGTTTGGGCTATAGTCCCCACGTGGGCCCTGTGCGGATGGGGACACACACATCTTTGAATTACTTCGCAGATGCGTGCAGGTTTCCTCACGATGTTTTCCTTCACCGAAAAGCTCAATGGCAAATTCAAATTGAATTTCGCACATAAGTAGAGGTGCGAGCCGGAATCGAACCCCCGATCGTCTGCATGTGAAGCGGTAGACCGAACCACTAGCCCTATAGGCTATAACGGTAATATTAAATTGGCAACATTGCACATCGGAGCGCCTCTCTCGCTTACTCATTAGTACTTACTCGCTCTCGTTCACTCATTAGTACTTACTCGCTCTCGCTCACTCATTAGTACTTACTCGCTCTCGTTCACTCATTAGTACTTACTCGCTCTCGCTCACTCATTAGTACTTACTCGCTCTCGTTCACTCATTAGTACTTACTCGCTCTCGCTCACTCATTAGTACTTACTCGCTCTCGTTCACTCATTAGTACTTACTCGCTCTCGTTCACTCATTAGTACTTACTCGCTCTCGTTCACTCATTAGTACTTACTCGCTCTCGCTCACTCATTAGTACTTACTCGCTCTCGTTCACTCATTAGTACTTACTCGCTCTCGCTCACTCATTAGTACTTACTCGCTCTCGTTCACTCATTAGTACTTACTCGCTCTCGCTCACTCATTAGTACTTACTCGCTCTCGCTCACTCATTAGTACTTACTCGCTCTCGTTCACTCATTAGTACTTACTCGCTCTCGTTCACTCATTAGTACTTACTCGCTCTCGTTCACTCATTAGTACTTACTCGCTCTCGCTCACTCATTAGTACTTACTCGCTCTCGTTCACTCATTAGTACTTACTCGCTCTCGCTCACTCATTAGTACTTACTCGCTCTCGTTCACTCATTAGTACTTACTCGCTCTCGTTCACTCATTAGTACTTACTCGCTCTCGTTCACTCATTAGTACTTACTCGCTCTCGTTCACTCATTAGTACTTACTCGCTCTCGTTCACTCATTAGTACTTACTCGCTCTCGTTCACTCATTAGTACTTACTCGCTCTCGCTCACTCATTAGGGAGTCGTGTTCGATGCGCGCTGCGACGTAGACGCATTGATGACTAATTAATTAATTTATTAATTGCGGAATTAGCGCGGCTCGACCGCCGCTAATAGTTTTTTGAAACGATGGGTGAAACCGTCGTGAATAAGCTCCTCGCCCTTCTGCTGCGGTTACTGCGGGAAGATGAGCTGGACGCGGAGCAGGTCTGCTTGGCGAGCTTCAGTGCCGCCGACATCTGCGAAGCGAAGAAAGTGCTGTTCCAGTCCCTTGGGATTGCCGGCACAGTTGTACTTCACCGGAGAGGAGACGAAACCGGGATAAAGTCCCTTAAGGACATCATTGATGTTCTGAGGGAGCGTGAGGGCGACTTGCCGGAGTTTGTGCCGACGGAGGTCTCCAGATTGCCGTCCTGCACTCCAGAGCATGTCGACGTGAGTGGCCTGCTGAAGGAAATCGTGGCCCTTAAGGCAGGCATGGCTGAAATTTTTGAAGAAGTTTGATGATTCGCAGGCCACTATTGCCGAGTTACGCAACGAAGTTATCAGTTTGCGTAATAGTGTCCCGCTAACTCGGTCACCTGCAGCCGCGTCAAATTTCAAGACCAATGACCGGGCGCCAAGTGTCGACGCGGTCAGTTCGCATGTTGCTGACACTGCGCATGCCGTTGCGCGGCCCGTGTGCCCCCTCCGCGCCGGGCCGCCGCCCCCTGCATCCTCTAAATCACGTCATCGCTATGCCGATGCCGTAGCTGGTCGGTCTGTCGCAGCCAACCGGAGTGTCGCGCCCTCAATAGCGCGTGAAGTTCGGGTTCCTCCAAAGGAGCCCCCTAACACCAATGTGGACAAGGAGGGTTTCACTACGGTGTCGAGGAAGCGCAAGCCGCGCAAGAGCCAAGCTGGTACTGCAGAACCGGTTGGTTCTGGTCTGCACGTTGCCACACCGAGCAAGGCGCTATATGTTTCGCGCCTGCATTACTCCGCCACGGCTGGTGATTTGGCGGAGTATGTTCGCCAGAAGACCGGCTTCTCCCTGAGGGTGTTCCCGCTGCGTTCGCGCCACTACGTGCACTTCAGCTCTTTTGTGGTGCGCGTGCCGCGGCCGCTGCTAGAGAACATCGAGAGTGCTGACTTCTGGCCGAAGGGTGTCGTGTTTCGACGGTTCCGGGGCAACCTACCGAATCCTACACCGGAGATGACGACGCAGCGGAGCCACGCCGTTTCGTCGCCTAAATAGTTTTAATTTGTTTTCATGACGCATTGGCGTTAGCTGTAAGGTCATGGTAAACTTTTTATAAATAAATAAATAAATAAATAAATAAATTAGTACTTACTCGCTCTCGTTCACTCATTAGTACTTACTCGCTCTCGCTCACTCATTAGTACTTACTCGCTCTCGTTCACTCATTAGTACTTACTCGCTCTCGTTCACTCATTAGTACTTACTCGCTCTCGTTCACTCATTAGTACTTACTCGCTCTCGCTCACTCATTAGTACTTACTCGCTCTCGTTCACTCATTAGTACTTACTCGCTCTCGCTCACTCATTAGTACTTACTCGCTCTCGTTCACTCATTAGTACTTACTCGCTCTCGTTCACTCATTAGTACTTACTCGCTCTCGTTCACTCATTAGTACTTACTCGCTCTCGTTCACTCATTAGTACTTACTCGCTCTCGTTCACTCATTAGTACTTACTCGCTCTCGCTCACTCATTAGTACTTACTCGCTCTCGTTCACTCATAAGTACTTACTCGCTCTCGTTCACTCATTAGTACTTACTCGCTCTCGCTCACTCATTAGTACTTACTCGCTCTCGTTCACTCATAAGTACTTACTCGCTCTCGTTCACTCATTAGTACTTACTCGCTCTCGCTCACTCATTAGTACTTACTCGCTCTCGTTCACTCATTAGTACTTACTCGCTCTCGTTCACTCATTAGTACTTACTCGCTCTCGGTCACTCATAAGTACTTACTCGCTCTCGCTCACTCATAAGTACTTACTCGCTCTCGTTCACTCATAAGTACTTACTCGCTCTCGCTCACTCATAAGTACTTACTCGCTCTCGCTCACTCATAAGTACTTACTCGCTCTCGTTCACTCATTAGTACTTACTCGCTCTCGGTCACTCATAAGTACTTACTCGCTCTCGCTCACTCATTAGTACTTACTCGCTCTCGTTCACTCATTAGTACTTACTCGCTCTCGCTCACTCATAAGTACTTACTCGCTCTCGTTCACTCATTAGTACTTACTCGCTCTCGGTCACTCATAAGTACTTACTCGCTCTCGCTCACTCATTAGTACTTACTCGCTCTCGTTCACTCATTAGTACTTACTCGCTCTCGGTCACTCATTAGTACTTACTCGCTCTCGTTCACTCATTAGTACTTACTCGCTCTCGGTCACTCATAAGTACTTACTCGCTCTCGCTCACTCATAAGTACTTACTCGCTCTCGTTCACTCATTAGTACTTACTCGCTCTCGTTCACTCATTAGTACTTACTCGCTCTCGCTCACTCATAAGTACTTACTCGCTCTCGTTCACTCATTAGTACTTACTCGCTCTCGGTCACTCATAAGTACTTACTCGCTCTCGCTCACTCATAAGTACTTACTCGCTCTCGTTCACTCATTAGTACTTACTCGCTCTCGTTCACTCATTAGTACTTACTCGCTCTCGCTCACTCATAAGTACTTACTCGCTCTCGTTCACTCATTAGTACTTACTCGCTCTCGGTCACTCATAAGTACTTACTCGCTCTCGCTCACTCATTAGTACTTACTCGCTCTCGTTCACTCATTAGTACTTACTCGCTCTCGCTCACTCATAAGTACTTACTCGCTCTCGTTCACTCATTAGTACTTACTCGCTCTCGGTCACTCATAAGTACTTACTCGCTCTCGCTCACTCATTAGTACTTACTCGCTCTCGCTCACTCATAAGTACTTACTCGCTCTCGCTCACTCATTAGTACTTACTCGCTCTCGTTCACTCATTAGTACTTTGTTATTCCAAAATGGCTCGTCTTCCACAGAAGAAGCCGCGCCTCGTCTCCAGACGATCTGCATTGGCATCGGAATCGAAATGCGTAAGCATTTGGCTGCCAAAGTGCAACGCTTACTGGAGTCGCTCCTGCCCAAGAAAAGTTCCAACATACCGCGCAAGGTCGAAATCGTATTCAGGGCTCTACAGGCCGATATGTAGCAAAGTTCAATAAACGGGTTGGAAGTATACCGAGCCTTTTTATTTACAATCATCATCCGCTCATAACCTGTCGCCGTAACCGGGCGGCCACGACTTCGTGCAGAAGCGGCAGCGGTGGGCGTTTTCCGGACACATTGCCGTTTCCTCTTTCGTCCGTGAATCTGTGATAATATTTAATGTACCAACAAATAATAATAAAAGACATTGCCATCTGCAATAGGTACACACAATTTACAAAACACACACACGGAAAAAAAATAACATTACGAGTATGAAGAATACGAAATTACCCCACTCACGGAATTGCCCCAAGTGACCTTAATATAGTATACTTGTTTTTTTATCAGATGACATGTAAATTATTGTTTATGAATGTATTATTTGTGTTATTGTCATTTTTTGTATTTTTTATTATTAGCTTACCTTAATTTTAAATCAATTAATCATAAATAATTTCATTTTCATTATCGTTAAAAAGATTTCATAAAATTGGTTTGATGAAAAAAAAATCGTGGAATTACGTCTCCTAATCCTGTTTAAACGGTTCTGTAAGTTTATTTTTTTAACGCAGATTTCTATAATTAAATACACTATTCCGACCCTACTTATACCAAAAAAATTTGCTAATTTATGTTGTTCATGCAATGTGGGATTGTTTTAATGTTCATTTGTCTGATTTTCGACGTATATCGTCCACATGCCGCGGTCGTGCTTCTCGCTCCCTCCAATGCAAACAGACATTGTCCGCTGAGACAGTTGCCTGCCTCGATTGCTCAAGGTCATTAGCTCTTGTCAGCGTCTTAAAGTAGATGTGCGCGTAGCTTATGCTACAAAAATAAATCTAAAGTGATCTTAATTTGACCTTTACGTAGTATTATTAAATATTCTGTGCCTTTACGCATCGTGTAATTAGCAGTTTATTGTGTAGAACCAAAAATACAAGTTATTAACTTTAACTTTATATTACCTACTACCTTCTGCCCGCGACTTCGCCCGCGTGGAATTAGGTTATCGCGCTCCCGCGGGATCTATGCGTTTTTCCGGGATAAAATGTAGCCTATGTCCTTTCCCGGGACTCGAACTATCTCCATACCAAATTCCATCCAAATCTAAGAAGCTAGTAATTACTATTAATAAAAATACTGCACAGTTTTAAAACGTCTTTATTTGGCTTGAAATCTCCAACAGTTTACACTGACATAATAATTAGCATCGACAAAACAATTTAAATCTACTTGCATGGCACAAAGAGACAAAAAAGATAACAAAATCGAAAATTACACATCTACCATATTATTTAGACTAGATATAACAAAACCTTTATTTTTTTCTTATCATCTGAACAGGATTAAGACACAGAAGACAAGGTGTACCAGAAATCTGCTATTAGTATTAATTTTGACGTATTTAAAAAAATATCCGGACCTGGTACTTAAGCGATCAAGTAATAGTTTTTTAATACACATTACAAAAATATACGCTTAATAGCTATTTTTTGTTTATAGAGAAAAGTACTAAAGATACTACTGAATACCTGGTCAGCTTCCGAAAATGTGTTGCATTTTCAATATTAGGAAAATACGTATCTAAATTTCTAAAACCGCTCGATATGACTGCAGGTAGCATATTTGTGTACGAGAGAAATTTCAAATATGATTTCAAGAATTCTATTTACGCAAACGTTACAAAACACACTGTACAAATTACACAGTACAAGTTACAAATTACACAGCAGTTTCAATGTTGACGATGACTACAATTTGGCAATTTCACAATAAAACATTTAAAATTCAAATCTATTTTTGCCACGTGTTACATTATTTTTCTCTTAGAGCCTTGCCATAAACAAATTACGATAGTATCCTTACGTCGCGGGTATCCGCTAAATGCAGACGGGCAGCCAACTTATATGTAAAATCTCTTTTGGTACTGAACGATATTTTTAATATTTTTTACACCCTATGGGTTCTAAAATCACAAACATCACAATACATGCAATAATACTTAAATTTTAAAGATTTTTGAGCTCTTAACATTTGGTATACCTACTTAAACGACAAAATAAGAAAATCTCACAGTAAAAAATCCGACAGTCAATCGAAATTTCTTTGCCTATTTCTATTAATTGGGTCAATCAACTATGCCTGCCTTGTATGGAGTTCGTTATAAAACAATCTGTTTGAACATGGTATTCTAACATGCTTTGAAAATACCACATATTAAGGGAGGGATTGAAATAGGAAAGGAAACCCCACATCTCGACGACATAAACTCGTAAAACTGTAGTTTTTTAAAAAGTGACCCAGAAGACCATGGCAACTGGTAACAGAAAAAGTAGTTTCACCCAATTATGCATTAACATCGAAAAAAAAACGATCTTATAATAAAAAAATATTTTATAGGTTTTTATTTTCTTTTGAGTTGGTAAAATTCCGATTCTGTGGGTAAAATATCGTCACGTTTTGCTGGACCGTATATAAGTATCATATTAAAACCGTTATCCTTAACTTTCAACCTAATGGTAATTAATATCAATACTTCTAAACGGAAAATCATAACAAGGAATGTGCTTGAAAACTTCGCGTTTTTTTTTTACAAAAAAATAAAAATCTACATTTATTCATAGGCGTAATTCTTACTTGGTAGAAGTCTATAATATGAGAAAAAAGGTAGGATAATAAAAATGTAATATAATAATCATTCTAACCTATGGCGCCCAAACTTGGTCATTAATGAATGATCATGTTCAAGTCACGACTCAAGGTTTGCCAACGAGCAATGGAGCGCAGCATTCTCGGTGTTCCTAGAACCGATCTCATCGAAACCGAGCAGAGGGTTTATCCCGAAAGTTGGCAATGTCGCATATAGCTGTCAAATGTTTCGCTGTTTTTGTTAATTTCTCAATACAATACAAATACTCTTTATTGAACACCACACAATAGAGAAAAAAAGAACAGAACAAAAAAGATCAGGAAAACATGTTGTTAGGTATACAACAGGCGGTCTTATCGCTAATAGAGCGATATGAGCTAATTTCTCAATACAATACAATACAATATACTTTATTGAACACCACACAATCAAGGAACAGTAGACATTATGTAATTACACAAAAAGGTATGGCATACAGCAGGCGGTCTTATCGCTTAATAGCGACCTACGAACGCTTAATAGTGTCTACCAGACAACCTTAGGATAGTGGAGATGAAGAAAAACAAACTAGGTTGGTAGGCGGTGCTCTGTACTAAGATGTGCAGAAGAAACAAACACAAAAAGTAATAAACATACTTAAATACTTTTATATATAAACTTACATATAAATAGATAACTGAATATTACTGAATTAAAAAAGAAGTGACGCGTCTCGTTTCATATTTGTTGGTTAGGCATTCAAATGATATGATTACATTAAAGCGCATGGGAAATGCGATGGAAAGTTTTCAAAAGATAGTACTTCCATAATCCTAAAAAAATCGTAGGTATTCCTATGATGATTTTTGCAATCCATACTTAATGTTTTATTCAACCATAGAGAGAATTCACGTTTTCATTCAGTAATACATATTAAGAAATTAATGAAAACAGCGAAGTATTTGACAGCTATTTGCGACGTTGCCAACTTTTGGAGTAAACCCTCTTAAAACCACCAAGCTCAAATGGGACTGGGCTGGCCACGTCTGGCTGATGCATCCGGAATGGTGGGCCAAAAAAGCCATAGAGTGGGCTCCACGAGATGGCTGCCGGAGGAGAGGCAGATCCAAAAAGAGATGGCGGGACAACTTGGACGCATTTGACCCAGATTGGCGGGAGCTTGCACAAAATAGAGAGTGGCGAAAAATAGGGGAGGCCTTTGCCCAGCAGTGGGACACTACAGACTATAATTATGAAAAAAAAAAACAAATTACGAATTATAGAAAAAAAAGAAGAGTTAACCATATTCATGGAATTATTTTCCATTTGTCATAAAATTTTTTGTACAGTCAACCAAAAAAAATTTCAACAATTTTGGTGTTAGAAACTATATTGGCTCAGCAGCCAAGCTGTGATTTTTTTCAAGTTAACTGTACCATCATTATTTATATTACAATTAAAAAAAATATAATAATGACTATTCGTAAAAAAGTAACATACACATAATATTAATGGAAAAGTTCAAATTTAGACTTAAAAGAATAATAATTTCAAACTTAAACCTAACGGTCAAGGAAGACTCAAACCAAACTTATTAAACAATGATATTTAAATTTTACTTAAAATAAATGTATTTTGAATTATTTAAAATTTTATATACGAAATCAAATCCAAATTCTTAATACCTAATTGGTCAATAGAAAAATTAAAGAAAAAATAAATGACACACATTGAAAAAAAAAAACATACATTGAATGAAATAAATGCTTCAACACAGAAATTGAAAAAAAAAATTAGTAATATCAATCCAGTCTTCATAAATATATAAGCAAAAACAGGAGTCATTTAGATCGGAACATAACAACTCTTCGAAGGCCACAATTACCTTTTGACGCCTATTTGTTTATACGTTTACAAAAATACTCTTAAATCTACCGACTTTATATATTATAATATTAAGGTGGGTCGACGCAAGTGGGGTAAGTGCGCCCAAAATGATTTTTCTAACCTTGTGAACGAACGAGCCAACTGTGTTACAGGGACTTTTTATTTTTTAGTTGCGTATATGTTGTCGAAAGAAGAATAATCTAAAGCGTCCGTAAAATTAGGTACCGCTCAAGATCCGTGAAGGGAGGATCTTGAGCGGTGAGCGAAAGTAGAGGGGATTTCAGCGCATGTTTACGACTGAAGGGCCAATTATCGTGCGCGCACGACACAGCGCCCGCTGCGTCCCGCGCCCCTCTGCCGATGAGGCCTTATTTTCGACTTCTGCGCATCGAAGGACACCGCTCAAGCTCCGTGCCGATGCCTGTACCTGTGTTTTGAGGGGAGGGCGGGGATCGAGCAAAATTTCATCAAAACTCACGCGGGGGATGGGGGGGGGGAGGGGTCTCGTCAAATATCACGTAAATTATTTTCTCCGTAAAAAAAAGTGTATATGAAAAACAACGGTATGAAATTTCAAGTAAGTATTTAACTTTCTATCCCTGATGTCTTGTGGTGAAAAATGTCACGTGAGATTTTGGAGGGAGGGGTTTGACAAAAATCTCACGTTATGTCACGAAGGGGGGAAATTAAAAAAAGGCAAAATCACCTAAGTATTTCTTTATCTTATGGACTGGACTGGAATTTATGGACCTTATCGATATATTCATGGGTAGGTTGCCCTTACCCCACCTGGCCGACTTACCCCGACCGACCTTAAGCACCTTTTTTTTATAAATTGATCATAATAACACAGTTTTTACAGCATCAGAACATCCTCGTCGCAGTCTGCGTAACTGTTAGCCACCGAACTCTCCTTTAGTATATTGTCGTAGTTCTTCAAATGCTTCTTACCCTGTAAATGCTCTAGAACTATGTGATGTTTGTTGGACACTTCTGTGTTGCACATGATGCAGTTTAATGTTGACTCGTTTATCTGGAAAAAAAATATTATACAGGGTGGATTAAAAACATTTTAAGTTATTTGAGGCCGAAAAGCGCGCATTTTTACTGAATCCTATAGTGTTTCTTTTTTTTATCGCTCAGTATTAACAAAGTTATGAGCTTTAAAAAATATATTATGACGGCGTTCAAGAAATTTAGTATAGATTATATTCATTTTACCGGTTTTTTTTTGCCATGCCGAAGAAAAATGAAAAGCATTAGCTAGCACGTGTGCGTGTGACTACTGACTGGTGTGTATGTGTGTGTGTGTGAGAGTGAGTATTCTTGTGCGTGTGAGTGTATTTGAATGAGTGGGGGTGAGTGTGTGTATGCCATTGTGTGTATGTATGATTGTATATCTATGTGAGCGCGAGTGTTCGAGTAAACGTGTGTGAGTGAATGTGGGGGGAGTGACAGTGAGAGTGTGAGTGTGATCGTGTTTGAGTACTTTGAGTAAGAAAGGAGATGGACAGTAAGTATGAGTGTAAGTGTATTTGAATGAGTGATGGTGACATGTTAGGGTGTGAATACATGGGTGTGTGAGTGTGAGTGTGTATGTATCTATATGAGCGCGAGTGTTTGAGTAAACGTGTCTGAATAAATATGGGGGGAGTGAGAGTGAGTATTAGCATATTTGAGTGAGTGATGGTGACATGTTAGGGTGTGTATACATGTGTGGGTGTGTATGTATCGAGTGTTTGAGTAAACGTGTGTGAGTGAATGTGAGCGTGTTTGAGTGAATGTGTACGTGAGGGAGTGCGAGTTGGTGTGTACATGTTAATGAAAGCGCGTGTTTTCAGTATATATCTCACCTTTCTAATAAGCGCCGGTGAATACTGTTTGTCGAACTTGTCCAAAAACCCTTTATGCCACTCACTAGACACGTGAGTGGCAAATTCCTTGCCATCGAACTCCGTCTGGCACACTTTGCACTTCCAGCCTTTCGCTAAAGCCGTGACACTGTGCCACGAGTCAAAAGATATCTTCAACACATTATCATTGAAAATCACTATCTTGTTTTTCCTCTCCACGCTTACAACATTCTCTTTCTGTATGGTAACGTTCAGAACAATCTTGATTTTCGTTTCGTTCTCATTCAAATATATATTCTCCTTCTGTGTGTTTGCGGTTATTTGTATCATGCCCGATTTTATGTCGTTCTTTCTCTGTTTGGAGCTTATTTTCGTATTTTCCGTCTGCAAAGCGTGCGTAGGCCACGATAAGTGGTGGTTCACTTGTTTTCTCGTTATCAATACATTGCATATACTGCAGTGGTACATTAGGTATATCTGAAAGAAAAGCCATACCTATAGGAAGATACTACATAAAATTAGCACTACCCGCGATTTCAAGACGAAAAATTTGTCCTGAGTTTTTTTTACCGATATCAAATTTAATTCCAATAAAATTACCTATAGGTATACCAATTAATTGAATTATTTCTGATATTTATTTAATAACAATCAAATAGATAAAAAAAACTTATTCTAAAAATCACAGTCATATTTGTGTTCTATCACTCGTGTTAAGTCGCCCCTTTAAATTTGTTATTACTTTTATTTCAATGTCAATGACAATGCTATGCTGTTTTTAACCGACTTCAGGAGGTTCTCAATTCGTCGGAATCTTTTTTTAATGTATGTTCACCAAATATAAATAGTAAACGTGAACCGATTTCGAAGATTCTTTTTTTGTTCGAAAGGTGGTACTTCCAAGTTGGTCCCATATTAATTTGGTTCAGTTCTGATGATGAGATCCATCAGAAAATGAGGGAACTCCTCGAAATTTGCTAGCACGTAGATGATTTTGGTGTCAATTTCGAAGACTTCAGAGTTACTTATGTATTTCTATAGTAATGTTTTTTAATAAAAAAAATAAAAACCGCCTTCAAACTCCGACAGACTGCGAAGTCGGTGTCAAGTGAACCGACCCAAAGAAATGATAATCATACCTATAGTGACATTGACATCTCAGTCTGTCGGAGTTTGAAGGCGGTTTTTTTTATTTTATTTTTATTATATGAATAGTTATTAACTTACCTGACGTAGCAAATCTTCTTTATACTTATCAATAAACTTATATTTCTCCATATTTTCCATATGAGCTCGAGTCTCTACATGTTTTTTCAAATCTCCAGTTACCACAATGGAACACACAAAACAATATCTCGTCCCATCACCTATTTCAACCAAAGTATTATAAGAAGTATTAGTAATTTTAATGTAACTGTTGCCAAGTTTAATATATAAATATTCTTCAAAATCAAACGGAGAGTCGATAGAATCATCCAACTCATCGTCCGTTGAATCTTCAATGACATCTTTGACACCGTTCTTAACGTCAATGTATTCTACAGTTTCTTCTAGTTTTTTCGGTGCCATTTTAACGTCTACAGGATTCTTTACCGGTGCTATTTCCTCTATGTTTGGTATTATATTCTTTTGTGGTTTGACATCTTTGTTCGCAGTATTATCAACTGTATAAACGTTATTGGTAGATTGAAAATTACTCGCTGCTCTAGCAGTGTGTAAAGTAGCGGCTTGTTTTTCGACAGTTCTGGCAACAGCGGGGTGCATGTTCTCGTTGCCGGATCTCAGTGCCCTGCCCAGACTAACTAGATGTTTCGGCTCGGCTCTGTGTCGTAATATCATCTCTGGCATGATTGGAATAAGCTCGTTGCATAACGCGCAATGGAGGGCCTCGCGAATCTGAAATATTAAAAATAATATAATATACAAAAATAGGGATGACGACAACTTTTTTTCCTTAGTCTATCAGGAAGATTATTGAAAAGTATTGGACACGTATTTTTTCTTTTTTCACGTAATCAATATATCTTATACTTATACGAAGTACTTGAGTAACCCGAATAATTTTACCGGCGTATACCTGAGGCCGTAAGAAATAAAAAAAAATATGAAACCAGGTTGAAATATGATTTTTAACTTTTTTTATTCCTTACGATTTCTGACCGACTCCGACTGGGGTCGTATGGAATAAAATAAGTTAAAAATCATATTTCAACCTGATCTCATTAACATTTTTTATTCCTTATGACCTCAGGTATACGCTGGTAAAATTATTCGGGTTACTCAAGTTCACCGTGTATAAGAATATTGTATAATATATCTTATACGAAGATATATTGAGTTGAAATGTCGCGTGACGTCACGGTTAGGTACGATTTATACCTAACGGTGACGTAGTTAGCCCCCACTCTCCAACTTTAATGCGTTTTAACTTAGTCATTCTTTGTTAATTTGATAAAACAAAAAATACGTGTCTAATATTTTTTTATTACCTGACTGACGGACTAATTCGAATTTCGATTTCTTCACCCTGTCGTCATCCCTATTGTATAAACTGAAGGTGTGGAGTTACAAAGCAAACTTCCACCTTACTTTTCACACATAAAGGTGATGTCATATCTGTGACATCACCCTTTAAGTGTGAAAAGTATCCTCCTATGTTCTTACCGGGATCTCAAACTACTACTACATACAGCCTATTTGCGTCCCACTGCTGGGCACAGGCCTCCTCTCATCACAAGAAGGTTTGGGGTATAGTCCCCAAGCGGGCCCGGTGCGGATTGGGGATTTCACACACATCTTTGAATTGTTTCGCAGATGCGTGCAGTTTCCTCACGGTGTGTTCCTTCACCGAAAAGCTCAGTGGTTAATTCAAATTGAATTTCGCACATAAGTAAACTTAGAGGTGCGAGCCGGGATCTGCATGAGAGGTGGTAAGTCGATCCACTACAAAACTAGAGGTCTCAAACTATCTCAATGCAAATAATCATCTAAATCGGTTCCGTGGATGAAGGAAGTAACAAACATACATTGAGTTACTATTTATTTATTAACCACCTTGAGATTTGGTACACTAGTCAAGTTGCTTAAATGATTTAAGAGGGTGTATCCCGAAAGTTGACAACGTCGCATATAGCTGTCAAATGTTTCGCTGCTTTTATTAATTTCTCAATATTACTGAATTAAAAAAGAAGTTATCATGGTTGAATGACGCGTCTCGTTTTATATATGTTGGTTAGCCATTCAAATGATAAGATTACATTAAAATGCATGGAAAATGCAATGGAAAGTTTTCAAAAGAGAATACTTCCATAATTCTAAAAATTTCGTGTTCCTATGATAATTGTTGCCATTCATGCATAATGTTTTATGCAACCATATAGCGATAATTCATATTTTCATTCAGTAATATTGAGAAATTAACGAAAACTGCGAAATATTTGACAGCAATTTGCGACGTTGCCAAATTTCGGAGTAAACCCTGTAAGAAGAAAGGATGTTTGGTGGCTATATGAAATTCAAGAGGTTTCTAAGTCGCGAAGATAATTTCGTGTATAATAATCAACTCACCTGTCTATAAAAATGTATGTTAAAAGCTTCAATAAACGGAGTTCTTTGTAACAAGATTATGTGTTGCATATCGTTGACGTGCGTCTTCAAATGAACCTTATTTACAATTACTTCGCACAATCCACAGTAGAACTCGGAATCTCTCCCACAAACTATGTTGTATGCTAGCTTAGAAATCCTCAATTTATACCCATATACACAAATAATCATATCATCCTCCAAATTATTACTAATCGCTCTCAAATCGTGGTACATGTTCAAGCTTCCCATGTTGGCATTTTTAGCCTGTATTGTGTTTTGAACCTGGTCATTTCTGTGATTAGCATTGTCATTTCTATGATTAGCCTGGTCATTTCTGTGATTAGCCTGGTCATTTCTATAATTAGCCTGATCATTTCTGAGATTAGCCTGATCATTTCTAAGATTAGCTTGACCGTTTATATTCAAAGCCTGATTTATGTTATTTTTGAGAGTCTCCATTATGTTCTTGGCCGCAGTGAGGTTAGTTAGTTTTTTCAAAGGCGTGGAAGGCCTAGTTTTCGCTGGAGAGTCTAGGTTTGACGGTTTTGAAGGATGCTGTGATTCTATATGGTCTTCCATTTCGTTGATCAGTTGCAGATTGTTGCAGTGGCCGCAGTGATAAAGCTTGTCATCTACCTGAAACATATCATAATCGGTTCATCCGTTTAACAGCTGTTATTTTATTCTCTTTATTAGGGGCATCAACAGCAATAGAGTTAATGAGTATACAAAAAAAGCATAAGTTAACATAGCAGATGTCCACAAAAATACAAAAACATTTTCTGAAAGTAATACTACTGAAAGGAAATCAGGAAAACATATGAAATGAGCACTGGTTTAACAATTATGAGCATGCATATGTGTGTGTGTGTGTGTGTGTGTTTCTGCATGATTATATGTATGTGCTAGTCTGTGTGTATATAGATGCATCATGTGTTTTTGTTTGCTTCGAAACATAATAATAATAATAAAACATTACTAAATTAAAATAAAAAGGACAGATAACTAAATGTATGTTATGTCAGAGACACAAAGATCCACGCGTCAAACTAATATTTAGGAATTTCTTGACATGTTTAATTTTTCAATTCAATCATTTATTCAGCAAATTGGCCACATAGCGGCACTTTTACACGTCAGAAAAAGAATTTACCAGCGCTTCCTAGACCCATTGCTTGAGAAGAAGCGCCGCAACAAATTCAACCAGAAGGCATGTTTAAGAATTTGTCATATTACAGTGTTTTGCTGGTGGTAGGACCGAGTGCAAAGTCCGGCCGGATAGCTACCACCGTCTTACTCGCTAGCCTGCCGCTAAATAGCAGTGCTCGTTGTATTCCGGTAAGGCAACCGGTGAAATAACTGGCACAGAGGCATTCCATCTAAGGGTCTTATGATGTTTTATGGCCGTGGAGGCCTAGTGGTTCGACCTCTCATGAAGGGTCGGGGGTTCGATTCCGGCTCGCACTAGCAGTTTACTTATGTGTGAAATTCAATTTCAATTTACCACAGAGCTTTTCGGTGAAGGAATACATCGTGAGGAAACCTGCACACATTTGCGAAGTAATTCAAAGAAGTCCCCAATCCGCACTGGGCCCGCGTGGGAACTATAGCCCAAGCCCTCTCATGATGAGAGAGGAGGCCTGTGCCCAGCAGTGGGACGCAAAATAGGCTGTAGTGGTGGTGGTGGGATGTAATTAACGACTCTGCAGTACAGATAAACCGCAAGGTTTCCGTTCTGCATTTTACCTGCTCATAACATGAGAAAGACCGTTTCTATTAGAGATCTTCTACTATCTAAAGTCCCGCGCCTTCACATTTCAAAACGCTTCAATGTATTTAAAAAGCACCACCAACACTCTCAACACATGTGTGCGTGCTGAGACACCCATCAACTATGCGTTGAGAGTGTTGGTGGTGCTTTTTAAATAATAATAAAAAAATGAAGCGTTTTGAAACGTGAAGGCGCGGGACTTTAGATAGTAGAAGATCTCTGCATGTAATGCAAATGTTAATTTTGTAACTATGTGGAAATTTTGAAAAATAGGCCGTCTGCTTGAGTTTGTTGCGGCGCTTCTTCTCAAGCAATGGGTCTAGGGAGCGCTGGTAATGGTAAAATATTTTCCGTTATAAAATATATATATATAAAAAGATATCCGAGCGCAAAAGTTGTTTTTATCCGCTAGCGTGGAAAGTGTTTTTGAAATTCGAACGACGCATGACGCCACTGGCACAATCAAAAAACAACGATACGTTCTGAAACGCAATTCGTCGTGAGAGTTTTATTAAAATAAAGTTTCAATTTAATTGATATCATCATTATTAAAATTATATTAATAATACACCGTTTCAGATGTATTTCATTATTTCACTATGTTTTATCACAAAAATACTTAAATATGTGTATATTTTAACTGTATTCAATGAATAATTGAATCTTGAAGTACGAGTAAGAGTGATTTGGAACGCAACCTCCGGAAAAAAAAACATTAAAAAATAAATTAAAAAAAAGTTTTAGATTGCTGGTTTTGTAATTTAGAATACCTATACGAAGTAATAAAGAAAATATGAGCGATTCTAGCGATGACGATACGAATTTAACTCCTCCAGAGTTAGCACAAACTGTACGTGACGCCGAACTAAGTCTTCTTCCCGAAAAATCGCGCGTGAGGTGAAAAATATTGTGTTGCGCTCAGCAGCAAAGTCGTTTGCGGTCTCGTGCCTTGAAACCCTCGTTACACTCAGGATTCTATATTTGAACCCTAGAATCCTTCGTTCACTCGGGTCTCAATCACGCACTCACAGCAAACAACAACTTTGCAGCCTTGCATAACAAATAACTATTTCTGACGTGTAAAAGTGCCTCTATGTGGCCGATTTATTTATTTATTTAAACTTTATTGCACTTAAAGAAAACTTAGTGTACAAAAGGCGGACTTAATACCTTGAGGCATTCCCCACCAGTCAACCTTAGGCAAAGCAGAAAATGGTTAGGCGGGGGGTAATTTGCTGAATATATGATTGAATTTAGATTTTTTTTTTAAATTTCTAAACTTACCTGTCTTACTAGATATTTCTCGTACATCTCCACAACTTTACACTGCTCCAATCTGCTAATGTGGTCTTCGCTCCTGCAATGTTCACCCTTCCTCCGTATGTGGTCAAACTGGGTGCACACCATGCAGTAGAAACGGTTCGCTTTGGGGCTTATCACCATGTTCCAAGACTCAAATTTGACTGTCACCTTCTTGTTACCTGGAATATTTAATTTAATAAGGATGACGACGACTTTTTTTTCCTTAGTCTATCAGGGAGATTATTGAAAAGTATTGGACACGTATTTTTTCTTTTTTTACGTAATCAAACTTATACGGAGATATATTGAGTTGAAATGTCGCGTGACGTCACGGTTAGGTACGATTTATACCTAACGGTGACGTAGTTAGCCCCCACTCTCCAACTTTAATGCGTTTTAACTTAGTCATTCTTTGTTAATTTGATAAAACAAAAAATACGTGGCTAATATTTTTTTATTACCTGACTGACAGACTAATTACAATTTCGATTTGTTCATCCTGTCGTCATCCCTATTATTAGAAACTAGCTTTTCCCCGCAACTTCGTATGCGAAGAATGATTAAAATGAAAAATCCCGTTTTTTTCGGTTCTCTCTCTCTTAGTGCTCCCCTTCGTTCCCTAAGGAACCTGCATGCCAAATTTCAGCTCTTTACGACCAGTAGTTTCAGCTCTGCGTTGATCGATCAGTCAGTCAGTTTCTTGTTTTATATACATGGTGGGTCAGAAAATATGGCAAATAATTAACCCACAGTATCGGCTATCGATTCTAAGTATATTGTATAGGTCTTTAATTTTTTTCGAGTTGGTAAAAAAATATATATATATGGGATTAGTTGTGTGAGCGATGCCTGAATCCTATACAAAATATTTTTTTTAACCAACTCAAAAAAAATCAAAGACCTATAGAATATACTTAGAATCGATAGCCGATACTGTGGGTTAATTATTTGCCATATTTTCTGACCCACCGTGTATATATAGATTGAAATATACGTAGGTAGTTATTATAGCTTGTCAACTTCGTGCCCTCCCGGGGGGTAATAGACGGTCGGACGGCAGGGGAGCACGTGACATTGATAACGATATACAGCACAGCTTAAACTAGCGCACGCCCGAGAAACTCTGCACAACGGAACGGTGGCGTAGGGGACTCATCATGAATGACATTGACTCTCCCCATTCTTTCGTTTCACCAAGTTCGATCGATTTTACAGAAAATAATTGTCAAGTATAGCATGAGCAATTTAAAAGGCGCGCGGATTAATCAATAATGAACTCTGCTTCAACGGCTTAAGTGCTTCCCCGTGGGCCTTCTAAGTTGTTTCCTGCTATATCATGTGAGTCCTTCATTGATTTTAATTCTATCATAAAGTCTAAAAAACAAATTAGCTCTAGTAGTAGTCTAGTGGTTTGATCACGTCATGTCATGCAGAGGGTCGGGGGTTCAAATCCGGCTCACACTTCTAAGTATACCCTTGTGTGGGAAATTTTATTCAAATGTATCACTGTTCTATTTGGCCAAGGAAAACATCAGGAGGAAATCTGCACTAGGTGCATATGCAGGTCGGGTAATCGGGGTTCAGCCACTGGACGCTAGATGTCGATCTAGCGTTAACCCGGGTTTCAGAGCACGCACTACAGTATGGGCTCTGCCACTCATCTTGTATCATTTCTCTATGATGTTACTCACCTAATTACAGGAGCAATAACTGGTCATGCCCTATTAAACAAACATCTGTACAATTTGGATATTACAGACAGCCCCCTGTGCAGAGCCTGCATGGAGGCAGAGGAACCAGCCACTCACGTCCTCTTGGAATGTTCTGGAGTGGCAACGTACCGGGGCAACACACCTCGGAAACCCGAGGTCGCTCCAGGAAGTCGTCGGCAACATCAAGGGTCTGCTAGGCTTTCTTCAGGAGCTGGGCTGGCTGGAGTAGCCCCGCCAGCCCAAAACCACGCAAAATAAGCGCAATCATGACGTCGAGTTGCGGAAAACCAGCCCGGGCAAACCTATACCTATACTCACCCAAGTCAATCTCCAAGACGTCCGGCTCATCAGTCTTCGGCTTCCTGGCCATGGATGCATAAGAGTGCTCCAAATTCAACGGAGGGTCAACGTTGTCATAGAAATTCTCATCATCTTCATCATCGCTGTATTTGACGTCGTAGAGCTTATCATAGTCTGTGTATTCTTCATCCGACTCAGAGCTAAGGTCGTCCAGATTGTTCATTGTGCGGACATTATAATGGTACGTTTCCTTTTTGAGTTCTATGTTGTTGTTCGTGTGAACGCTGATGTCGTACATGATGTCTGATGCCTTGTTGACTGCGAATAGCATTCTCCCTTCGTGTTCTTTGCTTGAGAAATGGTTATCTGTGTCAATCTCATGGAATGCTATGTTGCATACAGCGCAGTGGTAGTAGTTATCAATCTGGAATAGATATTAATATCCAGTATTATTTACTAATGTGTCTTTCTTGTCATAGTTTTGTTTAGTTCTAATTTTCCAGTGTATTAGTGATCACTGTAATACTGTGTAAATACATATATTGCGCAATAAATAAATAAATATCCTATACTATTAAACGAGTAATCCATATTAATATTATAAATGCGAAAGTAACTCTTTCTGTCTTTAACAGACAGACAGACAGAGTTACTACTCTTCTACTACTCTTCACGCTTCAACCGCTGGACCGATTTGTATGAAATTTGGTATGAAGATAGTTAGAGTCCCAGGAAAGGACATAGCCTACTTTTTATCAAGGAAAATGCATAGTTCCCGCGGGAGCGCCATAACCGAATTCCACGCGGGCGAAGTCGTGGGCAGAAGCTAGTATCTAATATACAAAATACTCATGTCACAGTGTTTGTAACCAAACTCCTCTGAAACGGCTCGACCGTTTCTTATGAAATTTGATAATATGTAATCTGATGATCATTGGTCAGCTATGAAACTACTAGCTAGTGCTTCGCAAAAGAAACACGAGGAGCGCCGCAAAAGAAAATCTAAATTTTAGATATTTTTTTTAATCAATCAATGTTTTTAATGATAACTACACCAAATTGTACATAATGACGATGCAAAAGTGATTGTTAAATCCTACTTGAATAAAATATATTTTTAATCTTTATCTTTTATCTTTATCTTTATTTAGTGTTATTGTTTGTGCATCATTTCAGAACAGCGACACCTTTTTGGCGTATGGTTTGTAAATAAAGAAAATATCGAATAATCAATTGGAAAAGGAAAATTGAAAATATATAAATAATTTTCTGTTAGTGTTAATTTGAATTTACCACTGAGCTTTTCGGTGAAGGAAAACATCGTGAGGAAACCTGCACGCATCTGTGAAGTAATTGAAACATGTGTGTGAAGTCCCCTATCCGCACTGGGCCCGCGTGGGGACTATAGCCCAAGCCCTCTCGTGCTGAGAGGTCTGTGCCCAACAGTGGGACGCAAATAGGCTGTATTAGTAGTAGTATAGATCACTATGTCAGTCAGTCAGTCAGTCACCTTTGAGTTTTATATATTTAGATTCAGGGATGTATGGCACTCACCTTCCTAGTAATACTTAAATCATACTTTTCCAAGGGCTTATACTTATCCAAATTAGCCCTATGGCTATCTAACTGTATGTGTTCTGTTTCATCACAGTATACATCGCAGACGGTACAGCTAAAATTTGCCTGCGATACTAAAACCAGGGTGTTCCATTGGGCGTGGGTGAGATATACGTTTGCATTCACTAAGATGCCATTTGGAGCATCCTGTGTGTATAGCTGGAGGTATGTGTCTGGAAAATAAATAAAAAAATACAATGTCACTCCCACGATTATGAAAAATGTAATAACAGTTCACAAGCTAAAATCTATCAAGCTAATTTAGTAATGTGACAAAGAAAAAGAAAAAAAATCAACTTGAATCTACCATACCACTGAATTTTCCGATTAAGGAAACCACTGTGAAGCAACCTGCACACTTCTGCGAAGCAATTATGCCACTCCTAAAATTACAGCCTCTCACTCTCATGTGATGGAATGGGCTGTCTGTGCCCAGCAGTGGGACGTAAATAAACTCGAGACAATAGCATGTGATGAGTTTGTAAATGAAGACAACAGAGTATTAAAATTAACTTACCATCATTTAATGACAAATTGCAGTCATCCATTTTTATATTATTGTAAACTTCAAAATTTCTAAATCTTTCAATTTCAAATTTCTCTTCAAACGGTACACCATCTATAGAATATTTTAATTGAAAAAATTGTTGATCATAATTGTCAAAATGAGCCTTTTTCTTTGGGGGTAGGAGGTCCTTGTCTATGAATACAGATGGGGTCTTATCTATGTATTCATGTTCATTTTCTATTGGCATCTCACTGAAAAAAAAAACATAAACATTATATGAATATACAGCAACATGCCATCACAGAATATTTAATAGTACTACATACAGAATGGCCATGGAATCACCCGCCTGAATCTAGCCAGCGCGCGACTCGCGCCCAACTCGCCCTTACCGCTTTTGTTTCATCCGGAGATGGTGAGTGAATTGTTGGCCCATACACATTTACAAGTGTACAGACGTCCTCGCATGCAAACATTGACACTTCATTTGAATCTTGTTCGAAATCGTGCTTTTATAGGCCGTGTCCGCCGTGTGACGCCATAGCGGCCTAATAGTTTGACCTCCACCTCACATGCAGAGGGTCAGGTTTCGAATCCGGGCTTGCACCTCTGAGTTTACTTATGCGTGAACTTGACCAAATCGGTCCAGTGGTTGAAGCGTAAAGAGGTAATAGACAGACACACGGACAGACAGTGTTACTTTTGCATTTATAATACTATAAAATATATGGATAATATGGATTAGCCTCTTGCCTTCTGCTGTCAAATATTACTTATTCGATTAGTTTAATATCGAAAGTAAATTTACTTCCCAAACACAGAAACAATAAATATGAAGGAAAACTAATGCATAAAGCCTCGTGATAAAAACGAATAACACTAAAAAACCTTTAAAATATGTTAAATCGTACTTTTTAAAACGAAAATGTTAAATAAACTTACGACCTCACGTACCACACAAACAGAAAAATTAAATCGGTTATTTAGATTTTAAACGACTACCATAAACAATTTCAAAAAGTAATATAATGCAATAAGGTTACTATTATTTCGGGTAGGCCAACCAAAGGGGTAGCATATGAAATAAAAAGTTTTTGTAATTAAAATGTAGCTTGCAGACATGGAGTAAATATTTAAGCGATAAGTAAGTTTTTAATACCTTATAGTCTAATAACAGGATGTAAGTAACAATGTTAATATTGTAATTTGTTATCAAAACAAACTACAAATGGGTACAACAACAGTATTATCGAAGTTCGATTCGTGCGGTGAATAAAATTGTTTGAATGACAGTAAAATCCACAGATTGCGTAAACAAAATACTAATAATATAATAACACTGAATGTAAAAGGAAACTTACTCATCAACTGGAGCTAGATGAAGCTTCATAAATTCAAACACTGAAAGAAAAAACCACACAGTCAGTAAAGTGACTAAAACAAGAACTTCTAACATTTTGCGTGCGTACACGTTCATCCTTTGGCAATAGCCAGTAAAGTAATGGATCCAATAGATCACAATGTTTGAGACAAAAAAAAACAACGAGGATTAGCAGATAAAGGAAATAAATACCATGAATGGACCGTTATCCTGTACAATACAAGTTTAAGTTGATACATTCCATAATAGCTTAGATAAGGATTCGTGGAATCATGGAATGGAAATATCTCTTTTTTATGAATTTAATTTGATGGCAACACAGTTAAGAAAGTCGGGGATGTTCCGAATCGGCTGTGGGCGGACGTTTTTATATTATTTATTAGTCGTTAAAATAACTGTTTATCTAGTCCTATGCTATTAAACAAGCAGTATTTGTGATCACGTTCTCGAAAACGGCTTTAACGATGTCGATGAATTTTTGGTATATAGGGGTTTTCGGGGGTGAAAAATCGATCTAGCTAGGTCTCATATCTGTGAAAATTCATTTAGCTATTTTCACCCTAGCAAAGCTTTTTCACTCAGGTATGAAATAAGTATAAATATATACAGGATTAATGTTATTGTATGCATCTTGATCAATGTTATTAATTTTTGAAGCTTGGCGAGCGCTCGGCGAGTGTAAGCGAGCTGCGCTGTAAATACACCCTTATTTTGTGAATGTGGCAACATTTTCTGTCAACCCCATCAGCTGTCACGTCCATGTGTCAATGTCAAGATAACAGATGCGAATTGCGATATGCGTATTTTTCGTTCAATTTGCGTTGCGGTGCATTGTAGGCACTCAATGTATTCGTAGTTTTAGCATTGCCTACAAATGCTCCACGTCAACAATTCCAAAAATTTCACCTTGTTCGTTAGCATATAGCACACATGAGCTATTGCCGTTCTTCATTTTGTTGGTAAATATGAACGTAGAAGCATTACATCTTGCCAATGCTTTTGTAAACACAAATGACCTTCGGCTTTCTTCGGTTTACATAGATACTACTGATAACAGGGCATCGTTCCCTCGATCACATCTTGCTCATTACTTAAAATATACACTTTTGAGTGCAATGAAACTATTTCAAATAACCGCATCCAGTATATTACTGAAAAACTGGCTGAGTTTTGGTCCTGGTTACATCGTCTTGGGATCGTGGCACTCGCACAGACTTGTTTGGACTTGTTTCTTTCACTAGAAGCGAAAGTAAAGTCGACACTTGGCACATCCGTGACACTCCATACAAACTGAACTTAAAAAAATACGTGCAAAACCTAATGTTCTTAGGTACTTACCTACATTATACCATTGAAAAAGTAAGCTAAACCTAGAATTAAAACATTTCAACACAACACAAAACTAGAATTTAATAAGCGTACGCCCAAAATAAGTGCTAAAAGCGATAATAGTTGTACCCTGTATATGAAGCAATATTTTGGATATTGCTCACATTCAGAGCTTTTCCGATGTACCCCACAATGTAAGAAGATTGTCAGTCTATACATACATATTACCTTTGTTTCTGATTATACACATTCTTTACAGGTAAAACAATATGTCATGCTGTGCAGCATTTCACGGGCACATCACAGAAATACCCAATATTTCAGTTGACAACTTCACACACACAAATATGGATGCCAAAGCGTACTTCCTGAGCCATACACATTCGGACCATACACAGGGGTTGTACGATTACCGTCTCGTACCTCATTTGGAGAAGAATGACGCATATATATATATGTCGGAAGCTTCAGCTGCTATTGTGAAGTATGAGGTTAAATGTAGGGCTAAGAACAAGGAACTTTATGGCATTGTTGAGAGGATAAAGGTTTTAATGTTGGGTAACTCTTTAGTTTTTATTATGTGCATGTTAGAGAACTTTTTGAACTATTTTAGAAGCCGTGGTGGCCTAGTGGTTCGACCTACCGCCTCTCATGCAGAGGGTCAGGGGTTTGATTCCAGTTTGCACCTCTAAGTTTACTTATATCCGAAATACAATTTGAATTCACCACTGAGCTTTTCGGTAAAGGAAAACATCGTGAGGAAACCTGCACGCATCTGCGAAGTAATTCAAAGATGTGTGTGAAGTCCCCAGTCCGCACTGGGCCCGCGTGGGGACTATAGCCCAAACCCTCTCGTGATATGAGGAGGCATGTGCCCAGCAGTGGGATGCAAATAGGCTGTAGTAGAGAACTTTTTGCTACAACGAAGACAGACAGACAGAAAGACAAGACAAGAGTTACTTTCGCATTTATAATATTAACATGGATATATATGAGTATATAGAAGAATAAATAAAGTGATTTGTTTATAGCAATCAATTTGTTCCAGAGACAGAATCTATAACCCTGCCGGAGGACCCACAGCGGAGGCTCCGGACGACTGTCCTGTTAGTGACCATGGTCCCAGCGGGCCACAGCTTTGGCTCCGTCATGTTCCTATTCCGGGCCAACTCGAAAACTATACTGTACACAGGTGAGGAAGAGGTTCTTTTATATATATCAATGGCATAGGAAAACGAGCGCACAGCCCACCTGATGGCAAGTGGTCACTACGGCCCATGGACACCGAAATCATATGATCCCCATTAAGAAACCATAAGATCTCGAATGCGTTGTCTACCCTGAGGCCCAAGATGGAGTGCCTCTGTGCCAGAAATTTCACCGTGGAGTGACGACCTTGTAAAGGTCGCGGGAACGCGGTGGATGCAAGTGTCACAAGACCGGTCTGAGGGGCGCGCCTCGGGGAGGCTAAATTTCGGCTGAAATGATGATGATTATGTTGATGACACCAGTAAGTAAAGCCCCAATTGACAACATATATTTTTTTAACACATCTTTTATTAAGCTAATTATTAAATTTATTTTAGTTTGTATGTTTGTGTACTGTGTTGTTTTGGCTACATCCTGTGGGTAAAATCGTGAGCAACATATGGTTTAAAAAAAAAAAGCAATGGGTTCTCAAGCAATGGGTCTTGGAAGCGCTGGTAAATTCCTTTCTGTTAAATTCATTTAAAAGTGACGTGTAAAATTGCTCATATGTGGCCTTTTGCTAAATAAATATTTTGATTAGCTAAAATTTAGCTACCTACTTAGAAAGTTAGAAAATTTAATAAGGACACATTTCGTCCCACTGCTGGGCACAGGCCTCCTCTCATCACGAGAGGGTTTGGGCTCTTCAGCCCCCTGAGGACGGGGCCTTATGGTAAAGACTGCACTGATAGTCAGTCTATAGGTACATATAATTTCATTGTCACCGCTAAAACTGACTTCTTTGTTTGCAGGTGATTTCCGAATGAGTTGCAATGACGTGTCCAAATACTCCCAACTTCACGACAAAGGATCTCCCATACAGATAGACTGTCTGTACGTCGACACCACCTTTATAGACGCCCAATACACCAACTTTCCAAAAAGGAGCGCTAGTGTAGAATCAGCCATAGCCGAGATAGAGAAATGGTTGAAAAAGGATAAAAATAACAGGGTTGCCATAAAAACGTCAGCCAAGTTTGGATATGAATACGTTTACAATGAATTGGATAAAAAGTTGGGTTTCAAAGTGTACGTTGAAGATGTCAGGTGGAAAGAGCTTTATTGGTGAGTTTCTAATTGTTTGTAATAAATTGATGTTAGGTTTATTATATTTTTTAATATTTATTATACCTAAATGCGAAAGTAACCTTTTCACGATTAAACTGCTTGAGGAATTTTGATGAAATTTGAAATGGAGATAGATAGGATAGTCTGAGTCTGTCAGATTTAAAGTAACCAATAGTTAGAAAGAGCACCGAGACATGTGCCGAACGAACAAAAGAAAGTTGCTCCACCAATAGCGTTCGGCTTACGACGCGAGGTCCTACAGTCGGTCGCGATTGAGTTATAAGTAATAAATAATATTAAATTTATAATTTAATATATTGGTGGCCTAGTGGTTCGGCCTACCGCCTCTCATGCAGAGGGTCGGGGGTTCGATTCCGGCTCGCACCTCTAAGTTTACTTATGTGCGAAATTCAATTTGAATTGACCACTGCGCTTTTCGGTGAAGGAAAACATCGTGTGGAAACCTGCACGCATCTGCGAAGTAATTCAATGATGTGTGTGAAGTCCCCAATCCGCACTGGGCCCGCGTGGGGACTATAGCCCAAACCCTCTCATGGTGAGGGGAGGCCTGTGCCCAGCAGTGGGACGCAAATAGGCTGTAGTAGTAGTAGTAGTAATTTAATATATTTTTTTTAATTTTAAAGTAATCAATAAAGGTGATTATTATTATTCGCAACCCAAGATGAAATATATTTATTATTTGCCGGCATGAGAAAAGTTAAATTTGGTATATTAGGGTTTTTTTCGTTCGGAAAAAGTCAGAACGTGTGCGCCATTGTGAACAGTTTCGTTTGCGCCATAAAATATTCATCAGGCAACAATAACCTGATGAATATTTTATAGTTTTAAGGCATTATTAACGAGCCGCTTTTGCTGTGCCAACGTCACTAAACGTGGCCATCTCTTTCTATCAGGGCTTGAAACCGGTTTTTGCCCTCATACAAATAAACCGGTTTGTTTATCGTTCTTTCGTTTACTATTTCATGTTTAATAAGGCTATAAAATAATACGAAGTAATAACCTAAATACACTATGGAGTTCCACATAAAGAGTATAAAATAATTCTAAATATTTGGCTATTTTGGGTTTTTTTTAATTAACCGGTTACAAGCCCTGCTTTCTATCGCATGCAGCGCGCTCTTTTGGAGGCCTAGCGCTAGGTAGGCATTGTCGCCACCAAAGACACTATAAACTAGTACGTTAGTAGTTCAGTACATATTAACATCTTATCTATTATTCTTACTAATATAATAAAGCTGAAAGTTCGTGTGTTTGGATGTTTGTTGCTCAATCACGCTAAATTACTACTATTCCAATACTACTATTTCAATCAACCGGTAAATGATGACTTTTGAGTGGTTTTAAGCGAGCGAAGCCGGAAATACGAATACTCCCGAACCTGTTTAATTCCATCAGTTTTCATTAAAATCAAGATAAATTACCAAATAAATAGGTTTATACGATTTTTTTGATTAAAAAAAAACGGCCAAGTACGTGTCGAGAGCAAAAAAAAAACAAGGGTTTTGAGTTTTTAGTAGCTGTCCACACCGACTTTGCACGAATGCCAATTTTTTGATTCATTAAAATACGGAGGAGGTTCTCAAGTCGACGCGTATATTTTTTCTTTTTTTTATCATATATTTTTTATGTAGGTACGACCACGCATTACTTTTTACAGAGTAGTCCAATTTTGAAAATTATTTTCTTATGCGAAGTTGGTCCCATTTTAATTTTGGCTCTGTTCTGTTCTGATACTGGGATTGTTCATGAGAAAATGAGGGTCCTCAAATTTTCGAAGCACGCGTATGATTTTGGCATCAAATTGAAAGACTGCAGTGAGGCTTACATTATAGCTACCCATGTTTGGAAACTGTAGCCGAAAAAAAAAACGACTTCAAACTCGAACAGCTTGCACCGTCATTTTCATTCAAGTGAAGCGATCCAAAGCTGATGACAATCAATGGTGAACTAGACACCGACTTTGCTGGGTTAGAGCTTGAAGTCGGATTTATTTATTTATTTATTTCATACTTCGTCGAGACTGTAACAAACACGACAGAAATTGAGTTGCGCGACTTGCGCGTACCTACATTGTAGCAGTATATTTCTTTATATACACTCATATCATAAACCCTCTATGATGCGTTCAAAAACCGAAAATTATGACCAGCATTTGATTAAGATGAACTGTTTAGTTAGAACAGATTTCTTATCTGTGAAAATGTTCTAATAGCTGTATTAGACCTAAAACTCTAGCATTCAAATTCCGCACATCTTCGAACAGCAATGCCCGCCTATATTCTTCAGTCAGACAGAGCGAAAATTTGTTCCAAATTCAAATGTCGGCTATATTTAGCCTATGCTTTTTGAAAATCGAATGTGAGATACTGACGTATCCGAATTGCCGCCACTGTGGAGAGATTTTGAAACATCTTAAGAGGTTTATAAAATGAGTGTAGATAAAGTTGTGTATGCAACTGTACATAATGATGCCTTAAACACTCGTGCTATATTATTAATATTATTATTATAAAACCTCACTCGTGTTTTACGGACCTTTATTATGTAGCAGTTACATAAACTACTATTAAATACATATTCATTTAATTTACTTGCTTCTTTTTCAGCCACCTCCCCCACTTGGTATCAGGGGTCACCAACAACAGTTCACGAGTGCACCTCTGCTGGCCGAAGCATCTCAAAGATCACACCAAATGTGTACCATTTGAGGCTGTGGAAAATTTGAACTTCCTTCACATACATTTGTCAGCTCAAAAATGGCAAAATTATGAAGTGGATGACGAACCCATTGATAAGTTATCGGATAGTGAAATCGATGTGTGCTTCAGTACACATTGTAGTAGGTCAGAATTGAGATATTTCGTCAACTATTTCTCCCCTAAGAATATAATTGGTTTCCCTAAATCGTTTGTAAGGAGTCCAGTGAAAAAAATGGATGACAATTTCTGTGTTTCTCCGAAAAAGAGTAAGTTGATCAACGGCAACAAGAAAATGGATAGGAATTTGTTAAAGGAAATGTTTGACTTGTGATATTTAGATTGTAGATGTCTACCCGCGACTCTATTCGCATGCCGTTAAATTTTATCCCGTTGGAATATTTTGTTGGGATAAAAAGTTCCTGTTGACCCGTGTTATAATCTGTCCTCCAGATAAAACCGTATATACATATAGTAGAACGTATCTACGTTCTAAGGAATATACCCTCATCTGTTATTTGAGGCAACCCAAGTTTAAATCACATATTAGAATGACAACCTTCCAACAAATCAGCGTACGCGCGAAGTAAGTGTTAAATGCGATAATAGATGTCGCTGCCAGGGCTTGTAACCGGTTAATTAAGAAAAACCCCGAAATAGCCAAATATTTATTATTTTATACTCTTTATGTGGAACTCCATAGTGTATTTAGGTTATTACTTCGTATTATTTTATAACCTTATTAAACATGAAATAGTAAACAAAAGAACGATAAGCAAACCGGTTTATTTGTATGGGGGCAAAAACCGGTTTCAAGCCCTGGTCGCTGCCTAGGTAGCCCGGATACAAATTTGAACTCCATGAGCTACATCTAGATGGCGCTGTACAGGCGAAGTATCAAATTTTGAAGCTGGCTATTTCCGATGTAAATACGCCGTGTGGCAGTTTTATACATACATTCCCTCTGTAGATACTCAGTACCTATAACAATAAATTGCAAGTGGGTTGCTCAGCTAAATGACGCTTGACTATTCAACGGACCAAGTATACTTGTAGATTAGCGTTTTAACTCTTACCAAAGAGCATTGATCTGTTATAAGTAAGGAGTCACAATCAGCCCGAGAAAAATGGCCCGTCAAAACGGGTGCCCGAACAACTCGGGCACCCGTTTGGCGCTCAGTAAATTTGACACTTAAGTCTTATAGTGTTAGGTTTACTTTTGTATAAAATATTAATCTTGACACATATTATAAAGAGGCGTTATTAGCATATTGGAACGTATTTTCTAATGACAGTTTGCTCCATATATTTAGACATATTCTGTTAGGCACTGTTCGTCCATATGTTATTATAGGTCAATGCCAAAGAGTAATTAAATGTGTAATAAGATATGATGGAAAGATTGCCTTATTATCTGACATGACAGTTAAAAATAAACTGTAACATGTTAATTTGACTAAGAAAGTCTTGTTTTTAAATCTGTGCGTGCAGGGATCCGGGTAAAGTGTGGAATGTGTCTTGGTAAGGAGCGCAATCTTATATGGCGTAATAGTTGAAAACGTGTCCAGCGGATTTGATAAGCAACAAAACAAAATACACTCTCCGCACAACCGTTTTCGCCTCAGCAGCGCCATCTGAAGGCGCTACTGCAGACTATCCGCCTAGGCGGCTTGACACTTGTGGCGACCGCAGCGGCCCCAACCTACCCGATTTGGTGTCCACTTGTGGAACTATAAAGATTGCGCTCCTAGATTCGGGGTTTATTTTGAAATATGTCTCTACTGAGAGACGAAATTTATTTTTACATTTTATTTACCTATGCAATGAAGTGCCTTAATTTTTTGCTTATCAAATGAGGTAAAGGTTTTATTTCTTAATTATGTGTTTTATGTATCGCTACCATGATATTTTTTTGTTCAACATATTTTGTTGAGATTATTTGACATTTATTTTAATGGAATATCTTAAATAGTTACCTAGTGTATAATAATGTTGCTAATGCATTGAATAGAATTTATGTAATTTTATATCTCAATAAAGTTTTATAATTTGTATGTCGGTATGTCGTGTTTTTCTTGCAATCCAGTCTTAATTTCGATGCGGTTATTTTAAACCCATTCACTGCCACTTATTTTTACGAACTTTCGCCAGGTGCCACATCAGTCATTAAGGGAACATTGCAACGCACATGTGCGTTCGAGGCACTGCGGGAAAGTCAGCAAAACGCATATATGCGTCGGTGGCAGTGAATGCGTTAATAGATAGGGTAACTATTCAAGAGGATAGTTTTCGTATATAATTTGTTATAGTTTAACGCTCAATTCCCGCGGGAACGCTATAACCGAAATCCTCGCGGATGAAGCAAATCCAGCTTTTGACTCAGGGGGGGGGGGGGGTCACGTCATACAACCCCTCCTTTTTTTGCGTCAGGGGTTAAAAATAAATAATAGCAGTACACCTAGTCCTGCCAAGGGGGGGGAGGTCATGACCCCCATGCCTCCCTCCTGGACCCGCGCTTAGGATGAAGTCGTGGGCAGAAGCTATCATAATTATTACAAGACAATTTGCACTGTGTTCTTCGGATACGAAATGGTTTTTTTTTTCATCTCATTGGTAGGCAAACGAACACATATAAGTACCTATATAGGCTACCTAATGGTGAGCGGCCTCTGCGGCCGATGGACATAAGAAATCATGAAATATTTCGAATGCGTTGCCTACCCTGAGGCACAGAAGCATTTCCATCTTATGTTATGCCTCAGGGTACCGGCCCTGGCTTGTAACCGGTTTTTGCCCCCATACAAATAAACCGGTTTTCTTATCGTTCTTTCATTTACTATTTAATGTTTAATAAGACTATAAAATAATAGGAAGAATAATAACCTAAATACACTATAGAGTTCCACATAAAGAGTATAAAATAAATCTAAATATTTGGCTATTTCGGGGTTTTTTTAATTAACCGGTTACAAGCCCTGCTTCTGTGTCAGTTATTTCACCGGCTGCCTTAACTTAACCCCCACTGGAACCATTAATCACAACTGCGGTGTGTGTGGTGTGTGTGTGGTACTGTGTCGAAACCACACGGCGGACACGGCCTATAACATTCAATTCAATTCAATCATTTATTCAGCAAATTGGCCACATAGAGGCACTTTTACACGTCAGAAAAAGAATTTACCAGCGCTTCCTAGACCCATTGCTTGAGAAGAAGCGCCGCAACAAACTCAAGCAGAAGGCCTTTTTTCACAATTTACATTACATGTATAAAATATACATTAGGTACGTACTAAAATTACATTGAAGGGATGTATAGTCCCTAACTTAAACTTAAATCTAAGATTTTAAATTCAAGGAGATAAACATTCTTACCGTTGCGTCACTATACATATTTGAAAATATCATGTATGCTCGTAAGAACTTGCACGACTTTAAGCATAACAGTGATGTTCACAATTTTAACACTAGGAATAAGGATAAACTTTTTGTTACTGGTTACCGTCTTCGTAAAGTGAGCTCTTCGTTTGTTGGGAACTGTATACGATTTTATAACAAATTGCCTTCTGATGTTGCTAATATGCCATTTAAAAAGTTCAAGTCGTTCATTAAGTGCCGCCTTTTAAAGAAGGCATATTATTCGGTGAATGACTTTTTAGATGATAAGAATCCTTTTAAGCCAACTGTTTAGGTTATTATTATTGACTAGTAACATGATATGTGTCTCGCTGGGCAAATATTAACTCTTTTTTTTTTTTCTTTCACTACCAAATTTGTCCAGCAGCTGGAGCATGTCATGCTCGCTTTAAGGTCCTTGCTTACAGCGGCGTCGTTGATCGGGTCGCCACCTTCCCTAAGAAATGGTTGAGGGAGGCAATGGCTGAGATACGCGTCACGCTCGTGAACGGGTGCTGTCTGTGGGGTCCGGTCTGTTCATGCTTGCAAGGACGTTTAAAAATAATCATTAGCTTTAAATATATTACTAAGTCAAACATTTTAAGCGAGAGACCTCATCATGTTCTTATTGACATGTATTAATGAACTCTTTTATACATGATGTATTTCATTATTTATTGACATTTTGAGACTGTCGACATCTATGGAATTTATATTTATTTGACAATGGAGGCCATCTCCATAATAATTTTTTTTCTGGACCCTTGGAGACTATACATCTCTAAGATCTTAGATTTAAGTTTAAGTTAGGGACTATACATCCCTTCAATGTAATTGTAGTACGTACCGATATGTATATTTTATACATGTAATGTAAATGTTATAACTATGTGTAAATTTTGAAAAAAGGCTTTCTTCTTGAGTTTGTTGCGGCTCTTCTTCTCAAGCAATGGGTCTAGGAAGCGCTAGTAAATTCTTTTCTGACGTGTAAAAGTGCCCCTATGTGGCCAATTTGCTGAATAAATGATTGAATTGAATTGAATTGAATTTAGAGATGTACCTATAGTCTCCAACACGATTTCGAACACAATTCGAAAGTGTCAATGTGTGCGTGTGAGGACGTCAGTAGCACTACCATGAGTTTACAGTGACCGTACTCGCTAGCGACGACGTAAACGATTTGTATGAAGAATTTTAGTTCAACGAGTGACCGCCAGGGGCGCTGTACTATTCTTCATACAAATCGTTTACGTAGTCGCTAGCGAGTACGCTCACTGTAAACTCATGGTATTGCTACTGTACACTAGTATATGTGTGTGCCACTACGCGGGCCAGTGATCCACTCTCCATCTCCGGATGAAACAAATGACGGTAAGGGCGGATTGAGCGCGAGTTGCGCGCCGGCTAGATTCAGGCGGGTGATTCCGTGGCCATTCTGTATGTAGGTCTATTCGGCACGGAATACTTAATAGTAGGTACTAACCTACTATTAAGTATTCCGTGCCGGAACACAACATTGCGAGCGCTGCTGTTTAGCGGCAGGTTAGCGAGTAAGACGGTGGTAGGTGGTAGAGATCTACTATCTAAAGTCCCGCGCCTTCACATTTCATAACGCTTCAATTTTTTCATTATTATTTAAAAATCACCACCAACACTCTCAACGCATAGTTGATGGCTGTCTCAGCACACACATATGTGTTGAGGGTTGGTGGTGCTTTTTAAATACATTGAAGCGTTTTGAAATGAGAAGGCGCGGGACTTCAGACAGTAGACGATCTCTAGCACTCCTGATGGACCCTGTACCAGGCGCTGCCACGAGCACGGGTCATCATTTCAGCCGAAAGACGTCCACTGCTGGACATAGGCCTCCCCCAAGGCTCGCCACTCAGACCGGTCCTGTGCTACTTGCTTCCACCGGTTTCCCGCGACCTTCACGAGGTCGTCGCTCCATCTTGTTGGAGGCCTACCGACAGCTCGTCTCCCGGTTCGCGGGCGCCACTCGAGAACTTTCCGGCCATCAGTCCTGCGAGCAATGTGCCCCGCCCACTGCCACGAGCATGGGTGAATTCGGTAAATAATTAAAAAATTACGATAGTTAATTAAGTGGCTTCACAAACACCATGAAAATCGATTAATTCGTCGACAAGTGTGTAATTAGTTTAGAAAATGCATTTTGTGCCTTTCGTTAAAATGAAGTGGTGTGCAGTTTTGTTTATATTTCACGTGTATTTAATGTGTAAGTACCTATCTTTTCAAATATTTATCACTAGCCTAGCTTCAGTCCGCGACATTTGCTGGCGAAATTTAGCAGGTATATAGGTAAGTACTTAGTTGAAATGCCTTGCCAGGAAAAGCCAAGTGAACAGGGATGACGACAGGGTGAAGAAATCGAAATTCTAATTAGTCCGTCGGTCAGGTAATAAAAAATATTAGACACGTATTTTTTGTTTTATCTAATTAACAAAGAATGACTAAGTTAAAACGCATTAAAGTTGGAGAGTGGGGGCTAACTACGTCACCGTTAGGTATAAATCGTACCTAACCGTGACGTCACGCGACATTTCAACTCAATATATCTCCGTATTAGTTTGATTACGTGAAAAAAGAAAAAATACGTGTCCAATACTTTTCAATAATCTTCCTGATAGACTAAGGGCCGGTTCCTATATCCACGTAACGCCTCGTTTTGCCTACGGACGGTTAAAATTTGACAGATTCTCTATGGAACAAATGTCAAAAATCAACCGTCCGTAGGCAAAACGAGGCGTTTCGTGGATATAGGAACCGGGCCTAAGAAAAAAAAGTTGTCGTCATCCCTATTGCCCTCAGCGAGTTTTAAGTAAGTAAGTAAATAACACTTTATTGTAGGTACACCACAAAATTAATACACACACAAAAATCACAAATAATAACAATGTACAAAGGCGAACTTATCCCTCTAAGGAATTTCTTCCAGTCAACCTTTGAGCAGTGGAGAGGAAAATGCCGGAATAGACGGATGGAGCTTTGGTTGTCGTACAAAAAAAATACAATTATTTTTTACAATCTGGCAAAAAAAGAGTAGAAAATAAAGGGAGGCACCATCACTATCGCTTTGTAGGGCAACCCCAAAAAGTTTGCTAAACATGTTTTGATGCTTTTCGAAATTTTTCTATTCTGTTTTTTTTTATTTATAAAAATTACAAGCCAAAACTCGCTGGGGGCATTCACTTGGCTTATCCAGGCATGGCCTTTTAGAAATGTTTATAAATAGGTATTATCTATCTTACTAATCTTACTAATACAAGTAATACATATAAGAAAGCTGAAAGTTTTGTGTGTTTGGATGTTTGTTGCTCAATCACGCTAAAACGGCTCAACCAATTTGCATGAAATTGACAAAACAGGTGGCTTGTAACCTGGAATAACATATAGGCTACCCGGGAACTCATTAGAGGGACCCCGGAAGAGGACTTTGGATAGAAATCCTGGGAATCCCACAAATCCCGAAAATCTCGTAATGCCGGAAAAGGTTTTAAAAGTATCCTGGAAAAAGGGAAATATTGGCTTTGGAAATAATGTGTGCCACTTGATTAAAGCCCTCTAAGGGCCGGTTCCTCTATATCCACAAAACGCCTCGTTTTGGTTACGCATGGTTAAATTTGACATCCATACTCCATACTAATATTAAAATGTGAAAGTGTGTTTGGTTGTTCTTCCTTCACGTGAAAACGACTGGACCGATTTGGATGAAATTTGGTATGGAGATAATTTGAGACCCTGGGAATACTAATAGTATGGTGGGTGCACTTAAGTAATCTTGCCCGAACCTTAGATAATTGAAGTATAATGTTAATTTATTAGATTTCCCGTTACAGATGCTTCAGGTAAAAAAAAACCGAGGGAACCAGTAAAATATAACCAATCAGAGTAAGTAGAATTAGGTCAATTAACTATTTCTTGTTTTGTTATTCTGTCTCGTTGTCCAGGCACAGAATATTTAATAGTACTACGTATGGAGGGTTGAAGTAAAGGAGCGCAATCTTTATAGTTCCAAAAGTGGACACCAAATCGGGTAGGTTGGGGGCGCTGCGGTCGCTACTCCAGTGCTACTAGGTGGCTTGCCACCTAGGCGGATAGTCTGCAGTAGCGCATTCAGATGGCGCTGCCGAGACGAAAACGCAGCGAAAACGGTTGTGAGGAGAGTGTGTTTTGTTTTGTTGCTTATCTAATCCGCTGGACACGTTTTCAACTGTTTCGCCATATAAGATTGCGCTCCTTACCAAGACATATTCCACACTCCATAGTACTACGTACAGAATGGCCACGGAATCACCCGCCTGAATCTAGCCGGCGCGCAATTCGCGCACAGCTCACCCACCGTCATTTGTTTCATCCGGAGATGGTGTCAGTGGCGGACTAAGCCTGTCGGGGGCCCGGGGCGGAAAATCTAAATGGGGCCCCCCTCCTTGCCTGTGTAGAAGTGTTGATGGTGTATGTTAGGCTCCCGTGCACTGACTACCTAACACCATAGACATAAATAATACTTCGTATGGACCCGGCCTAACGTAGATACATGTCATGTTTCCCCACTTCATTGGTGTCCAATCCAAAGTTAAACTTATATCGTGACACTAAAGCTGTGTCACATTTTTTCAACAACGAGACGAGTTTTTAGATACTGAGAAACAGTTTCGAAAATGGTTTTTTTAAAAACGCTTATTGTCACGCACGCTCGGTGAAAGAACTTTGGATTGGACACCGTGGAAGTGGGGACATATTACGTGTACGTTAGACCGGGTCTATATTATTTACGTCTATGACCTAACACATTTAGTTGAAATTTGATCGCTTACCATCAGGTGGCCTTTGTGCTCGTTTCCATTTATATACATCCATACTTATCTAAATATATAAAACTCATAGGTGACTGACTCACTGACTGACTTTCATAGTGATCTATCAACGCACAGCCCAAACCACTGGACGGATCGGGCTGAAATTTGGCATGCAGGTAGATGTTATGACGTAGGCATCCGCTAAGAAAGGATTTTGCAAAATTCCCACGGGAACGGGAAAAATCGGGATTTTACTTTTTAATATTTCTGCGCATACGAAGTTGCGGGGAAAAGCTAGTAATATTATAAATGCGAAGCTAAAGTAACTTTGAATCTCTGTTGCGTCTTCACGCTCAAATCGCTTCACCAATTTAGATGAAATTTGGTATGGATGGAGATAATTCTAGTCCCGATGAAGGACATAGGCATAGCGTAATTTTTATCCCGAAAAACGTATATAGTTTCCGCGGGAACGCGAGCGCTACAACCGAATCCTACGCGGACAAAGTCGTGGACAGAAACTAGTCCATTTTCTAATATTATAAATGCGAAAGTAACTCTGTCTGTTACCTCTTCACACTTCAACCGCTGGACGGATTTAAGTGAAATCCGGTATGGAGATAGTTCTAGTCTCGGGGAATGATCCAGTAACCTTGTCGTATGAAAGTATGGAGCAGTAAGCGTGAAATCAGGTAGTTAGGATTTTTGCCAGGCTTGTTTATGTTGTTGGCCTAATGTATAATCCAAGTTTATGACCTCGAGCGCCGAACGCAACTTTGTCAAAAATAAAAACAAGAGAAAATTTCTGGCGGTTTTGATTACAAAGGACTAGTTTTTGATCCCACCTTCTCAGGACCTATTTAAAGAAGACTAAATTTTCTATGATATGAGACTAGAATCGTCTCTGTGTACCGAATAGTTTCTGAGATAAAGCTCTTCAGAATTCATAATTTTTCCGAACTTCGCAATATTTTAGAAGTCACTCGAACAGTTGTTGCAGGATATCTGTCCAATTACCTCCGTCGGAATGTGCTAGTGTTGCTCGTGTGGGGTCACAAAATGGAGTCACCTGTAGTATTTTTATATCCTACTAGCTTTTGAAGGCGATTTCGTATGCTCATAATCATCAACATTTAAGCTCCCGTTTTTCCCGTTCCCGTAGGAATTTTGGAAAATCCTTTCTGCACCTACTTAAGGAACCTACATGCCAAATTTCAGCTTTTTAAGGCCAGCAGTTTCAGCTGTGCATCACACACACCAAAAGAACTTTGGGGTAACCATCGAACTACTGCTACGTTTCACCTATAGTTAGCAGACAACGCTAAGCCAAAACTGATGGTCGTAGGAAGCTGAAACTTAGCATGTGTTCCTTAGGAGGTATAGAGGCGCACTAAGCGAGGATTTACAAAAATTCTTACGGGAACTGGAAAAACGGGAGTTTAAATTTTTATGTTTCTGTGCATTACGAAATCGCCTTCAAAAGCTAGTAACATATAAAAATGCTATAGGTGGCTCCCATTCGTGACTCCACACGAGCAACACTAGCACAATCCGTCGAAGGTAATTGGAAAAACATCCCGATAGAGTTGTTCGATGACTTCTACAATATTGCGAAGTTCTGAAAAATGATGAATTCTGAAAAGCTTTATCTTAGAAACTATTGGGTACACAGAGACGGTTCTAGGCTCATACTATAGCAAATTTAGTCTTCTTTAAAAACTTCCTGCGAAGGTAGTATCAAAAACTAGTTTTTTAGGGTCAAAATAGCCAAAATCTGAGAAGCATCCGAAATTTTCGCGTTTATTTTTATTTTTGACAAAATTGCGTTCGGCGCTCGAGGTCAAACTTGCATGATACATTAGGCCAACATCATAAATAAGCCTTATCAGATCTACCGGATTTCGCGCACACACTGATGTATAAAGTTACTGGATTAGAAGGACATAGGCCACTTTTTAACCCGGAAAAACACATAGTTCCCGCAGGAGTGCGATAACCGAATTCCACGCGGGCGAAGTAATGGGCTGAAGTCTAAAATAAAGTCTTTTTTAAAAACGCCCTGAAAAGGTAGTATCAAAAACTAATTCATTAGGGTCAAAATCGCCAAAATCTTTTTTTTATTTCTGACAAAGTTGCGTTCGGCGCTCGAGATCACAAACTTGGATTATACCACATTAGGCTAACATCATAAACAAGTCAGCAAAAAATCAGAACTACCGGATTTGACGCACATGCTGATGTACTGTTACGGGATTCATTTACGTATTATCATTATACTCCCACGGAGTCCATATTATGCGCTTATCACGGTACCGCGATCGTTGAACCTGTTTCCTTTGTTTCCGAAAAAATCAAGTGTTTTACTAATAACTAAGTATCTATGGAATGGACTGTGGGGGCCCTCACGTCAACTAGGTCGAAACCAGAACATTGGCGTAACAATAGAGTGGCAGTGGCGCGTGGCAGAATGGGTAAAATTCCCTAACTCACTACCTGGGCTGAGGGGGCCCCGGACCAAGAGGCCGCGAGGAAGGAAAGGAAAATCCAAAATTTTCAGTTGTGCAATTTTGTAAATTAACGGGGCTGGGGCCCTATAGGTACGAAAGATTTGCCTCGGGCCTCGAGCGTGAGGTGGTATAGTTATGACCACTAGTTATTACTATTAGACGAAACTATTTTTTCAAGTTTTTTTTTGCCTTAAGTACTAAGTATATTATTTGGTGATTTGGGGGCCCCCTAGGACCGGGGGCCCGGGGCGGACCGCCCCCGCCGCCCCCCCCTTAGTCCGCCACTGGATGGTGTTTGGATAATTGGCCCGCGTAGTAGTACACACACATTTACAAGTGTACCAGACGTCCTGACACGCACACAGACGTCATCACATGCAAACATTGACAGTTCATTCGAATTGTGTTCGAAATCATGCTTTTATATACAACCTGTGGTGTGGTCCAGGGGACAAAATGAGACATTTTTTTTCATTTCATTTATTGGGGTTAGAAAACGAATCTGAATAGTATTTTTCGCAATCGTGACATAATAGAGAGCTTTTCAGTCGAGTACCGTGTTTAGGCCACGAAGCTTGCTGAGTGGCCTAAGTAAGGTACGAGATTGAAAAGCTTGATTATGGCACTATTGTGAACAATACTTTTTGTACGAGTCCATTAAAATTAATAATTTAACTCATTAGTACGAGTATATAAGAAAAATAAATGTCGTTTGAATTTTGCTCTTCGTGGTAGGGCCTGTAATCTAGTTGGTCACGACGTGCATCTAGATGGCCATGCCGAAACGTGAAAAAGTATTTCGATCGTCTAGAGCGAATCGAAATAACTTATTTCGGTTGTTTCGGAAGTATGACTATTTAACGATGAAAAGAGTGACATTGCAGTATTCTCTATGAAATCTTAATACACATATTTCAATTGACGAGTACAAAAACATTCTTATTGAATCCTTTAGACAGAGATACCGGAATACTTTTCGAATTACGCCTTACTTAAAAATTACAAATGTTGTCAATTGTTATAATGGTTGTTCAAATTTCAGCCCATCTGCAAAATTTGATAACCCAAACTTCGTAAGGGATCGCCATAAATGTAAGTACTTCTTAGGCCGGCTTGTCGCCACTAACCATTAGATAATAGGTACTTTCTACCCTGGGTAGCGTAGCGTCTGATCTAGTGACTCGCTTAGCAGTCACTTGACGTCTCGAATAACGTTTGTCCGAGAAGCGAGAGGGAGATTCCTGTTCCCTTCTCTATAGGATCACTTCGTGACCTCGAATAGCCGCAAAGTTGATACAATATGATACAACTAAAACCCGTAAGTATTACATCCTTATTCGCGGGAATACGGTGGATGCGATGCTGGATGTAGGTAGAGACAGCTTACCATCAGTCAGGTGGTCTGTGTGCTCGTTTGCCTACCGCGATAACATAAAAATGTGGATGATGATGATGAAGATGATGATGGCGATGATGATGGTGACGATGATGATGATGGCCATGGTAATGATGGTAGTGACGATGATGCTCATGATAATGATGTTGATGATAATGATGACGATGATGATGATGATGACGACGACAATGATGATGATGGTGACGATGATGATGATGATGGCGATGACGATGATGGCAATGATGATGATGATGATTATAGGGGAGATAAGAAGACCGGACATGCCGACGGATTGGAGGGAGCGGTTTAAGCAAAGCTTCAGTCCCGCCTGGATGGACTACTGCGACCCCTACCACTGCAACGACTACCACAAAGTACGTAGCAAAGGGTTCCCTTCTTCCAAGGGGCCTACTCAAAGCCTGTTTACAGTGCTACTACTGCCAAATCTCATACAGTCAGCAGCAGAAGTACATAAGCTGTCCAGGTGTTCAAAATGACCTACACACGACCTTATTCTTAAGACGTTAAGGGCGTGTGTAGGTCATTTTGAACACCTGGACAGCTTATCTACTTCTGCTGCTGACTGTACATGTGTATTGCATGCAGGGCCGATCTTTTGTTTTCCCTGCTGCATACGGCATATCGATCCAGCATATGCATGCTGTATATGCATGTAGGTATCCATCTACACATACGATTTGGCAGTGGCACGGCATGTGCAGGCTTTGAGTAGTCCCTTCAAGTTTTTATACCAGATTTACATTCAGCCAAAGTGAGCAGGGAAGCCTCTCATGCAGAGGGTCGGGGGTTCGATTCCAGCTCGCACCTCTAAGTTTACTTAATGTGCGAAATTCAAATTGAATTTACCACAGAGCTTTTCGGTGAAGGAAAACATCGTGAGGAAACCTGCACGCATCTGCGAAGTAATTCAAAGATGTGTGTGAAGTCCCCAATCCGCACTGGGCCCGCGTGGGGACTATAGCCCAAACCCTCTCGTGATGAGAGGAGGCCTGTGCCCAGCAGTGGAACGCAAATAGGCTGCAGCAGTAGCAGTAGCAGTAGAGCAGGGAAGGGAAGTGGGCAGGACGAGTGTTTATACACAGTCCTGCCCATTTCCCTGCCCACTTCACTTCAGCCGAGCCTTTACAGTTTTAGTCATGGAAATGGACAATTGACATTTGGACCTATTACTCATCTACATAGGTATAGCCTATAGGTACCTAAATGAAACAACGTATGACCTGGCATCGGCACGTATCTTGAGCGGTGGGCTTGGATGCGCAGAATTCAAAAAATAAGGTCTCATCGGCAGAGGGGCGCTGGACGCAGCGAGCGCTTTGTTGTACGCGCACGCTTATTTTCTCTTCAGTCGTAAACATGCGCTTTAATCCCCTCTACTTTTGCTCACCGCTCAAGCTATGTGCCGCGACCTGTACGTTCACTTTGAAACGTTTTTTTCCAAAATCGTGGCCAGGTGGCGTGCGGTCTGAACCGGAAGCAGATGCGGTTCAAATGGTTCCAGAGCGCCTGCCATATCATACTCAACAACAAATGCGCCGGGTACCGCGGCACCCTAAGTAAGATTCAAATTCAAAACTCAAATTGCTACAACGTATTATGAACGTTTAGAGTAATGATTGATAGTACCTCGAAACTATGATGTCACATTTGTATGACAATTCTATACATAGGATTCACAATCAGCCGGAGAAAAATGGCCCGTCGAAATGGGTGCCCGAATAACTGCCAGTAAATTTGACACTTAAGAGGGTTTACTCCGAAAGTTGGCAACGTCGCAAATAGCTGTCACATATTTCGCTGTTTTCATTAATTTCTGAATATTACTGAATGAAAACAATTAATTATCGCTCTATGGTTGAATAAAAGATTAAGTATGGATTGCAACAATTATCATAGGAACACGAAATTTTTAGGATTACGGAAGTACTATCTTTTGAAAACTTTCCATCGCATTTCCCATGCAGACGCGTCATTCAAACATACGATATCTTCCTTTTTAATTCAGCAATATTGAGAAATTAATAAAAACAGCGAAACATTTGACAGCTATTTTCGACGTTGCCAACTTTCGGGATAAACCCTCTTAAGTCTTAGTGTTAGATGAGAAAATATTTATCTTGACACATTATAAAGAGGCGTATTTTCTAATATCAGTTTTCTCCATATATTTTGACATATTCTGTTGGGCACTGTTCGTCCATATTCTATATGAAAGCTGCGCTTTAAAGTTCAATAAAAAGTAGGCCTACATAATTAATTTTGGTTCGTCGGTCAAGTACCCAATTGACCACTACGGGCGCTTTCAAGAAACGTTTTACTTACTTTGAAATTCTATTTTTACAGTAGGTAAATAATATCTTTATGAAAGATCTTAAGGCTTCCCACAAGCGACTTATCAGATAGGGTTATCTGATATGTGTGCCTATACTGCTTTTATATCTATAAGCCAAAAATGATTCCTTTGTATTCCAAAATGGCCTATTTCCAATTGTCCGCACCCTGTTGTCTGCACTGTGGCTTACTGGGATTTTTCTTCCCATTTTCCCGCAGTGCGAACAAATGGGAATGAGTAGCCCACAGAGCAAAATGCAAATTCCCACTAGTACCCACCTCTTGCCGCGGGTGCGGACTACAGTACTGGGAATGGGCCCACAAAATTCCCATGGTGGATGTCGAAATTTACCTCAGAAAACTAAGGCAACGGGCCTTAAAGATAAAAAGTTGAAAAAATATTTATTCAAGTAGGATTTTACAATCACTTTTGCATCGTCATTATGTACATTAAATTTGATATACCTATAGCTACAATAGAACACACTGTTATCCGCTACATTCTTCGTCAGTAAAGTACTTGAAAATTCATATCACATATAAAATCACTCACTTTTTATCACTTTTTAACTTGGTTCGCACTCATGTTAGTCCAACCTAGGCCAGGCATTCTTATCATTCATATCCACAAAACACCTCGTTTTGGCTACGCATGGTTAAAATTTGACATTTGCTCCATGTTCGCTCCATAGAGAACCTCTAAAATTTTAGCAAATCGAGCTTCGAGAACCCGTGACTTCGTCTACCGGGAATTTCCAAACCCCTTTTTCCAAGATGCATTTAAAACCTTTTCCGGGATTACGGAATTTCCGGCATTCTCGGGTTTACGAGATTTGTGGGATTCCCGGGATTTCTATCCAAAGTCCTCTTCCGGGGTCCCTCTAATGAGTTTCCGGCATTTTTCTGGGATTTCCCGGGATTTTCGGGATAATAGGTAGCCTAATAGTTTATTCCAGGTTATAAACTATCTGTTTGCCAAATTTCATGCAAATTGGTTGAGCCGGTTTAGCCTGATTGGGCAACAAAGATCCAAACATCTAGAAACGTCTAAACATCATCATCATCAACTTCCAGCTTTATTATAATAATCATTTAAAGTGTGACGATTCTCTCCCCAGAATACGACATTGTGGACGTAAAGTTCTGCTACATCTACGTGATGTACCTGCGCCAGGGCTGTACCAGGTCTTGCGAGCCTGGCGGAGACCCGGTCTGCGGCGTCAGCCAGGTCGACAACCATCTGACAGTGTTTCCAGATCATTGTGCGTTGGATCAGGCTAACTGCGCACCGCGCTCGATTGACGGTAAGAATGAGAAGGATTCTTAAAGTGAAAACTTCTTTAGCGGCGCTGTACACTTTTTGTGATGGGGAAAAAATGTTAAACTCGCGACAGATCACGTGACCGTAAGACGGACACGTGGCCTGATCGAAGAACTGTTACAATGTCATGGAAGCCAGCAGACCGCCGGCGCGGCGTGGGAGAGGAAGTATCCCCCTCTCTTTCTACCGCGCGGCGAAAATCTAAGCCTGTGCTAGTCTTTTTTTAAATATTTTTGGTAGGCAAACGAGTACACAGGCTACCTGATGGTAAGCAGTCACTACGGCCCATGGACACCGAAATCTTATGATTTCTTATTAAGAAACCATAAAGATCTCGAAGTGCCGTGGTGGCCTAGTGGTTCGACCTACCGCCTCTCATGCAGAGGGTCGGGGGTTCGATTCCGGCTCGCACCTCTAAGTTTACTTATGTGCGAATTCAATTTGAATTTACCGCTGAGCTTTTCGGTGAAGGAAAACATCGTGAGGAAACCTTCACGCCTCTGCGAAGTAATTCAAAGATGTGTGTGAAATCCCCAATCCGCACTGGGCTCGCGTGGAGACTACAGCCCAAACCCTCTTGTGATGAGAGGAGGCCTGTTCCCAGCAGTGGGACGCAAATAATGTAGTAGTAGTAGGTAGTACGATCTCTAATGCGTTGCCCTCCCCGAGGCCACACGGCGGACACGATTAAAGCACATTTCGAACACAATTCGAATGAAGTGTCAATATTTGAGTGCGAGAGTGCGAGAGTTACGTGTGTGTGTGTGTGAGGACGTTTGTACACTTGTAAATGTGCGTATACCAGTACGCGGGCCAGTGATCCACTCTCCATCTCCGCATGAAACAAATGACGGTAAGGGCGAGTCGGGCGCGAGTTGCGCGCCGGCTAGATTCAGGCGGGTGATTCCGTGGCCATTCTGTATGTAGTACTATTAAATATTCTGTGTTGGAGGCCTTTCGTGCCGTGTGGTGCCGGCCTAGAATTGCACCACCCCCTCTCTCCCCGTGGGTGTCGTAAGAGGCGACTAAGGGATAAACCGGAGGATGGGCAGCAGCGTCCTCCGAGCACTACCACCTTAAAACTGCGGTCGCCAACCCGCCTGCCAAGCGTGGCGACTATTGGCAAATCCCCCCCAAGGGATAGACTTGGGAAATATGATGCCACAACAACAGCCCAGACCCCTAGTCCCCGGCGGCCCTGCTATTCCTGGCCATGGTAGCGGCCATGGTGACGGCGGGGCAGGGGGTGCTAAAGTGAATCCCCGGGTTCGGCCAGGTTACCAAAAACGACGACCCTTGGCCCTGGCAACATATAACTGCCGTACACTGCGGACCGACGAAAAGGTACTGGAACTGGAGGAAGAATTGAGCAGGTTACGTTGGGGAATCATAGGGTTATCAGAAGTCCGGAGAGAGGGGGAGGACATGATAACCCTGAAGTCCGGTAACCTGCTCTATTTCCGGGAGGGCGACCAACAGTCCCAGGGAGGTGTCAGGTTTATCGTCCACAAGTCCCTCGCAAACAATGTGGTGAAGATCGAGAGTGTGTCGACCAGGGTAGCGTGCCTTGTACTCAGAATAACCCAACGATATTCGCTGAAGGTTATACAGGTTTACGCTCCGACCTCGACGCACTCCGACGATGAGGTGGAGGCTATGTATGAGGACATTTCTAGAGCCATGCATAGCTCCAAAACTCACTTCACAGTTGTTATGGGGGACTTCAACGCGAAATTGGGCAAACGAGACGGTGAAGAGCTGAGAGTGGGGCAATTTGGAGTAGGGCGTAGGAATCACCGGGGCCATCTACTGGCTGGTTTCATGGAGAAGGAGGGACTCTATATGATGAACTCCTTCTTCAGGAAACGTGAGCACAGAAAGTGGACCTGGATGAGCCCTGATGGTGTAACGAGGAATGAGATAGACTTTATCATGTCGACGAGGATGCAGATATTCGATGATGTCTCAGTGATCAATTCGGTTAAGTCCGGGAGCGATCACCGTATGGTACGAGGCACATTGAATATCCAAGTGAAGCTTGAGAGATCTCGACTGATAAAGTCTACGCTCCGCCCGGCACCGACCCAGCTCCAAAACCCCGAGAGCTTTCAGCTCGAACTCCAAAACCGTTTTGCTTGCCTAGAAAGCGACGTGGACGATTACAACGACGGGTTTGTGGAAGCCGTCCATACGGTTGGGTCCAAGTTCTTCAAGACCCGCCGTACAAGAACCAAGAAAATCTCAGACTCAACCCTAAAGCTCATGGAGGTGAGGCGTGAGATGATTCTGCAGTCTTCAGGTGACGCTAGTCATTATCGGCAGCTCAATAGGCAGATCTCGAAGTCTCTGAAGCGTGATATACGCCGATTCAATACCAACAGTATTGAAAAGGCTATTGAGCGTAACAGAGGCTCGAAGGTGTTTGCCAAAGATCTGTCTATTGGCCAAAGCCAATTGACAAAGCTGAAGACCGAAGACGGCAGGATCGTCTCATCCAAACCGGAGCTGTTGGGAGAAGTCGAGAAGTTCTATGGGCAGTTATACACGACAATCCGAACACCCGTCGCTGATCCAGCTAAAGACCCTAGAGCTAGATTAACCCGACACTATACCGAAGATATCCCGGACGTCAGCCTGTACGAGATTAGTATGGCTCTCAAACAGCTTAAGAACGGCAAAGCCCCCGGTGATGACGGAATTACAGCTGAACTCCTGAAGGCGGGTGGTAAACCAGTCCTTAAGGCCCTTCAGACGCTGTTTAATTCCGTCATCCATAAAGGGAGAACGCCGCGAGCATGGAACAGAAGTGTGGTGGTGCTCTTCTTCAAAAAAGGTGATAACGCCTTGCTGAAGAATTATAGACCCATCTCACTTCTGAGTCATGTCTACAAGCTGTTTTCGAGAGTCATTACGAACCGTCTCGCGCGCAGGTTTGACGAATTCCAGCCTCCCGAACAAGCCGGTTTCCGAAAGGGCTATAGTACCGTAGACCACATACATGCGTTGCGGCAGGTTATACAGAAGACCGAAGAGTATAACCTCCCCCTTTTCCTTGCATTTGTGGACTACGAGAAAGCCTTCGATTCGATCGAGACTTGGGCTGTGCTGCAGTCTCTCCAGAGGTGCCAAGCTGACTACCGGTACATCGAAGTGTTGAAGTGTTTGTACGAAAATGCCACCATGTCCGTCCGACTACAGGACCAGACCACGATGCCCATACCACTGCAGCGGGGAGTCAGACAAGGAGACGTAATCTCTCCGAAGCTGTTCACCGCTGCATTGGAGGATGCCTTCAAGGTGCTGGACTGGAAAGGACGAGGCATCAATGTAAATGGCGAGTACATCACTCACCTTCGATTTGCCGACGATATAGTAGTTATGGCTGAGACCATGGAAGACCTCAGTGCTATGCTCGTTGACCTCAGCAGAGTTTCCGATCGAGTTGGTCTGAAAATGAACATGGACAAGACGAAGATCATGTCCAATGTCCATGTTGTGCCAACTCCAGTAATAATCGGAGGCTCTGCGCTCGAAGTTGTTGACCATTATGTATACCTGGGACAAACAGTCCAGTTAGGTAGGTCCAACTTCGAGAAAGAGATCAATCGTCGAATCCGTCTCGGCTGGGCAGCGTTCGGGAAGCTTCGCAGTGTCTTTTCGTCCAAATTACCGCAGTGTCTTAAGTCGAAAGTCTTCGACCAGTGTGTGTTGCCAGTGATGACTTATGGTTCCGAGACGTGGGCGCTTACGATGGGCCTCATAAGAAGGCTCAAGGTCACCCAGAGGGCAATGGAGAGGGCTATGCTCGGGGTTTCTCTGCGTGATAGAATCAGAAATGAGGATATCCGCAGTAGAACTGGGGTCACCGACATAGCCCAAAGAATTGCGAACCTTAAGTGGCAGTGGGCGGGGCACATTGCTCGCAGGACTGATGGCCGATGGGGCAAGAAAGTCCTGGAGTGGCGTCCGCGAACCGGTAGACGAGCTGTCGGTAGGCCTCCAACAAGATGGAGTGACGACCTTGTAAAGGTCGCGGGAACGCGGTGGATGCGAGTGGCACAGGACCGGTCTGAGTGGCGCGCCTTGGGGGAGGCCTATGTCCAGCAGTGGACGTCTATCGGCTGAAATGATGATGATGATGATGATGGAGGCCTTTCTAACATGCCTCTGCCAGTAGGTAATTTCACCTGCCTTTCAAGTCTTTACATAGCTGTGATGTGAAGAGACCTAATAAGTCTCGTACGACGGAAGGAAAATTGCATTCGTCGTTTTTGATGTGGTAGGACCTGGTGCTAGGTCCGTTCGGGTTGGTACCAACGTCTTAACCGCTAACCTGCCGCCAAATAGCAGTGCTCGCACTGTTGTGTTCCGGTAGCTGGGGTTAAAGTAGCCGGTGAGGTTACTAGCACGGAGGCATTCCATCTTAGGCCTTAGGGTAGGCAACGCATTCGAGATCTTATGGTTTTGTTGTCCATGGGCCGCAGTGACCACTTATCAACAGGTGGCCTGTGTACTCGTTTGCCTATCATAATACCTACTATCTACATGAAAAAGTCAAGATATAATAGATGGAAGTTGAAATTGAATCTCATGTGCTTGCAGAGCACATGAGATTCAATTTCAATTGCCATACATTTTAAATACACTGAACAGCAATAAAAACGGGTCACTTTGCATGAAAAATCCTGTACATAATTTATTTTATTTATTTATTTATTATAATTTTCCCAGCATAACAGAAAACTAAAGCACTGTGGAAAACAGATATTATATAGGAAATAAGACAGTCAAATATAAAATAGATAGATAACACATTACATTATTACTTATAACTACCTATGTACTGACGGTTGATAATCGCACATCCATCATCTCGCAGAACTTCAATAACCCATCAATGACCCATTTTCATTGTTGTTGAGTGTATAATTGTGTATTTTATTACGTCAGTCAGTCCAAATCAATTAGGTCTGGTTCCGAATTCCGAGAATTGTGTATTGGTCATCGGTCTGAAAATAATTATTTTGTATACTTACCTAATTAATTCCATTTTTTCACAGAGTACGAAGAAGTGGAATTCGAACTATGCAGCGCTCTTCTATAATGTTGTGAAATTAATAAATAAATAACGAAGGAAACTACCGTGTTCTTTTAATCCATCCTAGTAATATTATGACCCAGTCGTGGTGGCCTAGTGGTTTGACCTACCGCCTCTCATGCAGAGGGTCGCGGGTTCAAATCCGGCACGCACTCTGAAATTATTTATGTGCGAAATTCAATTTGAATTTACCGCTGAGCTTTTCGGCGAAGGAAAACATCGTGAGGAAATCTGCACGCATCTGCAAAGTAATTCAAAGATGTGTGTTAAGTCCCAAATCCGCACTGGGCCCGCGTGGGGACTATAGCCCAACCCTCTCGTGATGAGAGGAGGCCTGTGCCCAGCAGTGGGCCGTAAATAGCTGTAGTAGTATATTATGATCGTGAAACTAATACTTATTAGTGTTGATATTCGTAATAATTTAAAGGTCTTGTTCCAAGGCTAGCGATTGATCGCGGCCGAGACATTGACGCGCGCTGCCGTATCGCTGTGTGCATAGTAACTGGTGGGGGATACAAAAACGATCGCAGCGTGCGACATGTTGCCATATTCCCCATACACCTACACATAGGCAGCCGGTGAAATTTCTGGCATAGAGGCATTCCATCTTAGGCCTCAGGGTAGGCAACGCATTCGAGATCTTATGGTTTCTTAATGGGGGATCATAGGATTTCGGTGTCCATGGGCCGCAGTGACCACTTACCATCCGGTGGGCTGTGCGCTCGTTTGGCTATACCTACCTTGAATGCATATACTTACTATGAGTAAATAAAGTGCTTAATGAATAGTTGAAAAACGCATGAAAAATTTTAATCAAGTTGTTTAGAAAAGGTTTCAATTATTAAAATGTAGCAGGTTAGTAAACATGTGTAGGTTTCCGATGAAAAATGTGATCCTCAGTGCAATATTATTGGTTTTACTGGGTAAGTACCTAACAATAAATAATCAAATTACTTAAAGTATATTAAAACTATACATATACTAGCTGACCCCGCGGACTTCGTACCGCCTTAGATTTTTTTTGGGTATGAAATATAGCTATTCTCAACCTACACTCCAAAATTCATAAGAATCGGTCGAGCCGTTTCGGAGTAGTTTGGTTACAAAACACTGTGACACGAGAATTTTATATATTAGATATCATCAACTATCCCTACTAATATTGTAAATGTGAAAGTGTGTTTGGATGAAATTTAGTATGGAGATATTTGAAGTCCCGGGAAAGGACATAGGCTACTTTTTATCCCGGGAAAATGCGTAGTTCCCGCGGGAGCGCGATAACCGAATTCCACGCGGGCGAAGTCGCGGGCGGAAGCAGTTTCTGATAAAATTTCACACGAAAGTAGGAAAAACCCATAGACGCGAGCCGGATTCGAACCCCGCCCCTCTCTCTGCATGAGTAAATTATGTAATTAATATTACTATTCCAGCTCTTTATACTGCAAAGGCAAAATCTCCAGATCCCGCTAACATACAGGATCGAGTGCGCTATCTCAAGCAGAACCTCGAACGCCAGCTCAGGTCCAAACACGGCCGCGAAATACAGCCGCTAGATGGCAGCGTGGCCGAAGACAACTATGAATATGATGAAGACTCACCCGTCACACCGATCCTGGCCAAAGACAAGCTGATTAAAGACGACAGGTTCAAGTTGAAACGGTTAGTCTATAGCAAGTCTATGCACCGATCCTGGCCAAGTTGAAACGGTTAGTTCCTACCTGGCCGACCGAGCTTTACTCGGTTGAAAATAGCTAAAACCAAGTTTTCTCAGATGCGAAACCTAGCTAGATCGATTTGTCGCCCCCGTAAACCCCTACATTCCAAATTTCGTCCAAATCGTTAGAGTCGTTTCTGAGATCGCTTGGATAAATAAATCCATATTATTTCAATTGGCCCGGTGGGTGATCTTTCGTATCACCCGAAGGCGATTCCCATACAAAGTTATTAAATTTGTCTTTTTTTAAGCCGTTCCTTTATACGTTACGGTGCAGAGCGCGTGAGCGATCCTATAGGGAAAAGCGAGATCCCTATTCAAGAATTCGCATAGAGCCCTATCTTTCCTCTTCTTGTTTGTAAAGTTTTCAATAAGCAAACTTTTTCTCCAACTAAACCCAAAACCTCTTCGTTGGTCTTTCTTTCTGTCCAACTAATTCTTTTGATCCTCCTCCAGCACCACATTTCAAATGCTTCCAACCTCTGTCTCTCTGCGTTAAAGTCCAGCTCTCACTGCCATAATATAATGCCGTGTTCCAATCTAACCACCGCAACTTTTATTATGGAGTGGTAGGTATTTTCAGTTTCTGACAAAAGTAATGATTATTTTACAATATCCGCAGCTCAGATTATGAAAAACCGAATGAAGTTTTATTTTCTGGACATGCCGTGTAAAATCATGGTCTAGATATTGAACAGTAGGGATTTAACGGGTTGAAAAATGCCTTACTTGTTTTTTTGTTGTAAGAACAATGTGGACGTATCGCAATTTCCGCAGCTCAGATTGAAGAGGACATATCCATTCTTCAAACATATTTTTTCGAGACCTATATGTCTGCCCAATTTTTAGTTTTAGGCCTTTAAAGGCGACCAAAATCTAGCATTTCATATTACGCGCCTTAATAAGGCGTGTAGCAGCCTTCTTTAAAAATTTTACTTGAATGTAGGTGTTTCTGATTATTGAAGGCTTTCTTCGCCATAGCAATTCTTTGAATAATACCCGCGAGCATCTGGAGTCACTAGTTATCAAGCTTCTTTTTTTCTGTTCATGGGTCAAAAAATCAAATTAGGCGCAATTGCCCCCTATACATCTTACTAATATAATAAAGCTGAAAGTTTGTGTGTTGGGATGTTTGGATGTTTGTTGCTCAATCATGCTAAAATGGCTTAACCAATTTGCATGAAATTTGGCAAACAGATAGTTTGTAACCTATTTTCCTGGAAATCCCGAAAAAATCCCAAAAACTCATTAGAGGAACCCCAGAAGAGGACTTTGGATAGAAATTACGGGAATCCCACAAATACCGTAATCCCGGTAATCCCGGAAAAGGTTTTAATAGTATTCTGGAAAAAGGGCTTTGGAAATATAGCGTTCAATTCCCTGCAGACGAAGTCGCGAGTAAGAGCTCGTACTTCAAATTCAAATTCAATCATTTATTCAGCAAGTTGGCGACATAGGGGCACTTTTACACGTCAGAAAAAGAATTTACCAGCGCTCCCTAGACTCATTGCTTGAGAAGAAGCGCGGCAACAACTTAATACATATTTTGACTATCTTGTCTAATTCCCAGGTTAAAGACCACCACGACCACCACCACAGCCCCAGCAGTCTTATCCCCAATAGTCATAGCTCAGAAGCAAGCACCAAGAGCTGGGAAAGACAACCAACCCGTCTCCAAGCCTTTGGAAATCTTCTACAGGAAGTCCTTTCAAGGCAGAAATAAGCCGATACCCTGGCTGCATTGTTCAGAAATGATATCGCCGTATCTTCACGGCGCCAAGAAGGAAATGGCTGCGCCGAGGGTGATTTGGGTGAAAGATCATGTCGTTATGCGGTAAATAAGGTTTTTGTTGGAATTTTATTACAAAATAAAGTCACAACAGTCCATTTTTACCCGACTGCGCTAGACGGAGCGTTTTTTTCGAGTGTATAGCATGCGAGGTGTCGTTAGATTCGTCTTAATTGTGAGAGTGACACCGGGTATATCAAAATTGCAAAAAACATGGCTAACTTTTGGAGGCATTTTAAACGTTTCCAAAAATATTTTTTTGTTAAAGTCTATCGAGTGGGGTTTAAAATAAAGGGTTTAATAAACGGATTACAAAAATATATAATGTGGCATCAAAAGTTTGTATGCGGTCGGGTATATTATTTTTTCAAAAATTACCTGACTGCGGCAGACGGAGGGTTACGTATTTCGAGTTATGTAAATTTCTTTTCTCAAACATGCTCGGAAATGTTCGTGTTACTTTCAAAAAAAGAAGACGCGAGGCTGTCCATTGCTGGCCTTGGCCAGCAAAAACATTATTGTCGTGTGTGTTTTTTTTAATTCGCTTGCTATTGGAGACACCTCTAGAAACTGACAAATCCATGGAGGTAATAAGTATAACTTCCATGGCCAAATCATCCACGATCATGGAAGTAGTAAATACTGATGTGGAGTACGCCTAAATTTATTTAGCCCCTATGCCTTGTAAACAGCCAACTACTAGTTGAGTAATATTTATAGGTTTCGATATATTTATGTTAGGCGCACTTACCCCATCCTGGCGCACTTGCCCCGAAACTGGCAAATCCATGGAGGTAATAAAGTGCAACTTCCATGGCCAAATCATCCACGATCATGGAAGTAGTAAATACTGATGTGGGGTAAGTGCGCCTAAATTTATTTCGCCCCTATGCCTTGTAAACAGCCAACTACTAGTTGAGTAATATTTAATAGGTTTCGATATATTTATGTTAGGCGCACTTACCCCATCCTGGCGCACTTGCCCCGACTGACCTTACGTATTTCCTCGCTGTTTGAGAAAAGCATTATATATACCTCGGCCGCACCGCAATTGCGATTGCCGGACTCGTACTAATAGAAGGCTTCGCTTCGCTCAGCCTTCTAACTGACTCGTCCGGCAATGCGCTACTTGGCGGCCTCTGCAATAATGTACTATTGGCACGCACTGTGGCGTAAACGGCTTGTAAGATTTTAGCTTGTGAGGGTGTCGTTACATTCTTGATTCTGAGAGTGACACTGGGTAGGTTATACCAAAAGCTTGTATGCAGTGGGCTTTTTATTTTTCAAAAATAGAGTTATTATAGTGTACGCTATGTATGTATATTCCTTTGGTACGCTCTGAAGCCTAAATGGCTTGATGGATTTTAGATTGCGTGGTGTCGTTAGATTCGTCATATCTAAAGTTTGTACCTATGCAGTCGGAATTATGATTGATTTTTTCTAAAAACCTCATCATCATCGTCATATCAGCCGATAGACGTCCACTGCTGAACATAGGCCTCCCCCAAGACTCGCCACTCCGACCGGTCCTCCACCAGGTCATCACTCCACCTTGTTGGAGGCCTATCGACAGCTCGTCTTCCGGTACGCTCGAGAACTTTCTGGCCCCATCGGCCGTCAGTTCTACGAGCAAGTGTTTCAAAAACCTAGTTACGTATAATGGGGATGCTGGAACTGGTTCAGGTTCTTGGTTGGTTTACAAACCGGGAGATAAGCTGTCGGTGCCCCCAACTGATGGAGCGACGACCTCGTGAAGGTCCCGGGAAACCGGTGGAAGTGAGTAGCACAGGACCGGTCTGAGTGGCGAATGGGGGAGACCCTATGTCACACGGTGGACGCTCACGATTTCGAACACAATTCGATTGAAGTGTCAATGTTTGCGTGCGAGGACATCTGTACAATTGTAAATGTGTGTACCAGTACGCGGGCCAACGATTCACTCACCATCTCCGGATGAAACAAATGACGGTAAGGGCGAGTTGGGCGCCAGTTGCGCGCCGGTTAAATTCAGGCGGGTGATTCCGTGGCCATTTCTGTATGTAGTACTAGTAGTCTTTTGGCTGAAATGATGATGTCTCTCGTGATGAGGGCCCCTCATCCCTCATTGAGGGGTGGCTGTGCCCAGCAGTGGGACGCAAATAGGCTGTAGCGGGGGATCGATTAGTTGACGTGTGGATTTCTTTCAGACTGGTCCAACTCCTTAGCATGAATACGACTAATCTGTCCAAGGACGAGGTGTATTCGATACTCTACCAGATAAGCAAAGTGAAGATTCGGCTCTGGTCGTGGAGCATTGCAGCCATGAAGATGCTGTTTAATGTCATTGTTGGAGACACTCATGGTGAGAACTCTGTTATCTACTTACTAGCTTCTACCCGCGACTTCGGCCGCGTGGAATTCGTTATTAGCGTTCCCGCGGGAACTATGCATTTTTGCGGGATAAAAAGTAGCCCTATATGTTTGACCAGTGCTATAAACTACCCCCATACCTAATTTTGTTGCAATCCATCCAGTAGTTTTCGAGTTAAATCTGGAAATAGATACATACAAACGCACATACGTACATACAGATTTTTTTTCTAAAAATCGTTTATTTGTGTTCAGTATTGTTTATTATAGTCCCCTCGATTTGATAGTTTCTTTTAATTTTCAAGTTTCAGACGCGACTTATCTTATCATCATCATCATTTCAGCCGAAAGACGTCCACTGCTGGACATAGGCCTCCCCCAAGGCTCGCCACTCAGACCGGTCCTGTGCTACTTGCATCCACCGGTTTCCCGCGACCTTCACGAGGTCGTCGCTCCATCTTGTTGGTAATAATCGGAGGTTCTGCGCTCGAAGTTGTTGACCATTATGAATACCTGGGACAAACAGTCCAGTTAGGTAGGTCCAACTTCGAGAAAGAGGTCAATCGTCGAATCCGACTCGGCTGGGCAGCGTTCGGGAAGCTTCGCAGTGTCTTTTCGTCCAAATTACCGCAGTGTCTCAAGTCGAAAGTCTTCGACCAGTGTGTGTTGCCAGTGATGACTTATGGTTCCGAGACGTGGGCGCTTACGATGGGCCTCATAAGAAGGCTCAAAGTCACTCAGAGGGCAATGGAGAGGGCTATGCTCGGGGTTTCTCTGCGTGATAGAATCAGAAATGAGGACTTATCTTCTACAGACTTATTATTAAGTAGTATTAGATTATTAGTACTTATAAAATAGACTATAGCTTTAAGTATGGCCTCTGGGTATGGCTGATTTTTCAATTGTAAGATGAAATTTATTCTTCGGATAGTCCATACAAAATTTGAATTCGTTCCGGAACAAATTGAAATTTTCTATGCACTAATCGAATAATAAATTTTATCTAGCGATTGAAAAATCAGCCGTAAGCATCTATAACTTCGTACGCAGAAACATGATGATGTAAAATCCCGTTTTTTTTCCGTCCCCGTGGGAATTTCGGGAACTCCTCTCTTTCTGCTCTCCTACTCTCCCCAAGGAACCTACATGCCAAATTGCAGCTTCCTACGACCAGTAGTTTCAGGTGTGCGTTGTCATCAGTTACCTACTTAGCTCCTGCCCGCGAGATCGCCTGCGTGGGAATTGGGTCAACGCGTTCCCGCGAGAAGAATGCCTTATTTTCCGGGATAAAAGTATCCTATGTCCTAGGGACTCAGAACTATCTCCATACCTAATTTCATCTAAATCGGTGCAGCAGTTGAAGCGTTAAAAGGTAAAATACCTAGGTACAGATAGATAGACACACAGAGTTACTTTGCCATTTATAATATTAGTATGGAATTAAGTACTACAGGTTCTGCCCAGGACTTCACCTGCGTTGAATTTGGTTAGGGCCCTCGCCCATGGTGACTTTTTGTAGCGATACAGTCGCGGTGCGGTCGCTAGCTGTTTGCCCTCGCCCACTGTTACTAACGCGCGTTAGTAGTAGCGATGCTGTCGCGTGTATAGGAAACGCGCTATTGCGTCGCTACAGAAAGTGCTGTGGGCGAAGGCCCTTTATAGCATTCCAGCAAAGCAGGAACAGTGCTTTTTCCTGGGGAAAATGTATAGCTTTCGTCCTTATCCGGGACTCGAACACGACCTATCTGTTACCAAATCGGTCCAGAGTTTTAAGCGAGAGGTAAAAAGATCTAATATATAAAATTCTCGTGTCACTCACAGTGTTTGTAACCAAACTCATCCGAAACGGCTCGACCGATTCTTATGAAATTTGGTGTGTATGTTCAGTAGGTCTGAGAATAGGACGTTAGCTATTTTTCATACACAAAAAAATATCTAAGGCGGTACGAAGTCCGCGGGGGCAGTTAGTATTTTATAAAATGATAGAAAAGCCTTAAAGACTAATAAGCTTTTTTTAAATACACAGAACAAGCCCACACGTACAGGAAAATCAAAAAGGGCCTTACGAGGTTGTTCGATGAGTGGCGTCTAGACAAGAGCAACACGACGCGTCTTCTGCTGCAGTCGAGGGTCTTCCGGCCGCCGTGCATGTACCACAAGCACACTGGTACGGACGGCATCGATACCTTTATATCTATATGCGTCAACTTCGTGCCAGACCGTCCTGAGGTGCGACAGACGTTGGGGGGCGTGGCGACAGCGGGGACGGCGAGGGTTGCGAGTAGAATAACCGCGCGCGTTGCGCTTTTCACACTGGCCGTCAACACAAAACAAACAAAAAGCTACGTATAACCGTTATGCGTGCTATATATGTTATTACTTATTATAGGTCAATGGGTTTTAATGATGTTGATTTATTTTTCAGGGTCGTCGAAATTGGTGCGCGGGAGTACTATATCCAGGCCCTCGTCGCCAAAGGCCGAGGAGAGCTCCGAGGGAGACTGCCAGAACAGAGCTCACAACCATGGCGCCGAATAAATATTTATAACTCGAACTTTGCATGTTTATCATTACCATCCTGCAATTTCTACATCAAAATTGCCACGTCCTTAAAGACCATTATTTGTAAATCAACAGAAACTTTAAAGGCTTACCTTGAAACCCACTAACCTCGGCTTAGTCTCTCCATGCTCCAATTTCAATCCGATCTGTGGCCTGTTTGTGATCGGGAAGGCAAGAATGATTGACGACTACAAGAATGATATGAATGGATTTTAATAATAACAAAATTAAACTATAACGCTTGGCCATCTTGGGTATCTGGTTAGAGGGTAACCCGTGGGCTTAAGTGATTTTTTACCAATAGGTCTGATATTATAGTGCCAACTGGGAAAATGGCCGATCAAAAGAAATATATCATCAAATCATCAGTGGGGGATCCAGCAGTTGATTTGATGGTTTTTATAATAAGGAAAGAGATATATGAGCGTGTTTTAGATCAATTTGTGCTCTGATTCTGCTAGCTGTCGATCTTGCCAGTCCATTTTGCATAGCTTAACAGTTTTGTATATTTTGAATCCCTGGGTACCTCAGCTCCGCAATTTTGAAAATTTTCCTGGCCAAGACGCCTCGCTCGCTCGGTCTGTAGACAATATAATGCTTTTCAATAATTTCAATTATGTTTAGTTTTATTAAGCGCCATGCCTAGTTCATCAAGAATAGCCTTGAACTGCCTGGACACTTTTTTTTGCATATTTTGCCGGAGCACATTTTTATTTATTCTTGCAGGATCTTGCGCGAACCTGTCGTCGATCTTCTCGTGTTCTCTGTCCTTTTCTGGAATAGGCTCGTTGAAGTCATACTTCTCCACTATTCTGGGTAACTTCTTGTAGTAATCAGGGCTACTCATCTTATAACGCTCTCTTGTGGGTATACCCGTACCTTTCATTATGTTTGGATTGATTGTTGCGTTTTCTTCATTAGACTTGAACAGTAAATTCTCCGTTCTAGCCTTAAGAGGTTCGGGTTTTAAATCTTCTTGTTTTAAATCTTTTTCAGTAGTAGTCGGTTCTTTGGTGACTCCAGGTTTCTTGTTATAATTGAAAAGTGATGAAGTTTCTTTACTTTCAAACATGTCGTGTTTTTTAAGTTCTTTGGTTTCAGGTAACTTATTATAATTCATACGTGGTGTAGTTTCTTGACTATCGAAGACATCGTGTTTATTAGATTCTTTGATTTGAGGCTTTTTATTATAACTCATACGTAATGTAGTTTCTTCACTTTCAAACAATTCGTGTTTATTAGGTTCTTTTATTTCAGGCTTGTTATTATAATTCATACGTAATTTAGTTCCTTCACTTTCAAAATTTTCATGTTTATTAGGTTTTTTAAGGATTTCAGGTTTCTTATTATAATTAATACGAGATGTAGTTTCTTGACTTTCGAAGACGTCGTCTTTAGTGGGTTTTCTGAGGATTTCAGGTTTCTTATTACAATTTATACGTGATGTAATTTCTTCACTTTCGAAGATATCGTCTTTATTAGGTTTTCTGAGGATTTCAGGTTTATTATTATAATCCATACGTGGTGTAGTTTTTTTACTTTCGAAGACGTCGTCTTTATTAGGTTTTCTGAGGATTTCAGGTTTCTTATCCATACGTGGTGTAGTTTCTTCACTCTCAAAGATGTCGTGTTCATTAGGTTCTTTGATTTCAGGTTTCTTATTATAATCCTTACGTGGTGTAGTTTCTTGACTTTCGAAGACGTCGTCTTTATTAGGTTTTCTGAGGATTTCAGGTTTCTTATCCATACGTTGTGTAGATTCTTCACTTTCAAAGATGTCGTGTTCATTAGGTTCTTTGATTTCAGGTTTCTTATTATAATCCTTACGTGGTGTAGTTTCTTTACTTTCAAAGTTGTCGTATTTATTAGGTTCTTTGCTTTCAGGTTTCTTATTATAAACCTTACGTGGTGTAGTTTCTTTACTTTCAAAGTTGTCGTATTTATTAGGTTCTTTGCTTTCAGGTTTCTTATTATAATTCATACGTGGTGTAGTTTCTTCACTTTCGAAGACGTTATCTTTATTAATGTTTTCTTTCGCTATATTTTTAACCATTTTAGGCTGATTTGTATTTTTTAATGAGGGTTTAACAGTTTCTTCGCTGAAATACATTTCGTCCTTCTCCGGTAATTCTTCGTAGCTACCTTTATTTTTATTTAAAAGTACTTTGTCGAACATCATTCCGTCATTGCTTTTAATTTCTTTGTTTAGTTTGCTCTGTTGAACATCACGACCATTTATTCGTAATGGCTTCTCCGTTTTTATCTTTGAATTTTCGTAATCCATCTCTTCTTGCACGGGTGTCTTATTTTTCGTTGGCCTAGTATATTTTCCATCTACTTCTCTATTTTTAGTTGAAACGTCTTTTGTAAAAGTTGTTACATCCCTTGGATTATCTCTGTACGTTTTTTCACTATAGGAATCTGTTATTTCAATGTCATTACCCGCGGAAGTTTGTAGCGCTTCCTTTCGTACGTCTACATCAAATATATTTTTAGGAGAAGTGAAGTTGAAACTAGGTAAATGATTATCCGTCGAAGGTAAATAAGCTGAAGATTGTTGGAACCATTCTTTAGTTGGTGCCGTTCTTTGAACAGTTTTATATCTTCTATCTTTAGATGCTTTCGTTGTCGAAAACTGAATATGATTGTGTTCTTCTTCTATATCGATGTCTGTTCCTTTCTTTTCTTTTCTTCTATCATCATCTACCGGTTTATCTTCATAAATTCTAGATGGCGTTGTATCAAATCGTTCAACAGAGCTCTCCTCATGCTTCTTAATTTTAAATCTAGTACTTGAGAAGTCATTGTTGTTTTGCGTTTTTCGATCTACTCCGTATCTTTCGGGTTTTTTAATTCCGTGTCTTCCGATATTTTTAGCTTTCTGTGGCGTTCTATCATCATCTGAGAAAGTATCTCTATTACCTTCCTTTTCTTTTCTATATTGAGCGGAGGACTCGGAAACCATTTTAGTGAGTTTCCCGGCAAGGTTTTCCGGTACAAATCTTTTGGCCAAATTCTTGAAATCCTCCAAATTTGCCGCGAAGAGTACGTAACCTTCTGCATTTACGATTAGCAGGCAGCCTGTAAACATGTTCTGTTCTGAGTGAACATTAAACTAAATAACATCACATTAAAAATTAAAAAGCCGTAGTTCCCAAGCGATTTGACCTACCGTCTCTTTTGCTGCCCTCTGTCGGTAGTCGTGGCTAAAACCTGGCTCGCCCCTCTGAGTTTACTCGTGTGCAGAATCAAATTTGAATTTAGGTACCACTGGAAGGAAAGCATTGCGCGGAAACGTGCACGTATGTGGGCAGTATTTCAAGGATGTATCTAAAGTCCCCAATCCGCACTGGGCTCGCGTGATTATAAGCCAAGGCGTTGGTATTTTTATATCACTACTAGTCGATGCCCGCGAACTTCGTCCCGCGTAGACTTAGAATTTACGTACCTAGCCGATGATACTATACAATATAAACAGTTATACAAGTATTGAAAAATTGGTTTGACCCGTGGAAAACCCGTTCCCGTAGAAATATCGGGATAAGAAGTATCCTATGTTATTGCCCGGGTCTCAAACTATCTACCAAATTTCATCCAAATCGGTCCACTCGTTGCGACATGAAGGAAGGACAAACAAACTATCAAACAAACACACTTTCACATTTATAATATAGTATGGATATGCCGTTTCGAATGAAGTTCCTGGTAATTCGAGGTCCGGGAAATCATCAGCGTCGATATCATCATCATCATTTCAGCCAAAAGCCGCTCACACAGGCCTCCCCCAGGTCAAGAAAAACGTCACGATATTTTACACACATAATCGGCTAACAATCCTTAGCATGTTTTATAGGTTTTTGATGTTTTCGAGTTAGTAAAGAAAAAATAGTATTGATAGTGTGATCAAAATCAAAAATCCAAAATATTTATTCATCAAATAGGCCACATCTGGGCACTTATACACGTCACTTTTAAATGAATTGAACCAGCGCTTCCTAGACCCATTGCTTGAGAAGCACAAACTCAGCAGACGGCCTTTTTTCAAAATTTAAACATACAGATTCACATTACATTTACATTAATATGTATAAAAGTACATATATGTATATAGGTATATACTAAAATTACATTTATCGATGGGTAAGTGTAGAAGGGGGTTGTTGTTAGCTCGTGGAGTGGATGCTGTAGGCATGGAGATCAAAGTGGAAGGTGAGGACACGGAGACTTGTACTACTACAGCCTATTTGCGTCCCACTGCTGGGCACTCGCCTCCTCTCATCACGAGAGGGTTTGGGCTATAGTCACCACGCGGGCCCAGTGCGGATTGGGGACTTCACACACATCTTTGAATTGCTTCGCAGATGCGTGCAGATTTCCTCGCGATGTTTTCCTTCACCGAAAAGCTCAGTGGTAAATTCGAATTGAATTTCGCACATAAGTCAACTTAGAGGTGCGAGCCGGAATCGAACCCCCGACCCTCTGCATGAGAGGCGGTAGGTCGAACCACTAGGCCACCACGCTTAGCAGATAGAGAAAGCTAAAACACGCAGACTAGCCTAAAGGCTTTGGTTGATTTCACTGTACCTACTGTAATCAGAGATCTTTTTTAGGGTTCCGAAGTCCATAAGGAACCCTTATAGTTTCGCCATGTCCGTCCGTCCGTCCGTCCGTCTGTCCGTACTATTGCTCGGAGATGCTTAGTTCTAGAAAGCTGTAATTTGGCATGAATATGTATATTAGTTACGCTGACAAAGTGGTACAATAAAATTTTGAAATATATTTTTTTATAGGGTACCTCCCCTACTCGTAAAGTGGGGATGTAATTTTTTTTTCTTGCATACCCCATGGTGCGGCATATTGTTGAATAGGTCTTAAAAAAATATTGTGGGTTTGTTAAAACCATTTTTTGATTAAGCGATGCGTTTGTGAAATATAACGCTTTAAAGTGCTATTTTTTGTTAGAGTCACATGTCCCCCCCCCCCCCCCTGCCAGCTAAATGGTGGTATTTGGATGGCTGAAAAAAATCACGGTTGTGGCATATATAACGTAGTTGAAAGGAAAACTATCACAGCTCTAAGTAGGCTTCATTTCATAAGTTGTTCGACTATGACTCGTAAGTTTTTACAGCCTACTTACTCGTAGCTGTGATAGTTTTCCTTTCAACTACGTTATATATGCCACAACCGTGATTTTTTTCAGCCATCCAAATACCACCATTTAGCTGGGAGGGGGGGGGGGGGGGACACGTGACTCTAACAAAAAATAGCACTTTAAAGCTTAATATTTCACAAACGCATCACTTAATCAAAAAATAGTTTGTACAAACCCGCAATATTTTTTTAAGACCTATTCAACGATATGCCGCACTATGGGGTACGCAAGAAAAAAAATGTATTTAAAATATTTAAAACTTATAATTTAAAACTTAAAAAGGTATTGTGGGCATTATCAACTTCGGAACCCTATACTTTGCGCGTGGCCCGACACGCACTTGGCCGGTTTTTTCTAATTCGTCCATCAGGACAGGCCTAGTTAGAACTATGCCTAGTTTGAGATCTTCATGATGGTTACAAAAATGTACATAATTTCAAAGATATGTCAGTCAGCTCACCATAATAGATGGTCAGCTTCCACGGTACCTTAATCTCATACAAATTAGGTTTGAGCAACTCAAAAAAAAACCTAAATCAACATGCTTAGAATTGCCGATTCTGTGGGTAAAATATCTACTACTACAACTACAGCCTATTTGCGTCCCACTGCTAGGCACAGGCCTCCCCTCATCATGAGAGGGTTTGGGCTATAGTCCCCACGCGGACCCAGTGCGGGTTGGGGATTTCACACACATGTTAGAATTACTTCGCAGATGCGTGCAGGTTTCCTCACGATGTTTTCCTAATGTCACAACTTTATATAGGGATAGGGACTACTCGCTAGATATCCCTATGTACCGTTTCGGGTAAAGCCCTTTTTACCCGACAGCGCACCGCAAAGGAGGGTTATGTGTTTATAGATATTTATGCACATTTTTGTACTGATATTATACTTACATACTTGCGATAGTAGAAAGTATCCCATGACTGATTTTTTTTTATTTGCATCGTAAAGTATTTTTATTGAACTTGAAAAGTTATTGTTAATGCAAAAATGATTGCACTAGTAGGTTGCTGGGTAGGTATACGTTGGTACAAGACGTCCCAAAGGCTGTCATATATACATGGTGGGTCAGAAAATATGGCAAATAATTAACCCACAGTATCGGCTATCGATTATAAGTATATTGTATAGGTCTTTATTTATTTTTTTGAGTTGGTTAAAAAAAAATATTTTGTATAGGATTCAGGCGTCGCTCACACAACCAATCCCATATACATTTTTTTTTATTAACTCGAAAAAAAATAAAGACCTATACAATATACTTAGAATCGATAGCCGATATGGTGGGTTAATTATTTGCCATATTTTCTGACCCACCGTGTATAGGAAAACCTACATAAAATGGAAATTTATCATAAAATAGAAGACTTCATTTTATTTTAAAAACTTCTGTCAATAATTCAAAATGTAATAAATATAGGTACCCGGAAAAAAATAGACGCGTTAATTAACTAGGTACCTACTCGGAATGTAGAAATCTTTGTAATGACCGAATAACGACTTTGATATCGAACAAAGGATAGTAAATAATATTCATGAAAGTGACAGTTCGTTTATTCCATGACTAGCGTTAAGTACATACTTAATTCAGTATAATACTAATACTTACTAGTCCAAAACATTTATAAAACAATAAGTACAACTCGCTTATTCTAGTGGCTTAATTTATTTAGTAAGTTTTTAACAATAATCTTCTAATCGTTCGGGTTTTTTCGATTTGTATTTTTACGTCGATTTGGAGTCGTTTGTGCTTCGGGCCAGTCGAACCTTACTTGGATATAGTTCTGAAAAAGAAGTTATAGTACATTATTGCAGAGGCCGCCAAGTAGCGCATTGCCGGACGAGTCAGTTGGAAGGCTGAGCGAAGCGAAGCCTTCTATTAGTACGAGTCCGGCAATCGCAATTGCGGCCGAGGTATATATAATGCTTTTCTCAAACAGCGAGGAAATACGTAAGGTCAGTCGGGGCAAGTGCGCCAGGATGGGGGTTAGTGCGCCTAACATAAATATTTCGAAACCTATAAATATTACTCAACTAGTAGTTGGCTGCTGTTTACAAGGCATAGGGGCGAAATAAATTTAGGCGCACTTACCCCACATCAGTATTTACTACTTCCATGATCGTGGATGATTTGGCCATGGAAGTTGTACTTATTACCTCCATGGATTTGTCAGTTTCGGGGCAAGTGCGCCAGGATGGGGTAAGTGCGCCTAACATAAATATATCGAAACCTCTAAATATTACTCAACTAGTAGTTGGCTGTTGTCAAGGCATAGGGGCGAAATAAATTTAGGCGCACTTACCACACATCAGTATTTACTACTTCCATGATCGTGGATGATTTGGCCATGGAAGTTGTAATTAATACCTCCATGGATTTGTCAGTTTCTCTACAGAGGTGTCTCAAATAGCAAGCGAATTAAAAAAAAAACACACGACAATAATGTTTTTGCTGGCCAAGGCCGGCAATGGACAGCCTCGCGTCTTCCTTTTTTGAAAGTAACACGAACATTTCCGAGCATGTTTGAGAAAAAATACAATATACCTACCTACTTTATAGAACACCACACATTCAAGGAACAGTACAGACATAATCATCATCATCATTTCAGCCGAAAGACGTCCACTGCTTGACATAGGCCTCCCCCAAGGGGGCGCCACTCAGACCGGTCATGTGCCACTCGCATCCACCGCGTTCTTGCTACCTTTACAAGGTCGTCACTCCATCTTGTTGGAGGCCTACCGACAGCTCGTCTACCGGTTCGCGGACGCCACTCCAGAACTTTCCGGCCCCATCGGCCATCAGTCCTGCGAGCAATGTGCCCCGCCCACTGCCACTTAAGGTTCGCAATTCTTCGGGCTACTATGTCGGTGACCCTAGTTAGCTAGACTGCGGATATCCTAATTCTGATTCTATCACGCAGAGAAACCCCGAGCATACAGACATAATGTTATTACATAAAAGGTATATGGTATACAGCAGACGGTCTTGTAACGTTACATGTTTTAATTACTTGTACCATTCTTAGAAAAAGTGAGATACCTAAATCTGGAATGACAACCTTCATACAAGTCAGCGCACGCCAGAAATAAGTGTTAAATGCAATAACAGATGTCGCTGCCTAGGTAGCCTGTATGAACATTAGAACCGCCCCCTGGATATTGCTCGCATACAGAGCTTTTCCGATGTACGCCGCAATATAAGAAGATTGTCAGTCACTTATAATAGGCATGACGACAACTTTTTTTTCCTTAGTCTATCAGGAAGATTATTGAAAAGTATTGGACACGTATTTTTTCTTTTTTCACGTAATCAAACGTATACGGAGATATATTGAGTTGAAATGTCGCGTGACGTCACGGTTAGGTACGATTTATACCTAACGGTGACGTAGTTAGCCCCCTCCAGGCGCAGCGCAGCGCGGCGCACTCTTTGATTCCTTCGCGCTCGATACAAGTACCCGCCGGCTTCGCACCGTGGCGTGATGAGTAGTGGTTGCCGCGCACTGCTAGCGAATGCACGTGCGCGCGTTTTCTCTCAATGTAGGTACGTCGCGCGCGACGCAAGAGTCAAATGTGCTATGAAATTTGAATTATGTCAAAAAATATTATATTGCAGAGGGTTTTATTAACAACAACAGTAAAATGATTTGGTAAAAAGTAAAATGATGAAGCTTGGTATGGAGGTAGTTCAAGACAACCCAATTTTTTATTTTTTCAATAAGAATAGGTAATAACAATAACTATGCATGAACAGTATAGTATCATTGGGTACGCAAATTCTATGTACTCGGGACGAAGTCGCGGACAACGGTTAGTATATTATGATAATGCAGTTGTGTGACTGTGTGTCTTAATTTTGAATTTAGCAGATTCATAAATTGACAGATAAAGTATGTGATAACTTAATAGTAAATAACGTTGTAGCATCTGTGTAGACGAGTGTTTTTAATAATAATAAAAATAACTAACTTAACATAAATATATATTTTGTTAATAACACTATTCTACCCAACCTATGTACTAATACTAGACGCATCATTTAATATGTTCTCGAGTACGCCAGCCCTAGTGCTAGGGCGTGGCCTCAGAAAGAGCGCGCTGCATGTGATAGAAAGAGATGGCCAATTTGGGAGCGTACGGTGCAACAAAACCGGTTTTTTGTTAGAAGTCGGCCTTCTGTACGTTAGTACTGTTACTTATTCTGTGCCCCAACTTGCGTTGCAACAAAAAATGCGTTTTAACTTGGTCATTCTTTGTTAATTTTATAAAACAAAAAATACGTGTCTAATATTTTTTTATTACCTGACTGACTGACTAATTAGAATTTCGATTTCTTCACCCTGTCGTCATGCTATATTTGAAGTCTTAAATTTGATTTGACGCGTGAGCTATGCTTGGGGAGATTCCCCAAGCATCGCTCACGCGTCACGTCGCTAAGTTTAACTTTAAATCTAGCTGGCTTCGGTGGAAAGGGAAGGCTGGAGGGAATCTCCCTGTCCCTATAAATAGGGAATTCGAAGTCCCTGTCTAAAAGTTCCAATTGCAACACTTCTAATACGGCGGACACGGCCTATAAAAACACTATCTCAAATACAATTAGAATAAAGTGTCAATGTGCGAACGTGCGAGGACATCTGTACCTACACTTGTAAATGTGTGTGTACCACTACGCGGGCCAACGATTCACTCACCATCTCCGAATGGCGGTAAGGCGAGTTTGGCGCGAGATTCAGGCGATTTTACTTATTTAGTTTTCAGTGGGTTACATACTAAGTAAGTATACAGTTTCACGGGCACACACACACGCACACACACACACTCAAACATTCATTCCTGCATGTTAACATAGTATTTAAGTAAATTAAGGCTTATTTAATAGGTACCAAATGTAAAGTAATGAAAGAGCGGACCCTCCTGTCACAACTCTAGAAGTTTTTACGAAATATTTTGTTTATTTTATTTTTTATTTTTTCATACAGTAGTAAATACATTACTCATCCGATATTACTTGAGTTTACCATACCATTTCTTGAGTTTACCTTTGGACACATCATGAGACGCGGAGACAACAGCCTCGAAAAGCTTATCGCCGTTGGTAACACAGAGGGGAGAAGATCCAGAGGCCGCTCACCAACCAGATGGTCTGACCAACTCAAGAATCCGGACACAGCATTTTACACTGTCGCTAGCATAGCGACTGACAGGAGCCGATGGAGGCAGTTCATGCGTTCCAGACTTTCATCCCACCATGACCACCACCTTCAGACATGAAGGACCGACCAGAGAGAGAGACCATACCATAGTTGAACGCCCGGCCGAGTCGCGGCGTCAGCTTCACCGTGCGCCCGAGTCGCGGGGAGAAGAACTTCGATCTACCGTCGATTTCGTTGTTATCCAGACGGTACCTGCAAAAAAAATCGTGTTTTTAAGAGGGCTTATTCCTAAAGTTGGCAACGTCGCATATAGCTGTCAAATGTTTCGCTGTTTTCATTAATTTTCATTAATTCTGAATCTTCTTCTTCTTCTTCATCAGCGTGTATTCGCCCACCGTTGGGCATACGCCTCTCCAATCTCTCTCCATTTAGAGCGGTTGTCCGCTTCCCTCATCCAGACTAGTCCTGCTGTCGCTTTCAAGTCATCGGACCATCGGGCAGGTGGTCTGCCGACACTTCTCCTATCCAACCGGGGTCTCCACTCCAAAACGCGCTTGCTCCATCGTTCGTCGTGTCGCCTGCACACGTGGCCCGCCCAAGCCCACTTTAGCTTGGCGACTCTGTAACCCACGTCGACCACTTTGGTGCGTTGTCTGTGCGTTGTAATTCTGAATATTACTGACTAAAAACATTAATTATCGCTCTATGGTTGAATAAAACATTAAGTATGGATTGCAACAATTATCATTGGAACACGAAATTTTTAGGATTATGGAAGTATTTTCTTTTGAAAACTTGCCATCGCATATTCCATGCATTTTAATGTAATCTTATCATTCGAATGCCTAACCAACAAATATAAAACGACTACTTATACTTCCATATTATTAAAAAAATCGTGTTGCTGTGATGTTCTTGTAATCCATATCTTAATGTTTTATTCAACCATATGTTTTCATTCAGTAATATTCAGAAATTAATAAAAACAGCGAAATATTTGACAGTTGTTTGCGACGTTTCCGACTTTCAGAATAACTCCTGTTAACTGACAAAAAAATAACCTTGAATGTTCTCGAAAACGAATCACAATATAAGTACGTCAAGCGGTGTCATCTAAATATATAAAACTCAAAGGTGACTGACTGACTGACTGACTGACATAGTGATCTATCAACGCACAGCCCAAACCACTGGACGGATCGGGCTGAAATTTGGCACGCAGGTAGATGTTATGACGTAGGCATCCGCTAAGAAAGGATTTTGCAAAATTCCCACGGGAACGGGAAAAATCGGGATTTAACTTTTTAATATTTCTGCGCATACGAAGTTGCGGGGAAAAGCTAGTCTAAATATATAAAACTCAAAGATGACTGACTGACCGACTGACACAGTGATCTATCAACGCACAGCCCAAACCACTGGACGGATCGGGCTGAAATTTGGCATGCAGGTAGATGTTATGACGTAGGCATACGCTAAGAAAGGATTTTGCGAAATTCCCACGGGAACGGGAAAAAAACGGGGTTTTTCATTTTAATATTTCTGCGCATACGAAGTTGCGGGGAAAAGTTACTGATAATATAAAGATAAAGATAAAAAAAAATGTTTAGTCAAGTAGGATTTTAAAATCTCTTTTGCGTCGTCATTGTGTATAATTGATTTGATAAGTCATCATCTAAAAACATACTGTTATCCGCTGCAAGCTTCCTTCGTCATTGAATTAAGTACTTACCTAGTTGACATCTAATACTTTGTATTTTTTTTTTATAAAATCACACGCCTTTTATCACAATTTAACTCGGCCCAAGCGCACACATGTTTATTCGTCCATGATTAGTCCAATAGGCATTATGACATTTAAATAACCTAGAGCATTTTTTATATGTTCCTTTCAGTTAGGTTCGTGGCTTTTCGGGGAAGTTCACTATCGATTCGAGTCGTATGGGATTCACATACCATTAATCCCATACTGGGCTAAACAAAAAAAAAAATTTAGATGCTCGAAAGAAAATACTTAAAAACCCAAAAAACATGCTTAGAATCGATAGCCGAAACTGCGGTTAAAATATCGTCATAACCTTTTGCTTGACCCCGTATATGAATTTAGTAGAGCCAATTTAAACAACTTGACATAAAATTACGCGTGTTACATCTGGCCTATAGTCTTCTATGGATGCGAGGCGTGGACCGTTAAAGAAGACACGCGCAAAAGACCAGAGGCCTTGGAAATGTGGTTTTACCGTCGCATGTTAAGTGTAAGCTGGGTCCAGAGAGTAACGAATGAAGAAATCCTACGGCGTGTCAGCAAGTTTCGAGAGCTTATGACACCCATCAAGAGAAGGAAAGTGGCATACCTCGGACATGTGCTCAGGCATGACCGATACTACCTTCTCCAACTCATCATGATGGGCAAGATCGAGGGGAAAAGGCGCGTCGGTAGAAGAAAGAAATCGTGGCTCCGTAACATTAGAGAATGGACCGGCATTGCCAGCGTGGAACACCTATTTCGACTGGCAAAGGATAAAAATAGATATGCGGAGCTGACAGCCGACCTTCAGTAGTGGAGAGGCACTATAAGAAGAAGAAGAATTTAATTGTGAGAAAATAGTTGGTTCTGAGAGTAGGGAAAGTCACACATTATAATTTTTACCTATACCAGACGTTTCAATGGTATACAAGGTCTTCATGAATTAATTATGTATTAGCTTTTTCCCGAACTTCGTATGCGCAGAGATATTAAAATGTAAAATCCCGTTTTGTTTTTGTTCCCGTGGGAATTTCGGGAAATCTTCTCTTAGTGCTCCCCTACGTTCCCTAAGGAATCTGCATGCCAAATTTCAGCTCTCTACGACCAGTAGATTCGGCTCTGCGTTGATCGATCAGTCAGTCAGTCAGTCAGTTTCTTGTTTTATATATATATAGATCTGAAAAATTTATTTCATTCCACACTATTACCCAGTAAAATTAGCAATGTGGTCTCGGAGTCCAATTTATATTTCGAAATTAATTCAGAAAATTTCAATAACAGGATTTATGATATGGGTGTAGATAACAGTACATTTTGATGCGAGTGCGAAAAGTTTGTCATTTTATAACGAGTCCCTAGTTATGTTACTGGCGCGAGCGAAAGCCAGCGTTAACACTAGGGACGAGTGAAAATGACAATTTCGTACGTGTATCAAACGACATTTTTTAATACACTTTAGCGAAAAAAAGAGCAAAGAAATAAACGAACAGGATGAAGCTCAAAAAACTTTACGCACTAGTACGTAAGAAACAACTTTAGGCACGCTCAGTAGCTGTCAAAAAACAAAAAGCGCTCGTTCGGAAATGACAAACTTTTCGCACGCTAAACAGGTATCGAAATATTTGATTTTTGAGCACCTGTATTAAAAAAAATCTTAACAACTTTGCCAATGCCAATGGCAATTTCGCAGGCTCTCTTACCCCCTGTTTCCCCAAACCTTATCTTGAGATTGTGGGGACACTTCAACCCATTGGGATCTTTTGTGTAATTGCCCCTCTCCGTGCAGCTAATCCATTGCTTCCTCCACCTTCACCAATAGGTTAATGATGGAGTGCAATGGTAGTGCTTTGAAATCCCCTGGTTCAGTGTCCCCAAACCTTACACTTGTTCGTCGGACGAAGTGACCGGCTCTGGTTGCCGCCGGCCGAGTCGCGGAGTGAAGTCCACGTCGTATGCCCTCTTGTCTTGAGACGCGTCGGCACTGCGACCCAGCTTGGGCGTGAATATCACCTTCTTGGTCACTGGAAATGAGCCAAGAGATTAAATAAATATCTTGGGGCATTTAATAGTAGTTTATGTAACTGCTACGTAAAAAAGGTCGTTAAAATGCGAGTGGGGTTTTATGAAACGAGCCGAGATAATAAATTCGCATGAGTGTTTTAATGCCTAATTATGTAATGATAAAGTTGTGTATGCAATACACAACTTTATCTACACTCATTTTATAAATCCTCTAAAATGCTTCAAAATCTGTCAACAATGACGGCATTTCGAATACGTCAGTGTCTCATATTCGATTTTCAAAAAGCATATACTAAATAGAGCCGACATTTGAGTTTGGAACAAACTTTCGCTCTGTCTGATTGAAGAATTTAGGTGGGCATTGCTGCTTCGAAGATGTTCGAAAGAATGCGAATTCGATGGTCTAAATACAGCTATTAGAACATTTTCACAGATAAGAAATCTGTTCCAACTAAACAGTTTATCTTTATGCTGGTCATGATTTGCGGTTTTTGAACGCATCATAGAGGGTTTATGATATGAGTGTAGATAAACAGCACAAACTGAACTAGCAGCTGTGTGTGTTATCATTCACCTCAAGTCTACCAGTCTACCTATTTCTGGTAACATTAGGAATAATCAAGTCTTGGTTTTCCATATTCAAAATGAAAATATCCACCTTTCGTCTCCGGGTCGTCGGCTTGAGCATCGTAGTAAGGCAGCCGGTCGTAGTAATACTGCAAGGCATCAGCTGCTTCCAGCATCCTCAGGACAGCGTCCCTGACATAACATGTTTAATTTTTAATAAGTAAAAACCCGCGGCTTCGTCTTCAGAGACTTTTGTACTAAACTTGCCCTCCAAATTAGACCAAAAAACGCTGTCATACCTACTCTCAAAAGTTAGTACATTAAGGGTCGGTTGATTCAAGCACAGTTGACGGACTCCTGGTCGTTAAATATGGCCGCCGAGCTGTCATTCCATACAGAAACGTCATTTTGTCCCATAGTAAAATATTTAATGTTAACGTTAACTTTAACCACAGAATAAGTAATAGTACTAACGTACAGAAGGCCGACTGCTAACAAAAAACCGGTTTTGTTTCACCGTACGCTCCCAAATTGGCCATCTCTTTCCATCACATGCAGCGCGCTCTTTCGGAGGCCACGCCCTAGCGCTAGGGCTAGCGCACTCGAGAACATATTAAATGATGCGTCTAGTATTAGTACATAGGTTAGGTAGAATAGTGTCATTAACAAAATATATATTTAAGTTAAGTTAGTTTTTTTATATTATTAAAAATTAAAAACACTCGTCTACACAGATGCTACAACGTAATTTACTATTAAGTTATCACATACATACTTTATCTGTCAATTTATGAATTTGCTAAATTCAAAATTAAGACACACAGCCAAACTTATCATAATATACTAGCCGTTGTCCGCGACTTCGTCCCGAGTACATAGACCCAATGATACTATAAGTACTGTACCTACATGCATAGTTATTGTTATTATTCTTATTGAAAAAATAAAAAATTGGGTTGTCTTGAACTACCTCCATACAAAATTTCATCATTTTACTCTTTACCAAATCATTTTTCTGTTGTTGTTAATACAACCCTCTGCAATACAATATTTTGCAGTGCGCGGCAACCACTAATCATCACGCCACGGTGCGAAGCCGGCGGGTACTTGTATCGAGCGCGAAGAAATCAAAGAGTGCGCCGCGCCTGCTTTAACGGACGGTTTCAATCAACCCACCCTAAAAGCTAAAAAAGCGTAAAGGTCCAATGGTCGGGTTGACGGACTGCAACACCGTGGCGGGCGATAAAATAGAAAATAATTGCTTATAAATAGTAAATATCACAATAAAAAGTAGCCAATGTGTTATTCCAGGTTACAATCTGTTTGCCAAATTTCATGCAAATTGATTGGGCCGTTTTAGCGTGATTGAGTAACAAACATCCAAACAAACGTTCAGCTTTATTATATTAGTAAGATAGGATAAGATTAAGAACTGGAGTAGGGGGTGGTCTAGTGGTTCGACCTACCGTTGGGTTCGGGACGATAGCCCAAATCCTGTCGCGATGAGAGGATGCATGTGCCCAGTAGTAGGAGGTAAATAGGCAGTGGCACAGAATATTGTGGAGACTGGCCGAGTATAATCGGTGAGTTGACTCATTTTCTTTCGAAAATAGGTATTTTTAAGCGTAGAATTGTTTAGTTCAATTTGTTGAGTCTTTTGATAGCTCTTGTAAAGTAATGATATCTGAATATATAATATGAATTTCAAGCAAAGTCTATTCATGATTAATTATACTAGCGACTCCATCTTGACATTGTTATTTGACTTTACTAACTTTTAATAATAAGACATTAAATGTAACTAAATTCCTTCTCTTAATTTGCACACCTGCTCGCAGGTTAAATACGCATGATCGACTACAACAATGTACCAGCAAAATTGTAACCGTATTTTGGCAAATAAATGATTTATTTATGATTTATTAATTAATTAGGGAAGTGTTAGGGCAGTGTTAGGGCCAGTCTGCGAGATATAGATTTCTTAATTAGCTCATTTCTTAATCATCCTGATGCCTAGCGAGTCTCCGTGTCTTCAAGTTCCACTGCTGATCTCCGTGCCGACAGCAACTACGCGAGCTAGCACCAACCCCCCGCTACAATATTTAATAGTACTCGTACTATTTCATTGTATTTACTGTCTTTCATATGTACATTTCAGCCAAATTTCATCCAAATCGGCCCAGCGGTTGAAGCGTGAAGAGGTAACAGACAGACAGACAGAGTTACTTTCGCATTTATAATATTAACTAGCTTCTGCCCGTGACTTCACTCGCGTGGAATTCGGTTATCGCGCTCCCGCGGGAACCTATGCACTTTTCCGGGATGAAAGTAGCCTATGTCCTTTCCCGGGACGCCAACTATCTCCGTGCCAAATTTCATCTTAATCGGTCCAGCGGTTTAAGCGTGAAAAGGTAACAGACAGACATACAGAGTTACTTTCGCATTTATAATATTAGTATGGTATATATGGATTTATGCAATTTTATGATTAAAAGTCGATGTTTTGGGTAGCATTTAGTAGCTTTTTTATTTTTTTATTATTATTATAGACGGACAAACAGGCAGACGGCCCACCTGATGGAAAGTGGTTATCGCCGCCTATAGGGTGTTACAAATGTCTATAGACATTTGTAACACCAGAGGCGTCACCGATACGTTTTTAAAAACATCTCATATTGGTAGCGCAGAGGGAGAATTTCAGCAGGGGGACTTCCCGATTTTCCCCTGAATGGTGTATTACCACAAGTTGGTGATATACTGAAGAGATGCCAAGACAAGCTATCATGAAGAGAAGAACGAATGTAGAGGAAGTGAGGGAGATACGCTTGGATAGAAGCAGAGCAGGTGGCGTCTCCCTACCCCAACGGGAAACAGACGTGAGTTTATGGTATGGTGAATCCGTGGTGGCATAGTGGTTCGACCTACCGCCTCTCATGCAGAGGGTCGGGGGTTCGATTCCGGCTCGCACCTCTAAGTTTACTTATGTGCGAAATTCAATTTGAATTAACCACTGAACTTTTCAGTGAAGGAAAACATCGTGAGGAAACCTGCACGCATCTGCGAAGTAATTCAAGGATGTGTGTGAAGTCCCCAATCCGCACTGGGGCCCGCGTGGGGGCTATAGCCCAAACCCTTTCGTGATGAGAGGAGGCCTGTGCCCAGCAGTGGGCCGTAAATAGGCTGTTGTAGTAGTACTCTATGGTATTATCTCACCTATTTTCTGAGTATGTCCGCTTCCCCAGAATAGGTTTGAACACCACCCCAGCACGGTTTTCGCGCGCCATACGGTCGAAATTGTCCTCCTGTTACAAAAGACGTTATTTTAAACTCGTAAATATACACTTAGAAAGAAAAAAAGATTTCACTAGTGACAAGCATAGCAGGAATTCAACTTCAAACATATTTATTTGCATAAAATGGTACAAAAGCTGGTAATACATTTATATAGGTAACTCATTCTGCTATAAGTATTGTGTGAATAAATACTAGCATGCAAACATTACAATTTGTCGACAATAAACTCTTTCACGTCGTAGTATTGTTTTTTTTGCAACATATTGCAATGGTTAAGTTGTTGCGGAATGAACTTAATGGTAACTGTTGCATATCTAGAGGCAGCTTGTCGAAGAATTTCATGCACATTGTGTAACATTGTTTCATGTAAAAAGCTGTTCGCGGAATATATACATAATATGGACTAGTCTCCCAGGGTTTCGTGTATTGTAAGGAAAAATGTCTCTAGCAGTGCGGAATAAATGGATATGCTTTTTTGCAAATAGGATTTTGCGAATTGGTACGGTAAGGACTTGATGGTAAGATGGCTCCTAGAATGATAGGTAAAATTGTATTGAAACTTATTAAACATTGTATATATTTAACCTAATGTACACATACAATTTATGGCAAATAAAGAACTATGAACTATGAACTATGATTTCTATCAGCAATAACAGCCTAAGTAACCATGGCCGGCGCCTACATATAAATACGCTGCAAATCATTCTAGGAGGTCTTACCATCAAGTTTTTTTTTATACCAATGGTATAGGCAAACGAGCGCACAGCCCACCTGATGGTAAGTGGTCACTGCGGCCCATGGACATCGAAATCCCACGATCCCCCCATTAAGAAACCATAAGATCTCGGATGCGTCGTTGCCTACCCTGAGGCCTAAGATGGAATGCCTCTGTGCCAGAAATTTCACCGGCTGCTTTAACCCCCTACCGGAACACAACAGTGCGAGCACTGCTATTTGGCGGCAGGTTAGCGGGGAAAGACGGTGGTACCACGCCAGACGGCCCCAGCATCAGTTCCTACCGCTAACAAAAGCCAAACAGTTTAGGGGTTGACCAAAACCCGTGGGGTTGAGAAATGGGCCGCCCCCCGGTAGAATCACTCTCAAAGGATCTACAATCTACAACCAAAATATCAAAAAATAGGGTCTTAGTTTAAAATTAATTTATTTTCGTTACACTTCCGTTTTTGGGTCACGAACTTACGTACTTATACGTACCAAATTTCAGCTTAATCGGTCCAATAGGTATGTATATATTTGTAATCACGTTCTCGAAAACGGCTCTAACGATTTCGATGAAACTTAGTGGGGTTTTCGGGGGTGACGAATCGATCTAGCTAGGTCTCGTATTTGGGAAAAATATTTTTAGTTATTTTTTTTTACAAAGCTCGGTTGGCCAGGTTACTTATAATAAGTCTAGGGACATTATAAATTGATCAAGCCCCAAACTAAGCAAACCTTGTACAGTCAACAACACATCTAGCTATACACTATTTTACCAATTTCAACTTTATTGTGAGCGCAATAAGGCCACCAGTGTATACTTGTACGTGGAGTCGACTGTACCTACTATGGGTGCTAGACAACGATATAAATACTTATATTATATAGCGCAATTCATACATATAAATACCTAATAAACATCTCATGACTCGCGAGTACAAACATTCGTGCTCATCACACAAAGTTTGCCCCGAGCGGGATTCGAATCCGCGACCGTCGAAACAGAGGGTATAATATATAATCATAGTTTACAATATATTTTTTTAATCATAATAAATTAATTATAATTTTTAATTAAATAAAAATTTTACTTCATAATTTAATATTTAATTTATATTTATTAATTACTAATAAAATTTAATTCAACTTTTGTATAACCGCAACTACTGGTACAAAATTTGTTATTAATTTATATATTACTAGATCTTAATTTCTTCAATTTTTAATGTAAATTACTACATAATTAAATTATATATTATTAATATATATAAAAAATAATACCAAAATTTATATGTAAAATTTTTTTTTTTTTTTTTAAATACCAACCCAACTTTCTTTCGACTTTTTTCACTACCAACTGAGCCAAACCTGCCGCCATACCTTGAATGTGTCACCAGTCACCATCAGAGCGGCGTTGAAGATCACCAACACCAGCATTTTTCTAGTATTCTGAAACACCATGTTGTCCAGTTCTCCCCGCTCTGAGTTAGGGGCGGTTGGGCGTCCTTTTATATAGAAACGAAAAGGCCCCGTATGATAATGAAGAGGGGAGTTAGGGGAAAATCGCTCCGGTTTATTTGTTTGCTATTCAAAGTTTAATATAAGTGTGTCCTTGCCATGAATGCTAAAGAGGCCTAATAGAATAGCTCAGTACTAGTAAATACATTTCTACCTCATAAATGAATGTATTAGGTATATTCTCTCAGCCTCCATTACCTAATAGATACCTCTATAATCTTATACAGTATTTATATTCCAGCTGAGAATAAATACAATTCTAGTTATTGACGTGATAACATAGACATTAATAATACTTCGTATGGACCCGGCCTAACGTAGATACATGTCATGTTTCCCCACTTCATTGGTGTCCAATCCAAAGTTAAACTTATATCGTGACACTAAAGCTGGGTCACATTTTTTCAACAACGAGACGAGTTTTTAGATACTGAGAAACAGTTTCGAAAAAAGTTTTTTAAAAACGCTTATTGTCACGCACGCTCGGTGACAGAACTTTGGATACCGTGGAAGTGGGGACATATTACGTGTACGTTAGACCGGGTCTATATTATTTACGTCTATGCGTGATAACGTCTTATAAATTGATGAACGCCGGCTGCGCCAAGCATGACGCAATGTATGTCCATGTATGTCCATGGCGATGTATGTCCTACGTAATGGGACATATTCATTAATGTTTTCTTATGATGTTATCACGTAAAGTTTTTTGTTTTTATTGTTCATTTTTTAGTTTGTTTGTTTAGTTTTTCATTATTATTTTTTCAATGTTCTTTGTCGTTCGTGTGGTCACTTAGGGGTCACTGAAAATCAGCGCCGACGCTTCCCAGAGTTCCGGCATTATGCTGAGTGGCACGCTGTTTGACACCGTTCGGCACAGAGTTTTTATGTAGTTTTATTTTCTTTCTGTGTTTTTTTCTCATGTATTATCATCTGTGTTCGTTTGTATCTCTGTGTCGTCCGATTGCCAATAAATGTATTCTATTCTATTCTATTCTAAAATTATCGTCTATAAACCGACTTTATAGATAACCGATTTCTTTATCAAAATGTACTCAGTCAAAGTAGCATATCCGGTCCGTAGTCTTAACTATCTACTACTACAGCCTATTTGCGTCCCACTGCTGGGCACAGGCCTCCTCTCATCACAAGAGGGTTTGGGCTAGTCTTAACTATAATGTTACCTAATTTCATTACAGTCAGTTCAGTAGGGAGTTTAGCCACGAAAGCGAATCAGACAGAGTTACTTTCGCATTTTCTTTTAAGCGTGATTTGATTCATGCATTGTTGACGGACTCCTGGTCGTTAAATATGGCCGCCGAGCTGGCATTCCATACAGAAACGTCATTTTATCCCATAGTGAAATATTTAACGTTAACGTTAACTTTAACGGACGGTTTGAATCAACTCACCCTAAGTAAGTAGTACTAGCTTATATGTGCTCTGAATTCGGTTATCGCGTTACCGCGCGCACTACCTACTTCTAGTCTTACAAACGTCCAATGTATGTATTTATATAGGTATGTAAACTCTTTATTGTCTATTTGCTGTGTGCAAAGACAGTGGTGCGTGAGACGAAAACGATCTCAGCGCGTGACTTAGCCAAATATGAAAACTCTGATGACGGATACCAGTAAAGTGAACTGTCACTGTTGCGAATTTATTTGCATTGTGTTAAGTAATATCTGGAGCGAGTAATGTCATCCATGGCTTATTTTGTCTTTATCTCTCGTTCGTCAGTGGTAATTCCACTTATTAGAATGGTCCATATAGTCCGTCGACCAGAGAGTATAGTTGCATATTGCGCCGCCGACTTCGCATCCGCTAGTTGGCGCTATCGTCGTACACACTGCCAATAGAAACTTAGAAAGGAACTAATCAAACTTAAATATTATTTTACAAAGCGAACTTCCAGCTAGATTATTACCGGACACTGCTCGGCCTGTAGGCCAATTACTTGACATTGGCGAAATTGTCTTGCATAAAGACAGAAGCCATTATTTAAAAGAAAAGGAAAAAACTAACCTTTTTGTGAGAGAGGGCTCTAATAGTGATGGCTGTGACAACTTTTCAGTGGTCTTTAGAAAAAAATGATTATTTTTTCGTAACCGTGCCGATTCTCCCCAACTTCCCCTAATCTTAAGGTGTCAATGCTAAATCGAGACTGATGGTTTCCCTACAAACAATTAGTGCGTGCCTTGTCAGACCGGGATATTAATAGCACGCGCCAGGACTATTTGCTAGCTGGAGAAATTGCGCAGTCTCTCTTTACGTAGTGCGAAATCCAGGTGTGTTTTTGACCACGTTATCTTAACTTAAATATAGATATTGGAAAAGCTTACAAGAAAGAGGTTGCATTTTGGGCATGATGAGGAGGGATGAACTCTATATTATTAGAGTTACTTATGTGAATGTTGCGTGAAATATGATATGCATGTAAGTAGCTACGTTCTTATATGGAGTTAGTTTTGAGGGAAAAACCGTTCACACATAATATTATTTTTTAACTTGAAGTACATGTAAAATTTAAAAAGAAAACCGACGCACACCGATGATATCTGAAAAGAGTAATTATGAACTTAATCCCACAATCGAGAGAATTTTGTTTCGAAGCCGTTTCTTGTTTACAACATTCCCAACTGGAAATTGGCAGGTTCCTTTGGGTGTGCAGGGGAGCAATTTCCGGGATAAAAATTACCCATGTCCTTCCCAGAGTCTCAAATTATCTTCATACCAAATTTTAGTTTATCGGTACGGGGTAGTTTAATCGAATAAAAAGTTACTTTTACTTAGGCACAGGCACTTTCGCATTGATATTTGTCGGCGCATAGAATTGAAAGACGTTCTGAATGCAATAGTTTTAATTACTATAGTGAATTACCATATTTCACAATATGTAAGCGGTATGTATAAGTAGGTACGACGCGCGTGCGCTTGCTCCAAATTGTATGAAAAGAAGGGCTGAGGCCTTCATCTGGTCTTCTCATGCTCCAAGTGGAGCCGGGTGGATGTTCGGGACATGGTCCCTTTCATCGGCTTCATTCGCAGCCCGTAACTGCGGGCTGGGCTATTGTTGGCTCCGATAACTGCGGGCTGGGCTATTGTTGGCTCAGAGAGCTGCGGGCTGGGCTCTCTGCGGCGTTATCGGATACCCGATTGCCTCTCTGCGGCGTGCGGGTTCCGTGGCCTGTCTGCGGCTTGGGTTCTATGGCCTGTCTTCGGCGTTTTGCCTATCTGCGGCGTTGGGTTCTTCGGGACATTCTGGGCTCTCGGCTAGTTCCCTCGGAAGTTGACGAGGTCGCTTGAAGCGGTCCGGCGGTCTTGCGTGCAGGGGCGCAATTCCCTGTAGCGTCGGGTGCTGGGAAGGGCTGAGGCGGGCGGCGCGCCCGCTCGTATAGGAGCTGCGGGGAGTGCGGGGAACGCCCGGCACACGGCCCGCTGATTGGCTGCGGCGCACGGACCGCAGGACGCTCGATGTGGCGCGAACAATATTCAATATTTCTATATGTAGGCCATCACCACCACCACGACAGCCCATTTACGGCCCACTGCTGGGCACAGGCCTCTTCTCATCACGAGAGAAGGTTTGGGCTATACGCGATCCCAGTGCGGATTGGGGACTACACATACATCCTTGAAATACTTCTCAGATGCGTGCAGGTTTCCTCACTATGTTTTTCCATCGCCGTAAAAGAAGCTCAGTGGTAAATTGAATTTCGCACATTAGTTAATAGATTCAGAGGTGCGAGCCGGATTCGAACTACTCTGCATGAGAGGCGCGGTAGGTCAAAAGGCTACCACGGCTTAACACATTCCCTGTCCCCATATAAAATGACAGCACAATCTCACAAGTCCAACTGACGCATGTATACGTATCTTAGTATGAAGCAGTGACTCCATAGTGGGAGCATGGACTTGTGAAAAAAAGCTTCATGTCCCCACATTGGGGGCCTTCGGACAGGGAACGTGTTCGTTTGGTCGGTTTTCGTAGTTGCGGTTTCGTAATTGGCTACGAAAGAGGAATTATTTTTCGCTGTTTCGTAATTAATTATCAAACAAGAATTTATTTGCTGTTTTCGTAATCAAGTTTCGTAGTTAACTACGAAATAAGATTTTTTTTCTGTATTCGTAGTGAATTGGCTACGAAAGAGGAATTATTTTTCTCTGCTTCGTAATTAATTATCAAACAAGAATTTTATTGGTGTTTTAGTAACCGATTTCGTAATTAACTGCGATATAAGATTTTTTTTTTCCACTTTCGAAGTGAATTGGCTGGGAGAGAGGAATTATTTGTAAATTTTTCGGTGTTCATAACATAGTTTTTAGGGTTCCGTAGCCAAATGGCAAAAAAACGGAACAATTATATTTTTGTCATGTCCGTATGTCCGTCTATCTATCTGTCCGTCCGTCATAGCTATTTTCTCGGAGACTAGTTTGGAAATATAGAATTCAATAAATCTTTAAAGGGAAACATATCCACAGCAGTAGAAGTCTACCGGTTGAGATAAAGTTAAACATATGTCATCTAAATTGGTCCAGCGGGTTAAGCGCGAATAGGTAACAGACAGTCAGACAGATTTTGTACGAGTGTTTGTTGCCCCTACACAGCTAAACCAATTTTGATGAAATTTTGTGAGCATATTTGAGTGGTTCCACTTCCATGGATGAGTAGAAATTATTAACCGGCCAAGTGCGTGTCGAGCCACTCGCAATGTAGGGTTCACTAGCTAGGCAACTATTGAATGTACATTTTTTTTTACTTCACCGAGTACATTTGTTTAAGTTGGTCAGTTATTTATTACTCGTTAATTTGGGATCTATTCGAAACGTTACATAGGGAAAACGAGATTCCATATCCCTGCGCTCACGCGTCACGGCGCTCAAATTGAACTTTAAATGTAACTGTTTAAAGTTCGGTTTAAATTCAACGCCGCCGCGCGCGCGCGCTGGATAGGGAATCTCCCTTTAACGTAACGTGTCGAATAGAGCCTCTTGTACAGCCTCCTTAGCTCCGGTAGTTTTTATTTTAATTCCGTTATATATACTACTACCATGGGTCTTTGCAGCTCTCCAAAAACAATGATTTAGCTGGCAGGGGGTGGGGAAACTTGTTTCTAAGAAAAATTAGCACTTTAAAGCTTTCTAATATTTCACAAACCATTCCCTATATAGAAAAACGTTTCAGGCCAACCCACAATACTTCAAGACCTATTTAATGGCACCCGACATTATGGTATACGCAAGAAAAAAAATTTAGGTGGGAAATACTTTTTTTTTCGAATTTTTATTTTACTTTATTGTACTTTGTCGGTCTTAGTAAGTCGAGCTTTATAGAACTAAGTATCTCCGAGCTAAGCTGAGAGCGGACGAACAGACATATTGGCGAAGTTATATTGGTTCCTTAATGACTACGGAATCCTAAAAATGGATCCCGAAAGTAAGTGCTGGTTTTTCGAGAAGGGTAAAGTCTGTCGGGCTCACTAGTAAATAAATTCTTGTTTGATAATTAATTACGAAAACAGAAAAACGAATGTGTTTAGTAATTAACTACGAACGAAGAAAAAATGCTCGATTACGGAAACGGAAAATAAATTCTTTTTTGATAACTAATTACGAAACAGCGAAAAATAATTCCTCTTTCGTAGCCAATTACGAAACCGCAACTACGAAAACGGACCAAACGAACGTGTTAATGTAGCTAGCTACCTACAGCGGTGTGTAGGCACAGAATTAAATTAACGTTAATATTATTAAACGAGAAAATATGATATGTATCGAGATCTCAGCCTAGGAGAGACAAAGGAATTGAACGTGTGTAGGCGGGAAATAAAGTAAAATTTAAGAGTAACAACAAAACAGAAATGGGTAATATAGAATTAGATAAGTACTGAAGTATCGTTACGACAGTAGGTTAAATAACCTACAGCTTCCTAGACTTTTTGTGTTGCATATTGCGTTAACGCATTCACTGCCACCGAAGCATATGTGCGTTTTGCTGACTTTCCCGCAGTGCCTTGAACGCACATGTGCGTTGCAATGTTCCCTTAATGACAGATGTGGCACCTGTAGCACTACCACGAGTTTACAGTGACCGTACTCGCTAGCGACTACGTAAACGATTTGTATGAAGAATTTTAGTCCAACGTGTAACCGCCACGGGCGCTGTACTATTCTTCATACAAATCGTGTACGTAGTCGCTAGCGAGTACGGTCATTGTAAACTCATGGTAGTGCTACTGGCGAAAGTTCGTAAAACAGAAGTGGCAGTGAAAGCCTTAAACCCTAAAAACTGCCGATTTGCTTTTATTTGTAAAATTCTTAATAAAATTACAGTTTTGACATTGGAAATGTCTCTTCGTTCGCTCCAGTATAGGCTCCGATTTCAAGAAAAAGTGCGAGCCCCAATATCTCGGAGAGTTATGAAGATATGATATTCAAAAAAGGAACAAAAGACGCGTATTTTTGAGAGCTGTAAGACGCAAACATAATTATTCGAGTTAATCACAAACAAAAAAGTTATGGCCAAAATAGTGTTTTTTTTTTAATCGACTTTTTGATTTTGGAAACGAGGAGTGATATCAAAAAAAAATCGAAAATTCCTCTGGACAATTTAGTGAGCTACAATTTGTGCCTAAAACTAAGACGATCCGGTTAAGGATTTGCCCTGTAGCCGAACCTTCTTGAAAAAAGTAAAAAAAAAAACAATTCCATACTTCGATTTATTTACAATGAGCTCGATAAGTAGTTGTGAGGCACAAAATCCGTTTTCTTTTTACTCGAATACATGTTTTAATCGAGTGTCCAGTAATATTATTCGACTGTTCTTGGCAATATTTGAAGAGAATCGGTTCAGTGCATTGACTTTATAATAAGTGATAACATATGGACGAACAGTGCCTAACAGAATATGTCAAAATATATGGAGCAAACTGGCATTAGAAAATAGGTTCCAATATGCTAATAACACCTCTTTATAACGAAGGCCAAACGGGTGCCCGAGCTGTTCGGGCCCCCATTTTGACGGGGCCATTTTTCTCCGGCTGATTGTGAATCCTTACTCGGGTGAATCAACTTTTTTATGTCCATAGTTTCCATGGTTACTGTCCTCTGGACCACTTTTTAAAATTGCTATTCTGTGGGTATACACTAAATGTGGGGTCTCTTTGCCAATTTTCAATCCTTTCCCTAATGAAGCACTTTCTAAGTGTCTTAGAATTCTATATTGTAATAGGTTTTCTAAGAAACCCCTCTCATTTTGTCCCCTGGACAACGGGACAGAATAACAACAAGAAATAATTGATCGACCCACTTATAATAGATCAATGGTTCAGCGGTTTGAAAGTATGATCGGATCTTCGATGGATCTTACAGAATGCCTATGTGATTTGTTAAGCTAAGAAATACATGTTACATGCTATTATGGAGAATAAACGAATTTATACTTGTATTTGTATTTTGGATCTTCGTCTTGAATTGACTGTAGTAGGCCATACGGCGTACATCGGAAACACTCACATGTAAACGTTTGAATGTCTCCATTAGTCCATTATAATGACAAAGACCGCGTTGTCGTAAAGTGGATGGCTTTGTATGTGAATGAACAATCTACATTTTTATCTTATACTAGCTTCTGCCCGCGACTTCGCCCGCGTGGAATTCGGTTATCGCGTTCCCGCGGGAACTATACGTTTTTCCAGGATAAAAAGTAGCCTATGTGTTATTCTGATCTATAAGCTACATTACTGTAAAGTTTCATTAAAATCCGTTTAGTAGTTTTTGCGTGAAAGAGGAACAAACATCCATCCATACATCCATCCAAACAAACTTTCGCCTTTATAATATTAGTAAGGAAGTAAGGATATAGTATCCTCACGAATATCTATAGATACCTGGCCTGTATAGGGCTGCCTTAACCCCCTACCGGAACACAATAGTGCCAGCACTGTTATTTGGCGGTAGGTTAGCGGGGAAAGACGGTGGTACCTCCCCACCAGGCCGTACCACTAGCAGATTCGTTTTTAACTTGTTCCATTTTGTGGGCTTAAACAAGTAATTGCCAATTGTAATGCGCAAATATTTTATTTGCATTAGACTACTACAGCCTATTTGCGTTCCACTGCTGGGCACAGGCCTCCTCTCATCATGAACTGTAAACTGTTTTGTGGGACACTTTTCCTAGTTTAAGTTTTTGTATTCTTTAATAAAATAAATAAATAATAATAAAATAATGAGAAGGATGATAGGGGGGTGGAGGGGATTTGCATTACGAGGGCGGTTTGATAAGTCAGTGACTTTAAGTAAAACAAAAACCATTTTAACATATAAACTTTTTAATACGGTCGGAAAATTGTTGGAAAATGGAGAAAAGCGAATTTCGTGTGTTAATTAAACATTACTTTTTACGTGGAAAAACTATTAAAGAGACTGAAAACTGTTTAAAAAACCGGCCAAGTGCGTGTCGGGCCACGCGCAAATTATAGGGTTCCGAAGTTGACGATGCCCACAGTACCTTTCTAAGACTTATTAGCATCTAGCTAGCCTGTGGTATGACGTGCCCGCCCGACGCCCCTGCCGCTCGAGAAAAATCATTGGTTTTTTAATCATTTCATAAGTCGACTAATGACTCGTAAATTTGTACAGCCTACTTAGCTGTGATAGTTTTCCTTTCAACTACGTTATATACGCCACAACCGTGATTTTTTTCAGCCATCCAAATACCACCATTTAGCTGGCAGGGGGGGGGGGACACGTGACTCTAACAAAAAATAGCAGTTTAAAGCTTAATATTTGACAAACGCATAACTTAATCGAAAAATGGTTTTAACAAACCCACAATATTTTTTCAAGACCTATTCAACGATATGCCACAACATGGGGTACGCAAGAAAAAAAAATTACATCCCCGCTTTACCAGTAGGGGAGGTACCCTATAAAAAAATATATTTCAAAATTTTATTGTACCACTTTGTCACCGTAACTAATATGTATATTCATGCCAAATTACAGCTTTCTAGAACTAAGCATCTCTGAGCAATAGTGCGGACAGACGGACGGACATGGCGAAACTATAAGGGTTCCTAGTGGACTTCGGAACCCTAAAAAATACTATGGGGAATCTGCTCCTTCTCATGGAATGGTACATAAGTGGTTTACAGAATTTCGTTCTGGGCGTGCCACTACCAATGACGCAGAACGCTCTGGTAGGCCAATTGAAGTCACCACTGATGATGTCGTGAATAAAGTTCACGATATTGTTTTGGATGACCGTCGAGTTAAGATTCGTGAGATAGCTGAGACTGTACACATTTCATCTGAACGAGTTTCTCATATCTTGCATAATATTTTGAATATGAAAAAGCTTTCCGCAAGATGGGTGCCGCGTTTGCTGACAGCCGATCAAAAACGACTTCGTGAAACAACTTCCGAGCAATGCTTAGCCAAATTCAAGCGTAATCCCAATGAATTTTTACGTCGTTTTGTGACGGTAGATGAAACGTGGATTCACCATTATACGCCAGAGACGAAAAATCAGTCAAAACAGTGGACTTCTGCTAACGAACGGGCCCTAAAGAAAGCGAAAACCGTTAATTCGGCAGGAAAGGTAATGGCCACTGTTTTTTGGGACAGCCAAGGGGTTATTTATATAGATTATTTGGAGAAAGGTAAAACAATAAATGGCCCTTATTATGCTACATTGTTGGAAAAATTCAACGCAGAAGTTGTGAAAAAACGGCCACATCTGGCAAAGAAGAAAATCCTTTTTCACCACGACAATGCCCCTGCACACTCGTCGGCAGTCGCAACAGCCAAATTAGTAGAATTGCGTTACGAAATACTGCCCCACCCACCTTATTCTCCGGATTTGGCCCCATGTGATTTTTTAAAATTCCCAAACATGAAAAATGGCTCGATGGGAAAAGATTTCCATCAAATGAGGAAGTCATAGCTGAAACTGAAGCATATTTTTCAGGGTTTGACAAAAAACATTTTTTGGAGGGGTTGAAAAAGCTGGAACATCGTTGGATGAAGTGTTATGAGTTGAAAGGAGATTATGTAGAGAAATAAAATTAAAAAAGGTGAAAAAAAAATTTTTTTTCTGCAAAAAGTCACTGACTTATCAAACCACCCTCGTATAACGTCAGAAAATATTTCCTTCATTTTTGCTTTATGCTATACTATTAAACGAGCAATATTTGTATATAAATAAATATATATATTTCTAATCGAACTCTACCGAATTGGATGACATTTGGAACAAGGGCGGATCCAGCTTTTGACTCAAGCGTTTTTGCGCCAGGGGTTAAAAATAAATGATAGCAGTAGACCTAGTCCTGCCGAGGGGGGGGGGGGGGGGGGTCATGACCCCCATTGCCCCCCCCTGGATCCGCGCTTGATTTGGAACATAGGGGCTTACGAGGACGAGAAATCAATCTAACTAGGTCTCATCTCTGGGAAAATTCGTTTTAGCTATTTTCACCCGAGCAAAAGCTTGGTCGCCCAGGTACATACTTGCAATAAAGTGTCTTGAACTGGACTTTGACGTGCCGGTGTCACGACCCTAACACCCATACAACCATTTTCCGTAGTTTCCATTTTACTAAACTTAGTTACTGTGTGGATTTTGGTTGCAGCATGTAGGCTACTATGTCAACACTTTGTACTGAAAATTTAACAGTAACTTTGTGTTGTCTCTGTTTCGACAAGTTTCGACATAATGTTTCGACATTCATTCTCGATACACTGTCTCCGCTCTTGACCTTGTTTTCTTAGACCATGGTACATGTTGCATAAACTGTTCATTATACTTACTACGCCGTAAGATCAGTCGACGGCTGTGGTTTAGACGATCCAGTTAACGTCAGCCGAGGACGTCCACTGCTGGACAGAGGCCGCCCCCAGGCTCGCCACTCAGACCGGTCTTGTGCCACTCGCATCCACCGTATTCCCGCGATCTTTACCAAGTCATCGTTCCATCTTGTTGGAGGCCTATCGACAACTTGTTCTTTCTGGCCTCATCGGCTGTCGGTCTAATTGGATTTAAGTAACTTAAGAATGCGTAAGTATCTACCTTCCTATAATATGTATTTACTGTTAAATTCATTTAAAAAGTAAAAGTGCCCAGATGTGGCCTATTTGCTAAATAAATGTCTATATTTTTGACTTTTTGACCTTAAACAGACCCTATACGGTTCTATTTGATTCAATAAACAGAAAGCGTGGGATTTCTATATAGGTTAGGTAAGTATGTTTTTTTATGACGAACGAAGCACGGCTTGGATACTTTACATTGCTTTTAATTTTAGCTTTTGTAAATAATTAACATCGTGTGTGAATTTTGAAATATAATCCATATTATTATATTATAAATGCGAAAGTAACTCTGTCTGTCTGTCTTCACGCTTCAACCGCTGGACCGATTGAGATGAAATTTGGCATGGAGATAGTTGGAGTCCCGAGAAAGGATATAGGCTACTTTTCATCCCGGAAAAACGCATAGTTCCCGCGGGAACGCGATAACCGAATTCCACGCGGGCGAAGTCGCGGGCAGAAGCTAGTAATATTATAAAAGCGAAAGTAACTCTGTCAGTCTGTCTGTTACCTCTTCACGCTTCAACCGCTGGACCGATTGAGATGAAATTTGGCATGGAGATACTTGGGGTCCCGGGAAAGGACAGGACAGGCTACATATGGCTTCATCCCGGAAAAACGCATAGTTCCCGCGGGAACGCGATAACCGAATTCCACGCGAGTGTAGTCGCTAGTAAATCATAAATTTCAAACGAATAAAGGAAGCCCAAGAATACGTTGTCACTGTCAATCGTAAATGGTTAAAGTACCAAATATAAAAGTGCCTAATACCGAATTTATCATTTCAGGGAAATTCATAGTGTTCGCAATCATGCTACACTTAACACATGCGTTGGCACTAGAACCGACAGAAGCTCCTGTCGTCCAAATTACCACAGACAACGTAGAGCAATTCCAACGAACCGGCGCAGTCGTCTCCTACATCCAAAACTTCAAAAACATCATGGCGGAATACGTAAACGCACAGTATAAAAACTTAACCATAACTGCCATGGATGAGATAAAAGCGGCTCTAGAGGAATTTCTAATTCATTTTGCTAAAGATCTAAAAGACACAATTCACTCCCAAGGGAAGAATACGACGGTCGCTGATAGAGAACCAATAGAGGACGGACTCCCAGACTCTACGTTCGAGGAAATCAAAAATCGAATGAAGAACGAATTCACAGATATTCAAGAGGATACCGCCGATGAAATTGTCTTCAAGTTGAGAAAGAATTTATTCGACACTAGGAGAAAAATTGACGCAATAATCAATACGGAGAAAGCGGATATAGACGCCTTGGACTAGAATGTGGTTACAAAAAATATTGAAGTTTAAAGACAAGTGTTAAACTGAGGCTATACTTATTCGAAGTATTTAATTAGGGATCTCCCTGTTCCCTATAGGATCGCGCACCCGTCGCGTGAACTTTAAGCAGCTAGATTTAAAGTTCAACTTGACGCGTGAGCAATCCTATTGGGAACAGTGTATAGGCCCAGTAAACGCATAATTATTTTCTGTAAAATTGTTTCAGCGATATGAAATTAACGGTGTCCACTAATATTGAAATATTAATTATAGAATATTTTATATTTAACAACAACCATTAGTAGATTGTTAACCAAGGGACTACAACGAGCCATTATGACACGAGATGTTTAGCCACCCGAGCAGAGCGAGGGTGGCTATAGTTCGAGTGTCATTATGGTCGTTTAGTCACGCGTTAAACACTCTGCTTTTCACTTCGAATGCGAGGAAAAAAAACAAAGTTCCATATAAAAATACGATATTTATTATAACAAAGTAGATAATCGACTACTTTCCGATGACCTAGAATCATTAAATTTGGCCAGAAGCAAGGTCTTACAGCACACGTACAGGAATAAATCTGATAAATGTAAATATTATATATTTTGGTGCAAAAAAAGCCAATTTACTAATACAAACTTATCATATGCGGTTGGCGCAGTAGCCGTGTCTACTTCACCAACCGCAAATAATAAGTTTGTATTGTTAAATTTGCATCATTAAGTTTATAGGTACGGAACCCTCGGTGCGCGAGTCCAACTCGCACTTGACCTTTTTTTTATCATGTGACGTTTTGAATGATATTTAGCCAACAGATTCAAACTTGAAAACTATATCTTTTAGCCCTCAATAACCATAGCAACCAAGAGCATCTTACACTTGTCGCTTTCAAGCACGGAACCAGGCCGGTGTCCTCAGGCAAATATGAACTCCCAAGGGTATGTAATTACTATGGGGACAGAACCTTAAAAAAGCGCCTACCATACTTTTTTCACCCCTCCTATTCGAAAAGAAGTGTTTTGTTGCCCGTTTAGAGGGAGCAAAATACGTCTTAGCAGTGCGTTCACGGAGCTTCGGAGACTGTAAAAAGTTGTATTTAAAAGTCGTATCTTTTTCGTATTTAGAATTTTATATATCGGCGTTTTACATACATACTTTAATGCACATACTATAAATCCATAAATTCATAAATATATACTTACTTTTGATAAATTATTTTCTATTATCTTTTATTTTCAATTTGGCTGAATGGTGCAGGCCAATGCCGTAGCATTCCTCGCAAACTCGTCGTGTGATCGAATAAAAAAAAAACTCGAACCCGCGAATTTCGTGAGCGCTCATTTCCTTGCCGTATTATTTTACACTTAATTTCCAAAATAAAACGTACTTTATATAGTGTTATGAATTATTTCGTAGAGAATGAATGAAATCAAAAAGTGATTTAGATATCCGACAGGAACCGAATAAAATTAGATTTAAAAATAAACTTAAAAAGTATCTGTTATCTAAGTTATAAATAGCTAAAATAATATAATAATAATAATATATTATGTAATAACAATGTATAACATATAATAATAGTACTAAATAGGTAATATTAAAATTAAGGAATGTCAAATTGAAGACTCTAATATGTATATTTTCTTGCCTGCAGACAAACTGCATACAAGTAGTTTTGCGGGAAAATGATTTAGTATTAAGTTTTTTTATTTCTGTATGATTTATTAATTTTCAATAAATAAATAAAAAAATAAACTATTAATATATTTTTAAACTAATTGGGTCATGCATTATTAAATTAATTAACTTTAAATAAAACAAGGTTCATAGGTATTCGTAATCATTAAATCGTGTTTCACGAAATTAAATCGTTTTTTCACGCCCTAGAAATTGTCTAGGTTCACTGGAAATGGGGATAATCCTCCTTTCACAAACTCTGTGGTCGGCTGTTTAGGCGGGTTTCCAATGTAAATTTAAAAAAAGTTACTTTAGTCTCTAGAGACTAAAAAAGAGCTTTAGTCCCGATGTGCAGAGACTAAAGTAACATTTTAAGAGCATGAGAAGTGAAAAATTCTTTTTACAAGCTTTTATTTAGCTTCACATGTCCCGATGTTTCTTTGTTTGTCTGTAATCAAATCATTCAAGTTTTTGATTAACTTCCCGTTTACCGATTGAGCTGAATTTTTTCATGCATGTCATGTGTTAATCGGATGACAATGTAACTGCCACAATATAAAGGTTACATTGGAGTGGGATTTTATGAAACGAGCCTTGAGGCGAGTTTCATAATAATATCACACGAGTGTTTTCAGGGCGTAATTATGTACAGTTGCATACAAAACTTTATCTACAGTCATTTTTTAATCCTCTAAGACGCTCCAAAATCAGTTCACAATAGCGGCAATTAGATTCGAGTGTCAAAGACATCCCTCCGGGCGCTTGCCACCATTCCGTACGATCTGGGGCTCGACGGCGGGAACGTTGGCGCTGACGAGCGCTCTTCTGTGTCAACATTATCGTTTCTTTTAATTTTCAAGTTACAGATGCGATGCGACATCTTCATCATGTAACTATGTTCCCTAGAGCCTAATTTGATTTTTATAAGTTACTAAAGTTTAATTTAAATATGGAGAAATAGTGAAAAATGAGAAGTATTTAAATCATAAATAAAGTCTAGATACCAAAAGGAAGTTAAGAAATGCGTTAGAGTTAAATCTGGAATGTTTAAACGAAATTGAGAAGTTCGTATCGATTCGTGTAGTAAAGAAATGTTAGTGCCACCTGTGTGGATTCGTGTAATAGAAATGTTAGTTCCTGTGGAGTGGATTCGTGTAATAGAAATAAATATTTTCAAAGTCAAATATCTTGTAAACTATGAGGAATTTTCTTGTCGACATTAAGGTGTAATGAATGTAGATAACGGACTCTATTCGATTTCATCGAAAAACGGGTAAGGTTGGAATTCAAGAAAACCCGCCCGCGCGTGTCGATGTGTTCAAGGCATACATGGGAGGAAGGCCCGGAGATCGATGCTCGGAGTGATTGGAATACTGAATGAGCGATCTCGCCGGACATGCGTGGTGGGCATGATCCAGGCATACTGGAATAGAGATTTCAGTTAAAAGGTGTACTAAATATTAACCCCCTAGAAAAGTGGGAGGGGTTATTATAATAAATTGAATTCGTGCAAAATTTGATTACATGAAACGGTGAATTAGATCGGTGGAAGCTAGTTTGAGGTACATGGATTATCACCAAAAGGTAATAATTAAAGTGAGTTGGGAAAATCAAATAATTAAATAATTTTATTTAATTTGAACTGTTGAGCACGGCAAGAGAGCAGGATGGGGGAACATTCTTGGGACGTTTTGGTGGAGTAAGAGATGGAATTTGTATTTTATATGAATAATGGGATACTCTGATTGTGGTATCATGATTTCTTATGTTTGCGTGTTTTGATTGGTTGGGAGAATCGAATGAAAGCCGAAATACAGTAAGCTGGACTTTTCACTCAAATGTTGGTCAAACACAATGACGTTTGGATCTTGACTGTGATTGGATATGAATGCCCCGTTAAAAGAGATGATGTTGGAAGTCGCATTACGGCTAGGATTTCTTATGTTTGCGGTGTTTGGAGTAACAGAGTGAACAGGATGATAACCGAACAATAGTAGGTTTGACGCATCGCTCAAATGTTGGTCAGCGACACAATGACGTTCGGATCTTGGCTGTGATTGTGTATGAACGACACATTAAGAGATGAGGATGAGAGTAGAACGCATTACAGATATTCACTAACGTGATAGCTTGAGACGAGATGAGAGTCGAACGCATTACGGCTAGGATTTCTTATGTTTGCGGTGTTCGGAGTAACAGAGTGAACAGGATGATAACCGAACAATAGTAGGTTTGACGCATCGCTCAAATGTTGGTCAGCGACACAATGACGTTTGAATCTTGGCTGTGATTGTGTATGAACGACATAAATGAGACTAGAGGGGTGTCTAACGCATTACAGCTTTTCACTAACGTGTTAGCTTGAGGCTAGCAGGGAGTCTAATGCATTACAGCTTTTCACTAACGTGTTAGCTTGAGGCTAGCAGGGAGTCTAATGCATTACAGCTTTTCACTAACGTGTTAGCTTGAGGCTAGCAGGGAGTCTAATGCATTACAGCTTTTCACTAACGTGTTAGCTTGAGGCTAGCAGGGAGTCTAATGCATTACAGCTTTTCACTAACGTGTTAGCTTGAGGCTAGCAGGGAGTCTAATGCATTACAGCTTTTCACTAACGTGTTAGCTTGAGGCTAGCAGGGAGTCTAATGCATTACAGCTTTTCACTAACGTGTTAGCTTGAGGCTAGCAGGGAGTCTAATGCATTACAGCTTTTCACTAACGTGTTAGCTTGAGATGAGATTGGGAGTCGAACGCATTACGGCTAGGATTTCTTATGTTATAGCCCACCAAAGGAAGGGAAACTTAGGGGAAATAATACATGTGTAAGCGAATTTTGGAATAGTTGTAGGTGAAGGTGCCTTAAACAACATACTAAAAGTACTGATGGGTGCCGCTAACGTGTGGGGGGGGGGGGGGTTCAAAGTTCCCTTTTTTTGGTTTTTCGTAAATATCTCGTAAACGATAACCCGCAACAAAAAATGTTCTAAGACATAAATAATTTACATTAAATTTTCTACAAAACGATATACACACTTTTTTGCTAGTGTAAATATTGAAATAGATAATGAAGGGGAAAGTTAACGATAAACGATTTTACGCGTGGGTTAGGGATTTGGTCCGCTGTACCCTGATTCTTTTTAGATAAGCGCTCATACTTGACACAGTTGTACTTTGGATAATTCTGAGTGGATTCATACTGAGGGCCACCGCGGGACACCGCTCTCGGTTGGTGGGGGGAGAAGGGGAAACTTTGCTTCCGCCGCGCTTCAGTTAGACCTATATATTTCCAAAAATTGTAGTAGTTAAGAGACGCTGTTTATTGCGAAATGATCCTTACTAAATGCTTCATCAAATCTAATTCACAGTTTTTCATTTTTATTGGTGGTTTTTCTTAACTTTAGATCGATATTACAAATTTCTAAATTTAACAATTTCTTTTAGTAAGTTTGATATCAAAAATGTATGGTGATGTGCAGTGCCACTTTTTCAAAAGTTGGCGCATATAATGCAGATTTGAACATGGTATAACAATACTGTCTACTTTAAAGAATAAAGAAAATATTGAGAATATTAACCAACTACTCTGATATTTTCTAATTATCACGGGCCATTTAAATTGTTAATTTCAAGGAATTTCATTTAAAACTGAATCCAGTTTATCACATTTAAAGAATAAAAATTGAATTAGTCCACTTGATTAACAGAAAATGCTGTTTGAGGTAAGATGCATTTTTATATAAGGCAGTCATTAACTTCAATTAAGAGCTTCAAAAGCGATAAATCTAGCGGTCGATTGAGTTCCTGATTGACTGGGCACACGTGGTATGTCTCGTTTAAAACTACTGGACCGATTTTGATGAAGTTTGGTTTGAGAATAGTTGGAGTTCAACCAGGAACTCAATCGACCGCTAGATTTATCGCTTTTGAAGCTCTTAATTGAAGTTAGGCGGTATGTTAGGCGCACTTGCCCCGACTGACCTTACGTATTTCCTCGCTGTTTGAGAAAAGCATTATATATACCTCGGCCGCAATTGCGATTGCCGGACTCGGATCGCTTTTGAAGCTCTTAATTGAAGTTAGGTGGTATGTTAGGCGCACTTGCCCCGACTGACCTTACGTATTTCCTCGCTGTTTGAGAAAAGCATTATATATACGAGTACCTCGGCCGCAATTGCGATTGCCGGACCCATCTCACTTCTGAGTCATGTCTACAAGCTGTTTTCGAGAGTCATTACGAACCGTCTCGCGCGCAGGTTTGACGAATTCCAGCCTCCCGAACAAGCCGGATTCCGTAAGGGCTATAGTACCGTTGACCACATACATGCGTTGCGGCAGGTTATACAGAAGACCGAAGAGTATAACCTCCCCCTTTGCCTTGCATTTGTGGACTACGAGAAAGCCTTCGATTCGATCGAGACTTGGGCTGTGCTGCAGTCTCTCCAGAGGTGCCAAGCTGACTACCGGTACATCGAAGTGTTGAAGTGTTTGTACGAAAATGCCACCATGTCCGTCCGACTACAGGATTAGACCACGATGCCTATTTCACTGCAGCGGGGAGTCAGACAAGGAGATGTAATCTCTCCGAAGCTGTTCACCGCTGCATTGGAAGATGCCTTCAAGGTGCTGGACTGGAAAGGACTAGGCATCAATGTAAATGGCGAGTACATCACTCACCTTCGATTTGCCGACGATATAGTAGTTATGGCTGAGACCATGGAAGACCTCAGTGCTATGCTCGTTGACCTCAGCAGAGTTTCCGATCGCGTTAATCTGAAAATGAACATGGACAAGACGAAGATCATGTCCAACGTCCATGTTGTGCCAACTCCGGTAATAATCGGAGGCTATGCGCTCGAAGTTGTTGACCATTATGCATACCTGGGACAAACAGTCCAGCTAGGTAGGTTCAACTTCGAGAAAGAGATCAATCGTCGAATCCGACTCGGCTGGGCAGCGTTCGGGAAGCTTCGCAGTGTCTTTTCGTCCAAATTACCGCAGTGTCTTAAGTCGAAAGTCTTCGACCAGTGTGTGTTGCCAGTGATGACTTATGGTTCCGAGACGTGGGCGCTTACGATGGGCCTCATAAGAAGGCTCAAGGTCACCCAGAGGGCAATGGAGAGGGCTATGCTCGGGGTTTCTCTGCGTGATAGAATCAGAAATGAGGATATCCGCAGTAGAACTAGGGTCACCGACACAGCCCGAAGAATTGCGAACCTTAAGTGGCAGTGGGCGGGGCACATTGCTCGCAGGACTGATGGCCGATGGGGCAAGAAAGTCCTGGAGTGGCGTCCGCGAACCGGTAGACGAGCTGTCGGTAGGCCTCCAACAAGATGGAGTGACGACCTTGTTAAAGTCGCGGGAACGCGGTGGATGCGAGTGGCACAGGACCGGTCTGAGTGGCGCGCCTTGGGGGAGGCCTATGTCCAGCAGTGGACGTCAATCGGCTGAAATGATGATGATGACGATGACAAGAACATATAAGGTTATTAACAATGAAACAAACGAATGGAGCGAATAGAATAATATTGAAACACATTTTTTTTCCATTTTTTTAACATTGCTCAATAAAAATAGATAATAAATCAATACAATGTATGCTCATAAAATTAAGTCGTTGCGTTCGTTGCCGTCGTGTAGGTACTTTCCCGAGAGCTCAGAAGGCGAGGTGTCTGAGTAGGTTCCACGGGATGTCGGCGACGTCGTCATAGCAAATGCAGATCTTGCCTGGGCGTCCTGGTTTTCCTGGTTGGTCTGGTTGTCCTGGAGTACTTGGTTTTCCTGGTTGGTCTGGTTTATTTGGTTTTCCTGGTTGGTCTGGTTTATTTGGTTTTCCTGGTTGGTCTGGTTGTCCTGGTGTACTTGGTTTTCCTGGTTGGTCTGGTTGTCCTGGTGTACTTGGTTTTCCTGGTTGGTCTGGTGTACTTGGTTTTCCTGGTTGGTCTGGTTTATTTGGTTTTCCTGGTTGGTCTGGTTGTCCTGGTGTACTTGGTTTTCCTGGTTGGTCTGGTTTATTTGGTTGGTCTGGTTGGTCTGGTTGTCCTGGTGTACTTGGTTTTCCTGGTTGGTCTGGTTGTCCTGGTGTACTTGGTTTTCCTGGTTGGTCTGGTTGTCCTGGTGTACTTGGTTTTCCTGGTTGGTCTGGTTGTACTGGTGTACTTGGTTTTCCTGGTTGGTCTGGTGTACTTGGTTTTCCTGGTTGGTCTGGTTGTCCTGGTGTACTTGGTTTTCCTGGTTGGTCTGGTGTACTTGGTTTTCCTGGTTGGTCTGGTTTATTTGGTTTTCCTGGTTGGTCTGGTTGTCCTGGTGTACTTGGTTTTCCTGGTTGGTCTGGTTGTCCTGGTGTACTTGGTTTTCCTGGTTGGTCTGGTGTACTTGGTTTTCCTGGTTGGTCTGGTTTATTTGGTTTTCCTGGTTGGTCTGGTTGTCCTGGTGTACTTGGTTTTCCTGGTTGGTCTGGTTTATTTGGTTGGTCTGGTTGGTCTGGTTGTCCTGGTGTACTTGGTTTTCCTGGTTGGTCTGGTTTATTTGGTTTTCCTGGTTGGTCTGGTTGTCCTGGTGTACTTGGTTTTCCTGGTTTGTCTGGTGTACTTGGTTTTCCGGGTTGGTCTGGTTGTCCTGGTGTACTTGGTTTTCCTGGTTGGTCTGGTGTACTTGGTTTTCCTGGTTGGTCTGGTTTATTTGGTTGGTCTGGTTGGTCTGGTTGTCCTGGTGTACTTGGTTTTCCTGGTTGGTCTGGTTTATTTGGTTTTCCTGGTTGGTCTGGTTGTCCTGGTGTACTTGGTTTTCCTGGTTGGTCTGGTTGTCCTGGTGTACTTGGTTTTCCTGGTTGGTCTGGTTGTCCTGGTGTACTTGGTTTTCCTGGTTGGTCTGGTTTATTTGGTTTTCCTGGTTGGTCTGGTTGTCCTGGTGTACTTGGTTTTCCAGGTTTGTCTGGTGTACTTGGTTTTCCGGGTTGGTCTGGTTGTCCTGGTGTACTTGGTTTTCCTGGTTGGTCTGGTGTACTTGGTTTTCCTGGTTGGTCTGGTTTATTTGGTTGGTCTGGTTGGTCTGGTTGTCCTGGTGTACTTGGTTTTCCTGGTTGGTCTGGTTTATTTGGTTGGTCTGGTTGGTCTGGTTGTCCTGGTGTACTTGGTTTTCCTGGTTGTCCTGGTGTACTTGGTTTTCCTGGTTGGTCTGGTTGTCCTGGTGTACTTGGTTTTCCTGGTTGGTCTGGTTTATTTGGTTTTCCTGGTTGGTCTGGTTTATTTGGTTTTCCTGGTTGGTCTGGTTGTCCTGGTGTACTTGGTTTTCCTGGTTTGTCTGGTGTACTTGGTTTTCCTGGTTGGTCTGGTTGTCCTGGTGTACTTGGTTTTCCTGGTTGGTCTGGTTGTCCTGGTGTACTTGGTTTTCCTGGTTGGTCTGGTTTATTTGGTTTTCCTGGTTGGTCTGGTTGTCCTGGTGTACTTGGTTTTCCTGGTTGGTCTGGTTGTCCTGGTGTACTTGGTTTTCCTGGTTGGTCTGGTTGTCCTGGTGTACTTGGTTTTCCTGGTTGGTCTGGTGTACTTGGTTTTCCTGGTTGGTCTGGTTGTCCTGGTGTACTTGGTTTTCCTGGTTGGTCTGGTTTATTTGGTTTTCCTGGTTGGTCTGGTTGTCCTGGTGTACTTGGTTTTCCTGGTTGGTCTGGTTGTCCTGGTGTACTTGGTTTTCCTGGTTGGTCTGGTTGTCCTGGTGTACTTGGTTTTCCTGGTTGGTCTGGTTGTCCTGGTGTACTTGGTTTTCCTGGTTGGTCTGGTTGTCCTGGTGTACTTGGTTTTCCTGGTTGGTCTGGTTTATTTGGTTTTCCTGGTTGGTCTGGTTGTCCTGGTGTACTTGGTTTTCCTGGTTGGTCTGGTTGTCCTGGTGTACTTGGTTTTCCTGGTTTGTCTGGTGTACTTGGTTTTCCTGGTTGGTCTGGTTTATTTGGTTTTCCTGGTTGGTCTGGTTGTCCTGGTGTACTTGGTTTTCCTGGTTGGTCTGGTGTACTTGGTTTTCCTGGTTGGTCTGGTTTATTTGGTTTTCCTGGTTGGTCTGGTTGTCCTGGTGTACTTGGTTTTCCTGGTTGGTCTGGTTGGTCTGGTTGTCCTGGTGTACTTGGTTTTCCTGGTTGGTCTGGTTTATTTGGTTTTCCTGGTTGGTCTGGTTGTCCTGGTGTACTTGGTTTTCCTGGTTGGTCTGGTTTATTTGGTTTTCCTGGTTGGTCTGGTTGTCCTGGTGTACTTGGTTTTCCTGGTTGGTCTGGTTGTCCTGGTGTACTTGGTTTTCCTGGTTGGTCTGGTTGTCCTGGTGTACTTGGTTTTCCTGGTTGGTCTGGTTGTCCTGGTGTACTTGGTTTTCCTGGTTGGTCTGGTTGTCCTGGTGTACTTGGTTTTCCTGGTACGTCTGGTTGTCCTGGTGTACTTGGTTTTCCTGGTTGGTCTGGTTGTCCTGGTGTACTTGGTTTTCCTGGTTGGTCTGGTTTATTTGGTTTTCCTGGTTGGTCTGGTTGTCCTGGTGTACTTGGTTTTCCTGGTTGGTCTGGTTGTCCTGGTGTACTTGGTTTTCCTGGTTTGTCTGGTGTACTTGGTTTTCCTGGTTGGTCTGGTTTATTTGGTTTTCCTGGTTGGTCTGGTTTATTTGGTTTTCCTGGTTGGTCTGGTTGTCCTGGTGTACTTGGTTTTCCTGGTTGGTCTGGTGTACTTGGTTTTCCTGGTTGGTCTGGTTTATTTGGTTTTCCTGGTTGGTCTGGTTGGTCTGGTTGTCCTGGTGTACTTGGTTTTCCTGGTTGGTCTGGTTTATTTGGTTTTCCTGGTTGGTCTGGTTGTCCTGGTGTACTTGGTTTTCCTGGTTGGTCTGGTTGTCCTGGTGTACTTGGTTTTCCTGGTTGGTCTGGTTTATTTGGTTTTCCTGGTTGGTCTGGTTGTCCTGGTGTACTTGGTTTTCCTGGTTGGTCTGGTGTACTTGGTTTTCCTGGTTGGTCTGGTTTATTTGGTTTTCCTGGTTGGTCTGGTTGTCCTGGTGTACTTGGTTTTCCTGGTTGGTCTGGTTGTCCTGGTGTACTTGGTTTTCCTGGTTGGTCTGGTGTACTTGGTTTTCCTGGTTGGTCTGGTTGTCCTGGTGTACTTGGTTTTCCTGGTTGGTCTGGTTTGTTTGGTTTTCCTGGTTGGTCTGGTTGTCCTGGTGTACTTGGTTTTCCTGGTTGGTCTGGTTGTCCTGGTGTACTTGGTTTTCCTGGTTGGTCTGGTTGTCCTGGTGTACTTGGTTTTCCTGGTTGGTCTGGTTTATTTGGTTTTCCTGGTTGGTCTGGTTGTCCTGGTGTACTTGGTTTTCCTGGTTGGTCTGGTTTATTTGGTTTTCCTGGTTGGTCTGGTTGTCCTGGTGTACTTGGTTTTCCTGGTTGGTCTGGTTGTCCTGGTGTACTTGGTTTTCCTGGTTTGTCTGGTGTACTTGGTTTTCCTGGTTGGTCTGGTTTATTTGGTTTTCCTGGTTGGTCTGGTTTATTTGGTTTTCCTGGTTGGTCTGGTTGTCCTGGTGTACTTGGTTTTCCTGGTTGGTCTGGTGTACTTGGTTTTCCTGGTTGGTCTGGTTTATTTGGTTTTCCTGGTTGGTCTGGTTGTCCTGGTGTACTTGGTTTTCCTGGTTGGTCTGGTTGTCCTGGTGTACTTGGTTTTCCTGGTTTGTCTGGTGTACTTGGTTTTCCTGGTTGGTCTGGTTTATTTGGTTTTCCTGGTTGGTCTGGTTTATTTGGTTTTCCTGGTTGGTCTGGTTGTCCTGGTGTACTTGGTTTTCCTGGTTGGTCTGGTGTACTTGGTTTTCCTGGTTGGTCTGGTTTATTTGGTTTTCCTGGTTGGTCTGGTTGGTCTGGTTGTCCTGGTGTACTTGGTTTTCCTGGTTGGTCTGGTTTATTTGGTTTTCCTGGTTGGTCTGGTTGTCCTGGTGTACTTGGTTTTCCTGGTTGGTCTGGTTGTCCTGGTGTACTTGGTTTTCCTGGTTGGTCTGGTTTATTTGGTTTTCCTGGTTGGTCTGGTTGTCCTGGTGTACTTGGTTTTCCTGGTTGGTCTGGTGTACTTGGTTTTCCTGGTTGGTCTGGTTTATTTGGTTTTCCTGGTTGGTCTGGTTGTCCTGGTGTACTTGGTTTTCCTGGTTGGTCTGGTTGTCCTGGTGTACTTGGTTTTCCTGGTTGGTCTGGTGTACTTGGTTTTCCTGGTTGGTCTGGTTGTCCTGGTGTACTTGGTTTTCCTGGTTGGTCTGGTTTGTTTGGTTTTCCTGGTTGGTCTGGTTGTCCTGGTGTACTTGGTTTTCCTGGTTGGTCTGGTTGTCCTGGTGTACTTGGTTTTCCTGGTTGGTCTGGTTGTCCTGGTGTACTTGGTTTTCCTGGTTGGTCTGGTTGTCCTGGTGTACTTGGTTTTCCTGGTTGGTCTGGTTTATTTGGTTTTCCTGGTTGGTCTGGTTGTCCTGGTGTACTTGGTTTTCCTGGTTGGTCTGGTTTATTTGGTTTTCCTGGTTGGTCTGGTTGTCCTGGTGTACTTGGTTTTCCTGGTTGGTCTGGTTGTCCTGGTGTACTTGGTTTTCCTGGTTTGTCTGGTGTACTTGGTTTTCCTGGTTGGTCTGGTTTATTTGGTTTTCCTGGTTGGTCTGGTTTATTTGGTTTTCCTGGTTGGTCTGGTTGTCCTGGTGTACTTGGTTTTCCTGGTTGGTCTGGTGTACTTGGTTTTCCTGGTTGGTCTGGTTTATTTGGTTTTCCTGGTTGGTTTGGTTGTCCTGGTGTACTTGGTTTTCCTGGTTGGTCTGGTGTACTTGGTTTTCCTGGTTGGTCTGGTTTATTTGGTTTTCCTGGTTGGTCTGGTTGTCCTGGTGGACTTGGTTTTCCTGGTTGGTCTGGTTGTCCTGGTGTTCTTGGTTTTCCTGGTTGGTCTGGTTGTCCTGGTGTACTTGGTTTTCCTGGTTGGTCTGGTGTACTTGGTTTTCCTGGTTGGTCTGGTTTCTTTGGTTGGTCTGGTTGGTCTGGTTGTCCTGGTGTTCTTGGTTTTCCTGGTTGGTCTGGTTTATTTGGTTTTCCGGGTTGGTCTGGTTGTCCTGGTGTACTTGGTTTTCCTGGTTGGTCTGGTTGTCCTGGTGTACTTGGTTTTCCTGGTTGGTCTGGTTGTCCTGGTGTACTTGGTTTTCCTGGTTGGTCTGGTTTATTTGGTTTTCCTGGTTGGTCTGGTTGTCCTGGTGTACTTGGTTTTCCTGGTTGGTCTGGTTGTCCTGGTGTTCTTGGTTTTCCTGGTTGGTCTGGTTGTCCTGGTGTACTTGGTTTTCCTGGTTGGTCTGGTTTATTTGGTTTTCCTGGTTGGTCTGGTTGTCCTGGTGTACTTGGTTTTCCTGGTTGGTCTGGTTGTCCTGGTGTTCTTGGTTTTCCTGGTTGGTCTGGTTGTCCTGGTGTACTTGGTTTTCCTGGTTGGTCTGGTGTACTTGGTTTTCCTGGTTGGTCTGGTTTATTTGGTTGGTCTGGTTGGTCTGGTTGTCCTGGTGTTCTTGGTTTTCCTGGTTGGTCTGGTTGTCCTGGTGTACTTGGTTTTCCTGGTTGGTCTGGTTGTCCTGGTGTACTTGGTTTTCCTGGTTGGTCTGGTTGTCCTGGTGTACTTGGTTTTCCTGGTTGGTCTGGTTTATTTGGTTTTCCGGGTTGGTCTGGTTGTCCTGGTGTACTTGGTTTTCCTGGTTGGTCTGGTTGTCCTGGTGTACTTGGTTTTCCTGGTTGGTCTGGTGTACTTGGTTTTCCTGGTTGGTCTGGTTTATTTGGTTTTCCTGGTTGGTCTGGTTGTCCTGGTGTACTTGGTTTTCCTGGTTGGTCTGGTTGTCCTGGTGTACTTGGTTTTCCTGGTTGGTCTGGTTGTCCTGGTGTACTTGGTTTTCCTGGTTGGTCTGGTTGTCCTGGTGTACTTGGTTTTCCTGGTTGGTCTGGTTTATTTGGTTTTCCGGGTTGGTCTGGTTGTCCTGGTGTACTTGGTTTTCCTGGTTGGTCTGGTTGTCCTGGTGTACTTGGTTTTCCTGGTTGGTCTGGTTGTCCTGGTGTACTTGGTTTTCCTGGTTGGTCTGGTTTATTTGGTTTTCCTGGTTGGTCTGGTTGTCCTGGTGTACTTGGTTTTCCTGGTTGGTCTGGTTGTCCTGGTGTACTTGGTTTTCCTGGTTGGTCTGGTTGTCCTGGTGTACTTGGTTTTCCTGGTTGGTCTGGTTGTCCTGGTGTACTTGGTTTTCCTGGTTGGTCTGGTTGTCCTGGTGTACTTGGTTTTCCTGGTTGGTCTGGTTTATTTGGTTGGTCTGGTTGGTCTGGTTGTCCTGGTGTACTTGGTTTTCCTGGTTGGTCTGGTTGTCCTGGTGTACTTGGTTTTCCTGGTTGGTCTGGTTTATTAGGTTTTCCTGGTTGGTCTGGTTTATTTGGTTTTCCTGGTTGGTCTGGTTGTCCTGGTGTACTTGGTTTTCCTGGTTGGTCTGGTTTATTTGGTTTTCCTGGTTGGTCTGGTTTATTTGGTTTTCCTGGTTGGTCTGGTTTATTTGGTTTTCCTGGTTGGTCTGGTTGTCCTGGTGTACTTGGTTTTCCTGGTTGGTCTGGTTGTCCTGGTGTACTTGGTTTTCCTGGTTGGTCTGGTGTACTTGGTTTTCCTGGTTGGTCTGGTTTATTTGGTTTTCCTGGTTGGTCTGGTTGTCCTGGTGTACTTGGTTTTCCTGGTTGTTCTGGTGTACTTGGTTTTCCTGGTTGGTCTGGTTGTCCTGGTGTACTTGGTTTTCCTGGTTGGTCTGGTTGTCCTGGTGTACATGGTTTTCCTGGTTGGTCTGGTTGTCCTGGTGTACTTGGTTTTCCTGGTTGTCCTGGTGTACTTGGTTTTCCTGGTTGGTCTGGTTTATTTGGTTTTCCTGGTTGGTCTGGTTGTCCTGGTGTACTTGGTTTTCCTGGTTGGTCTGGTGTACTTGGTTTTCCTGGTTGGTCTGGTGTACTTGGTTTTCCTGGTTGGTCTGGTTTATTTGGTTGGTCTGGTTGGTCTGGTTGTCCTGGTGTACTTGGTTTTCCTGGTTGGTCTGGTTGTCCTGGTGTACTTGGTTTTCCTGGTTGGTCTGGTTTATTAGGTTTTCCTGGTTGGTCTGGTTTATTTGGTTTTCCTGGTTGGTCTGGTTGTCCTGGTGTACTTGGTTTTCCTGGTTGGTCTGGTTTATTTGGTTTTCCTGGTTGGTCTGGTTGTCCTGGTGTACTTGGTTTTCCTGGTTGGTCTGGTTGTCCTGGTGTACTTGGTTTTCCTGGTTGGTCTGGTTGTCCTGGTGTACTTGGTTTTCCTGGTTGGTCTGGTTGTACTGGTGTACTTGGTTTTCCTGGTTGGTCTGGTGTACTTGGTTTTCCTGGTTGGTCTGGTTGTCCTGGTGTACTTGGTTTTCCTGGTTGGTCTGGTTGTCCTGGTGTACTTGGTTTTCCTGGTTGGTCTGGTGTACTTGGTTTTCCTGGTTGGTCTGGTTTATTTGATTGGTCTGGTTGGTCTGGTTGTCCTGGTGTACTTGGTTTTCCTGGTTGGTCTGGTTGTCCTGGTGTACTTGGTTTTCCTGGTTGGTCTGGTTGTCCTGGTGTACTTGGTTTTCCTGGTTGGTCTGGTTGTCCTGGTGTACTTGGTTTTCCTGGTTGGTCTGGTGTACTTGGTTTTCCTGGTTGGTCTGGTGTACTTGGTTTTCCTGGTTGGTCTGGTTTATTTGGTTGGTCTGGTTGGTCTGGTTGTCCTGGTGTACTTGGTTTTCCTGGTTGGTCTGGTTTATTTGGTTGGTCTGGTTGGTCTGGTTGTCCTGGTGTACTTGGTTTTCCTGGTTGTCCTGGTGTACTTGGTTTTCCTGGTTGGTCTGGTTGTCCTGGTGTACTTGGTTTTCCTGGTTGGTCTGGTGTACTTGGTTTTCCTGGTTGGTCTGGTTTATTTGGTTGGTCTGGTTGGTCTGGTTGTCCTGGTGTACTTGGTTTTCCTGGTTGGTCTGGTTTATTTGGTTTTCCGGGTTGGTCTGGTTGTCCTGGTGTACTTGGTTTTCCTGGTTGGTCTGGTTTATTTGGTTTTCCTGGTTGGTCTGGTTGTTCTGGTGTACTTGGTTTTCCTGGTTGGTCTGGTTGTCCTGGTGTTCTTGGTTTTCCTGGTTGGTCTGGTTGTCCTGGTGTACTTGGTTTTCCTGGTTGGTCTGGTTTATTTGGTTTTTTTGGTTGGTCTGGTTGTCCTGGTGTACTTGGTTTTCCTGGTTGGTCTGGTTGTCCTGGTGTACTTGGTTTTCCTGGTTGGTCTGGTTGTCCTGGTGTACTTGGTTTTCCTGGTTGGTCTGGTTGTACTGGTGTACTTGGTTTTCCTGGTTGGTCTGGTGTACTTGGTTTTCCTGGTTGGTCTGGTTGTCCTGGTGTACTTGGTTTTCCTGGTTGGTCTGGTTGTCCTGGTGTACTTGGTTTTCCTGGTTGGTCTGGTTGTCCTGGTGTACTTGGTTTTCCTGGTTGGTCTGGTGTACTTGGTTTTCCTGGTTGGTCTGGTTGTCCTGGTGTACTTGGTTTTCCTGGTTGGTCTGGTTGTCCTGGTGTACTTGGTTTTCCTGGTTGGTCTGGTTGTCCTGGTGTACTTGGTTTTCCTGGTTGGTCTGGTTGTCCTGGTGTACTTGGTTTTCCTGGTTGGTCTGGTTGTCCTGGTGTACTTGGTTTTCCTGGTTGGTCTGGTTGTCCTGGTGTACTTGGTTTTCCTGGTTGGTCTGGTGTACTTGGTTTTCCTGGTTGGTCTGGTGTACTTGGTTTTCCTGGTTGGTCTGGTTGTCCTGGTGTACTTGGTTTTCCTGGTTGGTCTGGTGTACTTGGTTTTCCTGGTTGGTCTGGTTTATTTGGTTGGTCTGGTTGGTCTGGTTGTCCTGGTGTACTTGGTTTTCCTGGTTGGTCTGGTTGTCCTGGTGTACTTGGTTTTCCTGGTTGGTCTGGTTGTCCTGGTGTACTTGGTTTTCCTGGTTGGTCTGGTTTATTTGGTTGGTCTGGTTGGTCTGGTTGTCCTGGTGTACTTGGTTTTCCTGGTTGGTCTGGTGTACTTGGTTTTCCTGGTTGGTCTGGTTTATTTGGTTTTCCTGGTTGGTCTGGTTGTCCTGGTGTACTTGGTTTTCCTGGTTGGTCTGGTTGTCCTGGTGTACTTGGTTTTCCTGGTTGGTCTGGTTTATTTGGTTTTCCTGGTTGGTCTGGTTGTCCTGGTGTACTTGGTTTTCCTGGTTGGTCTGGTTTATTTGGTTGGTCTGGTTGGTCTGGTTGTCCTGGTGTACTTGGTTTTCCTGGTTGGTCTGGTTTATTTGGTTGGTCTGGTTGGTCTGGTTGTCCTGGTGTACTTGGTTTTCCTGGTTGGTCTGGTTTATTTGGTTTTCCTGGTTGGTCTGGTTGTCCTGGTGTACTTGGTTTTCCTGGTTGGTCTGGTTGTCCTGGTGTACTTGGTTTTCCTGGTTGGTCTGGTTGTCCTGGTGTACTTGGTTTTCCTGGTTGGTCTGGTTGTCCTGGTGTACTTGGTTTTCCTGGTTGGTCTGGTGTACTTGGTTTTCCTGGTTGGTCTGGTTTATTTGGTTGGTCTGGTTGGTCTGGTTGTCCTGGTGTACTTGGTTTTCCTGGTTGGTCTGGTTGTCCTGGTGTACTTGGTTTTCCTGGTTGGTCTGGTTGTCCTGGTGTACTTGGTTTTCCTGGTTGGTCTGGTTTATTTGGTTGGTCTGGTTGGTCTGGTTGTCCTGGTGTACTTGGTTTTCCTGGTTGGTCTGGTTGTCCTGGTGTACTCGGTTTTCCTGGTTGGTCTGGTTTATTTGGTTGGTCTGGTTGGTCTGGTTGTCCTGGTGTACTTGGTTTTCCTGGTTGGTCTGGTTGTCCTGGTGTACTTGGTTTTCCTGGTTGGTCTGGTTGTCCTGGTGTACTTGGTTTTCCTGGTTGGTCTGGTTGTCCTGGTGTACTTGGTTTTCCTGGTTGGTCTGGTGTACTTGGTTTTCCTGGTTGGTCTGGTTTATTTGGTTGGTCTGGTTGGTCTGGTTGTCCTGGTGTACTTGGTTTTCCTGGTTGGTCTGGTTGTCCTGGTGTACTTGGTTTTCCTGGTTGGTCTGGTTGTCCTGGTGTACTTGGTTTTCCTGGTTGGTCTGGTTGTCCTGGTGTACTTGGTTTTCCTGGTTGGTCTGGTTGGTCTGGTTGTCCTGGTGTACTTGGTTTTCCTGGTTGGTCTGGTTTATTTGGTTTTCCGGGTTGGTCTGGTTGTCCTGGTGTACTTGGTTTTCCTGGTTGGTCTGGTTTATTTGGTTTTCCTGGTTGGTCTGGTTGTTCTGGTGTACTTGGTTTTCCTGGTTGGTCTGGTTGTCCTGGTGTACTTGGTTTTCCTGGTTGGTCTGGTTGTCCTGGTGTACTTGGTTTTCCTGGTTGGTCTGGTTTATTTGGTTTTTTTGGTTGGTCTGGTTGTCCTGATGTACTTGGTTTTCCTGGTTGGTCTGGTTGTCCTGGTGTACTTGGTTTTCCTGGTTGGTCTGGTTGTCCTGGTGTACTTGGTTTTCCTGGTTGGTCTGGTTGTACTGGTGTACTTGGTTTTCCTGGTTGGTCTGGTGTACTTGGTTTTCCTGGTTGGTCTGGTTGTCCTGGTGTACTTGGTTTTCCTGGTTGGTCTGGTTGTCCTGGTGTACTTGGTTTTCCTGGTTGGTCTGGTTGTCCTGGTGTACTTGGTTTTCCTGGTTGGTCTGGTGTACTTGGTTTTCCTGGTTGGTCTGGTTGTCCTGGTGTACTTGGTTTTCCTGGTTGGTCTGGTTGTCCTGGTGTACTTGGTTTTCCTGGTTGGTCTGGTTGTCCTGGTGTACTTGGTTTTCCTGGTTGGTCTGGTTGTCCTGGTGTACTTGGTTTTCCTGGTTGGTCTGGTTGTCCTGGTGTACTTGGTTTTCCTGGTTGGTCTGGTTGTCCTGGTGTACTTGGTTTTCCTGGTTGGTCTGGTGTACTTGGTTTTCCTGGTTGGTCTGGTTTATTTGGTTGGTCTGGTTGGTCTGGTTGTCCTGGTGTTCTTGGTTTTCCTGGTTGGTCTGGTTGTCCTGGTGTACTTGGTTTTCCTGGTTGGTCTGCTTGTCCTGGTGTACTTGGTTTTCCTGGTTGGTCTGGTGTATTTGGTTTTCCTGGTTGGTCTGGTGTACTTGGTTTTCCTGGTTGGTCTGGTTTATTTGGTTTTCCTGGTTGGTCTGGTTGTCCTGGTGTACTTGGTTTTCCTGGTTGGTCTGGTTGTCCTGGTGTACTTGGTTTTCCTGGTTGGTCTGGTTGTCCTGGTGTACTTGGTTTTCCTGGTTGGTCTGGTTGTCCTGGTGTACTTGGTTTTCCTGGTTGGTCTGGTGTACTTGGTTTTCCTGGTTGGTCTGGTGTACTTGGTTTTCCTGGTTGGTCTGGTGTACTTGGTTTTCCTGGTTGGTCTGGTTGTCCTGGTGTACTTGGTTTTCCTGGTTGTCCTGGTGTACTTGGTTTTCCTGGTTGGTCTGGTTTATTTGGTTGGTCTGGTTGGTCTGGTTGTCCTGGTGTACTTGGTTTTCCTGGTTGGTCTGGTTGTCCTGGTGTACTTGGTTTTCCTGGTTGGTCTGGTGTACTTGGTTTTCCTGGTTGGTCTGGTTTATTTGGTTTTCCTGGTTGGTCTGGTTGTCCTGGTGTACTTGGTTTTCCTGGTTGGTCTGGTGTACTTGGTTTTCCTGGTTGGTCTGGTTTATTTGGTTTTCCTGGTTGGTCTGGTTGTCCTGGTGTACTTGGTTTTCCTGGTTGGTCTGGTTGTCCTGGTGTACTTGGTTTTCCTGGTTGGTCTGGTTGTCCTGGTGTACTTGGTTTTCCTGGTTGGTCTGGTGTACTTGGTTTTCCTGGTTGGTCTGGTTTATTTGGTTGGTCTGGTTGGTCTGGTTGTCCTGGTGTACTTGGTTTTCCTGGTTGGTCTGGTTGTCCTGGTGTACTTGGTTTTCCTGGTTGGTCTGGTTGTCCTGGTGTACTTGGTTTTCCTGGTTGGTCTGGTGTACTTGGTTTTCCTGGTTGGTCTGGTGTACTTGGTTTTCCTGGTTGGTCTGGTTTATTTGGTTTTCCTGGTTGGTCTGGTTGTCCTGGTGTACTTGGTTTTCCTGGTTGGTCTGGTGTACTTGGTTTTCCTGGTTGGTCTGGTTTATTTGGTTTTCCTGGTTGGTCTGGTTGTCCTGGATGTCTTGGAGTGCCTGGGTGGCCTGGTGGTTTATAATGTTCGGAAACTGTAGCTGAAAAAATAACCGCCTTTAAATCTTCGAAGCAAATAAAACATAAATAAAACCCCACTCGTGTTTTAAGGACCTTTTTTATGTAGCAGTTACATAAACTACTGTAAACTCATGGTAGTGCTACGGTGCTACCTCGTACGGCGTACCTATATTATCACCTCGTAAAAGTCGTTAATTTCAACTTGACAACTTCGACATACACCACTGATTAAGCAAGCGTATGCCCAAGAAACTCCACAGTGGAACGGTGGCGTAAGGGACTCGTCATGAAATAAATGACATCTAACTCTCCCCGTCTCTTTCATCCTTCCTTTAAACTATGGAGGGTTGAAGTAAAGGAGCGCAATCTTTATAGTTCCAAAAGTGGACACCAAATCTGGTAGTTTGGGGGCGTTGCGGTCTCCACTCCAGTCAAGCCACCTAGGCGGATAGTCTGCAGTAGCGCCTTCAGATGGCGCTGCTGAGGCGAAAACGCAGCGAAAACGGTTGTGAGGAGAGTGTGTTTTGTTTTGTTGCTTATCAAATCCGCTGGACACTTTTTCAACTGTTTCGCCATATAAGTTTGTGCTCCTTAGCAAGACATTCCACACTCCATACGTTAAACTAAGTTCGATTCGATGAAAAGAACTGTCACCTATCATGAGCTCCTCTTTTTCTAAATCTAAATATATAAAACTCAAACGTGACTGACTGACTGACTGACTGACATAGTGATCTATCAACGCACAACCCAAACCACTGGACGGATCGGGCTGAAATTTGGCATGCAGGTTCCTTAGGGAACGTAGGGAAGCGCTAAGAGAGGATTTTGCGAAATTCCCACGGGAACGGAAAAAAACGGGATTTTACATTTAATATTTCTGCGCATACGAAGTTGCGGGGAAGAGCTAGTCTATCATATGTAGGCACGCGAGTCGGTCATGTGTAGCTTTTTTTGCTGATTTTATGTCGATGGGCAATGTTTCATTGAATTTAGTTCAATTTAGAAAAAGGCTTAGTCTCTCTAGAGACTGCACCCACTGCTCAGAATAATGCTGGGATGGTTGCACCCCAGCGCTAATTTTCAGCCAGCACCGTCTGTATCTTAAACCAGGTTAAGTGGTATCAACTTAACCTTGTTTAAGGTCGACTTGTACCAGCGCCGCTAAACGAGTTTCGACCTTAATGATGCATGATTAACTTACCCTTTGGCGCTGCTTGCGCACTCAGGATCTGAAATGAGAAAAAAGTTCTTACGTAAGTAGCCAACCACAAATTACAACAGTACTGTATAACAATCTGTCTAGTTTAAAAAATAAAGAAAACGTTGAGAATATCCAGCTACTCTGAAATTTACTAAATTATCATGGCTCACTGAAGTTGCCAATTTAGAAGCAGGTACGTATAATTAAAAACCGGCCAAGTGCGTGTCGGGCCACGCCAAAGTATAGGGTTCCGAAGTTGAGGATGCCCACAGTACCTTTCTAAGACTTATTAGCATCTAGCTAGCCCGTGGTATGAGGTGCCCGCCCGACGCCCCTGCCGCTCGAGATAAATCATTGGTTTTTTATTAATTTCATAAGTTGGTCGACTATGAGTCGTAAGTTTGTACAGCCTATTTAGCTGTGATAGTTTTCCTTTCAACTACGTTATATATGCCACAACCGTGATTTTTTTCAGCCATCCAAATACCACCATTTAGCTGGCAGGGGGGGGGGGGCACAGGTGACTCTAACAAAAAATAGCACTTTAAAGCTTAATATTCCACAAACTTTTCACTTAATCAAAAAATGATTTTAACAAACCCACAATATTTTTTAAGACCTATTCAACGATATGCCGCACTATGGGGTACGCAAGAAAAAAAAATTACATCCCCACTTTACTTTATTATTATCATTATATTATTATTTACGAGTAGGAGAGGTACCCTATATAAATATTTCAAAATTTTATTGTACCACTTTGTCAGTGTAACTAATATGTATATTCATGCTAAATTGCAGCTTTCTAGAACTAAGCATCTCCGAGCAATAGTGCGGAATGACGGACGGACGAACGGACATGGCGAAACTATAAGGGTTCCTTGTGGACTTCGGAACCCTAAAAATTACATCCCCACTTTACGAGTAAAGGAGGTACCCTATAAAAAAATATTTTCAATTTTATTTTACCACTTTGTCAGCGTAACTAATATGTATATTCATGCCAAATTATAGCTTTCTAGATCTAAGCATCTCCGAGCAATAGTGCGGACAGACGGACGGACGGACGGACGCGATATGGCGAAACTATAAGGGTTGCTTGTGGACTTCGGAACCCTAAAAAAGAAACATTTATTCGTGACAAACAAAGTAAACAGAACGTGGTGAGTCACGAAATGGGAATAATAATAATACATGGGAATACTCCTAAAAATATTAATTAAGATAAATATAAATATAGAAAAGAAAATAAAAATTGATCCATTTAATAAAAATTTACATTTAATTATTAATTCCATTTAATAATTTGTTACTTAAAATAGAAAAAGAAATAAATTTATTTGACATAAAAACGACACAGAGATACACATACAACAAAAACATAATTAAAAAGACTAAAAATAAAATAAAATTAGATTTATTTACGTTGAAATTTTTATATGCGAAATGTTTATGAGAAGAAACGGGATTCTGAATGGCTACGTAAGTGACAAACTCAAAAGTGTATTGGACTTCGGGCTGCGGCACTTGTCAGAGATCGCCAAACCAACTTTCAATCACATCAATCATATTTATACATCTTATTTTCATATTTTTTTTTATTTTACACTATATTTGAGATCGTATCTGGCAACTCTCCATCGCTGCATAACGCCACGCCGTGCGCCGGCTGATAGCCAAATGGACTGGTGGAAATACGAATTCAGACGTCATCCAAAATTTGGATGCGCTTTTTGACACACACACGTATGGACGTATCGTCAATGGGGCCCTTCAGAGATCATCAAACCAACGGCCAATCAAAAGTAGGTCGCTGGATCAAATAGCATAACTAAATAACATAGAAGTTGGTAGGTACAAGATACTGGAGAGATATTCTGGTGAGGAAAATTCAAGTCACTTGAAGAAACACAGGCTTGAAGGAAATCAGTGACAATGCAACGTGAATTTGAAGCACAAAACATGAAGAAAAGTGTTAAAAAAGTACTTTATCTACACTCATATCATAAACCCTCTATGATGCGTTCAAAAACCGCCAATTACGACCGGCATTAAGATAAACTGTTTAGTTAGAACAGATTTCTTATCTGTGAAAATGTTCTAATAGCTGTATTAGATCAGCAAATTCTATGGTCTAATAGCATTCAAATTTCGAACACCTTTGAACAGCAATGTCCGCCATATTCTTCAGTCAGACAGTGCGAAAGTTTGTTCCAAATTCAAATGTTGCCTCTATTTTAGTCTATTGCTTTTTGCAAATCGAATGTGAGACACTGACGTCGAATTGCCGCCATTGTTGGCCGATTTTTGAAGCATCTTAGAGGATTTATAAAATGAGTGTAGATAAAGTTGTGTATGCAACTGTACATAATTAGGCCTAATTATGTAAATTTAAGGACCTTTATTATGTAGCAGTTACATAAACTATTATAATAGGTGATTTACTTACACTGAGCGCACACAGCAGGAGCGCCAAACAAAGTCGACGCATATTATCTGAAGACCGCTGGAGTAGTGTCGACTATGCCTTCCAGTCCAAGGTACCGCCTCGATACCCCTAAATACGAAGAAAACAAACATTATCCATCTAATATATAAAATTCTCGTGTCACAGTGTTTGTAACCAAACTCCTCCGAAACGGCTCGACCGATTCTTATGAAATTTAGAGTCTATGTTCAGTAGGTCTGAGAATAGGACGTAAGCTATTTTTCATTTTAGTTCTGCAGCATATGCAGTAAGGCGTATTAGGCAGCTCACTGACGTCGAGACGGCCAGGTTAGTCTATTATAGTGATTTCCATAGTTTCATGTCTTACGGAATTATACTTTGGGGGAGAGCAGCTGACATTCAAACCATCTTTGTGTTGCAAAAGCGGGCTGTACGTGCAATATATCAACTTGGGTCTCGGGTCTCCCTTAGAGAAAAATTCAAGGAGATAAACATTCTTACCGTTGCGTCACTATACATATTTGAAAATATCATGTATGCTCGTAAGAACTTGCACGACTTTAAGCATAACAGTGATGTTCACAATTTTAACACTAGGAATAAGGATAAACTTTTTGTTACTGGTTACCGTCTTCGTAAAGTGAGCTCTTCGTTTGTTGGGAACTGTATACGATTTTATAACAAATTGCCTTCTGATGTTGCTAATATGCCATTTAAAAAGTTCAAGTCGTTCATTAAGTGCCGCCTTTTAAAGAAGGCATATTATTCGGTGAATGACTTTTTAGATGATAAGAATCCTTTTAAGCCAACTGTTTAGGTTATTATTATTGACTAGTAACATGATATGTGTCTCGCTGGGCAAATATTAACTCTTTTTTTTTTCTCTTTCACTACCAAATTTGTCCAGCAGCTGGAGCATGTCATGCTCGCTTTAAGGTCCTTGCTTACAGCGGCGTCGTTGATCGGGTCGCCACCTTCCCTAAGAAATGGTTGAGGGAGGCGATGGCTGAGATACGCGTCACGCTCGTGAACGGGTGCTGTCTGTGGGGTCCGGTCTGTTCATGCTTGCAAGGACGTTTAAAAATAATCATTAGCTTTAAATATTACTAAGTCAAACATTTTAAGCGAGAGACCTCATCATGTTCTTATTGACATGTATTAATGAACTCTTTTATACATGATGTATTTCATTATTTATTGACATTTTGAGACTGTCGACATCTATGGAATTTATATTTATTTGACAATGGAGGCCATCTCCATAAATATTTTTTTTCTGGTCCCTTGGAGACTATACATCTCTAAGATCTTAGATTTAAGTTTAAGTTAGGGACTATACATCCCATCAATGTAATTGTAGTACGTACCGATATGTATATTTTATACATGTAATGTAAATGTTATAACTATGTGTAAATTTTGAAAAAAGGCCTTCTGGTTGAGTTTGTTGCGGCGCTTCTTCTCAAGCAATGGGTCTAGGAAGCGCTAGTAAATTTTCTGACGTGTAAAAGTGCCCCTATGTGGCCAATTTGCTGAATAAGTGATTGAATTGAATTGAATTGAATCATACCCAAAAAATTTCAAGGCGGTACGAAGGCCGCGGGGTCAGCTAGTATTATTATATAATTAAACTAGCTTTCAACTTCGTATGCGGAGAAATATTAAAATAAGAAATCCCTTTTTTCCGTTCTCGTGGGAATTTCGGGAAATCCTACGTTCCCTAAGGAACCTGCATGCCAAATTTCAGCTCTCTTCGACTAGTAGTTTCGGCTCTGCGTTAGTCAGTCAGTCAGTCAGTCAATGTGTCAGTTTCTTGTTATATATATATAGATATTTATTATTTATTAAATAATTTAATTTAATCCATATTATCCATATCCATACTAATATTATAAATGCGAAAGTAACTCTTATCTGTCTGTCTGTCTGTTACCTCTTCACGCTTCAACCGCTGGACTCACGCTGGACTGATTGAGATGAAATTTGGCATGGAGATAGGGGAAAGGACATGGGCTACTTTTTATCCCGGAATAACGCATAGTACCCGCGGGAACACGATAACCAAGTTCCACGCGGGCGAAGTCGCGGGCAGAAGCTAGTAACATTATAAATGCGAAAGTAAATCTGTCTATCTGTTACCTCTTCACGCTTCAACTGCTGGACCGATTTGGATGAATTTTGGTATGGAGATAGTTGGAGTCCCGGGAAAGGACATAGGCTACTTTTCATCCCGTAAAAACGCATAGTTCCCGAGGGAACATCATCATCATCATCATCATTTCAGCCGAAAGACGTCCACTGCTGGACATAGGCCTCCCCCAAGGCTCGCCACTCCGACCGGTCCTGTGCTACTTGCTTCCACCGGTTTCCCGCGACCTTCACCTGACCTGACCTTCTTGTGTGTTGCCAGTGATGACTTATGGTTCCGAGACGTGGACGCTCACGATGGGTCTCATAAGAAGGCTCAAAGTCACTCAGAGGGCAATGGAAAGGGCTATGCTCGGGGTTTCTCTGCGTGATAGAATCAGAAATGAGGATATCCGCAGCAGAACTGGGGTCACCGACATAGCCCGAAGAATTGCGAGCCTTAAGTGGCAGTGGGCGGGGCACATTGCTCGCAGGACCAATGGCCGATGGGGCCGGAAAGTTCTCGAGTGGCGCCCGCGAACCGGGAGACGAGCTGTCGGTAGGCCTCCAACAAGATGGAGCCCGAGGGAACGCGATAACCGAATTCCATGCGGGCGAAGTCGCGGGCAGAAGCTAGTAATATCATAAATTCGAAAATAACTCTGTCTGTCGTTACCTCTTCAAGCTTCAACCGCTTGGCCGATTTGGATGAAATTTGGTATGAAGAAAGTTGGAGTCCCGGGAAAGGACATAGGCTACTTTTTATCCCGGAAAAATGCATGGTTCCCACGGGATCGTGATAACCGAATTCCACGCGGGCGAAGTCGCGGGCAGAAGCTAGTAATATCATAAATTCGAAAATAACTCTGTCGGTCGTTACCTCTTCAAGCTTCAACCGCTTGGCCGATTTGGATGAAATTTGGTATGAAGAAAGTTGGAGTCCCGGGAAAGGACATAGGCTACTTTTTATCCCGGAAAAATGCATGGTTCCCACGGGATCGTGATAACCGAATTCCACGCGGGCAAAGTCGCGGGCAGAAGCTAGTAATATCATAAATTCGAAAATAACTCTGTCGGTCGTTACCTCTTCAAGCTTCAACCGCTTGGCCGATTTGGATGAAATTTGGTATGAAGACAGTTGGAGTCCCGAGAAAGGACATAGGCTACTTTTTATTCCAAAAAAACGCATAGTTCCCGCGGGCGCGTAAGTGAATTCCTCGAGGACGAAGTCGCTGGCAGAAGATAATAAATAAGTAAAGGTGCTAAAGGAAACGTGCGAATTTAATAAACACGGATTAATTCGACACTAAGAAAGAGGACAAAGAATAGGTACTTGTTTGAATCTAGAACAATCACTTACCGAGTTCCACAGGGAAGTGTTGTGGGACCATTGCTGTTCTGAGCGTATATAAATGATTTGATTTGCTGACGACAGCAAGGGTAAGGTATAATAAAATGTGACTATAAAAATGATTGCGTCAATGACATAGGTACTTAAATACTAGTTGGAGGGAAAAGGGTAATGCAAAAGCTAAAAGACAATATTTTAATAATATAATATAGATTCTGCCCGCGACTTCGTAAGTTTCGAATTCGGTTTTAGCGTTCCCGCGGGAACAAAGCGTTTTTTCGGGATGAAAAGAAGCCTATATGTTGACCAGTGTTATAATCTACTCCCTTTCCAAATTTTGTTGCAACCCGGTCAGTAGTTTTCGAGTTAAACCCGGACATACATATAATACATACCTACGGTCACGTGACTTCAGACAGACTTATTAATTAAGTTCTTATTAGTATGAAGATCTTTATTAAAACCATTGATAAAATATATGTATATGAATTATTTGCTTTAAAAGTTGAGGATTTCAACTTTGTTTACAGTACAGAAATATTTATAGAGTAACTTCAGTAACTATCGACTTATACATTTCCTTTAACTAATTATTATTATTTTAAAATAGAAACATAAGGCAAGTTTTTCAAAATATTATGTATATTGGATTAAAATGGGACAACATATGGCTAAAATATCACGTATTGATAAAAAAAGCCAAGATTTATAAAAAAAATACATAATTTCACTGAAAAAAAAAGAAAATTTACTAAATAAGTAGTTGTCCATCTTTGACTAGCTCTATCTCTGCAATCAATAGACATATTAAATTCAGATTTACTTAAATTACTGCTTATTATTTTATCTTTACAAAAATATAACACGCACACACGCTTTCTTAAAGTCCATGGATATTTTAACGGAAACTTTGCAACTTCTCAAGGTGAACGGGGTGACAACAATAACAACAATACTCTTTATTGAACACCATAATATAAACAAAACATACCTATAGAGTTAGTTGTTCTATTTGACTTCTAAAATATTGTAAAAAATTGCAAAGTTCTGAAAAATTATGAATTCTAAAAAGCTTTATCTCAGAAACTATTGGGTGCACAGAGACACTTTAAGTAGCATATAGCAGCAAATGTAGTATTCTTCAAAAACGCCCTGAGAAGGTATTACCAAAAACTAGACCTTCAGGGTCAAAATTGCCAAGTTCTGAAAAGCAGCAGAAATTTTTCGCTTTCTTGCGATTTTTTAAAATGTTGCGTCACGAAATTTTGTCCGCAAACCTCATATTCGTATTCAGCGCCCCAAAATACATATAGAATGAAGGAAATCAGAACTACCCCACAACTTTCTTAGTGATACATACATAATTTAACTGAATTATCTCGCAAAGGATTTCCTTAGCAAGTCAGAGGTAACGCCGCCAGCGTTATCATAGGCACCATGCTACAGACCGACCTTTTGGAGGGAGTGTTTTTTTATAGTTTTATTTCTTTGTAAATATTAAGTTTATATGACATACTTACCTATACGGCCGGATTGGTCCAGTTGGTAGTGACCCTGCCTTCTGTTCCGATGGTCGCGGGTTCGAGTCCCGCTCGGGGCAAACTTTGTGTGATGAACACGAATGTTTGTACTCGAGTCATGGATGTTTAGTATTTATATATGTATGTATTTCTCTATATAAGTATTTATATCGTTGTTTAGCACCCATAATACTAGCTTTGCTTATATTGGGACTAGGTCAATTTGTGTGAAATGTCCCAAGATATTTATTTATTTATTTATATATATAGTTACTATCTTTATTATGTACCTATATAAATATACATTTGTAACTAGCTTCTGCCCGCGACTTCGTCCGCGTGGAATTCGTTTATAGTATTCCCACGGAAACTATGCATTTTTTCGGGATAAAAAGTAGCCTATTATGTTGACCAGTGTTATAAACTAACCCCATACCAAATTTTGCTGCAATCCGTCTAGTAGTTTTCAAGTTAAATCCGGATATACATACATACATGCAGACAATTTTTCTAAAAATCGATATTTTATGTTCAGTATCGTTTATATAGTCCCCTCGACTTGATAGTTTCTTTTAATTTTCAAGTTTCAGACGCGACTTCTTCTACAGACTTATTATTAGTACCTATAGATCACGTTCTCGAAAACGGCTCTAACGATTTCGATAAAATTTGGTACTTATTTAATAACTGTCCTTGTTTCACGATTTGGAAGCACGATACTTACATGAAAAAAATGGCGACTTTCATTTTTAACTGTCCTTGTTTCACGATTTGGAAGCACGATATTAACATGAAAAAAAAAATGGCGACTTTCATTTAACTATCCTTGTTTCACGACTTAGCAGCACGAGCGTAATTGCAATAAATGGAGTTATGGATCACTAGCTTCTACTCGCGACATCGCCCGCGTGGAATTCGTTCATCGCGTTCCCGTCAATCCGTGTTTTCGGTTAAGGAAAACATCGTGAGGAAACCTGCGCGCATCTGCGAAGTAATTCAAATATGAATGTGAAGTCCCCAATCCGCACTGGGCCCGCGTTTGGACTATAGCCCAAATCCTCTCGTGATGAGGGGAGGCCTGTGCCCAGCAGTGGGACGCAAATAGGCTGTAGTAGTAGTAGTACTTTAGTTCCCGTGGGAACTATGCGTTCTCCTAGATAAAAAGTATAGCCTTATATATTACTAGCTTCTGCCCGCGACTTCGTACGCGTGGAATATAAAAATGCCGATAACTTTTCTTTCCGACATCCGATTTTAATCAAACATAGCTTATATGTTGCTCCAGATGATGCTCTATCTACCCTTGAAAACTGCATTCAAATCGGTTCAGTGGTTTCGGTGATTAACTCTAACAAACAGACAGACAGACGGACAGACAGACAGACAGACAGATAGAAAATATTTCTAAAAATCGCTGTTTTGTGGTCTACCATACATCTTTAGACCCCCGTTCTTTTTTTTGAACTTTTCTTTCTATGTACAGACACGCCGGGTTCTGCTCTTTTATTATAGTATAGATAGATGTATGTCCTTTCCCGAGACTCGAACTATCTTCATGCCTCATCTCAATCGGTCCAGCGGTTTAAAGCGGTAAGAGGTAACAGACAGACAGAGTTACTTTCACTTTTATAATACCTATTAGGTAATCTTCTTTCTGTATTGACTAGAATCAACGCACAGCTCAAAGTACTGGATGGATGGGACTGAAATTTGGCACACTAATAGTTATTATGACGTAGACGTCCGCTAAGAAAGGATTTTTGGGAATTCCGCCCCTATGGGGGTAAAAGAGGGGTTGACATTTTTTATCGGAATCAACAAACAGCTCAAGCTACTGAACGGATCGGACTGAAATTTGGCAAGCTAATAGTTATTATGATGTAGACATCCGTTTAGAAAGGGTCCTTGAAAATTCCACCAATAAGGGGGTAGAAATTGGGTTGAAAGTTTGTTTAAACTTCGTAATGGAATCAACGTACAGCGCATAACTACTGAAGCGGACGGACTGAAATTTGGTATGGCGTAGACATCCGCTAAGAAAGGACTCTTGGAAACTTCATCCCTGAGGGGGTAAAAGGGGGTTGAAAGTTTGTGTAGTCTATCAATGAACAGCTCAAAAAACCGGACTTACAGCACACTACAGCCCATCACACAGAGAGCGATAATGTATATTGATTGATATACCAAAATATGCGGAATTATATATTACAGTATAGCTAAGTACCACACACGGCGAAGGATGCCTTAATATTATGATATATTTTACCATCGTGATTTGATTTGATGTTATATTTCAATGTTTCAATTTTAGAACATCCCGTTTATTGAAGGACTTAGCGGCCATGGGGTGTTCTAAAAGTGAAACATTGAAACATTACATAAAGTTCCACTTTTAGAACTCCCCGTTTATTGAAGGACTCGGCGACCATGATGGCAAGATATATATTAAGGTATCTTTCGCCGTGTGTGGTGCTTAGCTATACCTACTGTAATATACATTTCCGCATATTTTGGTATATTAATATATATTATCGCTCCGTGTGTGATGGGCTTAAGAGGGTTTACTCCGAAAGTTGGCAACGTCGCAAATAGTTGTCAAATATTTCGCTGTTTTCATTAATTTCTGAATATTACTGAATGAAAACATGAATTATCTCTCTATGGTTGAATAAAACATTACGTATGGATTGCAACAATTATCATAGGAACACGAAATTTTTATGATTATGGAAGTACTATCTTTTGAAAACTTTCCATCGCATTTTCCATGCATTTTAATGTGAAGTCATCATTTGAATGCCTAACCAACAAATATAAAACGAGACGCGTCATTCAACTATAGAATGATAACTTCTTTTTTAATTCAATAATATTGGAAATTAATAAAAACAGCGAAACCTTTGACAGCTATATGCGACGTTGCCAACTTTCGGGATAAACCCTCAATAGTTATTGTGACGCAGCATGTGCTCGGGCGCTGTCGTGCGAGGTCGCTTATTATTTTTATTCTGTGTGTGGCTTTTCGTGGTCTCACCAAATGGTCCTAGCGGAGATTAGCGCTGGCAGCAAGGCTAGCACATGATGTGTTAGGGCCATTTCGTGACAGGCCACAACACTTTATTTGTCCTGTATTCTAATTTGTTATTTCTTTTTTTTTATGTGTTGTCCTGTCATGAATAAATGTTTTTCTTTCTTTCTTATCCACTCACTTGCTTTTGGCAACTACGGTTGCCAATTATATGTTCTATGTTCAAAGTCATAGCGCCATTTTTGCTTGATTTTGGCAACTACGGTTGCCAATTATATGTTCTATGTTCAAAAGTCATAGCGCCATTTTTGCGCACGCGAGCAGCTGAATGGTTATTGGCCCTTCAGTCGTGAACATGCGCAGAAATCCCCCTACTTTCGCTCACCGCCCAAGATACGTGCGACCTGTATATCGACGACTGCATAATATTAATTAACTAGATAAATAAAAAAATCCACTACATATTTAAAGTCTGTCTGGTCTTCCGATTATGTTTATAAAAGTAAGCAAAAATCATTCTATTTTATTCAATTAACTAGTTGCCCCGATGAACTTCGTATCACCACAGATTTCTATACAAAGTTATAATTCTTTTTAGGGTTCCGTACCTCAAAAGGAAAAAACGGAACCCTTATAGGATCACTTTGTTGTCCGTCTGTCCGTCCGTCTGTCAAGACCCTTTTTCTCAGGAACGCGTGGAGGTATGAAGCTGAAATTTATATCAATTACTCAGGTCTACTGTCCCTTGAAGCTGTGAAAAAATCAAACTTCTAAGCCAACGCAATCAAAAGATACAGCCGTTTATGCCGCAAATTTTCGACACTTGCAAGGGAATCAAAACCTACAGGGTGCTTCCCGTGAACTCAGAATCTTGAAATTTGGTACGAAGCAACGTCTTATAGCATAGCTAAAAGGAAACATTACGAAAACCATAAATTTTTAGTTACATCACATAATATATTTTTTTTTAATAATTTTAACCTTACTACCCATTTCCTCATAAACGCGTAGAGGTATTAAATTGAAATTCATACCAAATACTCAGGTCTATAATACCTTTAAGCTGTAACAAAATCAAACTTCTATGTCAACGCAATCAAAAGAAACAGCAATTTAAGCTGCATATTTTGAAACTCGCAAGTACTCGCAAGGGAATCAAAACCTAAAGGGTACTTCCAGTCGACCTAGAATCTTGAAATTTGGCATGAAGCAACGTTTTATAGCACACATAAAGGAAAAATTCCGAAAACCTTAAATTTTTAGTTACATTACAAATATATTTTTTTTAAGATCTTTGTCTTAAATTTATGCTACTCCATCTTTCCCCATTGTAATGTTATGAATTTCATTTTGCAATAAAAATACCATAGTTATGACTCGATTGTCGTAAAGAACGAACTTTGTAAACCTTACAGGTTTGTACGGAACCCTCGGTGCGCGAGTCCGACTCGCACTTGGCCGGTTTTTTTAACTATTCCTTTAGATTCTGCCCGATTTATTTCTTTGAAAACCTTCATTGAATCACGGGAAGAAGGTACAACAATAAAAGAATCAGCCAAATCGGTCCAGCGGTTCTCGAGCCTTAGCCAGACTAACACACGGCAATTCATTTTTATATGTAAGAAGATTATTGATGTTTTCCTCACCTTTCTAATCACAATATACCATCGACAATGCCATTTCATAGAATAGTTGAAATTTTTACTAATTAGGTATATTCCTTCGCAACTTTCTTCCAACCTCCACTAAAATTGCGCTGGCTCAGTCTATCCTGCTACCTATTTTAGACTACGCTGATGTGTGTTATGTTGATCTGACTAAGGAAGAATTGAACAAGCTTGAGCGTATTCAAAATGTATGCAGTCGGTTCATATTTGGTTTACGCAAATATGACCACGTTTCCAGTTTTCGTGCGCAACAAGTGGCTCCCTATCCGTTTTCGCCGAAAGGCCCACATTCTTAGTGTTCTGTATAGCGTACTTTTCATTCCTTCTACTCCCCGCTATCTTAAGGAACGTTTTGGTTACGTCTCGTCTCTGAGATGTTCCCAAAACTTCCTTCTGTCTGTGCCTCCTTCCTTCTCTAAATTTTTTGATAAATCTTTTACATTCCAAGCTATACTGCTTTGGAACTTTCTACCTGTTGACCTTAGACTAGCTAAATCTCTTTCAGTGTTTAAGAACAAGGTTAAGGAGCATTATTTGTCACTTGTCTGATATATACCTACTTCTTTTCTTTTCTTGGATAATGAATTACATATTTTAATTTATTTGGCTGTTATCTATTTATATGTAAGTTTATGTATGTTTATATATAAAAGTATTTAAGTATGTTTATTACTTTTTGTGTTTGTTTCTTCTGCACATCTTAGTACAGAGCACCGCCTACCAACCTAGTTTGTTTTTCTTCATCTCCACTATCCAAAGTTTGTCTGGTAGAAATCGCTATTAAGCGAAGACCGCCTGCTGTTTGCCATACCTTTTTGTGTAATTACATTATGTCTACTGTTCCTTGATTGTGTGGTGTTCAATAAAGTATATTGTATAGTATATTTTAATCTAGTTGTGACCCGCGATGTCGTCTGCGTGGGATAAAAATTGCCGATAACTTTTCTTTCCGACATCCGATTTTAATAGCTTAGTCTTCTTTAAAACTTTCCGAAAATCCTGGCCCTGCAAGTAGGGCCGTCTGTGGGACGCTTAAAGGCTAGATGGATTTTAGCTTATAAGGTATCGATAGATTCGTCTTGATTGTGAGAATAATCTTGACACTGAGAATAATCAAAAGTTTGTATTCAGACGCGTATTTTTTTAAAATTACTTTTATCTTTTTCTTAGTCGTACACTCTTGACAGAGTGGTCGTAGGCACGTCACGGTCGATTTTTGTGCCGTCGCTCTTTGTGATGCGTCGCCATGTAGCTCTGCTTTAGGGGGAGAGAGTTTGTCCATCGTGTTGGACAGCGCCCACGAGATCTTTTGCCCTCGACTTTCCCTTGCACCAAATTACTTTTATGTAGGTACCTATTATATGTAGTTTTAATAAAAAGAAGGCTCCTTACAATGAAATGAAACAAACAAATAGAATAGAATTATATTTTAAGACATTTTTTTATTTTTTTTATCATTGCTCAGTATAAATAGATATAATGTATGCTTATAAAATTAAGTCGTTGCGTTCGTTGCCGTCGTGTAGGTACTATACCGAGAGCTCAGAGGCCAATCTGTCTGCGCACGTTCCACGGGATGTCGGCGACGTCGTCATAGCACATGCAGAACTTGCCTCGGCGTCTCGGTTTGCCTGGTTTGCCTGGTGTTCCAGGGTGTCCTGGTGTGCCGGGTGTGCCTGGTGTGCCTGGTGTTCCTGGGTGTCCTGGTGTGCCGGGTGTGCCTGGTGTGCCTGGTGTGCCTGGTGTGCCTGGTGTTCCTGGGTGTCCTGGTGTGCCTGGTGTGCCTGGTGTGCCGGGTGTGCCTGGTGTGCCTGGTGTTCCTGGGTGTCCTGGTGTGCCTGGTGTGCCTGGAGTTCCTGGGTGCCCTGGTGTGCCTGGTGTGCCTGGTGTGCCTGGGTGTCCTGGAGTTCCTGGGTGTCCTGGTTTGCCTGGTTTGTCTGGTCTACCTGGTTTTCCTGGGTGTCCTGGGTGTCCTGGTTTGCCTGGTTTGCCTGGTCCACCTGGTTTTCCTGGGTGTCCTGGGTGTCCTGGTGTTTCTGGGTGTCCTGGTGTTCCTGGGTGTCCTGGGTGTCCTGGTGTTCCTGGGTGTCCTGGGTGTCCTGGTGTTCCTGGGTGTCCTGGTGTTCCTGGGCATCCTGGTGTTCCTGGTGTGCCTGGTGTTCCTGGGTGTCCTGGAGTTCCTGGGTGTCCTGGTGTGCCTGGTGTTCCTGGTGTGCCTGGTGTGCCTGGTGTTCCTGGTGTGCCTGGTGTTCCTGGGTGTCCTGGTGTTCCTGGGTGTCCTGGTGTTCCTGGGTGTCCTGGTGTTCCTGGGTGCCCTGGAGTTCCTGAGTGTCCTGGTTTGCCTGGTTTGCCTGGTTTCCCTGGGTGTCCTGGGTGTCCTGGTTTGCCTGGTTTGCCTGGTTTGCCTGGTGTTCCTGGGTGGCCTGGGCGGCCTGGTCTGCCCGGTTTGCCTGGTTTACTTGGTTTTCCTGGTTCATTTGGATAGCTTGGTTCACTTGGTCCACTTGGTCCACTAGGTCCACTAGGTCCACTAGGTCCACTTGGTCCACTAGGTCCACTTGGTCCACTAGGCCCACTTGGTCCACTTGGTCCACCTGGGTGTCCTGGGCGGCCTGGTCTGCCCGGTTTGCCTGGTTTACTTGGTTTTCCTGGTTCATTTGGATAGCTTGGTTCACTTGGTCCACTTGGTCCACTAGGTCCACTAGGTCCACTAGGTCCACTTGGTCCACTAGGTCCACTTGGTCCACTAGGCCCACTTGGTCCACTTGGTCCACCTGGGTGGCTTGGGCGGCCTGGTCTGCCCGGTTTGCCTGGTTTACTTGGTTTTCCTGGTTCATTTGGATAGCTTGGTTCACTTGGTCCACTTGGTCCACTAGGTCCACTAGGTCCACTTGGTCCACTAGGTCCACTTGGTCCACTAGGCCCACTTGGTCCACTAGGCCCACTTGGTCCACTTGGTCCACCTGGGTGTCCTGGGTGGTCTGGTCTGCCTGGTCTGCCCGGTTTGCCTGGTTTACTTGGTTTTCCTGGTTCATTTGGATAGCTTGGTTCACTTGGTCCACTAGGTCCACTAGGTCCACTTGGTCCACTAGGTCCACTTGGTCCACTAGGCCCACTTGGTCCACTAGGCCCACTTGGTCCACTTGGTCCACCTGGGTGTCCTGGGTGGCTTGGGCGGCCTGGTCTGCCCGGTTTGCCTGGTTTACTTGGTTTTCCTGGTTCATTTGGATAGCTTGGTTCACTTGGTCCACTTGGTCCACTAGGTCCACTAGGTCCACTTGGTCCACTAGGTCCACTTGGTCCACTAGGTCCACTTGGTCCACTAGGCCCACTTGGTCCACTTGGTCCACCTGGGTGTCCTGGGCGGCCTGGTCTGCCCGGTTTGCCTGGTTTACTTGGTTTTCCTGGTTCATTTGGATAGCTTGGTTCACTTGGTCCACTTGGTCCACTAGGTCCACTAGGTCCACTAGGTCCACTAGGTCCACTTGGTCCACTAGGTCCACTTGGTCCACTAGGCCCACTTGGTTCACTTGGTCCACCTGGGTGGCCTGGGCGGCCTGGTCTGCCCGGTTTGCCTGGTTTACTTGGTTTTCCTGGTTCATTTGGATAGCTTGGTTCACTTTGTCCACTTGGTCCACTAGGTCCACTAGGTCCACTAGGTCCACTTGGTCCACTAGGTCCACTTGGTCCACTAGGCCCACTTGGTCCACTTGGTCCACCTGGGTGTCCTGGGTGGCTTGGGCGGCCTGGTCTGCCCGGTTTGCCTGGTTTACTTGGTTTTCCTGGTTCATTTGGATAGCTTGGTTCACTTGGTCCACTTGGTCCACTAGGTCCACTAGGTCCACTTGGTCCACTAGGTCCACTTGGTCCACTAGGTCCACTTGGTCCACTAGGCCCAGTTGGTCCACTTGGTCCACCTGGGTGTCCTGGGCGGCCTGGTCTGCCCGGTTTGCCTGGTTTACTTGGTTTTCCTGGTTCATTTGGATAGCTTGGTTCACTTGGTCCACTTGGTCCACTAGGTCCACTAGGTCCACTAGGTCCACTAGGTCCACTTGGTCCACTAGGTCCACTTGGTCCACTAGGCCCACTTGGTTCACTTGGTCCACCTGGGTGGCCTGGGCGGCCTGGTCTGCCCGGTTTGCCTGGTTTACTTGGTTTTCCTGGTTCATTTGGATAGCTTGGTTCACTTTGTCCACTTGGTCCACTAGGTCCACTAGGTCCACTAGGTCCACTTGGTCCACTAGGTCCACTTGGTCCACTAGGCCCACTTGGTCCACTTGGTCCACCTGGGTGTCCTGGGTGGCTTGGGCGGCCTGGTCTGCCCGGTTTGCCTGGTTTACTTGGTTTTCCTGGTTCATTTGGATAGCTTGGTTCACTTGGTCCACTTGGTCCACTAGGTCCACTAGGTCCACTTGGTCCACTAGGTCCACTTGGTCCACTAGGTCCACTTGGTCCACTAGGCCCAGTTGGTCCACTTGGTCCACCTGGGTGTCCTGGGCGGCCTGGTCTGCCCGGTTTGCCTGGTTCTTGGTTTTCCTGGTTCCCGGTACTTGGTTTTCCTGGTTCATTTGGATAGCTTGGTTCACTAGGTCCACTTGGTCCACTAGGTCCACTTGGTCCACTAGGCCCACTTGGTCCACTTGGTCCACCTGGGTGTCCTGGTTGGTCTGGTCTGCCTGGTTTGCCTGGTTTACTTGGTTTTCCTGGTTCATTTTGATAGCTTGGTTCACTTGGTCCACTTGGTCCACTAGGTCCACTAGGTCTACTTGGTCCACTTGGTCCACTAGGTCCACTTGGTCCACTAGGCCCACTTGGTCCACTTGGTCCACCTGGGTGTCCTGGGCGGCCTGGTCTGCCTGGTTTGCCTGGTTTACTTGGTTTTCCTGGTTCATTTGGATAGCTTGGTTCACTTGGTCCACTTGGTCCACTAGGTCCACTAGGTCCACTTGGTCCACTAGGTCCACTTGGTCCACTAGGCCCACTTGGTCCACTTGGTCCACCTGGGTGTCCTGGGTGGTCTGGTCTGCCTGGTTTGCCTGGTTTACTTGGTTTTCCTGGTTCATTTGGATAGCTTGGTTCACTTGGTCCACTTGGTCCACTAGGTCCACTAGGTCCACTTGGTCCACTAGGCCCACTTGGTCCACTTGGTCCACCTGGGTGTCCTGGGTGGTCTGGTCTGCCTGGTTTGCCTGGTTTACTTGGTTTTCCTGGTTCATTTGGATAGCTTGGTTCACTTGGTCCACTTGGTCCACTAGGTCCACTAGGTCCACTTGGTCCACTAGGCCCACTTGGTCCACTTGGTCCACCTGGGTGTCCTGGGTGGTCTGGTCTGCCTGGTTTGCCTGGTTTACTTGGTTTTCCTGGTTCATTTGGATAGCTTGGTTCACTTGGTATTCCTGGTGTGCCTGGTGTGCCTGGTGTTCCTGGTGTTCCTGGTGTTCCTGGGTGTCCTGGTGTGCCTGGTGTTCCTGGTGTTCCTGGGTGTCCTGGTGTGCCTGGTGTTCCTGGGTGTCCTGGTGTTCCTGGGTGTCCTGGTGTTCCTGGGTGTCCTGGTGTTCCTGGGTGTCCTGGTGTTCCTGGGTGTCCTGGTGTTCCTGGGTGCCCTGGGGTTCCTGAGTGTCCTGGTTTGCCTGGTTTGCCTGGTCTACCTGGTTTCCCTGGGTGTCCTGGGTATCCTGGTTTGCCTGGTTTGCCTGGTTTGCCTGGTGTTCCTGGGTGGCCTGGGCGGCCTGGTCTGCCCGGTTTGCCTGGTTTACTTGGTTTTCCTGGTTCATTTGGATAGCTTGGTCCACTAGGCCCACTTGGTCCACTTGGTCCACCTGGGTGGCCTGGGCGGCCTGGTCTGCCCGGTTTGCCTGGTTTACTTGGTTTTCCTGGTTCATTTGGATAGCTTGGTTCACTTGGTCCACTTGGTCCACTAGGTCCACTAGGTCCACTTGGTCCACTAGGTCCACTTGGTCCACTAGGTCCACTTGGTCCACTAGGTCCACTTGGTCCACTTGGTCCACCTGGGTGTCCTGGGTGGTCTGGTCTGCCTGGTTTGCCTGGTCCACCTGGTTTTACTGGGTGTCCTGGGTGTCCTGGTTTGCCTGGTTTGCCTGGTGTGCCTGGGTGTCCTGGAGTTCCTGGGTGTCCAGGTTTGCCTGGTTTGCCTGGTTTGCCTGGTCTACTTGGTTTTCCTGGGTGTCCTGGGTGTCCTGGTTTGCCTGGTGTGCCCGGTGTGCCTGGTGTTCCTGGGTGTCCTGGGTGTCCTGGTGTTCCTGGTGTGCCTGGTGTGCCTGGTGTTCCTGGTGTGCCTGGTGTTCCTGGTGTTCTTGGGTGTCCTGGGTGTCCTGGTTTGCCTGGTTTGCCTGGTGTGCCTGGGTGTCCTGGAGTTCCTGGGTGTCCTGGTTTGCCTGGTCCACCTGGTTTTCCTGGGTGTCCTGGGTGTCCTGGTTTGCCTGGTCTACCTGGTTTTCCTGGGTGTCCTGGTTTGCCTGGTTTGCCTGGTCCACCTGGTTTTCCTGGGTGTCCTGGGTGTCCTGGTTTGCCCGGTTTGCCTGGTGTTCCTGGTGTGCCTGGTGTGCCTGGTGTTCCTGGTGTGCTCGGTGTGCCTGGTGTTCCTGGTGTACTCGGTGTGCCTGGTGTTCCTGGGTGTCCTGGTGTTCCTGGGTGTCCTGGTGTTCCTGGGTGTCCTGGTGTTCCTGGGTGTCCTGGAGTTCCTGGGTGGCCTGGGTGTCCAGGGTGTCCTGGTGTTCCTGGGTGTCCTGGTGTGCCTGGGTGTCCTGGAGTTCCTGGGTGTCCTGGTTTGCCTGGTTTCCCTGGTCTACCTGGTTTTCCTGGGTGTCCTGGTTTGCCTGGTTTTCCTGGGTGTCCTGGTTTGCCTGGTTTGCCTGGTGTGCCTGGTTTGCCTGGTGTGCCTGGTGTACCCGGTGTGCCTGGTGTTCCTGGGTGTCCTGGTGTTCCTGGGTGCCCTGGTGTTCCTGGGTGTCCTGGTTTGCCTGGTTTGCCTGGTGTGCCTGGTGTGCCTGGTGTTCCTGGTGTGCCCGGTGTGCCTGGTGTTCCTGTGTGTCCTGGTGTTCCTGGGTGTCCTGGTGTTCCTGGGTGTCCTGGTTTGCCTGGTTTTCCGGGTTTGCCTGGTGTTCCTGGGTGCCCTGGTGTTCCTGGGTGCCCTGGTGTGCCGGGTGTGCCTGGGTGTCCTGGAGTTCCTGGGTGTCCTGGTTTGCCTGGTTTGCCTGGTCCACCTGGTTTTCCTGGGTGTCCTGGTTGTTCTGGTTTGCCTGGTTTGCCTGGTGTGCCTGGTGTTCCTGGTGTGCCCGGTGTGCCTGGTGTTCCTGGGTGTCCTGGTGTTCCTGGGTGTCCTGGTTTGCCTGGGTGTCCTGGAGTTCCTGGGTGTCCTGGTTTGCCTGGTTTGCCTGGTCTACCTGGTTTTCCTGGTCTACCTGGTGTTCCTGGGTGTCCTGGTTTGCCTGGTTTTCCGGGTTTGCCTGGTGTTCCTGGGTGCCCTGGTGTGCCGGGTGTGCCTGGGTGTCCTGGAGTTCCTGGGTGTCCTGGTTTGCCTGGTTTGCCTGGTCTACCTGGTTTTCCTGGTCTACCTGGTTTTCCTGGGTGTCCTGGTTTGCCTGGTTTGCCTGGTCCACCTGGTTTTCCTGGGTGTCCTGGTTGTTCTGGTTTGCCTGGTTTGCCTGGTGTGCCTGGTGTGCCTGGTGTTCCTGGTGTGCCTGGTGTGCCTGGTGTTCCTGGTGTGCCCGGTGTGCCTGGTGTTCCTGGGTGTCCTGGTGTTCCTGGGTGTCCTGGTGTTCCTGGGTGTCCTGGTTTGCCTGGTTTTCCGGGTTTGCCTGGTGTTCCTGGGTGTCCTGGAGTTCCTGGGTGTCCTGGTTTGCCTGGTTTGCCTGGTCTACCTGGTTTTCCTGGTCTACCTGGTTTTCCTGGGTGTCCTGATTTGCCTGGTTTGCCTGGTCCACCTGGTTTTCCTGGGTGTCGAGGGTGTCCTGGTGTGCCTGGTGTGCCTGGTGTTCCTGGTGTGCCTGGTGTGCCTGGTGTTCCTGGTGTGCCCGGTGTGCCTGGTGTTCCTGGGTGTCCTGGTGTTCCTGGGTGTCCTGGTTGTTCTGGTTTGCCTGGTTTGCCTGGTGTGCCTGGTGTTCCTGGTGTGCCTGGTGTGCCTGGTCTACCTGGTTTTCCTGGTCTACCTGGTGTTCCTGGGTGTCCTGGTTTGCCTGGTTTTCCGGGTTTGCCTGGTGTTCCTGGGTGCCCTGGTGTGCCGGGTGTGCCTGGGTGTCCTGGAGTTCCTGGGTGTCCTGGTTTGCCTGGTTTGCCTGGTCTACCTGGTTTTCCTGGTCTACCTGGTTTTCCTGGGTGTCCTGGTTTGCCTGGTTTGCCTGGTCCACCTGGTTTTCCTGGGTGTCCTGGTTGTTCTGGTTTGCCTGGTTTGCCTGGTGTGCCTGGTGTGCCTGGTGTTCCTGGTGTGCCTGGTGTGCCTGGTGTTCCTGGTGTGCCCGGTGTGCCTGGTGTTCCTGGGTGTCCTGGTGTTCCTGGGTGTCCTGGTGTTCCTGGGTGTCCTGGTTTGCCTGGTTTTCCGGGTTTGCCTGGTGTTCCTGGGTGTCCTGGAGTTCCTGGGTGTCCTGGTTTGCCTGGTTTTCCTGGTCTACCTGGTTTTCCTGGGTGTCCTGATTTGCCTGGTTTGCCTGGTCCACCTGGTTTTCCTGGGTGTCGAGGGTGTCCTGGTGTGCCTGGTTTGCCTGGTGTGCCTGGTATTCCTGGTGTGCCTGGTGTGCCTGGTGTTCCTGGTGTGCCCGGTGTGCCTGGTGTTCCTGGGTGTCCTGGTGTTCCTGGGTGTCCTGGTGTGCCCGGTGTGCCTGGTGTTCCTGGGTGTCCTGGTGTTCCTGGGTGTCCTGGTTTGCCCGGTGTGCCTGGTGTTCCTGGGTGTCCTGGTTTTCCTGGGTGTCGAGGGTGTCCTGGTGTGCCTGGGTGTCCTGGAGTTCCTGGGTGTCCTGGTTTGCCTGGTTTGCCTGGTCTACCTGGTTTTCCTGGTCTACCTGGTTTTCCTGGGTGTCCTGGTTTGCCTGGTTTGCCTGGTCCACCTGGTTTTCCTGGGTGTCGAGGGTGTCCTGGTTTGCCTGGTTTGCCTGGTGTGCCTGGTATTCCTGGTGTGCCTGGTGTGCCTGGTGTTCCTGGTGTGCCCGGTGTGCCTGGTGTTCCTGGGTGTCCTGGTGTTCCTGGGTGTCCTGGTGTTCCTGGGTGTCCTGGTTTGCCTGGTTTTCCGGGTTTGCCTGGTGTTCCTGGGTGTCCTGGTGTTCCTGGGTGTCCTGGAGTTCCTGGGTGTCCTGGTTTGCCTGGTTTTCCTGGTCTACCTGGTTTTCCTGGGTGTCCTGATTTGCCTGGTTTGCCTGGTCCACCTGGTTTTCCTGGGTGTCGAGGGTGTCCTGGTGTGCCTGGTGTTCCTGGTGTGCCTGGTGTTCCTGGTGTGCCCGGTGTGCCTGGTGTTCCTGGGTGTCCTGGTGTTCCTGGGTGTCCTGGTTTGCCTGGTTTTCCGGGTTTGCCTGGTGTTCCTGGGTGCCCTGGTGTGCCGGGTGTGCCTGGGTGTCCTGGAGTTCCTGGGTGTCCTGGTTTGCCTGGTTTGCCTGGTCTACCTGGTTTTCCTGGTCTACCTGGTTTTCCTGGGTGTCCTGGTTTGCCTGGTTTGCCTGGTCCACCTGGTTTTCCTGGGTGTCGAGGGTGTCCTGGTTTGCCTGGTTTGCCTGGTGTGCCTGGTATTCCTGGTGTGCCTGGTGTGCCTGGTGTTCCTGGTGTGCCCGGTGTGCCTGGTGTTCCTGGGTGTCCTGGTGTTCCTGGGTGTCCTGGTGTTCCTGGGTGTCCTGGTTTGCCTGGTTTTCCGGGTTTGCCTGGTGTTCCTGGGTGTCCTGGAGTTCCTGGGTGTCCTGGTTTGCCTGGTTTGCCTGGTCTACCTGGTTTTCCTGGTCTACCTGGTTTTCCTGGGTGTCCTGATTTGCCTGGTTTGCCTGGTCCACCTGGTTTTCCTGGGTGTCGAGGGTGTCCTGGTGTGCCTGGTGTGCCTGGTGTTCCTGGTGTGCCTGGTGTGCCTGGTGTTCCTGGTGTGCCCGGTGTGCCTGGTGTTCCTGGGTGTCCTGGTGTTCCTGGGTGTCCTGGTTTGCCTGGTTTGCCTGGTGTGCCTGGTGTTCCTGGTGTGCCCGGTGTGCCTGGTGTTCCTGGGTGTCCTGGTGTTCCTGGGTGTCCTGGTGTTCCTGGGTGTCCTGGTTTGCCTGGTTTTCCGGGTTTGCCTGGTGTTCCTGGGTGCCCTGGTGTGCCGGGTGTGCCTGGGTGTCCTGGAGTTCCTGGGTGTCCTGGTTTGCCTGGTTTGCCTGGTCTACCTGGTTTTCCTGGTCTACCTGGTTTTCCTGGGTGTCCTGGTTTGCCTGGTTTGCCTGGTCCACCTGGTTTTCCTGGGTGTCGAGGGTGTCCTGGTTTGCCTGGTTTGCCTGGTGTGCCTGGTATTCCTGGTGTGCCTGGTGTGCCTGGTGTTCCTGGTGTGCCCGGTGTGCCTGGTGTTCCTGGGTGTCCTGGTGTTCCTGGGTGTCCTGGTGTTCCTGGGTGTCCTGGTTTGCCTGGTTTTCCGGGTTTGCCTGGTGTTCCTGGGTGTCCTGGAGTTCCTGGGTGTCCTGGTTTGCCTGGTTTGCCTGGTCTACCTGGTTTTCCTGGTCTACCTGGTTTTCCTGGGTGTCCTGATTTGCCTGGTTTGCCTGGTCCACCTGGTTTTCCTGGGTGTCGAGGGTGTCCTGGTGTGCCTGGTGTGCCTGGTGTTCCTGGTGTGCCTGGTGTGCCTGGTGTTCCTGGTGTGCCCGGTGTGCCTGGTGTTCCTGGGTGTCCTGGTGTTCCTGGGTGTCCCGGTTTGCCTGGTTTTCCGGGTTTGCCTGGTGTTCCTGGGTGTCCTGGAGTTCCTGGGTGTCCTGGTTTGCCTGGTTTGCCTGGTCTACCTGGTTTTCCTGGTCTACCTGGTTTTCCTGGGTGTCCTGATTTGCCTGGTTTGCCTGGTCCACCTGGTTTTCCTGGGTGTCGAGGGTGTCCTGGTGTGCCTGGTGTGCCTGGTGTTCCTGGTGTGCCTGGTGTGCCTGGTGTTCCTGGTGTGCCCGGTGTGCCTGGTGTTCCTGGGTGTCCTGGTGTTCCTGGGTGTCCTGGTTTGCCTGGTTTTCCGGGTTTGCCTGGTGTTCCTGGGTGTCCTGGAGTTCCTGGGTGTCCTGGTTTGCCTGGTTTGCCTGGTCTACCTGGTTTTCCTGGTCTACCTGGTTTTCCTGGGTGTCCTGATTTGCCTGGTTTGCCTGGTCCACCTGGTTTTCCTGGGTGTCGAGGGTGTCCTGGTGTGCCTGGTGTGCCTGGTGTTCCTGGTGTGCCTGGTGTGCCTGGTGTTCCTGGTGTGCCCGGTGTGCCTGGTGTTCCTGGGTGTCCTGGTGTTCCTGGGTGTCCTGGTTTGCCTGGTGTGCCTGGTGTGCCTGGTGTTCCTGGTGTGCCTGGTGTGCCTGGTGTTCCTGGTGTGCCCGGTGTGCCTGGTGTTCCTGGGTGTCCTGGTTTTCCTGGTTTGCCCGGTGTTCCTGGATGTCCTGGTTTGCCTGGTGTTCCTGGATGTCCTGGGTGTCCTGGTCTGCCCGGTTTGCCTGGTGTTCCTGGTTGTCCTGGTTTGCCTGGTTTGCCTGGTGTTCCTGGGTGCCCTGGTTTGCCTGGTTTTCCTGGTGTTCCAGGGTGTCCTGGTGTTCCTGGGAGCCCTGGTGTGCCTGGTGTTCCTGGGAGCCCTGGTGTGCCTGGTGTGCCTGGTGTGCCTGGTGTGCCTGGTGTTCCTGGGTGTCCTGGACGGCCTGGTCTGCCTGGTTTGCCTGGTTTTCTTGGTTCATTCGGATAGCTTGGTTCACTTGGTCCACTTGGTCCACTTGGTTCACTTGGTTCACTTGGTCCACTAGGTCCACTTGGTTCACTAGGTTCACTAGGTCCAATTGGTCCACTTGGTTCACTAGGTCCACTTGGTCCACTTGGGCCACTTGGTCCACCAGGTCCACTTGGTCCACTAGGCCCACTTGGTCCACTTGGTCCACCTGGGTGTCCTGGGTGGCCTGGTCTGCCTGGTTTGCCTGGTGTTCCTGGATGCCCTGGGGTTCCTGGATGTCCTGGTTGTCCTGGGTGTCCTGGGTGTCCTGGTTTGCCTGGTTTGCCTGGTGTTCCTGGGTGGCCTGGGCGGCCTGGTCTGCCCGGTTTGCCTGGTTTACTTGGTTTTCCTGGTTCATTTGGATAGCTTGGTTCACTTGGTCCACTTGGTTCACTTGGTCCACTAGGTCTACTTTGTCCACTTGGTCCACTTGGTGCACTTGGGCCACTTGGTCCACCTGGGCCACTAGGGCCACTAGGTCCACTAGGTCCACTTGGTCCACTTGGTTCACTTGGTCCACTAGGACCACTTGGGCCACTAGGTCCACTAGGTCCACTAGGGCCACTAGGTCCACTTGTTCCTCTAGGTCCACTTGGTCCGCCTGGGTATCCTGGGTGACCTGATCTGCCTGGTATGCCTGGTTTACTTGGTTTTCCAGGTTTGATTATGTAACTTGGTCCACTTGGTTGTTGTGGTTTCTCTCCTGGCTCTCCTGAAAGAAAGAAAAAAAATGTAGATACAACGAAAGCCTTAAAACTAAGTTAATAAAGCGTTAGTTTCTCTCTATCGTAGTATTCGGCGAAAGCACCATTTCATCATCACTTCTTGATGATGACATCTTTTAAATTACAATTAACTTATCGAAATGAATAATAAAAAATCTCATCGCACCATTTTTTACCAATTCAGAACAAGGAACGAATTCCCGCCATTTAATTTACCTTATTTTTTATTTTTCAGCCATATGACGTTTGACTTCAGTCACGCCCCGTGTAACGCCATGGCTACGTTTTTTTTTTGTTTGATTTTCAGTAATATAAGTACACACATTTCGTGCTTTTATAGGCCGTGTCCGCTGTGTGCCGTAAGAGAGTGCGCCCACGGGAAACTTTTGTCGCCGGCGACAGTTTCGTCCCTCGGTCAAGTCCAAGGAGGGTATGGAGATGCGCCCACGGGTGACTTGTCACTCGTGACTTTTTCTTCATTTCGCTATGGACACGTGACTTTTGAGGTGCAAGAAACTTTTTTGTCACGACGACACTCTTATACATATTAAGTTAACAATTAACATTGGCATAGGCATCTTGCCATTAAGCAAGATTGATTAAACAATAAACAAATACTTATTGTTGTCCTAGTTTAACTGGTTTTTGTGGTTTGTCTGGTCGACTGTGGTTCCTGTGGTTGCTGCGGAGGCTGTGGTTGACGTGTGCGTCCTTGGCTGTCTGATTGTAATAGTTTACCTGATTCTCCTGGCTGTCCACTTTGTTCTGGATATTCTGGTTGGCTTGGTCCACTTGGCTCCTGTGGCTCCAATGGTTCCTCTCCTGGCTGTCCTGTTTGTCCAGGCCGTCCAGTTCTGCCAGCGCGACCTAAGTTTGAAAATTCAAAAATTAAATTCAAAGTTTAATCAATTAATATTACTAAATGTGCCCGTAATTGAGGGCAATTTGCAGAATGTCATACTGGCATTTATGCGTTAAGGTAGCAAAGTCGTTTAAAAAATTAACTTACCCTTCTTGATTCTCGATGATGATTTCTTAGATCTACGTTTTGAGGACTGGTAACTGCTTTCTTCTTCTGTCTCAGATACATCGTCTGTTGAATAAATAATTAGTTTGATTAGGTCAGGACTTGGAAAATTAAGTAATATTTTCCTCAATTAAGTAATATTGAAATTAATGAAAACAGCGAAATATTTTACTAGAAAAAATATGGTAAACTTAGAAGGAAAACCTTCAAACAAATCAGCGTACGCCCGAAATAAGTGTTGAATGCGATAATAGATGTCGCTGCATAAAAATATGAACTCCATGAGCGATGTCATGGATTTTAAGTATATTTTATATTTGAAGTATATTTTATTGACTTTTTACAAAATAAAAGAACAATCTGTCTGATTTAAGCAGCGAACGACATCAAAGAATGTTACATTGAACAGGCAACATATCTACATGGCGCTGTACAGGCGAAGTATGAAGAGTTGAAGCACCCTGGCTATTTCCGATGTAAGTACTTTACGCCTAATGCAAGGAGATTGACAGTCTAATATAATGAGGGCTATCGCGTGTGAATTTGCCACTAGAGGCGCTAGTGTCGCGTGAGGTCCAAAAACATTCACTTTTCACTGGTTTTGGCGGGCTTCGTGATAAAAATTATAATTTCTTTAATTTACGTGTTGAAAAGTGATCTTCATCGTGAAATTATCACAAATATGGATTATTCGGCGATGAATGTGAACGCTCTGGTTATTTTTTTTCCAAACAAAACGAAACTGCACAACATTGCGGCATAGCTACTCGATATGATGATAGGTAGTTGTTTATAATTAATAAACTTATGAGATTCAAGATTTAAAACTTTGTTTCGGCGCCGATCTTATAAAGTCGCCTTTGACAGTTGTACTTCTGGACCTTAGTGAACTTTTCAATTCAATCATTTATTCAGCAAATTGGCCACATAGCGGCACTTTTACACGTCAGAAAAAGAATTTACCAGCGCTTCCCAGACCCATTGCTTGAGAAGAAGCGTCGCAACAAACTCAAGCAGAAGGCCTTTTTTCAAAATTTTCAAAATTTACTTTACATGTATAAAATATACATATAGGTACGTACTAAAATTACATTGAAGGGATGTATAGTCCCTAACTTAAACTTAAATCTAAGATCTTAGAGATGTATAGTCTCCAAGGGTCCATTGTCCATTGTGAGATGACCTCCATTGTCAAATAAATATAAATTCCATAGATGTCGACAGTCTCAAAATGTCAATAAATAATGAAATACATCATGTATAAAAGAGTTAATTAATACATGTCAATAAGAACATGATGAGGTCTCTCGCTTAAAATGTTTGACTTAGTAATATATTTAAAGCTAATGATTATTTTTAAAACAACAGTGGCGCCAACTGGTGAGCAAAGAAACGATAGTCCCCATTACATTGTCTCTGATTTCACTTACACTGCGATATGGAACGAGGCACTATCTCCAAAGTGATGATAGTCTTCCCATTGACGATTCGTTCTTTCGTTACGATGTCGTATTCTTCATCCCTGGCTGAAAGTTACACATGAACACCAAATTGAGTACACGATGTTTGATCCATTAATTTCATTTTGATTTTATTTTTAGGGTAATATACCTGTATATTCATCGGCATTCGGCACGTAACTTGAGCGGTGGACTTGGATGCGCAGAATTCAAAAATAAGTTCTCATCGGCAGAGGGGCGCGGGACGCAGGGAGCGCTTTGTTGTGAGCGCACGCTTATTGGCCCTTCAGTCGTAAACATGCGCAGAAATCCCCTCTACATTCGCTCACCGCTCAAGTTACGGGCCACGACCTGTACTTAAGGTGCTTTTTCTCAAACATGCAATGAAATATTGATATTATGTTCTTCTTATTAGCCTGGGAAGTATCACGTTTCAGGCGCGGCTAGACAATTGGTCTATCATAAAATTTCATACAAACGTTGCAGGCCTAGCCCTCACTTTTTTTAATTTCCATTTGATATATTTGTAACACAGCATCTTGGCATTCCGCCATTAAAAAAAAGTTACAAGCAATATTTACTCTATGATTCGCTATGATATTCTACCAATACAGCTATTAAAAAAACAAGAACCATATTTGCTACATAGGCATCGCAGTTTTATTTATGTAAAAAAGCAATGCAAATGCAATCTGGTCACTTTGTACAAGATTTTCCATGGTTGTGTGGTACTTTCGATGAATAGTAGTTTCTTAAGTAACTGCAACATAATAAAGGTCCCTAAAACACGAGTGAGGTTTTATGAAACGAGGCATCAGGCGAGTTTCATAATAATATCGCACGAGTGTTTTAGGGCCTAATTGTGTACAGTTGCATACACAACTTTATCTACACTCATTTTATAAATCCTCTAAGATTCTTCAAAATCTGGCCACAATGGCGAAAATTAGAATACGTCAGTGTCTCATATTCGATTTTCAAAAAGCGTAGACTAAATAGAGGAACAAACTTTCGCTTCGTCTGACTGAAGAATATAGACGGGCATTGCTGTTCGAAGATGTTCGAAATTTGAATGCTATTAGACAATCGAATTCGATGGTCTAAATGCCTAATACAGCTATTAGAACAATTTCACAGATAAGAAATTCTAATAAAACAGTTTATCTTAATGCTGGTCATAATTTGCGGTTTTTGAACGCATTATAGAGGGTTTATGATATGAGTGTAACATATAATGTCAAATTACTTGGTCATAACCGTATGATACTTACATGGAAGCTTAATGTCGATCAGCTTGTGTTTGGCTGCAATGCAATGTTTTATGTCAAGTATATGTTGTCAAATACTTTAAGCCATAGACGTAAATAATATAGACCCGGTCTAACGTACACGTAATATGCCCCACTTCCACGGTGTCCAATCCAAAGTTCTATCACCGAGCGTGCGTGACAATAAGCGTTTTAAAAAAAACTTTTTTCGAAACTGTTTCTCAGTATCTAAAAACTCGTCTCGTTGTTGGAAAAATGTGACCCAGCTTTAGTGTCACGATATAAGTTTAACTTTGGATTGGACACCAATGAAGTGGGGAAACATGACATGTATCTACGTTAGGCCGGGTCCATACGAAGTATTATTTATGTCTATGCTTTAAGTATATCAAATTTACGTGCTATATTATCATAGTGCTTATTATTATACGGATTCTGAGTGTTCTATCCTACCTAAGTCATCGCCGTCGGAAATCGTGTTATCGTCTTCGCTGTCGACTCCGCCTCTTTTGCTCACAATGGTTTTTGAAGACTCTACAACAAGAAATTCCTGTCAAAATGAAGAATGAAGAAATCGAATTTCTAATTAGTCCGTCAGTCAGGTAATAAAAAATATTAGACACGTATTTTTTGTTTTATCAAATTAACAAAGAATGACTAAGTTAAAACGCATTAAAGTTGGAGAGTGGGGGCTAACTACGTCACCGTTAGGTATAAATCGTACCTAACCGTGACGTCACGCGACATTTCAACTCAATGTAATTATCTCCGTATAAGTTTGATTACGTGAAAAAATAAAAAATACGTGTCCAAAACTTTTCAATAATCTTCCTGATAGACAAAGGAAAAAAAAAAATGTCGTCATCCCTATTTCCAGTATTTTCCAGGCAAGCGATCGAACGCGCTGACTGAGATGTCGTCCTAAATACAACGCGACTTGGTCGCATCGCTTACTCGTTGTAGGATATAAGGACGATCCCTGAAGCGCGCGGCAGTTAGGTATCTACTCGTAGCGGCCGTCGTTTGAATTGAAGTGAAATTGAAACATCCTATATTCAATTCAATCATTTTTTCAGCAAATAGGCCACATAGGGGCACTTTTACAAGTCAGAAAAATTATTTACCAGCGCTTCTACACCCATTGCTCGAGAAGAAGCGCCGCAACAAACTCAGCAGAAGGCCTTTTTAAAAAAAATCCACATAATTACAAAATTTACATTTGCATTACAGTGTACAGACGTCCTCGCACGCAAACATCGACACTTCATTCGAATAGGGATGACGACAGGGTGAAGAAATCGAAATTCTAATTAGTCCGTCAGTCAGGTAATAAAAAAATATTAGACACAAATTAACAAAAGTTAAAACGCATTAAAGTTGGAGAGTGGGGGCTAACTACGTCACCGTTAGGTATAAATCGTACCTAACCGTGACGTCACGCGACATTTCAACTCAATATATCTCCGTATAAGTTTGATTACGTTGAAAAATAAAAAATACGTGTCCAATACTTTTCAATAATCTTCCTGATAGACTGAGGAAAAAAAGTTGTCGTCTCCCCTATTGTGTTCAAAATCGTGCTTTTACAGGCCGTGTCCGCCGTGTGCTTAAAGCATCGATAGCCTAATGATCGTATGCTTACTGCGAATGCTCCGGGCTTGTTTTGAACTCTCAGACTCCTCAGAGATGCTTTCTTCCTCGATTTCGCTGCCATCGGCGGCCTTCTTGACCAATTGAGATCTTGCTGCAAAGGAAAACACTGTTAGAAGCAAAGAAGGAGACTCAATGAATGGTTTATTTCGCGTAAGTACTGTACCATCATTCCACAACACAATACAAATAAAAAAGGCACAATGCTATCACTTCATTAACCGCATTTTTTTCACTGTTATAAAGCCTGAACCCCACTGCTGGGCACTCTATGCACGCACACGCTAAACGTGGGTCCATTGTATGGTCCCTGCGTAGCGTGGCCGTGCGCTGCTGTGAACGTACATTTTTGCGAGTACATTTCCGGAATAAAGCTAGCCTTCAAAAGTATTTACAATGCATATCCTCAGAAAGCCCCCTCTATGTTGGTAAACATTATCGCAGAAAGTTGTCTGTAGCGTCCAAACTAAAGTGATCTGAACAATAAAATTACAAAGTTATACCTATTTCTATTTTTATTTTTCTGGGTGTTTTAAAATTATTAATGCCTTAATAAATAAAACTTTTACTTCTTAAATATATATTTTACGTGTTTCCTCGCATGATGCATTTTAAAATGTTGTATGACACTCGTGCGAATAATTCCCAACTCGAAATGACCTACTTTCCGCACTTGTATCATAAATAACTATTGTGAGCCCCTACAATAATATATATAAATATTTTGTATAAACAAAATCTGTCCTTACAAGACTTGTCCGATGAGTTAGCGCTCTCCTGGTCTAGAGAGCTTGAAGACTGAGTGATGAAGCTGCCGTCAGGGTTCTGGATGCTGGTTAAATCTGAAAAAGAAATCTTATCAATAAGATGATCCATTTATCTTTATACTTAAATATTGTTTTTTTAACCTTTGGAGAACATCTCTTAGTTTTCTGAAGCTTACAGCAGTGGATTTCCCAATAGGCTGAGACGCCGGTAAGTTTTCCATGTCGAAAACTTTGCCCAAATTCCACCCCTGAGCGAACTGAATACAAATGAGCGTATTCTACGCCCGAACCCGAAATTTATAAGTATTAAATGCGATAACAGATGTCGCTGCCTAGGTAGCCCGTATGAACATTAGAAGCGCCGCCTGGATATTGCTCGCATACAGAGCCTTTCCGATGTACGGAGCAATGTAAGGAGATTGTCTGTTAGTCTATAATAATTAGACTCTCATGAAACTCAAAATATGGATTCTTGGAAATTTACCAGAGCTCTCTTCTAGCGACTGCCGAGCCGCATCTCTGGCCTGCTGGCTGCTGACGAAGCTGTTGCCGGCGCCATCTCTAAAAGATCTGAAGCTTGAGGACTCTGTAAAATACAGAAATCATGCCTTGGGCGGTTGTCACACTGGCCGCTCTCGTCGCGGCGTGCGGTGCCGGGCGACCATTGATCTATTATAAGTAAGCCAGAGAAAAATGGCCCCGTCAAAACGGATGCCCGAACAGCTCCCGTTTGGCCTTCTTTATAAAGAGGCGTTATTAGCATAATGGAACGTATTTTCTAATGTCAGTTTGCTCCATATATTTTGACAGATTCTGTTAGGCACTGTTCGTCCATATGTTATTCTTATTATCAATGGGAGCGACGAATTATGACGATTTGACTCGAGTCGTGGATGTTTTAGAATTAATGTATTTATCTAAGTACATAAGCTGTCTATCACCCATAGTACAAGCTGTGCTTGGTTTGGGACTAGGTCAATTTGTGTAAAAATATCCCAATTATATTTTATGAGTAAAAAACCCGATCTTCTCACCCGCTTAAAAGCGTCCTTCGGACTACTACTACTACTACAGCCTATTTGCGTCCCACTGCTGGGCACAGGCCTCCTCTCATCACGAGAGGGTTTGGGCTATAGTCCCCACGCGGGCCCAGTGCGGATTGGGTACTTCGGACGGCAGCACCGATGTGCCGTCATATTTATAATATTTAAATTGTTGTGCTACCTATTTCAATAGTGGCGCAGGCTTTGCTTGTTTTAGGGCTAGGTCAACTGTGATTTTTTTTATACCAATGTTATTGGCAAACGAGCGCACAGCCCACCTGATGATAAGATAAGTGGTCACTGCGGCCCATGGACACCGAAATCCTTTGATCCCCCATTAAGAAACCATAAGATCTCGAATGCGTTGCCTATCCTGAGGCCTAAGATGGAATGCCTCTGTGCCAGAAATTTCACCGGCTGCCTTAACCCCCTACCGGAACGCAACAGTGCGAGCACTACTATTTGGCGGCACCATTAACAAAATTTAACAAATAGGTATATGTAGTAATGTACTAGGTCTAATTTTTATTTTTACTTACTTTTGCTCTTCTGCGCTTTCTGAGCTTTCTGACTCCGTTGGCTTTGGTACGAAGAAATGCCTCCACCATGGATACCTCTAGACTCGATCTTCGCTTCTGGACAGGAGATAATTTACATGTAGATTATAGAATTACTTATTGAGTTAACATTTAACACATTATGGTTTGCAGTGCTGGGAAATTCTTTAGGTAAATCTACCATGTGTAAGTACATATTTTAAGCAGTACCTACTGCTCTACCGGTGCTGTCGGTTAGAGCCCAAGGAGGGATTTATTATGTTACTTACTGCGGAGGCTGCGGGCTTGGCCTGAACTCTCAATCTCTTCAGAGCTTTTTTCTTCCTCGATTACGCTGCCATCGGCGCCCTTCTCGATCAGTTCAGACTTTGCTGCAAAGGGAAATACTTTTAGAAGCGACGCAAAAAGCAACGTAGCGTAGACTTAATTAATAGGTTCGTGTACTATTAATTTCACTAAAAATAAAATATTGAACACAAAGTTAACATTTCATTCATTGCATTATTTTTTTTACCGTAAGCGCTAAAACGTGTGTCTCTATGGTCTGTGCATAGCGTGGCCGTGCGTTGCTGTGAAAGTATCTACCTACGTACATTTTGACACGAGGCGACAGTTCCTGTCTTTTTTTACGCTGGGGAAATGCTCTTAAGCATACCACCGACCCGGGTGGCCAGAGTGACCGGAATACCCACCCAAAAGTCCCAAACCCCAGCGATTCTCCTCCGGGCTTTACGCGCGAGAGCTGCGCAGGACAGTTCCTGCCTAAAGCAAGCCTTCAAAAGTATATATAGATACAAAATCTGTTCTTACAAGACTTGTCTGATGAGTTAGCGTTCTCCTGGTCCAGAGAGCTTGATGACCGAGTGATGGAGCTGCCGTCAGCATTCTTGATGCTGGTTAAATCTGAGAAACAAAACGTATCAGTGAGAGGAGCCATCTTTACTACAAATCGTAAGCAGCCCGCGTTAAACAAATTGTTAAGTACTAAATTGAAATCCATACTAATATTATAAATGCGAAAGTAACTCTGCCTGTCTGTCTTTCTGTCTGTCCATCTGTCTGTCTGTTACCTCTTAACGCTTCAACCGCTTGACCGATATACCTACATGAAATTTGGCATGGAGATTGTTCAAGTCCCGGGAAAGGACATAGTCTACTTTTCATCCCGGAAAAAGGCGTAGTTCCTACGGGAACGCGATAAACGAAATCCACGCGGGCTAAAAGCTAGTTATATAATAGAGTACCTAACTAGAAGAGGTAGAATAGTGCCGGCAAGTTAAGGCCATCAAGCCATCTTTACTACTTATCGTAAACATCCCGCGTTAAACAAATTGGTAGATACCTAGGTAAATTGAAATTATATAATAAGTACCTAAATAGAAGAGGAAGAATAGTGCCGGCAAGGCAAATTTTGAATACTCTACTCGTAGAAACTGTAAATCAGGCGCTACGAATACAAAACTGCTGTGACTGAAACACAAACGATACCTAGATTCTTGGAAATTTACCAGAGCTCTCTTCTAGTGACTGCCGAGCCGCATCTCTGGCCTGCTGGCTGCTGACGAAGCTGTTGCCGGCGCCATCTCTAAAAGATCTGAAGCTTGAAGACTCTGTAAAATACAGAAATCATGCCTTAGGCGGTTGTCACACTGGCCGCTCTCGTCGCGGCGAGGGGGCGACGAATTATGACGATTTGATTACGGATCTGAAACTGAATATACACTTGCCCCATTCCTATTTTACATATTTACTAATTAAAAAAACTCGATCTCCATTCCCGCCAACCCACGTAAAAGGATGGAAACTTTGTGAGTCCTCAATACTGTCTGACTGAATGTCGGCAATACTTAATTATCGCCATAGACAGCATTTACATTGCCGTGAACCAGACGAACCTAATCTCCATAGCGGCGCAAGCTTTGCTTGTTTTAGGGCTATGTCAACTGTGTAAATTAATTTATCCAACAAATATTTAGTAACGTTCTAGGTCTATTTTTTTTACTTACCTTTGCTCTTCTGAGCTTTCTGAGCTTTCTGGCTCCGTTGAGTTTGGAACGAAGAAATGCCCCCACCGTCGATTGAATCGATTTTCGCTGTAGGACAGGAGATAGTTTGTATGTAGGTTAAATAATTCAGGAACATTCAGAGGAATGGAAGGAACCTCTTTTTTTAGGTATGTAATACCTCTGTAAAGGGGTACCGCTCTTTCGGTGCTGTTGGTTAGAGCAATAAGTAAGAGATAACCGTCTGTTACGTAGGGAAAATCGTCCCTACGTCTACGTCATTGGCGTGGTAGGCACGGCAGCGCATGGCAAATGTAAAGGGTTAAACCTTTACATTTGCCGTGCCTACCACGCCAATGACACCTAAAGTTGTAATTAAAGAGTTTAAATACGTAATGCGTAAGATCCATATTCGCTTTACAAAAACGTGAACCGCTCTTGGCGTGTGAATGACAGCTTTTGTATTTACAACTATACAACGGCGTTTGAAAGGTTTAAAATTTCGCCATACGAACTAAATATTATATTGGTTAGCAAGCGAACACACAGGTCATTTGATGGGCGGCATAAGGAATTATAAGATTTCCAATGCGTTGCCACCAAAAAAAAATACTTACACGAGAATGACGAGGATGATTTCGATTCCGATGATTCCGATGAAGATGATGCTGTATGGAACATGATAGTAATTTTGAATATTTGGACATAGATAGGTAGCATTTGTTAAATTCGCATTAAGAGTCCCTTCTTTAAGGACGCTTCTTTCTCCATACAAAAGTTACGTTTTAATTCGCAAACTACTTATCAGATGGCACTACATTTTACAAGTAATAGTAGAGCAGAGACATTAGTGTCTAAAATACACTTTGATTGTAATAAATTGAATAACAAATAAACTAGGACCATTATATTATTCTCCATACAAACTTGAAAATTCAGTTTTTTGGCTGTAATTTAATTGCGTATTATTTTACCACGATTTGTACTGATTTTGGACACTCACAATAATGACTTTGTTGTGTGTACCACATTTCGAGTCAATCTGTCTAGTCATTTGGGGATAAAACCGAAACTACGTTTGTATGAAAAGTTGAGAAACGCCGCGCGTACAGTAGCAATACCATGAGTATACAGTGACCGTACTCGCTAGCGACTACGTAAACGATTTGTATGAAGAATAGTACAGCGCCCCTGGCGGTCCCTCGTTGAACTAAAATTCTTCATACAAATCGTTTACGTAGTCGCTAGCGAGTACGGTCACTGTAAACTCGTGGTAGTGCTACTGGGGACTCTTAAGTATTTCTTTATCCGTCTGTATATTATTAGACAGTGAAATATGTAAGTACCTACTTAATGCATAATGCCAAACCATTTTCAATTAAGTACGAGTAAGTACAATATTTTTATGGCAATAATTTTTTAATCTTATGAAAAAGTAAAATAAGAACAATTTCCTTATAGTTTGATTATGTGTATCATGTTGATGTAGAGTTGGTTGATAGTATGCGGTAGGTATGCATGTGTGGAATGAATGTATGTATATGTCGTGATGTATAAATTAATTGTATATGTATGTATATGTTGTTGAGAAATGCTGATAGTATATATTCTATTTAACTCTTGAATCTACTTACACTTCTTCACCGACTTAATAATAGACTCTGCAATGGAAAATAAACTAAAATGTAACAGACTTACGTGAAAAAGGTATTTCTTTAAATAACCAATTATTTAGTTATAGTTGAGAACCCCAAACATTATGTTTGGAAGCTGTAGCCGAAAAAAAACGTTTTCAACTTCGAACCACTGACAAACTCGGCGTCTGAAATTTTGTACAAAATCCGACATCTAAGTCGCAGTCTTTCCAAGTTTGAAGGCGGTTTTAAAATTTAAATGTTTTTTTCCATGTTTAGAATTTGGCAATAAGTAAGTTCGAGAGCCGAGGCTAAGTTTGCCTCATATTTTATATGATGGTTCGTTCCCAGCCCAGTATATTACATGTACATGTACCAATTGTAAGCATAAGAACTCGTATGGCGACAGCCTTTTAACCCGGTTGATACAATAGGCACCTTAAGCCCTCTTCCACCAAGCCGCTACCTCGGGTTAGCCTCTCAATCCACGTCAAATTAAAGGTTCGTAGTAAGGTGAAAAACCCAATTTGGGCACGTTTAAAGATATACAACTAAAAGTTAGGCCGAAATATAGCTCTCGAAAAAATACATTTGAAAATTGATATGTGCTCTTTAAAAGTTGCGGTGGGTACGTGTACAAGCATCGTCCGCGCACGTACCCACCGCAACTTTTATGAAGGAAATGGTAGTTATTTACGGTTTTTGACCAAAGTAATGATTATTTTACGATATCCACAGCTCAGATTATGAAAAACTGAATAAAGTTTAATTTTCTGGACAGCCCGTGTCTATGATTTTCATAGTCTAGATATTGAGCAGTAGCGATTTAATAGTACATTACAGACCTAGGGCGGTGAATTCGTTAATGTCCCTGATCGCAAGTGTTTGTGACCCGAACCGAAGGTGAGGGCCATAAATATGCGATCTGGGGCTTTACCAATTACCGCCCGTGGTTTGTTAAAAGTTTTACGTCTTGCCTTGGCCAGAAAGTGAGATTTTCACTCCGCGTAGCGGGCAGAAAATCACACTTTACGGTCATGGGTGACGTAAAAGGTTTAAAATGCCTGACTTGATGTTTTTTTTTTTTGCAAGGACGGCCTGGACGCATCGCAATTTCCGCAGCTCAGATTAAAGAGGACATATCAATTCTTCATATGTATTTTTTCGAGACCTGTATCTTGGGCCAATTTTTAGTTTTAGGCCTTTAAGCGCGACCAAAATGTGGTATTTCACCTTAATACGCGCCTTAATGTTACATGATCAACTCACCCTTTGGTGTTGCTTGCGCACTCAGAATCTGAAATGAGAAAAAAGTTCTCATGTACACAACCGCAAATTACAGCAATACTGTATACCTACAACATAACAATACTTTAAAAAATGAAAAAAATATGAGAATACAGCTCTGAACAAACTAAATTATCACTTAAGTTGCCAATTTCAAGGAACTACTTTTTTAAGTACTTAACGGAACTGAGTACTTTATCAAATCAAATCAAAACATTTAGAGGACCCCCTAATTCATTGCCTTTGGTCCTCTATAAAAAGAGATGAAAGTTTGTAAATCCTATGTGTGGTATGTTTATGAGGAGACAATGTCTCAAACTTTCGCGATACTCACTCATATTAAACTCTTCTCGTGACCGAAACGTCGAGGTAAAATATAAATAGTTTTTTACGCGATTAACTGCGGGACTTAAGTCCCGTTGTTGTTGTGTGTTAATGAGAAGAAACGGCATACTGAGGGCTACACGTAAGTGACAAACTCAAAAGTGTATTGGACTTCGGGCTGCGGCACTTGTCAGAGATCGTCAAACCAACTTTCAATCACAGGTACTTAGGTCACAGGATCAAATAGCGAAGAACAGAAAGGTAGGTACAGATACAGAGAGAGATACCTATTCTGGTGAGGAAAATTCAAGTCACTTGAAGAAAACACAGACTTGAAGGATATCAGTGAAGCACAAAACATGAAGAAAAGTGTAAAACAAAAGTAATATACTAAATTAATTTACTTACACTGAGCGCACACACCAGGAGCGCCAAAGAAAGTTGACGCATTTATGCAGTCTTAAAATCTTTTCGATCTGAAGACCACTGGAGTCGTTTCGACTATGCCTTCCAGCCCAAGATGCCGCTTTTATACCCCAAATGCTAAGAAAACAAACATTATAAAGCTATAAATCTTATTTTTCAACTGTTTAAACCTCTTTTGTTTCTGCTCGCTCGTAAATAATGGTATTAACATTTGTTTTCCACATGTTTTTCCCACTGCGTGGCGGTACAGGCGTCGGCGCGGAGCTTGAGCGGCGGCCTTCGATGCGCAGAAGTCGAAAATAACGTCTCATCGGCAGAGGGGCGCGGGACGCAGCGCTGTGCCGTGCGCGCACGCTTATTGGCCCTTTAGTCGTAAAAATGCGCAGAAATCCTCTCTACTTTCGCTCGTCGCTCAAGATCCGCGCCGCAAGATGCGATTGTGTCTTCAAGGTCCACCACCACCACTGCAGCCTATTTACGTCCCACTGCTGGGCAGCGTGAGCGATCCTATAGGGAACAGCGAGATCCCTATTCAAGACTTCGAATATAGGCCAGGCCTCCTCATCATGATGGATTTGGGCTTAGTCGCCACGAGGGCCCGTGTGGATTGGGGATTTCACACACATAAGTCAACTCAAGGGAGTTTACTCACGATCTTTTCCTTCACCGAAAGTCTCAGTGGTATATTAAATTTGAATTTCGCATATAACTAAACTTTCTTAAAACGAGCCGGATTCGTACCCCCTACCAGAGCCGTACTTTACCATAAGGGCACACAGGGCTCGTGCCCAGGGCTCCCACCCTCAGGGGGCCCCAAGGACAGAGAGTAACAGTAGTCCGTCAGCATCCGGGTCAAAAATAACACTTACTTTTGTTTCAAAATTTTAATCAAAATGATGTCGATTTCATTTTTAACCAAATTAAGATAAACATTGTATCAATCTTTGCCTTTTTCTTTTATTTTCGCAAACTTATAGGTAGTATTTTTTTGCCGGGTTGTACTAATTAATAACATTTCAGGTAGGGGACCCAGGGCTACATGCGAGGCAGAGGTCGAGGTTCGAACCACTATTAGACCAAAATAAGTACAGTCAAGGGCATTAATATGTATACACCTTTGGACCTTAACACAACGGAACAGGATGCAAAAGTGTATACATATTAATGCCCTTGACTGTACTTACTTAATTGAAATAAAGGGAATCTCACGCAAACGTATTTAGGGCCCGGTCTACAGTTGATGGACTCATGGTTGTCAAACATGGCCGCCGAATTGACATTCCATACAAGAACGTCATTCTATCTCATGGTAAAATATTTTTACGTCACACCAGGCCGAAAAGCGGGATTTACCGCCCTTGGGCGCTACGAAAACTCCCTCTTCACGGCCAGGTGGTGACGTAAAATCGTATACTAACCACGGGCGGTCGTAAAGAAATCCTCAGACCGCTAGATTATAGCCCTCGCCTCCGGCTCGGGCCTCAATTACCCGCGATCTGAGACTTTCTTTACTTGACCGCCCTAGGTGTGTAATGTACTATTACATCACCCTTGGCCATAAAGTGGGATTTTCTGTCCGCTACGCGGAGAGAAAATATCACTTCTTGGCCAAGGCAAGACGTAAAACTTTTGACAAACCACGGGTGGTAATTCGTAAAGCCCCAGATCGCATATTTATGGCCCTCACCTTCGGTTCGAGCCACAGAAACCTGCGATCTGGGACATTTACGAATTCACCACCCTAGGTCTGTAATGTACTATAACAAGTTCTGCTTAGTTAACGGACGGTTTCAATCAACCCACACTCTTTATTTACACCTTAGGTAGGGTTGCCATACGTCCCGTAAGTATATACGGGACTGTCGCCGTATTTCACTATCGCGTCCCGTATTGTTACATGTCCCTTTTTGTGCCGTATTTCATAACATCATAACCTACAACAAGGTTCGAAGCTCTCGATTGTTTTTTTTTCAGATACAGAATAGTTAGATTATAAGTCATGTCTATTAAAGCTATGGGAATATTGTACCTATTTTCAAAATTCTCCCCCACAACGCAAATGTTGAGAGAATATTTTGTCATGACCGTCTGTCTGTCCGTCCGAATGTCATAGCCATTTTTCTCGGAGGCTATGGGTACTGTATGGTTGAAAGAGAGATAGGTGTGTCCTATGAACCGCCACAATATGATGCAGTACGATTTTGAGAACAAAAAATATTAAAGGCCATACAAGTAAACTGTCGAAAAAGTTCCGAAGTTTTTTTATTTATGCCAAGATTAAGTGGAACATTCGCTTTTAAAGGTGTAATAAGTGTGTCCCCTCTAATTATTCGGGACTATATACGGGACGTATGGCAACACTATCCATACCCCTTACCATGAGAATGAGGTGGCCTGAGGCTCTATTCGAAGATTTCGAAGTCTAAATAGGGAAAGAGAGATTCCCAATACCTGCGCTATACGCGGCGCACTTAAAAGCAGATGCGTGAGCGCAGGCATTGGGAATGTCTCTTTCCCTGTTTAAAATTTCGAATTTTAATACTACTACTACTGCTACTACTACAGCCTATTTGTGTCCCACTACTGGGCACATGCCTCCACTCATCATGAGAGGGTTTGGGCTATAGTCCCCACGTGGGCCCAGTTAATAAGTAGGTAAGGATAGGTAATTACTGTAGGTACCTTCGCCTATCAAAAACCTTTCCGTTCCCGAGTACTTAATTATAGATATTTAGGATTTCCCATATCCCTAGATAGCGATTTACTAATTATCACCCCTTTTAGCCATTCGGGAAAATGTGGGATCAAATCAATATTTATTTATTTGCTTAGAACAAGTGTATACTTAATACAAAAAAATAATTAAATAAAAAAATAAAAACCGCCTTCAAACTCCGACAGTAGTAAAGTAAGTATGTGTGTGTGTATGTGTTTTTGTGTGTGTGTGTGTTTACGTGTGTGTGTATTCGTATGTTTTTATGCACTAATGGGAGAAAAAAGAAGAAAAATGATTTAGCAGACACGAAGAAGTGCCTCCGTGTCATGATAAAATAAGGACACTAGCGAGTTCTTCACAATCGCCTTAACTTTACCAAATGGTGCAGCGTTGACGGCTGTGTAGGTACCTTGCAGATGTTGTTATATATTCGCAGATTCATATAATCGTGGGACCGCGTAGCAAATGCTGTTTTGTAAGTTCGGAGAGGGACTCTGAAGGATAAACCTTGCTTACTAACTGAGAAGGCTCGCTCGTAAAATAACCAATAATAGACTCTGCGCCAACGGCCTAAGACCGTTCTCTGACCCAGCATCCTCAAATTGCTCATGTAAGATCATACTTTTCTAGTAACGCTAAAAGTTAAAAATATGAAAAAAACATATGTTAGATATACTCGTACTTGATTATATCATCCTTAAATTGACAGCTTTCGTTACACGTTTCACGAAACTTTGCTCGATACAATTTAATTCCAAAGTGACCTCTAACTCGGACCTTTATTCCAACTTTACTCCAGTTTATTATATCAAGCAGTGTAAAATTAAACATTAATTATCCATATTAAATGCATAAATTAACAGCTTTATAAATGCCATGTTTTTAGACGGTATTTTTATAGAAATTAAAACGTGTTAAATAAGTACCTACCTACTAACAAAATCGGGCGTTCTGTGCGTAGCGCTTTCTCTTTCACTTGTTGCCTTAGGTGCTTCGCCGCGCGCCTTCTAAGCTTTGTCGTGTTATACGCAATCAGTGAAGTTAATTATTTTATTACTTACTTAATTATTACGAAAAGAAAATCTACCTACTACATAGCTAATGTTTCTATCAATAGTAAAATAAATAGAACTTGCAAACATTTGCATTGTTCAGTTTCGTCTGCAATAGTAGCCAACTAATGTTGACTCAAGTGGTATAGTCCGTATAGTACTTGTAGGTCGGAACAAAGAAATAATTAAATTGATTAATAGTTTGCGTGTATATTAAATAAACAGTGTATTGTTCATTTACGACGTGTGGGGGTTTCAAAAGCACCTTATTTGACTTTGGTGTGACGCAGTTACCACAATTGTGATCATTATTGGTTTTTTTTTCTGGACCCTTGGAGACTATACATCTCTAAGATCTACATCCCTAAGACTATACCTACATCCCTTGAATTTAATTTTAGTATGTACCTTTATATATATTTTATACAAATAGCATTTAAATTTACAGAAATAAAAAAAATAAAGCTAAACTATAACCTAAAAACCTACATATAATGCAAATGTAATGTAAATGTGTATGTGGAATTTTTTACAAAAGGCCTTCTGCTGAATTTGTTGCAGCGCTTCTTCTCAAGCAATGGTTCTAGTCTAGGAAGCGCTGATACATTCATTTATGTCGTGTAAAAGTGCACCTATGTGGCCAATTTGCTGAATAAATGATTGATTTATCAAAAAATAGACTTATAGACTTTTCAAACAATCACTTACGAAGCTGCACAGGGAAGTGTTTTCTAAGTGTAAGTATAGAAATGATTTATTGCCATTAGCTGTGAAATGTTCTATGATACAGTGTCATTGATACTGTTTTCTGACGATAGTACAGCTGTATGATGATGATGAGTACAGTTATAATAAAATCCATGCCATCAATACCTACTAATACTAATATTATAATGTGAAAGTGCGTTTGTTTTTCTGTCTTTTCTTCAAAGATACACACCTCCCCCGCCTCTGGATTGCCTTGGTTGGCCGAACAGATTGGAGCGTAGGAGCTATACACGGTGGGTCAGAAAATATGGCAAATAATTAACTACTGGTTGTCTTCCGCATCGCATAAGGATAGCCGAACGCCATACCAGAGTGTGAAAAGCACAGAATTATATTGGGGGGGCCTATGTCTATATAGTACTGGACGCCTTTCGAAAGCATAATTGCGTGATGAAGAATAAGAAAACAGAATCGTTCCCGAAAAAATCTTTATTAAAACCTTAGTGTAATAAATGAAGAGCCAAACGTCCCAATGGGGACTATCGTTTCTTTGCTCACCAGTTGGCGCCACTGTTGACTAAGGTCCAGAGGTATAGCTGTCAAAGGCGACTTTATAAGATCGGCGCCGAAACAAAGTTTTAAATCTTGAATCTCATTCAGTTTATTAATTATAAATAACTACCATCATATCGAGAAGCTATTCCACAATGTTGTGCAGTTCCGTTTTGTTAGATTTATTTTATTTTATTTCAAAGCGTTCACATTCATCGCCAAGTAATCCATATTTGCGATAATTTTACGAAGGAGATCACTTTTCAACAGGTAAATTAAATAAATTATAATTTATATCACGAAGCCCGCCAAAACCAGTGAAAAGTGAATGTTATTGGACCTCACGCGACACTAGCGCCTCTAGTGGCAAATTCATACGCGATAGCCCCCGTTGAGCACATTCATTCAAATGTTGAAGTAGCATGACACCCTGTTAGGGTCATTTCTTCTTATAAAACAAATAGTCTAACTGGCCATCGTCTTTCTGAACATACACCAGTCTAGGCCTCTTTGCCTTCTTGTCCAAGACGTCTACAAGCTTCTGTCCATTTTCCCCCAACTCCAAATACATCACGCTTGGTTTCTTTCCATTGGTAGATTTAGCTTTAGCGGTCTCTCGCTCCGAATCGCTCTGTCCTGCTTTCTCCCGACGATGATCTGTCTCGGCCAACGCAGCATCGTTTTGGCAGTCATTGACAGATAGCTGCAGCACAGTTTCCTTCTCGACTTCGTCTTCAGAATGCTGATCGATGGCCAGTTTTATAAGCTGTATATCAAAGTGCTCGTGCTCTATGCTCAGGTCGTTGAGAAAACCGCCGAGTTTCTCTATGATTTTGTCAATTTGCTCCTCTTTTTCTGTTGTCATGTGGATGCAGGCACGGGGATTCGGTGGTTCTGAAAAAAACAACAAATTCAATCATTTATTCAGCGAATTAACGACATACGGGCGTTTTACACGTCCGAAAACTAAATGAAACGGACCAGCGTTTGCTAGCACATTGCTGACAGCAAACAGCCAAACAAACTCAGCAGAAAGGCACTTTAGATTCGGGGTTTTGTGACATATACATAAGTACAGGTCGCGGCACGTAACTTGAGCGGTGAGCAAAAGTAGAGGGGATTTCTGCGCATGTTCACGACTGAACGCCGAAACGTGCACGCACGATAAAGCACCCCCTGCGTCCCGCGCCCCCCTGCCGATGAGACCTTATTTTTGACTTCTGCGCAACGACGGTCACCGCTCAAGTTCCGTGCCGATGCCTGTAGATAGTCTGTAAAGTCTGTATTCATTCATGACAAGTTTCAGATTTTTCCCAGTTAGGACGATTCCCTTCCCCTACAATCCAAATTTCATCCAAATCGTTAGAGCCGTTTTCTAGACCGTGATTGCGAATATTATATTTATATACACATAAGTACCAACTCGACCGCAGCAGTTGGGCTCTGGGTTAATTATGTAAATATCTAATACCTTGTCGACACCGCCCCAGAGTGAGCTGTATCACCTGAAATAAAAGATTTTGAAAGTTTTACAAATAATTCATAGAAACCAAAATCAAAGTAGGTAGGTACATTTTCTCAAACATGCTCGGAAATGTTCGTGTTACTTTCAAAAAAAGAAGACGCGAGGCTGTCCATTGCCGGCCTTGGCCAGCAAAAACATTATTGTCGTGTGTGTTTTTTAATTCGCTTGGTATTTGAGACACCTCTGTAGAGAAACTGACAAATCCATAGAGGTAATAAGTACAACTTCCATGGCCAAATCATCCACGATCATGGAAGTAGTAAATACTGATGTGGGGAAAGTGCGCCTAAATTTATTTCGCCCCTATGCCTTGTAAACAGCCAACTACTAGTTGAGTAATATTTATAGGTTTCGATATATTTATGTTAGGCGCACTTACCCCATCCTGGCGCACTTGCCCCGAAACTGACAAATCCATGGAGGTAATAAGTACAACTTCCATGGCCAAATCATCCACGATCATGGAAGTAGTTAATACTGATGTGGGGTAAGTGCGCCTAAATTTATTTCGCCCCTATGCCGTGTAAACAGCCAACTACTAGTTGAGTAATATTAAGGTTTCGATATATTTATGTTAGGCGCACTTACCCCATCCTGGCGCACTTGCCCCGACTGACCTTACGTATTTCCTCGCTGTTTGAGAAAATCATTATATATACCTCGGCCGCAATTGCGATTGCCGGACTCGTACTAATAGAAGGCTTCGCTGCGCTCAGCATTCTAACTGACTCGTTCGGCAATACGCTACTTGGCGGCCTCTGCAATAATGTACTATTATTTGCATAAACATAGGTATTAAGGTGTTCACAATACAATGAATTAAGGTATCACTATATGTTTTGCCGTCAGGCATAATATACAAATATTCTTGAGCCCCCCCTCATTGGATCTGCCTCGATAGTTATTCATTTACTTACGTGAGGACATGATGTGTCCCTAATCTAGAAACTAACTGACTGACTGACTGATCGAAGAACGCAGAGCCGAAACTACTGGTCGTAGAGAGCTGAAATTCGGCATGCAGGTCCCTTAGGGAACGTTCGGGAGCATAAGAGATGATTTCCCGAAATTAAAACGGGAACGGAAAAAAAACGAGATTTCACATTTTAATATTTATTTATTTATTTGTTCAATGCAACCATATAGATTTTTCTTAATGTAGGAACATTAGATCTTAAATAACTAGTAAATATAGTAGAGTTCATGGACCCTGGCAGGGTATGGCATATATTGGCAAGTATGTACCGATCTTACCAAAAATGACACAATATACGATACTCTTAGGTATACATATCAAACTTAAATTATAATAACCTACTCGTATATAGTATCTACATTATCGTCTTCCATGAACTCTGAAATTGTATAATAACATTTTTTTAATAAGAGTCTCTTCAATTTCGCTAGAAGGACTTTGTCATTAATTTCTGCTTGCAATGTTGTCGGGAGTTTGTTGTATATTTTAATTGCACTATAAAATGGACCTAATATTTCCGCGCATACGAAGTTGCGGGGAAAAGCTTGTATGTATATATAAGTAATTTTGTATTGCACGTATGCTAGGCCTCTTCCCCACCATTCAGCATTAACGTTCCTCCCCAACACTGATTTTCCCATTGCGTCCTTTGAAGCATGTTAGGATGCATGGATTTGATAAGTCTGATACCGAATAGACACTTTACACTTGGAACGCCTGGGACACCTAAGAAAGTTGCCGTGCACTGCACGCACGCCTATAGAGATCTTCTACTATCTAAAGTCCCGCGCCTTCACATTTCAAAACGCTTCAATGTATTTAAAAAGCACCACCAACACTCTCAACACATGTGTGCGTGCTGAGACACCCATCAACTATACGTTGAGAGTGTTAGTGGTACTTTTTGAATAATAATAAAAAAATTGAAGCGTTTTGAAATGTGAAGGCGCGGGACTTTAGATAGTATATTTCTAACTGTCGTCGTCAGAACTTATGGAAAATTAACTTGTTTTTCAATTACAAGTTTATACAGTTGCGCAATTATTGTAATAACTACCTACTTACCTCGGGCGGGACACACGGCGAACAGGCGTATAAAAGCACAATTTCGAACACAATTCGAATGAAGTGTCAATGTCAATGTTTGCGTGCGAGAACGTCTATGTGCGTGCGAATACGTCTATGTGCGTGCGAGGACGTCTGTACACTTGTAAATGTGTGTGTACCACTACGCGGGCCAACGATCCACTCTCCAACTCCGGATGAAACAAATGACGGTCGAGTTGGGCGCGAGTTGCGCGCCGGCTAGATTCAGGCGGGTGGTTCCGTGGCCATTATGTATGTAGTACTTGGTAGTACTATTAAATATTCTGTGACTCAGTCTTACGATCAAGTTAAGTAGGTATTACTTTATTAATTCCGTGGTTTAAAATAGAGAGCCTGCAAAAAAACCTAATCAAAAGAAGTTCCCTGAAAATTAAAGTGAAATTGTTGCTATCGAAACATACTTGTTTAATTTTCCATAAGTTCATGACAAAAATAAGATTATGGGGTCATGTTTGGTTTTGAGCGAGGACATGGGTTAAGCCAAGTAAGGTCGGTTAGGTCGGAGCCCCACTGCTGCGCACTGTAATCTGAATCTGAATCTGTATTGGGCGGCATGCATAAAAAAAACCACTAAATATAAGGTAATATATTTTATTCTGTTACACATATAGGAATGCATCAAAAATACATATTTTAAAAATCATCACAGTATGAAACTTTATTTAAAATACTATTAAAATATATGATTTTCAATAAACAAATGCAACGACTATTGTTCTGACACTTTGGTAAATTTTCAAATATGGCTTTTTATTAGAAACGTTTATCTACTTAATTAAGTACTTAACTACACTTATTTTATCGATTAATGTTAACTGTAAATACGAGCAAATATTTTAAGTTATTATGGATGGGATATGTACCTACTGTATGTGCTCGGGGTTTCTCTGCGTGATAGAATCAGAAATGAGGATATCCGCAGTAGAACTGGGATCACCGACATAGCCCGAAGAATTGCGAACCTTAAGTGGCAGTGGGCGGGGCACATTGCTCGCAGGACTGATGGCCGATGGGGCAAGAAAGTCCTGGAGTGGCGTCCGCGAACCGGTAGACGAGCTGTCGGTAGGCCTCCAACAAGATGGAGTGACGACCTTGTAAAGGTCGCGGGAACGCGGTGGACGCGAGTGGCACAGGACCGGTCTGAGTGGCGCGCCTTGGGGGAGGCCTATGTCCAGCAGTGGACGTCTATCGGCTGAAATGATGATGATGTACCTACTAATAACTGTAACTAGAGATAAAATCCTAACAAGAACGTTCGGATAGGTAACTGTTTGAAACGAAACTTGTACTTTAAACGCGCTAATTTAATCTATGATACTAATAATAAGTCTGTAGAAGTAGCGTCTGAAACTTGAAAATTAAAGGAAACCATCAAGTCGAGGGTACTATATAAACGATACTGAACACAAAATAACGATTTTTAGAAAAATTGTCTGTACAGTCAGCAGCAGAAGTAGATAAGCTGTCCAGGTGTTCAAAATGACCAACACACGACCTTATTCTTAAGACGTTAAGGGCGTGTGTAGGTAATTTTGAACACCTGGACAGCTTAATATCTACTTCTGCTGCTGACTGTATGTATGTATATATGTCTGAATTTAGCTCGAAAACTACTGAACGGATTGCAACAAAATTTGATATGGGAGTAGTTTATAACACTGGTCAACATATAGGCTACTTGTTATCCCAAAAAACCGCATAGTTCCCGCGGGAACGCTATTACCGATTTCCATGCGGACGAAGTCGCGGGCAGAAGCTAGTCTTATATATATTTATTTTTTTCTTCTATTTATACAAGCGATCTCGGGAACAGCTCTAACGATTTGGACGAAATTTGGAATATAGGGGTTTTCGGGGCGACAAATAGATCTAGTTAGGTCTCATATCTGAGAAAACTCGGTTTTAGCTATTTTCACCCGAGCAAACCTCGGTCGCCCAGGTACAGTCGAGTTCGCCAATATATACACAATTTTGCACCTTACCACGTTGTAATAAGGTCCAAAAGTGTACACATATTAATGAACTCGACTGTACCTACTTATTTTTTAAATCAGCACGCATTCACTAAAAAAAATATGAATAAGAATGAAATTAAACCATTAAGAGGGTTTATCCCGTCACATATACGAGTAGCTGTCAAATGTTTCACTGTTTTTATTAATTTCTCAATATTACTGAATTAAAAAAGAAGTTATCATTCTATGGTTGAGTGACGCGTCTCGTTTTATATTTGTTGGTTAGGCATTCAAATGATAAGATTACATTAAAATGCATGGAAAATGTGATGGAAAGTTTTCAAAAGATAGTAATTCCATAATCCTAAAATTTTCGTGTTCCTATGATAATTGTTGCAATCCATACTTAATGTTTTATTCAACCATAGAGCAATAATTCTTGTTTTCATTCAGTAATATTCAGAAATTAATGAAAACAGGGAAATATTTGACAGCTATTTGCGACGTTGCCAACTTTCGGAGTAAACCCTCTTAAAGTTGTATAAATATTCGCTCGTATTTACATAATATCTATAGAATAATAATAGTATCTATAGAATATTCCACATACGCACGCGTCTGTTTTTTTAAGAAAATATTATACCTACTAAGTACTATTGTACTTCTGTTGTAATTTTGTTTTTTGTAAACAAATGTGTTAAAATTCTGTTTCTTAAAATACGATTCTAAAATTGTGGACCTAATTGTATACCAATTTAATATTTATCCTCTTGCAAAAGATCCATAAAAAACGAAGTCTCATACATATATTATATTACAGTCTTTGGCATTCATATCTACCTACACATATTTGTATGTATTAAAGAATATAATAAACTTAATATCTCTTTAGAGCACCATCATTTAAACAGGATGTATGTAATGTAAGAAAATAGCTGTCACCTTAATGCTGTTCCTATACCCAGGTCAACCGTCACTGTCACTCGTGCAACGAGTGAAAGAGAAAGCTATTCACAGAACGCCCGATTTAGTTAGTATTTAACGCGTTTTAATTTCTATCAAAATACCAACTAAAAACATGGCATTTATGAAGCTGGCAATGTATGCATATAATATGGATATTTCTTCTGTTATAATTAGTTTTACACTGTTTGATATAATAAACTGGAATAAAGTTGGATTAAAGGTCCAAGTTAGAGGTTATTTGGCACATATGATCTTACACGAGCAATTTCACGATGCTGGGACAGGGAACGGTTACGCCACGTCCACAAGAACGCGTCGTGTCAATGTGTACGTGACGTGGGTACTTCCGCAGCAGCGCACGGCCACGCTGCGCACGCGCCATACAAATCATACAATGGACACACGTTTAGCGTGTGCGTGCGTAGCGTGCGCAGCAGTTGGGTTCCGGCTTAAGGCGCTGACAAGAGCTAATGACCTTGAGCGATAGAGGCAGGCAACTGTCTCAGCGGAGAATGTCTGTTTGCATTGGAGGGAGCGAGAAGCACGACCGCGGCATGTGGACGATATACATAGAAAATCGAAAAAATTAAGATTGAAAAAAAATCCCACATTGCATGAACAATATAAATAAGGAATTTTTTTGGTATAATTATGACGGAACATTGTATTTAATTATAGAAAACTGCTTTAAAAAAATGAACTTATAGAACCGTTTAAAATTGGATTAGAAGACGTAACTTCATGATTTTTTTTACGAAATAGCAAGTTTTTTAAATATATAGTGAATATACTTGTTTTACTCGCCTTACAAAATAGTTTTCGTTTAAATACTGTTTAGATAAAGTCAATTCAGGTCTTGTCACCGCCATAAAAGGACAATTTTAAAGATTTTAATACGTTAACGCACTGTAACGTAAATGTATATATATACATATATATATATATATCGATAACATATTACCGCAGTTGTCTACAACTTTAAGTATCTTTGAGCTTTTGTATTTTTTTTAATCTTTAACAAATGAAATATTTTTTTAATTCTAGTTTTGGGATCATCCTTGAGTATTCCACATCCTTATCATACTAGTTCTTAACTTAAGTATGGTAGTAACAAAGTGTTAAGTATGTAAAAGTTGTCTTATCTTATTTCGTTACACCCTGTAGGTATGTGTCATGTTTCCAAATGCATTTCAAATACAGACGGGGAGGCGCCGATGTCGTTTTACTGAAGGCAAGATTAAAGAAAGAAAGCAGTTATATGAAAAATTAAGAGTTCACCTCTATTAGTTTTTGAAGATATACAAAAAGCATTTTCATGGATTTGGCTGAGGTATTTCTGACAAGCTCGAGTCGAGTCACTCCAAAAATATTCTTTTCGGCTCCCCGACTATAGTATAATAATAAATGTAAATAACATACCAGGGCTGGCCTGTTATACTAGGAGCAAAACAATTTACATCACCCTTGGCTATAAAGTGGGATTTTCTGCCCGCTACGCGGAAAGAAAATCTCACTTCTTGGCCAAGGCAAGACGTAAAACTTTTGACAAACCACGGCCGGTAATTCGTAAAGCCCCAGATCGCATATTTATGGCCCTCACCTTCGGTTCGGGCCACAGAAACCTGCAATCTGGGACATTTACGAATTCACCACCCTAGGTCTGTAATGTACTATTTCGGCTCCCCGACTTATAAGCTATAGAATAATAATAAATGTAAATAACACACCAGGGTGGCCTGTTATACTAGGAGCAAAAAATTTGACAGTTGATTATGTGACATACAACTGTCAAAATAAAGTACTGCAGCGACCCGTCTATATGTACTCTGTATATTTGTACTCTGTAATGGAATCTAATCCGTGGATACTACTTGTCAGCCGTCAGTGGAATAAAAAAACAATTCAAAGTTACAACTCGCAATGAAATTCAATCAATGTACTACTGGGCACAATATGTTCGCAATTCATTGAGGGCTCGATTAATTTTGTAAAAAAAAACGGTACCTAATTATTATTTTTTATTTGAATGAATTGAAACTATTTGAACTTAATTTAATTACCGATGAGTTAAAGGGTCTACATTCAAATTTTTTGCTCCTATTTGGCCATACCGTGTACGCTACTCAAGTACGTGTACTTAAAGCTAAGTATCCTTTAGTAAATGTAAACATTTTCAATAGTAATTAGGTATGTACTATGTACTTTAAAAGTACAAATATAGGAAAGCTTAAGCAAAAGGGTGGGAAAAGTTTTCAGAAGAGATGCAAAGTTGATCTCGCCCGAGGATAAAGAAATTGCATTTTTTAAATAACGGATGTTCCGTTTGGTAGATGACAGATCTTTTCACTGTTATAATATTTGACACTGTTACTGCATATGTTTTATATCACCCTTGGCCGGTAAAGTGGGATTTTCTGCCCGCTACGCGGAGAAAATCTTACTTCTTGGCCAAGGCAAGGGCAAGACGTAAAACTTTTGACAAACCACGGGCGGTAATTCGTAAAGATCCAGATCGCATATTTATGGCACTCACCTTTTCACCACCCTAGGTCTGTAATGTACTATTACATCACCCTCGGCCGTAAAGTGGGATTTTCTGCCCGCTACGCGGAGAGAAAATCTCACTTCTTGGCCAAGGCAAGACGTAAAACTTTTGACAAACCACGGGCGGTAATTCGTAAAAGTCCCAGATCGCAGGTTTCTGTGGCCCGAACCGAAGGTGAGTCTGTAATGTACTATTATATTATGTATTAATTTCTTTTTATTCAATCAATCAATACCATGCCACACGCTTGACATTCGACTTGAAAAACGAAGATAACTTGTTTTGTTTTTTAAATAGGTGCTTTTTGAGTTTATCTCTTCTAAAAACTTTAGCTCCCTACCCAAATTCTAATTTACGACATAAACACTTAACACTAAGCAAAAAACAGAGATTGAACAATCGATCTGAGTTGGAGTTGTACTCAAAATCAACGTTTAAGTACGGACTTGAACGTGCAACTCAGTACGTATTTAAAGAAAGCCGGAAGCTTTGTAGCTACGAAACGGTTTTGTACCCATGTGTTGTCACGTGGGTACAAAAACGCTTCGTATCAAAATGTGGGTAGATACTACCACGCTACGCACGGAAAATACAATGAACACACGTTTAGCGTGTGCCACAGTAGGGTTCCGGCGTAATGCGCAATCTGTATATATACGTGGAGTGGATTGTACGTAACGAAGGTACTGGGCCTTTATGAAGATAGTACTTACAGTATAGCAGGGAGTTATTTCTAATCGTCATCATCTGATATAACGATTGTGCTACCTTCTTGCTTCAACAGTTCCTTTTTCAATTTAATTTCATCAGCATCCAATTCACTTGCGGCTGGTTCATTTTGTTCGGTAGTTTTAAATCCACCCTTCACTTCATTCGGTTCGATGCTTCGACGTATATTTATCTGATTTAACACAAATTCGTAAATGATTTCGCTGTGGTGCAGTTGCGAATGTCGATCGAGCTCGTTCGCTAAGAAATTACGCTTAACAGGACATTTGGGACATAAAGTTCCTTTTCGACAAGTGGAGTCACATTCTAAGAAATGCATCTTTAAATTTGCCATGGATACGAAGTTAAGATCACATTGACATTGAAACAGTTCAGCTGTCGGGGCTTTAGATTTTATATCCTTCTTTTGCCGTTCACGGGATTCTATTAATTTTAAATTGTTTTTGCGATCCTCTTCTCTGTTAAATGCAATGACTCGAAATATTTTAGCACCGTTACGGTGGGTAATTTCGTGGTTAACGCACATTTCGTATGATATAAACGCTCGATCACAAACTGAACAGACGTAGTTCATTTCAGAGCATCTTGATAAGTAATGCTTCTCTATTTCATGTTTTGGAACACAGCTTTTACATTGGTCGCATTGATATAGAGAATATTCATGCGGTCCATCCTCAACGGTCGTCAATAGAATGCTGTGCGTCGTATAAATACTCTGTGCCTTAAGTTCCGTCGCTACATCTCTTGGTATATCATCAAAAATTGCATCCCAATTACAAAACAGAGACGTGTATGAATATTTGACCACTTCAAATTGCACGTGTAAATTATGATGTGTACTATAACCATGTTCATCAAACTTTAACCGACATGTCTCACACTCTGTTACAGCGTCAACAACATTCAAATAGTGATTTTGACAATGCCTTACCACATCATCGTATAAATCAGTGCTGTATTTGCATTCGATACAAGAAAAAACATACGAGTCCTTGATAGTTACAACATTGGAGATCTGGATATTTTCAATCCAAGTTTCATCCGCACGAGCCAACCAGCACAAATGTTCCATATTATTCACAAAGTTCGCTCCACAAGCGTAACAATTGTATAACACATCATTATCTTTACTTAAAGTACAATCATGATCACTTTGTTCATTCACGTCAAAATTTATGGCACAAACGTGGCAGTTAGAAAATCTAGCCTTTCTAACATCAGAGCTATTTCCATTATTTTCTTTGTACTCTTGGCCGTGTTTATTGGCCTTTTTATTTTTTTGAAACACATTTTCCCGGCCTCCTGAATTCGAAGAATCTTTTTTGCCTGTTAATTTATCAGTACGGTTTCGATTCATTTTTACATATGCATGTTCTTTGCCATTTTCGACAAAATTTCGTGCATTTTCGTCAGTTTTAACAGTTTCATCAGTGACTACGTTTTTTCTGGAGTCCTTGCTACCGCTATCATCGCTTGCGCTTGTTGATTTCTGTAGATTACTGATTTCAGTTGTATGGTTTTGGCTTTCCTTGTCTGTCGCATTATTTGCTTTACTTGCCTCTTTATCACGACACTCAACATTTTTTGGAAAATTTTCCTCACTCGCACAGTTTTTCACTGCTTTTTTAAATATTTTGACATTGTTCATTAAAGGATGTTCACGATCCCTATGTATCCGCATAAAATAACCGCTCTGGAAATACTCATCACATAAAATACATTTATAAGCGTTATGTGCGCTTGGATTTTTCTTGTTTTCAATAGAATTCATTGTATTTTTATTTTGATCGACGTTTTTATCTATGTTTTTATTCAAGCGCCGGTCTTCAATAAATGTTTCATGGTCGGATGATGGTTCAGCTATAGCATTTTCTGTACTTTTATCCGTAGTGTGGTTTTCACTTCCGTCGTTTTTTAAATTATCTTCAATGTGATCATTGATACTGGGGTTTTGAGATTTTTCATTTAATTCCTCAACGATTATTTCATTGACTTCATATTCACTATCCCTGTTGTTCTTATCTGTATGATCAGTACCACTGCATGAGTTAAGATCACTACCGTCTCCATCTCTCGTTGTTTGTTCTTTCTCACAATTAAAATGTTCATCTTTTTTCTTTGTCTTTCCATAGCGTCTTTCGCCAAGATTGATTCCAGTTGTGCCATCTTTACCGCATTCTGCGTCTACATAATCATCAGAGGTGTCATTGTCACTTTCATCACTATTACTGCTTTCGCTTTCTTTACTTTTCTTTGCATCACTAGTACCCCCTTGATGTGTAACGTATTGTGCTTTCTCATCACGTCTTTTCATTTCATCCTCATCACAACTTGCCTCTTCGCAGCTATGATTGGTGTCATATTCCATATCTTCGTCACTGATTGAACGCCTATCACTGTTATCCCCATTGGTGGTTCCATGGTCTTTGTCAACACTTAATTCATCGCTTTTTTGCGTATGTTCTTGATCTTGTTCATTAATTGGAGAGCTTGATTCGGAGGCACTGGATTTATCACACTCGACGTCTGAGTCGTCACCAGAACTCTCATCTTTATCTTCAGAGCTGCTACCGCTTGATGCTTGTTCATTTTCTTTTTCACAACTTTCTTTACTGTTTCTGTTCTCGTCATGGTCTTTATTGTTTTCTTCATCCGTCTCATGTTCACTGCTTCTATCTTCACTACAAGTTTCATTTAAATCGTGTTTACGATCTCTAAAAATCTCTTTTTTAGTATTTTTTGGATCACAATCACCTCGACTTGCTATGTTAGCTTCGTCATCGTTCGATTCGTTTATTTCGTCAACAGAAACTTTATCGCACAATTGCCTATTTTTCATATCTGGATGTTTGTCTTGTCTATGTTTACGTGATGAGTAATCAGAGTTTATCGTGACATTACAAAATAAACCAATATGCGAGTATGTCCACTTTCCATCTTTTTTTTTAGTCAAACGTTTTTTACGAATATTTCTAACTTCGTTATTTCGTTCAACCACTTTGTTCTTGTTTTTGTGATCGCTAGATTCATCATCATCTGGTATTTTTTTATACAGTTTATCTTGTTCATCGTTTTTCTCGTTGTTTGAATCACTACTATCATGATTTTTACTAGCTTCTGATTCTGACTCGATATTTTCACCTGTGTCTTTTTCACTGCTAATATCTTCCCTGCGTTGACGGGATTCAACAATTACATTTCTTTCTTCACCGCTAATTCCATTAACATCATATTCACTATCCCTGTTGTTCTCATCTGTATGATCAGTACCACTGCATGAGTTAAGGTCACTGCCGTCTTCATCTCTCGTTGTTTGTTCTTTCTCATAATTAAAATGTTCATCTCTTTTGTCACCATTTGGTTTGTCATATTCAGATATAACTTTTTTCTCAATGAACTTTTTATGTTTCAAATCAGGATGTTTTTCTTTTCTGTGTTTTTGAACAGCGTAATATGAATTAAGTGTTAGCTCGCATATTATACACTCAAAGTAACACTTAAATTTTGACACTTTAATGGCTGCATGTTTCTTATTTGCGCGAGGTGCATTTAGTTCATTTAGCTTTGGCCTTCCATAGCATCCCTCGCCAAGATTTATTCCAGTTGTGCCATCTTTACCGCATTCTGCGTCTACGTCGTCATCAGAGGAGTCATCGTCGCTTTCATCGCTATTAATAGTTTCGGTTTCTTTACTTTTATTTGCATTACTAGAACCCTCTTGATGGGTCACGTTTAGATCATTCTCATCACGTCTATTTATTTCACCTTCATCACAACTTGCCTCTTCGCTACTATGATTGGTGTCATATTCCTTATCTTCGTCACTGCTTGAACGCCTATCACTGTTATCCCCATTGGTTGTTCCATGGTCTTTGTCAACACTTAATTCATCGCTTTTTTGCGTATGTTCTTGATCTTGTTCATTAATTGGAGAGCTTGATTCGGAGGCACTGGATTTATCACACTGGGCGTCTGAGTCGTCACAAGAACTCTCATCTTTATCTTCAGAGCTGCTACCGCTTGATGCTTGTTCATTTTCTTTTTCACAATTATCTTCACTGTTACTGTTCTCGTCATGGTCTTTATCGTTTTCTTCATCAGTCTCATGTTCACTGCTTCCATCTTCACTACAAGTTTCATTTGAATCGTGTTCACCGTCTTCGTCATCGTTCGATTCGTTTATTTCGTCAACAGAAACTCTATCGTACAATTGCCTGTTTTTCATGTCCGGATGTTTGTCCTGTCGATGTTTACGTGATGAGTAATCAGAGTTTAACGTGACATTACAAATTAAACAAATATATCTCCACTTTCCAACTTTTTTTTTTGTCAACCTTTTTTTACGAATATTTCTAACTTCGTTATTTCGTTCAACCGATTTGTTTTTTTTTTCACACTTCTTGTTTTTGTGATCGCCAGATTCATATTCATCTGGTATTTTTTTTTCCAGTTTAAATTGTTCCTCGTCTTCCACGGTGTTTGAATCACTACTATCATGATAAATACTAGCTTCTGATTCTGACTCGATATTTTCACCTGTGTCTTCTTCACTGCTAATATCTCCCCTGCGTTGACGGAACTCAACGATTACATTTCTTTCTTCACCGCTAATTCCATTCACATCATATTCACTATCCCTGTTGTTCTCATCTGTATGATCAGTACCACTGCATGAGTTAAGGTCACTGCCGTCTTCATCGCCCGTTGTTTGTTCTTTCTCATAATTAAAATGTTCATCTCTTTTGTCACCATTTGGTTTGTCATATTCAGATATAACTTTTTTCTCAATGAACTTTTTATGTTTCAAATCAGGATGTTTTTCTTTTCTGTGTTTGTAAACAGCGTAATATGAATTAAGTGTTAGCTCGCATATTGTACACTCAAAGTAACACTTAAATTTTGACACTTTAATGGCTGCATGTTTCTTATTTGCGCGAGGTGCATTTAGTTCATTTAGCTTTGGCCTTCCATAGCATCCCTCGCCAAGGTTTATTCCAGTTGTGCCATCTTTACCGCATTCTGCGTCTACGTCGTCATCAGAGGAGTCATCGTCACTTTCATCGCTATTAATAGTCTCGGTTTCTTTACTTTTATTTGCATCACTAGAACCCTCTTGACGGGTCACGTTTAGATCATTCTCATCACGTCTATTTATTTCACCTTCATCACAACTTGCCTCTTCGCTACTATGATTGGTGTCATATTCCTTATCTTCATCACTGCTTGAACGCCTATCACTGTTATCCTCATTGGTTGTATCATGGTCTTCGTTACCACTTAATTCATCGCTTTTTTGCGTATTATCTTGATATTTTCTACTGATTGGGGGAGGGCTTGATTCGGAGCCACTGGATTTATCACACTCGGCGTCTGAGTCGTCACCAGAACTCTCATCTTTATCTTCAGAGTTGCTACCTCTTGATGCTTGTTCATTTTCTTTTTCACAATTATCCTCACTGTTACTGTTCTCGTCATGGTCTTTATCGTTTTCTTCATCAGTCTGATGTTCACTGCTTCCATCTTCACTACAAGATTCATTTGAATCTTGTTCATCGTCTCTGAAAATCTCACCAGAATCTTTTTTACTATTTTTTGGATCACGATCACCTCGATTTGTTACGTTTGCTTCGTCATCGTTCGATTCTTTTATTTTGTCAATAGGAACTTTATCGTACAATTTCCTGTTTTTCATTTCCGGATGTTTGTCTTGTCTATGTTTACGTGCTAAGTATACAGATTTTACCGTGACATTACAAATTAAACAAATATAACTCCATTTTCCATCTTTTTTAATCAACATGTTTTTACGAACATCTTTAACTTCATTATTTTGTTCAACCACTTTTGATTTTTTTTCACACTTATTGGCATCTCCATCTTTTAAAAATTCAGCAAGGTGATATTTTCGCACGTGTAAATTGATTGCATTTTCTTTTAAAAGCAAAGGACAAAAATTACATTTTCTCTTCACGCATTCCTTTGGTATTTTCAATAAATCCATATTATGATTTTCAATCATATGACGCAGGAAACGACCTCCGTAAATAAACACACAAGAGCATTTATTACACTCATACTGTGTTTGACATTTTATATCGAGTTTATCTTGTTTCGGGACTTTATTTTCCAAATCTTTATGCGGCTTAGCATTTGAATTCATCGCGTGTGGTGCGGGAGGCGCAGGCACATTTAAATTCCGTTTAATTTTCTCAAAGTTCTCAACCAAAGTTTTGCATATGGTATTATTTGTTTCGTCTCCACTTGTAGCGCTTTCATCGGTCGAGTTTTCGTTTTCCTCGTCATCAATATCAGCTGTTTCTGTTTCACCACCATCTTCGTGGTTTGTTTCATTAATACGCCTCGCTTCGTCGTTTGCATCTAGTTTTCTGTTGTCACTGACATTGAGTTCTTCTGTGGTATTGTTTTTTTCGTTCTCTTTACTAGATTCGACTTCTTTATGTACGTTGTTTATAGATTCTCCTTTTTTATTGACTCCTCTTGCTTGCCCATTTATGGTATGAACATCGCTCATTTTATTAACACCTATGGGTTGATCATCCGTATCTACATCGTATTCTGTATCGTTAAGTTCATGATTATTAAGAATTCTTTGCTTGTTACGATGTTCCGAATTTCTTTTTTTATTGACTTCATTTAGTTTATTTGGGCCAATAGTAGCGAAGTTCTCTCGGGCTCTGTCACTGGATGTTGATTGTTTTTCATTATCTTCTACAGTTTGTCCTATATTATCACTCGATTCTCTAATTGCATCGTTTTTATTTTGTTCTGCCGTCTGTGTTTCTGTCGTTTCAATACGACTTAATTCTCTTACTAATTCTCGTTCCTTACTGCTCTTTTTTCCCTTTGGATTATCATTAGGTTTGAACTTGTCACCAATGTCCTCCGTATGAGATCTTCTATCAACAATATTACTAATATTTTGTCCATTCTCATTGGTATGCTTAGGGGAAGTTTTCTTTTTTTCACATGGATTAGATTCGTTACCGTCTACAGGATTACTTGATGAATTTTGATCACTATGACGTAAGTGAACTTTGTGTGCAGTATCGTCTTTATTTTCTGCGGCTACGTTAGGTCTTACACGTTTGAAGACCATCTTTAAATCATGATTGTTAATTTTTCGTTTATGATTTTGTTTTAAATTACTTGAACCAAATTTAGTTACATCTTTGTTACAAAAAAACTTACTGACGACATAACTGAAATCATCAGCCATATCCCCTCGATGGTCCTTATTATCATTATTTATAGTCGTTGAAACTATACTGGTTGAGGTTATTTTACATGGGTTTTTTTCAATTGTGTTACTAGTTTCTTTTTCTGCAGAGTCGTGTACATTATTTGCAACTTTATTATAATTAACATGTTCTGGTCCATCAATACTACTTACAATTCCAATAACTGAAGTTCCTGATTTAGTAAGGGGGTTGTCTGCTGAGTTTGAATAGTCAATATTATCTTTTGAGACATTGAGTACAGATCTTTCTGTTGGACTTACACCTTCAACGATGTCAACTGAAGTATTTGTTTCTGCTGAAGCAGTAATATTTCCTTGGTTAGTATTTAAATTGCCTTGTGATTCCAGCAGTTTATTCGATTCCACAATAGTTTCACTCGGTGACCCTTCTACAGGTATTATAGGCATATTTGCATCTCTATTATTTACGTCATCATATGTATTGGATGGTGTATGTGTTATATGATTATTCTCTTGAGGTATTTCAACATTTTTTATGGTTGATTCAACTTCGCTTCCGTTATTCGTTTTGTTGTTACTCTTTTGCAAATTCTTGTTCATGTAAGAATTATACCAAGCACCTATTCCTCGGCAGAATTTACATTTCTCGCCATTTGTTTCAACATTGCGGTAATTGCCGACGTTCGGAAATAGGAGAGTTGCCGAGTAAGTCGAAACACGAGTGCATAAAGGACATGCGTATTGTATGTCTGCCTTAGCTCTTCTGTTATAAGCCAAGGCTTTTAAACTTTCTATTTCATTCGTAAGTGATTCTGCTGATTTAAGGTAAGCTTTTACTTTTTTACTATCTTTGCTGGGGATTTGGCAATATTTTTCTAAAGTTATCTTCAAAATTTTACAAACCCTCACCTGAAATTCAATCACGCGTTCGATTTCCTCACAATTTAATGATTCTTTACTATTTCCTTCATCATTGGTATTAGTAATACTTTGATTGCTTCCTTTATTGTTACTTTCATTTTTATTCGGTGCACCAAAAACTTGACCATCATTAGTTTTCATATGTACATTTTTTTTTTCTGGAGTGTGATTTGCCTCAGTATTCTTGATATTTTCTACATTGTTGCTTTTATCTATACTATTACGACTTCGTTTAGTTTCGTCTTCAGATGTGATGTCTATAGACAATCTCTTGCGTGATATTTCATTAGCATTAACATAAATATTCTCTTCTTCCCTCGGGTTCGTATTTTTAAAGGAAGAATCTGAAACATTTCCACGGGTAAGTTGAGCCGTCGAATCTACGCCTTTATTACATAAAAAATCATTATTAGTAGCATTTAGTGATGAATTTTCATCAGAATTAGTTTGCTTTTTCTTGTCTTTTTTGCCACAATTCGCTGTATGTTTATGTGGTGTTATTTCAGTAACATTGTATTTATAATTCTGACGTGGCGAAGTAAGTTCAGGATTAAGTATAAATCCTTCAACACTTTTATCTACAACGAAGCTATCGGTAATAGTGTGCGTTTTCAAATTGTCACAATTTGTAGCGTGTGTGTGTTTTAAACGTTTTTCATCATTAGACTGACTATCTTTAATTACAATGTTAACTTCGTTGGTTGTATTACTTGTTTCATTGACTACAGGAGGTTTGTTGAATTCAGGCTCCGTTTGGTTGACAGTCATATTCTTTGTTAAGTTATCGGTCTCGTTATTATTACGATTATTAATTTCTCTTTTAATATCAAGATTTTCCGTTAATTCAGAAATATCGACAGTGGCTCTTCGAGCATTTATAGCAGCTGGTTGCCGAATTCTAAGTCTTGGTTGATTATCTTGGATATTTGTTGAATTCCAAACAGCTTTATTGTTCTCAAAATGATTAATAGTAGCTCTGCGAGCATTTATCGCAGATGATTTAGGACGTATGTGACTTGCTTTTGAAAACTTGTCAATATATGGTCCAGGAAGAACGTCGCTGGACACTTGACTATTTGGATCGTTATTGTCTTTGGCTTCATCGGCAACGCTATCGTCATCTGAATCTTCAATAACAATAACGCCAATATCCTCTTCTTTTGAATCAACTTCAATGTGGTTGCTTAAATCCTGTTCTTTAATATCTTCAGTTTGGTTACTACAAGCTTCTTGTTTAAGGAGTTCTCTTTTTATCATGAGGTCTTCATTGTACATATCTTCATTTGATTTTTGTACATTATCTATACTATTGAAGTATTTGTTGACACGCCATTGGTGATATTCTGCTCCATTGTTTTCTCCCAATAGACTAGAGTTGGCGCTGTCCGTCTGTATGTTGATGGTATCATTTTCATCATCAGGAGCTGCATTTTCACTTGTAACTTGTGCGCTTACGCCATAATTGGCAGCTAATTTACGTCTTTTAGCAGCTATTTTCTCTGGGTTATATTGACAATCATTTAGCAGCACAGTGCTATCCGAAACACTGTCGTCTTCCTCCTCCATAGTCTGAAACAATTCAAATCGGTTGTCATTAATATAATTTTATAGTTCCCGCAGGAATGCTATAGCCGAATCCCGGCCAGACGAAGTCATTTAAGAAAAGTTTACAAGTAGTATGATGTAAATAGCAGAGTCCAAAGATAGCAAAGAAAAAAAAGCCTATTTATAACTAAATTAAAACTCAATTTAATTAATACAATAGTAATCATATCAGGAAAATGCAGCTTTTTGCTTTTGATTATACATATGTAATGTAATGTATGTAGTTATTAATCGTTTTGTTGTAGCTTTTGTATCTACTTTATCTTTGTAACATAGTTCTGTGACTGATTCAAAATTTAACTAAAAAAAGTACAAAATAAAGAGGGAAAGTGCAGTAACCATGACATGATATGAAATATATCCAGGACTCGTTTGCCCGGTGAACTTCGTAACACCTCAGATTCCCATACAAAGTTGTTTCTATTTCTATTTTTAGCTGTTTATTTACATAATAATACTTATGGAGATAGTTCGAGTCCCGAGGAAGGACACAGGCTACTTTTCATCCCCGAAAACGCATAGCTCTCGCGGGCACGCGATAGCCGAATTCTATGCGGGGAAATCGCGGGCAGAAGCTAGTAAAATCTATAATAATATACATAAAATTCAGCAGAGTGATCTTGACACCGAGCTTCTGAGTCTCATCTCTTTAGTAGCGATCAAAAGGAACACGAGATCTCAAAAGATATTTAGCTCACCTCAATCTAATAAAGGCCGTAGCAGGATAAGGGAAGAATAAAAAATCGGCCAAGTGCGTGTCGGGACACACGCAATGTATAGGGTTCCGAAGTTCACGATGCCCACAGTACCTTTCTCTTTCTAAGACTTATTTAGCATCTTAGCTAGCCTGTGGTATGACGTGCCCGCCCGACGCCCCTGCCGCTCGAGAAAAATCATTGGCTTTTAATCATTTCATAAGTTGCTCGACTATTACTCGTAAGTTTGTACAGCCTACTTAGCTCTGATAGTTTTCCTTTCAACTACGTTATATATGCCACAACCGTGATTTTTTTCAGCCATCCAAGTAACACCATTTAGCTGGCAGGCAGGGGGGGGACACTCGACTAGAGAGTTAGAACAAAAAATAGCACTTTAAAGCTTAATATTTCACCAACGCATCACTTAATCGAAAAATGGTTTTAACAAACCTACAATATTTTTTCAAGACCTATTCAACGATATGCCGCACCATGGGGTACGCAGGAAAAAAAAATTACATCCCCACTTCACGAGTAGGGGAGGTACCCTATAAAAAAAATATTTTAAAATTTTATTGTACCACTTTGTCAGCGTAACTAATATGTATATTCATGCCAAATTACAGCTTTCTAGAACTAAGCACCTCCGAGCAATAGTGCGGACAGACGGACGGACGGACGGACATGGCGAAACTATAAGGGTTCCTTGTGGACTTCGGAACCCTAAAAAATGCCCTTCATGATTAAGCTCGCAGAGCTGGTTTTTTTCTATGGTTACTTACATCTAGTAGCACAGTTGTGCAGAGTTTTGTTAAAAAAATTCTAGTGGTTCAGCTGGAAAAAAATAAAATCCGAATTTATGAAAAATTATATTTCTCTAAAAGTATTGAATTTTATCATACTATCTTTATTTCATTTTAGTAAACTAAAAAGTATATATTTTCTAAAAAAAAGTTAAATCTCCATCTTTAACATTTCTGTAAAAAACACGAGCCAAAATTTAAAAAAAAAAAACTGAAGCGTGACCACTCTAAGTGGCATTCCTATAAAAACCTTATTTAATGATCTGTCAGTCATATTAGTTTCACAGCTAAGATCGAAAAGCAACAGTGTCAAAATGAAAAAAATATGTTGGTTGGATTTTGTTACATTTTGCTCTTAAACCATTCTAACACCGCTAAAGAACTTGAAATTTATCTTCTTAGTAAAGAAATAAAAATAAAATCAATTTTTGACATTTACATAGGAAAAAAACGGCTTTTTATTACAAAAGGGCATGTTTTCTTCCCTTATAGGCCTTTAATTTTTTTCGAGTTGGTAAAAAAAAAATTGTACATGGGATTGGTTGTGTGAGCGACGCCTGAATCCTATACAAAATTTTTTTTTTATCAACTCAAAAAAAATTAAAGACCTATACAATATACTTAGAATCGATAGCCGATACTGTGGGTTAATTATTTGCCATATTTATGACCCACCATGTATAATTATAAATGTCAAGGTCAGCTTGTTTAAAGTATCAGATAAAAATTTGAGGTTAGCTTACCTCGTTTATAGTATACTAGCTTCTGCCCGCGACTTCGTTTACGGGAATTTAATAGCAATTTGAGGACAGGTTTGGCTCAGTTGGTTAGTGACCCTGCCCACTGTCCCGACTGTCGTGGGTTCGAATCGGGACAAAGTTTGTCTGATGAGCACAAATATTTGTACTCGAGTCTTGGATGTTTAGTATTTATATATGTATATATTTCTCTAGATAAGTATTTATATCGTTGTCTAGCACCCATAGTACAAGCTTTGCTTAGTTTGGGGCCAAGCGCGGATCCAGGGGGGGTCATGGGGGTCATGACCCCCCCCCCCTCGGCAGGACTAGGTCTACTGCTATAATTTATTTTTAACCCCTGACGCAAAAAAGGGGGGGAGTTGTATGACGTGACCCCCCCTTGAGTCAAAAGCTGGATCCGCCCTTGTTAGGCTAGGTCAATTTGTGTGAAATGTATGTTCTAAAATATTTTTTTATATCGTTATAATATAATTGCCATACAAACCTATTTGGTTGACACCTGCTTACTGCAACATTCAATGAATTGTGTGAAAAGCCACACAATCAATAAATTTCTGCATCAAACTAACAAACACTTGCAAAGAACATTTTGCGCAAACTACATTTCCGAGAACCGATTACTAGATTATGATTATGATTTGATTTGCACAATAGTACTTCCGATTTACGTATATATACTGTACTCTATGCGATTTAGTTTACTCGGCCGCCCGCCTTCTTTTGCGTGACAGACTCGCATTTTATCAAAACAATGTCAAAGCAAGGAGAGCCAAGAGGCGTTCTTCAAGTTTTGGTCCCTACTACTAGATCAAAATTCACGTAACGCACGAAATCAACACGAAATACTGTATGAAATTAATTCCCTACCACATTTTGTTTTATTGCATGATGCATGCATACTTAATGTTTAGTTCTTATATAATTACTAAACTAACAAAACTGATTGTTTTATTTTGTGAAATTACAGTTAAGTTCTAAAAACGCTTCATGATTCCTGGTATTCCAAGGTCAAAGAGCTTTTTCATGGGTTTTTCCCATAAAAATGTTGCCATTGTTTGTCAATCTATGGCATGGGCATAGACCACACCGAGAGTGTGATTCACTCATTCAGTAGATGTATAATTAAAATGTCAAATAGCTATACCAACCAACCCAACACTGGACTTAAACAAAATAATTTATTTAACTTAGAACCTATCCAACTCCAGCTTAAGAAGTTGTAATCTAGCAACACCGATGGAAGCTCCAACCAAACCCAAAATAAAATAAGACGTGCCTTATAGGACTCGCATCCAGGCCATACATTTTTTTTTAAATGACTTAAAATGTGAGTTGTCACCATGGAAGTAGTAACTCATAACTGGAAGTACCTCCGTGATCAAATTTTGAGTACTTACTATATTACTTATTCTGTGGCCAGGTGCACGGGTGTGAGAGCGGTAAGAACCTTGCATCTTTCTTTACTTTATAACGAGAAATAAAGACAAAAAAACCTTTACGTCATTTAGGCACGTTTTTGAATTGTGCACGAAAACGACCTTCGGGCTCACGGCTTTAAGCTTAATTTTTATTGTTTCGAAATTGGCAACACTCGCTCCAAATGTCTCTATTACCTCCATGGTTGTCACAGCATTCAGAAATTTTCCGATTCGGTTTCCGTTCCGTACAGGTTACACAACTTAGAAACTTAGAAGGTGCGTGGATTAAGCAATAATAGACTCTGCAGCAACGACTTAAGTGCTTCAACGCGCGCCTACTAATTTGTGTCGTGCTGTACGTGTGCGGTGTTTCAAACAAAATGTATGGGAGCCTTATGGGAGCGCTGCGTTCGGGTGACGTCATTCGGAATTCCGAGTCTGAAAACCGCATTCAGAAAGCTAACGTTTGCGTTATGGAGTGTGGAATGTGTCTTGGTAAGGAGCGCAATCTTATATGGCATTTATATGGCGAAACGTGTCCAGCGGATCTGATAAATAATTTTGTTTTCTGCTGAACGTTGGTAAGTGGTTCCATCTGGTGGCGCTAGGCGCAGACTAGGTGACAGTAGTTGTCAGTGTGAATTATTGTCAATTTCTTTAAATATGTAAAGTATGAATTTTCAGTTATTGTGTGATTGAGTGAAACAATGTTTTTGAGATAAAATTCTAATATAGTAACAATAGATCTAATATAGGACTAATCAATTAAAACAGCCAATTGAAACAATTCACGCGCGGGAAGTTTTAAAATCCGCCGACTCCGATCTCTAGTTTACTTATGAGCAAAATACATTTTGAATTTCGGTACCGTTGAGCTTTTGAAGGACAACATCGCGAGGAAGCCTACGCATTTGTAAAGTAATTCAAGGATATGTGTGAAGTTGCTCTGTTGCTTATCCGTACTGAGCTTGCGCGAGGATAGTCCATCCAATCTGTGGGATAGTCCTCGAGAGGGTTTGGGCTATAGAAGTCCAAACCCACTCGTCATGGGAGGAATGAAGGCGTGTATCGACTATGCGCGGCCGCCACGCGAGTATATTGATAACGTTATGTACCTGGTGCAGCAACTCGAAGACATTGGGAAGAGCATTGGTGATGCTGAGGTGGCGGAAATACTTCTATCTGGACTTCCACAAGAATTCGACATCATTGTCTCTAGTCTGGAGACCGCCTGCCTCACCAGTACACTGAGTTTGGAGATTGTAAGAATGAGATTATTACAAGAAGACCACCGGCGTAGTAACGAGTAAACTTCTATGGCTTACGTTGCAAACAATCACAAAAAGAGGAGAAGCATTCTTTGTACATACTGCAAAAGGCAAGGACATGTAGCGAAGCGTTGCTTTAAGAAGAAGCGAGAGCAGGTTGGTCGGGAATCTGAGGGGCACACTATGTTTGCCTCGGCGTTCTCCGTGTCTTCAAGTTCATTCAAGATGCCAAAGAAAATAACTGTCGTATATCTGTGGCAAATGGCCAATATATTAGCAGTAATTCTATTGGTAAGCTTCAACTGTCTCCTATTTGTTTAAGCAATGTTTTAGTTGTTCCTTATCTTTCCAATAATTAATTATCTGTAAGTCAGATGACAGAAAGAGGTTATGTTGTTGTTTTTGCTAAAGATGGGTGTAATATTTATGATAGTAGTAAAACTACTGGCAACCCGATTTTCTCAGCGTATAAAGTAAATGGGCTTTACAAACTGAATATTAGGCAAGATAGGTTCTTACCCCTGGAGCATTCCAAGCCCCTTCATACTAGGCAGAGGACAGTGAGTGCTCACAAAGCTGACAGTTTGCCATTAAGTTTATGGCATAAGCGTCTAGGCCACCTGAATATTGAAGGTATGCGCATGCTGGGTGATGGGGATCAGTGTTCTGGTGTTGTTTTTCAGAAGGAAGACATGAGCGGCTGTGTCTCTTGCCTGACGGGCAAGATGTCTAACGCATCTTTTCCCGCTGCAAGTGTAAGACGTGCTGCTGCACCCCTTGAGCTGATCTACTCCGATGTCGCTGGGCCAATGCAAGTCACAACGTGGGGCGGAAACCGTTACTTGCTGACCTTCACGGATGACTGTATGAGAAAAACCTTCGGATATCTCATGAAGTCGAAAGGTGAGGTGTATTCCCATTTTATTAATTTTAAAAATATGGTTGAGAAGCAGACGGGTTTGCACATCAAGGTTCTGCAAGTTTCCTTAAGAAGGAAGGCATCATACACCAACAGAATGGCGTGGCGGAGCGTGTAAACAGAACGGTGTTTGAGAAAGCCCGTGCAATGCTGCAGGAATCTGGTTTGTCAAATCGTTACTGGGGAGAAAGCGTGTTGACCGCAATTTACCTTAAAAATAGGAGCCCAACTAGAGCTTTAAACAATATGATTCCTGAATGTGTATGGACTGGATCTTCTGTAGACCTCAGTCATTTGCGCGTCTTTGGCTGTGTAGCCTATTCTCATGTTCCGAAACAAAAACGACGTAAGCTCGACGCTAAGGCGAAGCCTTATATTTTTATAGGGTACAGTGAAACTTGCAAGGGATATAGACTCAGTGACCCATCTGATCCTCGCATCGTTATTTACTCTAGGAGCGTTGTTTTTAACGAAAACGAATTTTATGCAAAAACTAAGGCGAATTTCGGACAGGCCAATAAAAATGTTGTCATATATGACAGTCTGAATTTTAATAATAAAGTTAACTGTGATAAAGAAATCATAAATGAACCAAAGAATAATGAAGTTAACTGTGATATTAGTAATAGAATTTTAAATAATGAAAATGAAATAACCAGCTGTGATATTAATGATAAATCTGGTAGTAGTAGGTCTAATCATAGTTCTTCGGATGTTTCAGATGCGGAAGTTACACCACCGCCGTGGTCACCGCTGTCTGACCAATACTGTACTGGCGAAGACCGCTCTTCTGGTGAAGGTGATGAAGATTCTTCTCTGCCGGAGCCGGTGTATGCTGGTCGAGGAGGAGAGCCGATTCCGTCGGCAGCTACTGATGCGTCTAGCTCTCAGCGCCCCGTACGTAGTACTAGAGGTAAAATGCCTATGAAGATGTCTGACTATGACATTTGCTGGCTGAGGCTAGTTCACTGGACGATCCTACTTCCTATGAGGATGCCATGAATTCACCAGACAAGGAAGAATGGTGTAAGGCTATAAAATGTGAGTATGATGCTCTCCTCAAAAATCAGGTGTGGGAATTAGTTGATCGACCTAAGCATGAGAACATCATAAAATGCAAATGGGTTTTTATGCGTAAACATGATGCCGCAGGTAATTTTAATAAATTTAAAGCGCGTTTAGTTGCCCGTGGTTGTACTCAACAAGAGGGAATCGATTATAATGACACATTTTCACCTGTCGTTAGGCATTCTACACTAAGAATTTTATTCTCTCTTTCTACAGAACTCGATTTGCAATGTGACCATATCGATGTTACAACTGCCTTTTTAAATGGTGAACTAGATGAAACTATTTTTATGGAACAGCCAAAGGGCTTTAATAATAGTAATAATGATCAAGTATGTTTACAAAAGCATATACGGCTTGAAGCAAGCAAGTCGTATGTGGAATTCGAAAATTCATAATGGTTTATGTGCCAATGGATATGTGCAAAGCAAATGCGAGCCCTGTATCTATGTAAAAAGAACCAAAGTTGAGTACATAATATTAGCCTTATATGTCGATGATTTTTATGTAGTTCATAATAACTGTATAGATAGTGTTTTGACATGATTGAAAAAAACATTTTGAAATTCGACATTTAGGCATGAATGTGACTAGGAAAACTGGTTCTTTAATTCTAGACCAATCAGATTATGTCAAACGTCTATTGGCTAAGTTTAATATGTCTGAGTGTAAGCCAGTATCTACGCCTATGGCTGTAAACACTAAGCTTGATAAATCAGACAAATGTTTAGATGAAAATATCTACAGGGTGGAAAGATCGAATGCCACATGGATGGCAACTACCTTAAATATTGTAAATAGCACATTTTGTGTAAGGGAGACTTTCCTTTGTTTTTAAAAACAATAAATACTGCATTTAAGATGTAGAAAAATCGCTTACCTCAGTCGGGACTCGAACCGGTCAAATGTGACTAAAAATAATGTGCTGAATTTTATGATGCAGATTGAAAGGGTTACTGATAAGGTTCATTTTTCTCTAAATAACAAATACGATCAGAATAACGGAAGGCCATGAAAATTGTAAACGAAAAATTAAAACACACAAAATAAAACAATATATTTAAGGTAGTTGCCTTCTATGTGGCATTCGATCTTTCCACCCGCTATCGGCGACGTATGTAAAGATACATATATCTTTACATACGTCGCCGATAGCCAGATATTCTGCTTCTGTTATCTCTTTTTTTGTTCGAAATTTCATGTCAGAAATTATTGACAAAACTATAAATGCAGTAGTCTATAATGATAACCAAAGTGCGCAGAAATTGTTACTCGTAAAGGAATACTCACATAAGAGAACAAAACACATAGATTTACGCTATCATTTTGTAAAAGATCTCATTAAAGATGGTTTTATAGATGTAAAATACTTACCAACAGAAAAAATGGTAGCGGATCTATTTACAAAACCGTTAAGTGCTGTAAAACATAAAAATTGTATATCTGAATTGTGTCTTAAAAATGTAGCATGAAATTATTGAATAGGGCTTGCAATTTAATGTATTTTTTTATTTTTATTTGAAGAGATATTGTTATTAGGTATGTTTGCTTGCTGTTTGTATTATGATAGAAATCAAGTCTATGTTTGTATAAAGTCATAATTTAACTCTCATATGTCAAGATAGAGTTGTGCATGGTAAAATAATATATCTAGTTAATATGTACTATGCTAAAAACTTTAACTGAAGTAGATCACAAGGAGGAGTGTTGGAAAATCCATTTTATATTATCTATGCTCCACTTCCGATGTGTGACATGGCAATACTCGCTCTTTTCCCTTTCTTACAACATGGCCTGAACGATTATATAGCTGTAATTCTTGTGCTCATCTAATTTTATTTAATTTTAATTTCAAACATTTGACAAACAAATGTAGTGATTATTTTATACAATAATAAAACTCATTTGGACATTATCACGTAGTATTTACGTTTGGTCCGTTTTCGTAGTTGCGGTTTCGTAATTGGCTACGAAAGAGGAATTATTTTTCGCTGTTTCGTAATTAGTTATCAAAAAAGAATTTATTTTCCGTTTCTGTAATCGAGCATTTTTTCTTCGTTCGTAGTTAATTACTAAACACATTCGTTTTTCTGTTTTCGTAATTCATTATTAAACAAGAATTTATTGACTAGTGAGCCCGACAGACTTTACCCTGCTCGAAAAACCAGCACTTACTTTCGGGGTCCATTTTTAGGATTCCGTAGTCATTAAGGAACCCTTATAGCTTCGCCAATATGTCTGTCCGTCCGCCCTCAGCATATCTCGGAGATGCTTAGTTCTATAAAGCTGTGATTTGGCATGAATATGTTGACTTACTCAGACCGACAAAGTACTTAGTAAAATAAAATTTCGAAAAAAAAAAAGTATTTCCCACCTAAAATTGGGATGTTATATTTTTTTTTTCTTGCGTATACCATAATGTCGGGTGCCATTAAATAGGTCTTGAAGTATGACTGCAAAGACCCATGGTAGTAGTATATACATATAACGGAATTAAAATAAAAATTACCGGAGCTAAGGAGGCTGTACAAGAGGCTCTATTCGACACGTTACGTTAAAGGGAGATTCCCTATCCAGGGCGCGCGCGCGGCGGCGTTGAATTTAAACCGAACTTTAAACAGTTACATTTAAAGTTCAATTTGAGCTCCGTGATGCGTGAGCGCAGGGATATGGAATCTCGTTTTCCCTATGTAACGTTTCGAATAGTGCCCAAATTAACGAGTAATAAATAACTGACCAACTTAAACAAATGTACTCGGTGAAGTAAAAAAATTGTACATTCAATAGTTGCCTAGCTAGTGAACCCTACATTGCGAGTGGCTCGACACGCACTTGGCCGGTTAATAATTTCTACTCATCCATGGAAGTGGAACCACTCAAATATGCTCACAAAATTTCATCAAAATTGGTTTAGCTGTGTAGGGGCAACAAACACTCGTACAAAATCTGTCTGACTGTCTGTTACCTATTCGCGCCTAACCCGCTGGACCAATTTAGATGACATAGGTTTAACTTTATCTCAACCGGTGGACTTCTACTGCTGTGGATATGTTTCCATTTAAAGATTTATTGAATTATATATTCCCAAACTAGTCTCCGAGAAAATAGCTGTGACGGACGGACAGACAGATAGACGGACAGACGGACATGACAAAATTATAATTGTTCCGTTTTTTTGCCATTTGGCTACGGAACCCTAAAAACTATGTTATGAACACCGAAAAATTTACAAATAATTCCTCTCACCCAGCCAATTCACTTCGAACATGGAAAAAAATAATCTTATATCGCAGTTAATTACGAAATCGGTTACTAAAACAGCAATAAAATTCTTGTTTGATAATTAATTACGAAACAGCGAAAAATAATTCCTCTTTCGTAGCCAATTACGAAACCGCAACTACGAAAACGGACCAAACGAGTATTTATTGTGAGACAAGATCTTCCCAGCACACGCAAAACCACTACGCACGTGTCTGCTCAACAAGTACACTTATCGTTTTCCTTGTTTTAGCTTCTGCCCGCGACTTTCGCCCGCGTGGAATTCGGTTATCGCGTTCCCGCGGAAACTATGCGTTTTTTGCGGGATAAAAAGTAGCACATGTACTTTCCCGGGACCCCAACTATCTCCATGCCAAATTTCATCTGAATCGGTCTAGCGGTTGAAGCGTGAAGAGGTAACAGACAGGCAGACAGACAGACAGAGTTACTTTCGCATTTATAATATTAACTAGCTTTTCCCCGCAACTTCGTATGCGCAGAAATATTAAAATGAAAAATCCCGTTTTTTCCCGTTCCCGTGGGAATTTTGCAAAATCCTTTCTTAGCGGATGCCAACGTCATAACATCTACCTGCATGCCAAATTTCAGCCCGATCCGTCCAGTGGTTTGGGCTGTGCGTTGATAGATCACTATGTCAGTCAGTCGCCTTTGAGTTTTATATATTTAGATATGGATATTCGTAAATTACTGCCGCAGTTTCTTGTTTCTTGTTTGGAGTTTCTACATATAAATGTAGAAACTCCAAACGGGCTTGAATTTATGAGAATGGATCAAACACTACATTTGTTTAGATGAATGATGAATTTAAGGACGGCGGTTTCGGAGGCATCTCCGCGAATGCTGCCGTCCGGGTTCAAAGTGGCTGTGCTGCACAAGGCTCCGCACTTCAGAAGCGCGGCGAAAGCTAACAACCAACAAATTATACATGAACTAAGTATAGGTACCCTTACATTCAATGACCTACCTTTAGGTACTTGTCACGACATCAAATTACACTATTAGATATCTAGATGTCAAATGAGGGTCACCGTCTTCTTTCTTCTTCAAATGGAATGTTGACTTCGGCTAATTTCATCCCCTTAAGTGTTTAAACCTGCAAATTTTAGCTACCTACTAAGTACCTTATTCCATTAACGTGCCTGTGTTTGCATTAAATTCATGCTTCACTGCAAACTTACCCAATAGAGGTATCTTTATTTAAACAATTGAATGCGCGTTTTTGTTAAGTAAATGAATTACCTTGATTTTTACTATAAGCATCTGATTTTTTTTTATTAGGGAGTCAATCCACATTTAATACGGTTAAATCGTTCATACTATCTTAATAATAAGGGGCTCTATGCGAAGTCTTAAAAGGGATCTCGCTTTTCCCTCTAGGATCGCTCACGCGTCAATTTGAACTTTGAATATAGCTGCTTAAGGCATTCACTGCCACAAACGCATATATGCGTTTTGCTGACTTTCCTGCTGTATGGTCGAGCCAATTTTTTTTTTTACATACTTTAAATCCTTTACTATCTATGATACCAATGTCAGCCGGAACTATGTCTCCGGAATCCACACGAACGAGGTCTCCCTTCACGAGAGTTTTAACATCTATGTGTGCATTTAAAACGCCGTCCCTGGTACATTTTGCATACATGGGGATCATACTGTTGAACGTCTTCATTATCTGAGAAACAACATCTGATTATTGATATCCTTTAGGCACACGGCGGACACGGCCTACAAAAGTACGAACGTAAGTTCGAACACAATTCGAATGAAGTGTCAATGTTTGCATGCGAGGACGTCTGTGTACGTGCGAGGATGTCTGTACACATGTAAATGTGTGGATGTTGTGCCAGTACGCGGGCCAATGATTCACTCTCCATCTCCGGATGTAACAAATGACGATAAGGGCGACTTGGGCGCGACTCGCGTCGGCTATAGATTCAGGCGGGTGATTCCGTGGCAATTCTGTATGTAGAACTAGTAAATATTGTAGGCGCGGTCCCAGACAAAATTTGGGGGGGGGGGGGGCATGTTAAGATATCAGCTCCCACTCAGCAACTTGCAGGTAATTTTCCCCAATAATCAAGAATTGCCTTGACAACATACATGATTACTTGAAATCTGTTGAAAGATGGCCACTATGCGTTGGGACTCAAATTGATAATAAGTTTACATTATTTTTGTACAACTTGTCACTCGCGACTTTGGACACCCCCCTGAGGTATGATTTAAATGAGAGTACTGATTACTCGACTGTGCCCAGCAGCTGTCCCCGTTGCAAATATAAACAACTAGCTTCTGCCCAAGACTTCGCCCGCGTGGAATTCGGTTATCTCGATCCCGCGGGAACTATGCATTTTTCCGGGATAAAAAGTAGCCTATGTCCTTTCCCGGGACTCCAACTATATCCGTGCCAAATTTCATCTCAATCGGTCCGTTGAAGCGTGAAGAGGTAACAGACAGACAGACAGACAGAGTTACTTTCGCATTTATAATATTAATATGGATATGCCCCGAAAAAACTGATACGCCCGTGATATGTAATATACCTTTGCCTTTTATCATCATCATTTCAGCCGAAAGACGCTAAATGTCCACTGTATACAGGTAACATTAAAACTACTAAGCCGATTTTGTTGAAATTATAAAAAGTAATACTGTAATAAAATTATATAATATTTTTACTGAAGTTTTATTGAACAGGAAGATTATATTTTATGGATATGCGATAGAATAATGAATATGTTCATATCCTGATCAGCTCAAGGTGGGTGTGGTCAGGCCTATACATAAGGGTGGCTCACACATTGATACAAACAACTACAGACCTATCACTATTCCACCATGTATAGATAAAATAAGTAATAGAGCAGTAGGCACTTTGATAAGGAAATAAAAAAAATTCACTCCTATTCGAAAAGGAGTACTTTGTTCCCCGTTTAGAGGGAGCAAAATCGCATTTTGCTCCCTCTCCATTTCTACCCCGCAAACAGCGAGCAAAGTAAGATTTTGCTCTCTAGGGAGCAAAGTACGATTTTGTTCCCTGCTGCTACTGGTTTTCTCATAGGAGGAGTGAAAAGCAGAGTGTGCATCACGGTAGCAAAATTATTTAAACCTTGGGTGACATAGCTTGAATCCCTTGCTAGCTCAAGATTCCACGTTAGAATCCCTCGCTCTGATTCCTCGATTCAATCCGTCACCCGCGGTAAAATATACCATTTTGCTCCCTAGTCACACAATCTACTATTTTAGGGTTCCGAACCTCAAGAGGTAAAAACGGAACCCTTATAGGATCACTCGTGTGTCTGTCCGTCCGTCTGTCACAGTCGATTTTCCCCGAAACTACTGGACCGATCAAGTTGAAATTTGGTACGTATATGTAAATTTGTGACCCAAAGACGGACGTGTAACGAAAATAAATGAATTTTAAACATGGACCCTATTTTTGGGGGCTAAATTTGAAAAAATATTAATGAAGTTTTTCAAACTAAGTATATCGTGTGACATATCAAATGAAAGTACTTCTTATGAGGATTTCAAATGTATTTTTTTCGTTTCTTTTTTGGTCAATACTTTTCTAGTTATTAAAGAAAAAAGGCGAAAAATGACCATTCCCCCCTTATCTCCGAAACTACTGGACTTAAAATTTTGGAAAAAATACGGAGGATAGTTATTGACCTATAGATTACAGGAAAATTGTTAAGAAGTCCATGGTATTTGAAATCTATCATATAAAAGAGCTTATCCTGTGAAACGGTTTGAAAATGACGTCATTGAAAATAATTAAGGGTCGGAACCCTCTACATGCGAGTTTAACTCGCTTCTTGGTCGGTTTTTTTTTAATTAGCTAGACGGACACACGAGTGATCCTATAAGGGTTCCGTTTTTACCTCTTGAGGTTCGGAACCTTAAAAACCGGCCAAGTAGTGTCGGGTCACACGCAAAGTATAGGGTTCCGAAGTTGACGATGCCCACAGTGCCTTTCTAAGACTTATTAGCATCTAGCTAGCCTGTGGTATGACGTGCCCGCCCGACGCCCCTGCCGCTCGAGAAAAATCATTGGTTTTTTAATCACTTGATAAGTTGGTCGACTATGACTCGTAAGTTTGTACAGCATACTTAGCTGTGATAGTTTTCCTTTCAACTACGTTATATATGCCACAACCGTGATTTTTTTCAGCTATCCAAATACCACCACCATTACCACCATTTAGCTGGCAGGGGGGGGGGGGGGGGGGACACGTGACTCTAACAAAAAATAGCACTTTAAAGCTTAATATTTCACAAACGTATCACTTATCAAAAAATGGTTCTAACAAACCCACGATATTTTTTCAAGACCTATTCAACGATATGCCGCACCATGGGGTAAGCAAGAAAAAAAAATTACATCCCCACTTTACGAGTAGGGGAGGTACCCTATAAAAAATATATTTCAAAATTTTGTTGTACCACTTTGTCAGCGTAATTAATATGTATATTCATGCCAAATTACAGCTTTCTAGAACTAAGCATCTCCGAGAAATAGTGCGGACAGACGGACGGACATGGCGAAACTATAAGGGTTCCTTGTGGACTTTGGAACCCTAAAAATGGGTAAAATTACAAAATGTACTATCAATAAGTTTTTATACTGAATAAATAAATGAAAAGACAGAACACGGAATAAAAGTAGAAATGCGAGGTGAGCACAGAAGGGGCCATAGGGCACAGCAGCAGCTTCTCTTCTTCTTTTCTCCACTTTCCTTCTTGGAATGTGCGACCTGACTCGCCGTGTCACCAGGGCTCGCAGAGTGCGCGGCGACAATTTCACTCCTTGACATTGAAGCAGATCAGGGCGGCTGGGCAGTTGTACTTGGCGACACGTTGTTCAGCTGATGTTAGACCTGATGTGAACATATTGGTTTGGTTATTGACAAGTGAATCAAAGCAGTTTTAGACAAGTAATACAAAGATGTGTGTGAAGTCTCCAATACGCATCCGCATAAGGACTATACAGTGGAATAACAATAGGGTGGTAGATTGGACAAAATGACACTGGCCTCTGGCTTATGGAGGCCCCATGCTACAGAGGCCATGAGCTAAGTAAACTCAAATATTATTTTTTAATATTTGGGGGCCCGCCATACTATGGATTTGTCATGGGCCTCAGGTGGTATAGTTATGCCACTGGGACTATAGCCTAAACCCTCTTGTGATTCAATTCAATCATTTATTCAGAGTTGGCCACATAGGGGCACTTCTATACATCAGAAGATGTATAGAAGTGCCTGTCCTAGACCCATTGCTTGAAATCATAGACATAAATAATACTTTGTATGAACCCGGCCTAACGTAGATACATGTCATGTTTCCCCACTTCATTGGTGTCCAATCCAAAGTTAAACTTATATCGTGACACTAAAGCTGGGTCACATTTTTTCAACAACGAGACGAGTTTTTAGATACTGAGAAACAGTTTCGAAAAGTTTTTTAAAAACGCTTATTGTCACGCACGCTCGGTGACAGAACTTTGGATTGGACACCGTGGAAGTGGGGACATATTACGTGTACGTTAGACCGGGCCTATATTATTTACGTATATGCTTGAAATGATTTCCTTATATGATCCTTTGTCGAATCTACTACGAGTATTGATAACTCACCGATAGTTTTACTGCTCGGGACTCATTCAGCGCTGCTACCGACTAGTTCTTCTCGATATGAGTACACAGTCCGTGAAGGTATTAAACTGGACTGTGCTTCATTTCAGGGTATCCTTTACGTTTTTCCTGGATAATTCTGCTTGCAGTTTGCAGTTGAGTCTGACTTGAATGTGGCATAGCGCGATCTCATTTTGCAGCTCCACGATTATATCGCAGCGCAGGTCACAAAATACTTAACTTAATTATAATAACATAATTATAATGTTATTACAATAAAGAAATATAACTTAAAACTAAATAAGTACGAAGTCGACGACACCATTTTTAGGTTGGCTTGACAATGACGGGGATGACATGACGGCCATTTTGCTTTTCCGTCGAATGGTGGCGCCACCATTCTTCCGGATTTGGTGTCCACTTTTGGAACTATAAAGATTGCGCTCCTTTACTTCAACCCTCCATAGTTTGCGTATATCAGGGCGCACTATCTAAAAGGTCCTACACACGACCCCACTTGCAGGGCCTTCATGCAGGGCCTCTGCCAAATCGTGCCGTCTGTAGGCTTGCAGGGCTGACATTTTTATTGCTCACCCTGCCGCAGGGCCGCAGGAGCACCCTGCGAGCCCGACGCCACTGATTAGGTAGGAAACACACGATCTCCCCACTCCTCACCCTGCAAGCAGGGTCGTGTGTAGAGCGGTCGAGACGAATTATGTCGCTATTTTATATCTATAGCTTGAGATGATAACTTTTAATCCGTGGTTGTATACGTCAAATGTCAAAAACTGTCATTTTCTATATTTTTAAATACTACGAAAACGACTCAACGTTCAATACAGCCACACTAATGTGTAGTTCCAGTTGTTAGTTACTCCAACACCACTGCGGCAGGCCCTGCTTGCAGGGCTGTGTGGAGCAACATCCCCTGCGGCAGGCACTGCATGCAGGCCCTGCAAGTAGGTTCGTCTGTAGCGTCCTTAACCCACAGCATAGACCCACAGTCCCCAGACGTCAGACAGATGTCAAATAAACGTCTACTTGCGTCTAACAGGGACGCTTGTTATGTTATGCGTTATATCCTGCATCGCGAAAAATATTGAAAAAGAAAATCAATAATGCAGAATTAACTCACGTTTCACAAAGAGATTTAGTCGAACATATCAAATCGCTTTGCAAAATGGACGAGTTATGCTCCGCTTGCCTGTGTGACGGCCGAAATCTCTACCTAATAGAGGACACTGCTTTCTACCATTTGTATTTACAAATTTTGAATGAAATCCAAGTAAGTTTATGACTCTATAATGTGTAATCGAGTATTTTAACGAGATTTAACCATATTGGCTAGTTTTTGAGCGTTGAAATACGTAAATAAATGCGCTATCGTTTCTTCAACATCGCATTGAATCAACAATAAATCATTTTTTTTGTCATTTCGTTAGTAGCCTATCCCGTAGTTGTATACGTAGTTGTATAGTGTCCCTATGTGGCCAATTTATTTATTTATTTAATTTTAGACAGGCAGCAATTCGCTGATGCGTCTAAATCATATTTTCACTGTTAGAGTTCATGTTAGTAAGAGAGTTTATCTAGTCTTTTTTTGAACTGGTTAACACTTGTAGAGTTCACTGTGTCGGCGGGTAGTTTATTCCATGCGTTAACAATCCGGTTTGAGATAAAGTTCTTAGCTATGTTGGTGTTGGATCTTGTAATAGCCAGTTTGTCAGTGCACTTGTTGGTGTTGCGCTTGAACAGGTCTTTGAGTTCTGGACAATCATAGTGGCCTTTGATTATTTTAAAAGTCAAAGTAATTTGCTGAAAACTTTCTTTCTTGTTGGTTTTTTCATCTTGTGTCCTCCAATGAGGCTGGCATAGCCACACAAGGAGGACATGACGTATAAAAATTTTTAAATAAAAAAAATTAAAAACCGCTTTCAAACTCCAACAGACTGCAATGTCAATGTCAAGTTCACTATGGCTGCGTTCCGAAACGCGCTCAGAGCGCTCACAGCACCTTGCATCCCTTTTCCTCTTGAAAGTGGAGTCCTAAGAGGAAAAAGGATGCAAGGTGCTGTGAGCGCTCTAAGCGCGATTCGGAACGCAGCCTATATGATTATCATTTCTTTGAAACAAAAAAGAATCATCTAAATCGATTCACGTTTACTATTAATTTTTGAACATACATGAAAAAAAATATTTAAAAAAAGATTCCGACGAATTGAGAACCTCCTCCTTTAAAAAGGATTTCATGATTTTGAAAACAATTCGAATGAAGTGTCATTGTTTGCGTGCGAAAACGTCTGTACACTTGCAAATGTGTGTATACCTATGCGGGCCAATGATTCACTCCCCATCTCCGGATGAAACAAATGACGGTAAGGGCGAGTTGCGCACGGGTTAGATTCAGGCGGGTGATTCCGTGGCCATTCTGTATGTAGTACTATTAAATATTCTGTGATGTTACTGTACTTATTAAGCACTATATCTTTAATATCAAGAATTCCAAAAAAATCAAACACACCATCACCCATACATTCACCCCTATTGACTTTTTCTCTTTTCTTAGTTGTATCTGCCTTATAATTAACTCCTGCATCATCTCTAACCTTAAGTTTACCTATTAGTTGCATCTATGTGTGGGCTGTTGGGAGTTTAAATAAACAACAACAACACCAACAACAACAACAACAATAGAATACAAATAGGTAAACAACAGGGATCTCTTCCAGTCCATCTGAGAAAAGTTGAGATATACATAAATACATAATTTGATTCCAGGTGTATGATGCAGCGATGTGCATACGGGTGTGCTGGGAGTGTCATGCGCTACTACAGCGCTTCCAGCGTTTCAAATCACAAGTCCGAGAGAGCTATGCAGAACTACTGCATCACATACAGCAGGTAGCTTATGTTGTCATCATATCAATGTCACTGTGTATTTTTTATTCATTTATTTAATTTTATACAGGCAGCAATTCGCTAATGCGTCTAAATCATATTTTCACTGTTAGAGTTCATGTTAGTAAGAGAGTTTATCTAGTCTGTTTTTGAACTGGTTAACACTTTTAGAGTTCACTGTGTCGGCGGGTAGTTTATTCCATGCACTACTAATAACGGATACACTTTGACCCATTGGGATCTTTTGTGTAATCACCCCTCTCTATGCAGCTAATCCATTGCCTCTTCCACCTTCACTAATAAGTTAATGATGGAGTGCAATGGTGGCGTGGAAATCCCCTGGTTCAGGGTAACCACTGCCTAGGAGTTTCATTCTGAGTCTGGGGAGTCTGTCACATAATAGTACTACATAAAGTGACTTATCCTCCTTGTCAGACTTTCTGCTATGTTGGTGGTCCTTTTTAAATACTTTCCATATACATTGAAGCGTTTCTAATAGGGTATTTCACACCATTCAAGGAAAAATCGGAAAGTATTGATTTATGATAGAATATATACATTAATATGCTAGCCAAACATCGACTTTTAATCATAAAAATACATAAATATTTTTGTAGTTATCACTACATAGTATAAAACAAAGTCGCTTCCTCTGTCCCTTTATCCCTATGTATGCTTAAATCTTTAAAACTACGCAACGGATTTTGATGCGGTTTTTTTTTAATAGATAGAGTGTTTCAAGAGGAAGGTTTTCGTATATAATTTGTTACAGTTTAACGCTCAATTCCCGCGGGAACGCTATACCCGAATTCCACGCGAACGAAGCGGGCAGAAGCTAGTTACTTATAAAATGTTGTTTTTTAATCTGTCCCAAAACGGTACGCGCCATATTGTTAGCTGCTGTGACGTCACTTCTACTGTAAACAGTAAACAAAGCGTTACAAGTAACCATTTTAAGTTTCGACTTCTCCTGTTTGGTTACTATGGTTACACAAAATGGTGTAATACCCTATTGTGGAGGGGCTGGACTTCCTATAGTAGATTATATCTACCTACCATTCTCTTATCAGAACACTCCAAAGTTCTTGCTGCACAAGCCGCCTCGTCTGACTGTGCACTCCACGGAGCCCATCAGCTGCTGTCAACCGGATGTGAAGGTGGAACTGGAGGTGCCCGGTGATGACACGGTGAAGATCAAGACGGAGACGTTGGAGGAACACTGCGAGCCCGAGACCTTTGTCAACGGGTTGGAGATGGATCTGAAGTATGAAGGCGAAAAGGTAATGAAATCCATATCCTTACTAATATTATAAACTAGCTTCTACCCACGACTTCGCCCGCGTGGAATTCGGTTGTCGCGTTGCCGCGGAAACTTTTTTTTTTTAATTCCGAATGTGCTTGCGTTTGACCCTAATCACACCAGATGGAAAGTAATGATAGGGTCTAAGATGGAACACGCTTACCCAGAAGATGCCTATTGACTCTAGACTTGAATACACCAAGATTATAGGAACTGGGAAACATAAACGCGGGGAGGGTATTCCAAAGTTTAGCAGGGCGAACAAGAAAAGATTTAGCGCATCGCTTTGTTCGACTCATGGGGAACTCAACCACATGAGGATGGAAACCCTCCCGTCGTCTAGTAGTCCGATGCACTATGCGTTTTTTCGGGATAAAAAGTAGCCTATGTCCTTTCCCGGGACCCCAACTATCTTCATGCCAAATTTCATCTCAATCGGTCCAGCGGTTGAAGCGTGAAGAGGTAACAGACAGACAGACAGATAGAGTTACTTTCGCATTTATAATATTAGTATGGATTGTGAAAATGTGTTTGTTTGTTTGTTTGTCCTTCCTTCGCGTCGTAAGGACTGGACCAATTGGAATGAAAATTGGTATGGAGAATTGGAGATATTTTGAGATCCTGGGATTTCTTATCCGGATATTTCCACGGGAACAGGTTTTCCACGGATCAGACCACTTTTTACTTCGATTTTCTTACAGATCATTAAGAAAAAGACGAAAAAGAAATTGAAAAGCAACAAGAAGAAGAAAAAGCTCAAACAACTAATAGATCACAGTTCAGACGGCCTTAGCGACAGAGAAATCTGCGAACAGGATGAATTCGAAAACACTAAACCAGATAATCAAGTACAGGATGTTGAGAATGCGCGAACCGAGGAAAGCTCCTACATTTGTTCTAGATGTGGACTGCCATTTAAAAATAAAGCATCGTTTGATGCCCACGTAAAGGCTGAACATATTAAGGTAAGCTATCGTGTTTGGAGTCCGGAATTTTCACGGCAAAACAAAAGACCATTCAAAAATTCAAAATTCAATCATTTATTCAGCAAATTGGCCACATAGGGGCACTTTTACACGTCAGAAAAGAATTTACTAGCGCTTCCTAGACCCATTGCTTGAGAAGAAGCGCCGCAAAAAACTCAAGCAGAAGGCCTTTTTTCAAAATTTACACATAATTATAACATTTACATTACATGTATAAAATATACATATAGGTACGTACGTAGTACAATTACATTGAAGGGATGTATAGTTCCTAACTTAAACTTAAATCTAAGATCTTAGAGATGTATAGTCTCCAAGGGTCAAGAAAAAAATATATTATACCGTCGCTAAGTCACTAGTACAGTCAGCAGCAGAAGTAGATAAGCTGTCCAGGTGTTCAAAATGACCTACACACGCCCTTAACGACTTAAGAATAAGGTCGTGTGTAGGTCATTTTGAACACCTGGACAACTTATCTACTTCTGCTGCTGACTGTACTACTACTGCAGCCTATTTGCGTCCCACTGCTGGGCACAGGCCTCCCCTCATCATGAGAGGGTTTGGGCTATAGTCCCCGCGCGGATCGGGGAATTCACACGCGTGCAGGTTTCCTCACGATGTTTTCCTTCACTCAGCTCAGTGGCAAATTCAAGTTTGATTTCGCACATAAGTAAAGTCGGAGGCCGGATTCGAACCCCCGACCCTCTGCAACTTTATAATATTACTAGCTTCTGCCCGCGACTTCGCCCGCGAGGAATTCGGTTATCGCGCTCCCGCGGGAACTATGCGCTTTTTCGGGATAAAAAGTAGCCTATATCCTTTACCGGGACCCCAACTATCTCCATACCAAATTTCATCCAAATCGGTCCAGCTGTTAAAGCGTAAAGAGGTAACAGACAGAGCTACTTTCGCATTTATAATTTTAAATAGCTTCTGCCCGCGACTTCGCCCGCGAGGAAATTGTTTATCGCGTTCCCGCGGGAACTATGCGCTTTTCCGGGATAAAAAGTAGCCTATATCCTTAACTGGGACCCCAACTATCTCCATACCAAATTTCATCCAAATCGGTCCAGCGCTTGAAGCGTGAAGAAGTAACAGACAGACAGACAGAGTTACTTTCGCATTTATAATATTAAATTAATATGGATTAAGATATTTTATTAACTATTTTGTTACTTTTAGGTAGTTTTAAGTTCACCGGAAGCTAATTTACCCCGGCCGCGGTCGAAGGAAGTGTTGGCTGAAAAGCCAGAGTGTACAGAATGCGGGAAAGTGTTCAGCTCGCGAAAAACATACAGATACCACCTCAAGTAAGTTATTTTTAATAGTACATTACAGACCTAGGGTGGTGAATTCGTAAATGTCCCAGATCGCAGGTTTCTGTGGCCCGAACCGAAGGTGAGGGCCATAAATATGCGATCTGGGGCTTTACGAATTACCGCCCGTGGTTTGTCAAAAGTTTTACGTCTTGCCTTGGCCAGGAAGTGAGATTTTCTCTCCGCGTAGCGGGCAGAAAATCCCACTTTACGGCCAAGGGTGATGTAAATATATTTTGTATAGCAATATATGACATAGCCCGAAGAATTGCGAGCCTTAAGTGGCAGTGGGCGGGGCACATTGCTCGCAGGACGGATGGCCGATGGGGGCCGGAAAGTTCTCGAGTGGCGCCCGCGAACCGGGAGACGAGCTGTCGGTAGGCCTCCGACAAGATGGAGCGACGACCTCGTGTAGGTCGCGGGAAACCGGTGGCAGCAAGTAGCACAGGACCGGTCTGAGCGGCGAGCCTTGGGGGAGGCCTATGTCCAGCAGTAGACGTCTTTTGGCTGAAATGATGATGATGAATGAGGCAAAACGCCAAGAAAGCCGTGGTGGCCTAGTGGTTCGACCTACCGCCTCTCATGCAGAGGCTCGGGGGTTCGATTCCGGCTCGCCCCGCTAAGTTTACTTAGGTAAGTGGTCACTGCGGCCCATGGACCCCGAAATCCTATGATCCCCCATTAAGAAACCATAAGATCTCGAATGCGTTGCCTACCCTGAGGCCTAAGATGGAATGCCTCTGTGCCAGTTATGTGACTAATTTAACCATACTACTGCAATGGCCCACCCTTCTGTGGTCTGGGCTATTGTCCCATTGGGAACTTCACAAAAATCCTTGAGTTACTTCGCAGATGTGTGCAGGTTTCCTCGCGATGTTTTCCTTCACCGAAAAGCTTAGCGGCAAATTCAAATTGATATTAAAGCCGTTACTTATGTGCGAAATTCAATTCGAATTTACCACTGTGCTTTTCGGTGAAGGAAAACATCGCGAGGAAACCTGTACGCATCTGCGAAGTCATTCAAGGATGTGTGTGAAGTCCCGAATCCGCACTGGGCCCGCGTGGGGACTATAGCCGAAACCTTCTCGTGATGAGAGGAGGCCTGTGCCCAGCAGTGGGACGCAAATAGGCTGTAGTAGTATACATATAATAAAGCTAAAGAGGGTCGAAAGTCTGTACATGGGAGATATTCGAAAAAAAATTCGCTGGGGATACTTAGAATCTAGAACACATTCAACAGTTTTTATAATTTTTGTCTGTTTATTTGATCGCGCATCACGTGAAAACTACTGGACCGATTTTGATGAAATTTGTTATGCGCGTGTCGCGTGGGGACTATAGCCTAAACCCTCTCGTGATGAGAGGCCTGTGCCCAGCAGTGGGAAGTAAAGAGGCTGTTGTGATGGTGGCTAAACCACATGGACTTTACAATACAATATACTTTATTGAACACCACACAATCAAGGAACAGTAGACATAATGTAATTACACAAAAAGGTATGGCATACAGCAGGCGGTCTTATCGCTTAATAGCGATCTCTACCAGACAACCTTGGGATAGTGGAGATGAAGAAAAATAAACTAGGTTGCAAACAAACTTTACTGTGTTTTGTAGGTTTTAAATTGTTCTAACATGTCACAAATATTGGTTTTCAGTGTGTTACATAAAGGGCAGAACCGGTACCCCTGCCCACGCTGTGGGAAAGTCTACCAGTGGAAATCTAACTTGGGACGACATCTGAGGACCCATAAGGTAAGAATATCAATACTAATACATATTATAAATGCGAAAGTCTGGTCTGTCAGTCTGTCTGTTACCTCTTCACGCTTCAACCGCTAGACCGATTTGGCTGAAATTTCCTATAGATAATTGGAATCCCGGGACAGGGCATAGACTATTTTTTATCCCGGAAAAACGCATAGTTTCCGCGGGAGTGCGATAACCGAATTCCACGCGGGCGAAGTCGCGGCAGACGCTAGTTTCTAAATAATAGGTAAGTACACATCTTTTCCAATGTACGCCATAATCACAGAATATTTAATAGTACTACGTACAGAATGGCCACGGAATCACCCGCCTGAATCTAGCCGGCGCGCAACTCGCGCCCAACTCGCCCTTACCGTCATCTGTTTCATTCGGAGATGGAGAGTGGATCATTGGCCCGCGTACTGGTACACACACATTTACAAGTGTACAGACGTCCTCGCGCGCAAACATTGACACTTCATTCGAATTGTGTTCGAAATCGTGCTTTTATAGGCCGTGTCCGCCGTGTGCCGAAATTTAAAGAGATTGACAGACGTATAGTCTATGGTCAATCAAAACGTGACGATATTTTACCCACAGAATCGGCGTTTAATTCTTAGCATGTTTTTCAGGTTTTAAATTTTTTAGAGTCGTTTTTTTGTACGCCGCAAGGTACAGCATGAAGGACGAACCATTTTTAGTATAATCTATATACTTAAAATCGATAGCCGATACGGTGGGTTAATTATTTGCCATATTTTCTGACCCACCGTGTATATAAAACTCAAAGGTGACTGACATAGTGATCTATCAACGCACAGCCCAAACCACTGGACGGGTCGGGCTGAAATTTGGCATGCAGGTAGATGTTATGACGTAGGCATCCACTAAGAAAGGATTTCCCGAAATTCCCACGGGAACAGGAAAAAACTGGTTTTTTTCATTTTAATATTTCTGCGCATACGAAGTTGCGGGGAAAAGCTAGTATCTGCATATATGTATACTCATGTTTAACAATAAATTATCTTTAGCTTTGTTTGGCTCAGTATGGGATTGATGTTGTGAGCGGTACCTGAATCCCATACTACATTTTGATTTTACCAACTCGAAAAAAAATCCCTCGTCATGAGAGGCGGTAGGTCGCACCACTAGGCCACCACGGCTTTTTAGATCTGAAACTGTGGTTAAAATATCGTCACAGTATTGACCCCGTATACTTCGGCCGTAACGGCGATTTCCGGACTCGTCTAATAGTCGTCTCGTTTACGGCTCAGACTTGTAAACTACCCGTTCGGTGATGCGCTACTTCCAGCCTCTGCAGTAATGTACTATTATCAATGTGCGATTTTTATTATTATTTTTAGTTATACATATTTAGATAAGTACTGCCATGAATTAATATTTTCATTAATTCCCGTTTCAAATTGGGGAATAAAAAATAGTCACTCGGGGCCATGTCCGGACTATACGGCGGATGGTCGAGCTCAATGAACCCACACTCGCGTACCGCAGCCTTGGCAATTGCAGCCGTATGAACAGGAGCATTGTCATGAAGCAACAACAGTCCTTTTGCTAGCTTGCCTCTTCGTTTTTCTTTTATGATAGCCCGCAGTGTACGTATAAGGGACGCATAATATACGCCGTTTATAACGGTATTACGTTCTTTAAAATCTACCATCAGGATACCCTTACAATCCCAGAAAATGGTGCACATTAGTTTTTTTGCCGATGCTGCACCTTCGCTTTCGTGGGCGGCCTCTCGTTCCTAAAGCGCCACTCCATCGACTCGCGTTTGCTCTCAGGATCATAATAGAGAACCATTGTTTCGTCCCCTGTAACCAGCCGCTCAATTATGGGTTTATGGTTATCGCCACAAAGGTTCAAAAATTCAGACGCACATCGAACTCGTTCTTCTTTTTGCACTGCTGACAGAAGTTTTGGCACCCATCTTGCACTTACTTTACTCATGTGAAGGTGGTCATAGATGGCACGATGGACGGAGGTTTTAGACAGACCAAGTCTTGCTGCTATTTCGCTTATCTTCAATCGGCGATCATTTAAAACTTCTTCTTGGATGAGGGTTATTGTTTCCGCAGTCAGTACCACGATCGGTCGACCATCGTGGCCCAAGTCTTCAACACTCTCACGTCCAAGACGAAACTCTTTTACCCAGTTTTTGACTGTGCTGTAGGAAGGCGAAGAGTTCCCGTATACCCATCCAAGCGGTCTTTAATTTGGGCGGGACTTAAACCTTCTTTGTACAAGAACTTAATGACGCTCCGATACTCACATTTTGACATTTTGAATATTCACACGACACTCGTCAATCAAATTGCTCTAAATATGAAAATAATGCAAACAGATTTACAGTTGTTTGTTTATTAAATGCCAATGAGATGCTCGATCAATCGAAGCCAAACTTGTCGTGACAAGTAGCCTAGAACTATGTCAGGCCAGATCATTATGGGACAGCCTGGTACATCCCTTAAATGTGATATATGTATTTTTATACATATTAATGTAAATGTAATGTAAATCTATATGTTTAAATTTTGAAAAAAGGCCTTCTGCTGAGTTTGTTGCGGCGCTTCTTCTCAAGCAATGGGTCTAGGAAGCGCTGGTAAATTAATTTCTGTTAAATTCATTTAAAAGTGACGTGTAAAAGTGCCCAGATGTGGCCTATTTGCTGAATAAATATTTTCATTTTCATCACAGGCGCGCGACGACGGTGAACTTTACTGCGAGTTGTGCGACAAGCCGTTCGCGTCCGTCGCGACGTACCGCCAACATCTGCGCGTGTCGCGCCGACACGTCTCCGAGAGCGAGTTCAGGTAAGGCCCACTGCTGGGCAGGCCTTGGGGTCGTCCACTGAACTAACATGGACATCTAATCCTGAAGACTCCACATCGGTGAAGTTGTGCATTGAAAGAAAGCTGCCATAAGTCGATTCTTGAAAAATATATATTAAAAAAAAACATTTATTGCCACACACCACGATAGAGAAAAAAAAATACAAAATACAACATGCATTTAGGTTTAGGAAAACTTACCCATATACACACATATATACCCATTGGACGAACAGTGCCTAACAGAATATGTCGAAATATATGGAGCACACTGACATTAGAAAATACGTTCCAATATGCTAATAACGCCGCTTTATAAATTATAATATGTGTCAAGATAAATATTTTATACAAAAGTAAACCTAGCACTATAAGACTTAAGTTTCAAATTTACTGAGTGCCAAACGGGTTTGACGGGCCATTTTTCTTTGGCTGATTGCTTACCTATGCTGATTGCTCTATGTAATACCCGACTGCAAACAAACTTTTGATGTCACATTATATATTTTTGTAATCCGTTCATTAAACCCTTTATTTTGATACCCCACTCGATAGGAAAAAAAAAATTTTTTGGAAGCGTTTAAAATGCCTCCAAAAGTCTGCCATTTGGTTTTTTGCAATTTTGATATACCCAGTGTCACTCCCACAGTTAAGACGAATCTAACGACACCTCGCATGCTAAAATCCATCAAGCCATTTGGGCTACAGAGCGTGCCAAAGAAATATACATACATTCTTACTATAGACCAAACCCTCTCGTAATGACTACTGTGCCCAGTAGTGGGACGTAAATGGGCTATGGTAGTAGTAGTAATGTTTATATTTGTTTTAAATGTGTGTGACAATATACGTATATTCTATTCTATTCTTCAATATGTAATAAGTATTTTTCACTCCTCCTATTCGAAAAGGAGTACTTTGTTCCCCGTTTAGAGGGAGCAAAATGCGATTTTGCTCCCTCTCCATTTCTACCCCGCATACAGCGAGCAAAGTAAGATTTTGCTCTCTAGGGAGCAAAGTACGATTTTGTTCCCTGCTGCTACTGGTTTTCTCATAGGAGGAGTGAAAAGCAGAGTGTGCAACACGGTAGCAAAATTATTTAAACCTTAGGTGACATAGCTTGAATCGCTAGCTCAAGATTCCACGTTAGAATCCCTCGCTCTGCTCGGGATTCTATTCTGGAATCTTTCGCGTCGCTCTGGATTCAATCCGTCACCCGCGGTAAAATATACCATTTTGCTCCCTAGTCACACAATCTACTATTACGTCACACCAGGCCGAAAAGCGGGATTTACCGCTCTTGGGCGCTACGAAAAATCCCTCTTCACGGCCAGGTGGTGACGTAAAATCCTATACTAACCACGGGCGGTCGTAAAGAAATCCTCAGACCGCTAGATTATAGCCCTCGCCTCCGGCTCGGACCTCAATTACCCGCGATCTGAGACTTTCTTTACTTGACCGCCCTAGGTGTGTAATGTACTGTAGCGGGGGGTTGATGTTAGCTCAGGTAGATGCTGCAGGCACGGAGATCAGCGGTGGAATCCGAAGACACGAAGACGATGTCTAGCTTATTAAAATATCTAAATCTTGAAAACTGGCCCTATTACTGTCCTAACACTGTCTAACTAAGAAATGATAGATTTAAAGTTGAATTGATATTATATTTTTTGAGAGATGCGTTCATTACAATCCATAGCAAAAGACTAAAAATATTAAACAAAAACACTCTACGCTTAAAATTACCTATTTTTGGAAGAGAATGTGACAACTAACCGATTGTACTCGGCCAGTCTCCACATTTCCCCCAAATGTAGCGGGGGGTTGATGTTAGCTCAGGTAGATGCTGCTGGCACGGAGATCAGCGGTGGTCTCCGTGCCTGCAGCATCTACCTGAGTTAACATCAACCCCCCGCTACAGTACTATTCCTTTCTAGTTTCGTGTGTGGAGAGTGTGGGAAGAAATTCGTGAACAAAACCAGACTAAGAGACCACGTCGACTGGGAGCATTTGAAGAAGATCAAGTTTCGCTGCCAGCTGTGCAATAAGGTATGCTTAATAGGATTACATACTTATTGCAAGCTTTTATTTATTCATAGTGATTGATTACATACAATTTTAAAGGAACGCGTATAATAAAATCCTTAAGAGTACGCACGGCGTTTCTCAACTTTTCATATTCAATTCAATAGTACATTACAGACCTAGGGTGGTGAATTCGTAAATGTCCCAGATCGCAGGTTTCTGTGGCCCGAACCGAAGGTGAGGGCCATAAATATGCGGTCTGGGGCTTTACGAATTACCGCCCGTGGTTTGTCAAAAGTTTTACGTCTTGCCTTGGCCAAGAAGTGAGATTTTCTCTCCGCGTAGCGGGCAGAAAATCCCACTTTAAGGCCAAGGGTGATGTAATAGTACATTACAGACCTAGGGTGGTGAATTCGTAAATGTCCCAGATCGCAGGTTTCTGTGGCCCGAACCGAAGGTGAGGGCTATAAATATGCGATCTGGGGCTTTACGAATTACCGCCCGTGGTTTGTCAAAAGTTTTACGTCTTGCCTTGGCCAAGAAGTGAGATTTTCTCTCCGCGTAGCGGGCAGAAAATCCCACTTTACGGCCAAGGGTGATGTAAAATAATTTATTGCATAAGCACACGTCAAAAATACATTAATTATAAAAGTAGATACAAAATAATAATAAAATTACTTGCAATATTAATTAGGTACTTTATAACATGACATAATTATTCTTACATCTAACAAATCTGAAATGGTCTGCAGTCTTCTTAATTAAGTAATGTGAATGTCAAAATTTCTTTCTTTATAATTATTAATGTCAAAGAATTCACTTATACTATAATACGATTCACTAATTAAAAATGTTTTTAACCTACTAACATACAACCCATAAGAAGGCGCATTCTTGATATTTGACGGAAGTTGTTGTTGAAGATACGCACACCGACCGCCTGCACTGACTTGGACGATTTCGCCAAACGCACAAGAATACGATTGATACAAACATACAAACGTATTTTCGCTTTAATTCCCAAATTACTAAACAGATTGACTCGACACTTGGTACACATAACAAAATCATTATTGTAAGTGTCCGAAATTAGTAAATGTCGTTGTAAAATAAAACACAATTAAATTACAGCCAAAAAACTGAACTTTGATGTTTGTAAGGAGGAAACTAAAATGGTCCTAGTTTCTTTGTTATTCAATTTATTACAATCAAAGTGTATTTTGGACACTAATATCTCTGCTGCACTATTACTTGTCAAATTTGGTGCCAATCTGATAAGTAGTTTGCGAATTGAAACGTAACTACGTTTGTATGGAGAAAGGAGCGTACTGGGGACTTAAAATAAACTAATTAAACTAGACTACACAACTAACAATGCTAACTATATAAATGATCTAAATGGGCATTGTACCGGGGATGCTGGCAGCTTTTATTTAGTTTCTTATTTCTTGGTTTTTATTTCTTTTCCTGTTTTTTTTTTTTTTTTTCACCTGTCCCGATGTGTCTGTAATCAAATCTTGCAAGTAAAATTTGACCCACTTCCCGGTTACCGATTGAGCTGATATTTTGTCGGATGACAATGCAAAATTATTATGACATGGAGCTGATCTGACGATGGAATCGGAAGGTAGTTAAACGCCACAACCATAGAATGATCACTTCTTTTAATTCGGTAACATTGAGAAATTAATAAAAGCAGCGAAACATTTGACAGCTGTATGCGACGTTGCCAATTTTGGGAATAAACCCTCTTAATTAATTTTTCAGGCCTTCAAGTGTCATACGTCGCTTTACGTGCACATGCAAAACGTGCACCGAAATAAGGAGAAAAAGGACAACTTGTGTCACGTGTGCGGGAAGTCGTACCAGGTGAGGCCGCAGTATTTTAAATACTTTTTTTGATCACCTGATGGTAAGCGGTGGCTGCAGCCCATCAAGACCGGAATCTTATGATTTCTTATTTAAAAAAAACACAAGATCTCAAATGCGTTGCCTACCCTGAGATCTAAGATGGAATGCCTCTGTGCTAGTAATTTCACCGGCTGCCTTAACCTCTTAGGGTGGGTTGATTCAACCCGTCCGTTAAAGCTAACGTTAACGTTAAATATTTTAATATGGGACAAAATGACGTTTCTGTATGGAATGACAGCTCGGCGGCCATATTTAACGACCAGGAGTCCGTCAACTGTGCTTGAATCAACCCACCGTTATTGATATAAAATGTCCGTTTCCGCATTGATTAACACCGCCTTCCCAAATAGGGCATTACACCATTTTTTTTTTAATAGGTTAAAATGATCCTTATGTCGGATTGAATCACAAGATTTTTTATTTCCATTTTTTGAATGGGATAAATACCGTTAAAAGTACTTTTAAAATTTCATTTTCAGTTTTCGCGCTAAAAGCTAGCCGCCATGTTAGCATGGTCCGTGACGTCACTAAGATAGTAAATAAGTACATAGTAACCAAACAAGTGAAGTCTTTGTAACGCTTTGTTTACAGCAGAAGTGACGTCACAGTAGCTATCAATATGGCGCCTACCGTTTTGGGACATATTATAAAAACAACATTTTATAAATGTAAATAATACATTATTTATGCATTTTTATGATTAAAAGTCGAAGTTTTGGGTAGCATTTTTATATAATCTATCATAAATCAGTACTTCCCGATTTTTCCTTGAATGGTGTATAATAGCCTATTGTCCGTTCTAATAATAATTTGCCATTGTTCCCCAGAACGCGGCCAAGTTAAAATACCATATAGTCGCCATGCACACTACGGAGACACCGTACCAGTGCGGGCAGTGCGCCGCCGCCTTCGGGTGGTACTCCAGCCTGTACAGGCACATCCGGGAGGTGCACTACAAGGTACACGGACAGACGGGCAGTCTACACTGTCACAAAACCATATAGTCGCCACCGCACCACTGGCACCTCGCTCCAGTGGTACTCCAGCCTGTACAGACACATCCGGGAGGTGCACTACAAGGTACACGGACAGACGGGCAGTCTACACTGTCACAATACCATATAGCCGCCACCGCCCCACTCGCACCTCGCTCCAGTGGTACTCCAGCCTGTACAGACACATCCGGGAGGTGCACTACAAGGTACACGGACAGACGGGCAGTCTACACTGTCACAAAACCATATAGTCGCCACCGCACCACTGGCACCTCGCTCCAGTGGTACTCCAGCCTGTACAGACACATCCGGGAGGTGCACTACAAGGTACACGGACAGACGGGCAGTCTACACTGTCACAATACCATATAGCCGCCACCGCCCCACTCGCACCTCGCTCCAGTGGTACTCCAGCCTGTACAGACACATCCGGGAGGTGCACTACAAGGTACACGGACAGACGGGCAGTCTACACTGTCACAAAACCATATAGTCGCCACCGCACCACTGGCACCTCGCTCCAGTGGTACTCCAGCCTGTACAGACACATCCGGGAGGTGCACTACAAGGTACACGGACAGACGGGCAGTCTACACTGTCACAAAACCATATAGTCGCCACCGCACCACTGGCACCTCGCTCCAGTGGTACTCCAGCCTGTACAGACACATCCGGGAGGTGCACTACAAGGTACACGGACAGACGGACAGTCTCTACACTGTCACAATACCATATAGCACAAAAAAAAATCATACCGCCTTCAAACTCCGAAAGTGCCGGGTAACTGCCGACCCAAAGCTATTTTATTTATTTAAACTTTATTGCATATATTAGTTTAAAAAAAGAACTAATACAAAAGGTGAACTTAATGCTATAAGGCATTTTCTACCAGCTAACCTTTGGGCAAAACAAAAACTGTTGTGGCTGTGCAAAAAAAAGCCATTGAGCAATACTCAAAATATATATATACATGGAAAATTACAATTATTATAAAGATACATATAACTACTAATATAAGAAAGGCACATATACATAAATATATACACAAAGCTATGTCAATCTTACAGTTAACTTGACACCGACTTTGCAGGCTGTCGGAGTTTGAAGGCGGTTTTAATTTTTTAATTAAACATTAAACAATAAAATGCCAAATTATGTTTATAATTTTATTTATTCAGAAAAACTTATTATTATTTATACATTATTTCAGAAAAACAGATTCAAAATTAATATTGAAAAACAAAGTGTAACTGATAGTATAATAGGGTGTTACACCATTTTTTGAAATGTGGTTTAAAATGATCCTTATGTCGGATCGAATCACAATATTTTTTATTTCGATTTTCTGAATGAGATAAATACCTTAAAAAGTATTTTTAAATTTTCTTTTTCAGTTTTCGCACTAAAAAGCTAGCCGCCATGTTTGCTTGGTCTTGGACGTCACTAGGATAGTAAATATAAGTACATAGTAACCAAACAGGAGAAGTCAAAACTTAAAACGGTTACTTGTAACGCTTTGTTTACAGTAGAAATGACGTCACAGCAGCTAACAATATGGCTAGTATAATTAATTAATAGTCTTAAGATAAGTATGTAGTTGTCATATATCAACGCACAGCCCAAACCACAGGACGGATCGGGCTGAAATTTGGCATGCAGGTAGATGTTATGACGTAGGCATCCGCTAAGAAAGGATTTTGCAAAATTCCCACGGGAACGGGAAAAATCGGGATTTTACTTTTTAATATTTCTGCGCATACGAAGTTGCGGGGAAAAGCTAGTCTATCATAAATCAGCACTTCCCGATTTTTTTTCTTGAACGGTGTATATATGAATATCCAATTGTTTTGCCTCCAGATGAAAGTGCAGCCGAAGAAGTCAAAGAAGTGTAAGAAGTTGACAGAAGAAGTGCCTCCGATGCCTCTCGCCGCGCCCTGATACGCTTGGCTGATTCAGAATAATAATAAACCGGCCAAGTGCGAGTCCCGTACTATTAACTATAAGAACGGCAAAATAATCATGTCTGTTGCATGGGAGCGCCCTTGAATATTTATTTTATACTACTACTACAGCCTATTTGCGTCCCACTGCTGGGCACAGGCCTCCCCTCATCATGAGGATTTGGGCTATAGTCCCCACGCGGGCCCAGGGCGGATTGGAGACTTCACACACATCTTTGAATTACTTCGCAGATGCGTGCAGGTTTCCTCACGATGTTTTCCTTCACCGAAAAGCTCATGGTAAATCCAAATTGAATTTCGCACGTTTTATTTTATTCTGTTTTTTATTGTTTGTTGTTGTAGCGGCAACAGAGATACATCATTTGTGAAAGTTTCAAGTTTCATGTGTCAGTTCATGGGATACAGCCTGGTGACAGACAGACAGTCGAACAGCGGTGTCTTAGTAATAGGATCCCTTTGTGTAAGGATCCCTAAAAATCAGTTGGGTTTTCTGAGGTTTTCAGATTTGTGTTCATGTTGTATCATCATCATCATCATTTCAGCCGAAAGACGTCCACTGCTGGACATAGGCCTCCCCCAAGGCTCGCAACTCAGACCGGTCCTGTGCTACTTGCTTCCACCGGCTTCCCGCGACCTTCACGAGGTCGTCGCTCCATCTTGTTGGAGGCCTACCGACAGCTCGTCTCCCGGTTCGCGGGCGCCACTCGAGAACTTTCCGGCCCCATCGGCCATCAGTCCTGCGAGCATGTTGTATAGTGAAATATAAAGAATGATTCACTATGGAATGCCGGCTATAGCCTTTGAATATAAAAATGAATTGCCATGTGTCAATCTGGCTAAGGCTCGAGAACTGCTGGACCGATTTGGATGATTCTTTTTTTTTTGTTATATTCTCTATGATTCAGAGAAAGGGAAGGTTTAGAAAGAAAAAAAATACATTAAAGTCTAAAGGCACAGCTAAAAGTATAGAAAAATACTTTGCATGGGAATCGCCTCGGGGTGATACGAAGTCAACTAGGTACTATTAAATAGACTGATTTTTGCAATTCATTTTATTTTTACATATGTTATTTTAATTTCATTTCATTCCACAATCACAAACTGTATTTTTAAATTATAATCAACTAATTAAGAACCTAGCTCATTTAGAAGCATCACTTCAGTAAAAAACAATTTCTAAATTTTAAAGAAGTCGTGAATATATTTAAGACCGTGTATATAATATGTATTGTAATAAAAACAACATTTTTTTATAACGAGTTTTTATTTATTTAGAATACAAATAATTATTTACATTTTGAACAATTCAAACATATACAGTCACATACTACTTCGGAACAACTAAGATGAGTGGGGCAACTGCGCCAAGGTGGGGTAAGTGCACTTACCATAAAATCTAATATTCTCGTGTCACGGTGTTTGTAACCAAACTTCTCCGAAACGGCTCGACCGATTCTTATGAAATTCGGCTTGCTTTGGTTGCTTTGAGTTACTCGAATTATTTAAACACTATCTTAGCCATTGATCTATTATAAGTAAGGATTCAGAATCAACCGGAGAAAAACGGCCCCGTCAAAACGGGTGCCCGAACAGCTCGGGCACCCGTTTGGCCTTCGTCATAAAGAGGCGTTATTAGCATATCGGAACGTATTTTCTAATGTCAGTTTGCTCCATATATGTTCGTCCATATTTTATTACTTATTATAGGTCAATGATCTTAGCACATACGAAGGCATTTTGTAAAATGCACTAACACGTGTCGTCGCGGCGATCAAACTTATACGGAGATATAGTGAGTTGAAATGTCGCGTGACGTCACGGTTAGGTACGATTTATACCTAACGGTGACGTAGTTAGCCCCCACTCTCCAACTTTAATGCGTTTTAACTTAGTCATTCTTTGTTAATTTGATAAAACAAAAAATACGTGTCTAATATTTTTTTATTACCTGACTGACGGACTAATCAGAATTTCGATTTCTTCACCCTGTCGTCATCCCTATTACGTTGTCTCTAGCCCCGTTAACGAGGAAGTGCTTACCCCGTTTTGGCGGATTTGCCCCAAGACTTCACACGCAAACGTTTCATACGTTCATTAAATATTTTTTCAACAAACAAAACTCAACTGTCAACCTTATCATACATTTCCCTAACAACTTTCAACAGCTGCGTTAAGTTCAGTCCAGTCTTAGCCGATATCCCTATGACGTCCATTTTCTTTTTCAAGCTCTCAAAACTCGCTCTGCCCTCGGGGAGATCTATCTTATTGACTACTATGCACCTGTTCCGACTGAGGAGCGAGGCGTTGTATTGTATGAGCTCGTGTGTGAGGTGTTCATACTGGGATAAAGGGTCTTCAGTACCGTCCAGTAAGTATATGAGGCCGCGGCAACGCTCCACATGTTGTAAGAATTGTATGCCTGAAAGTGAGAAAATTAATCTATATTAATTATATTAATCATATTATCCATATTTATAATATTACTAGCGATATTGCGATTTTGCTCCCTCTTCATTTCTGCCCCACAAACAGGGAGCAAAGTACGATTTTGTTCCCTGCTGCTACTGGTTTTCTCATAGGAGTGAAAAGCAGAGTGTGCAACACGGTAGAAAAATTATTTAAACCTTGGGTGACATAGCTTGAATCTCTGGATACAATCCGTCACCCGCGGTAAAATATACCATTTTGCTCCCTAGTCACACAATCCACTATTTCGGTTCCGTGATGACTGTAACCTACTAAACAATCAATCAATCATTTATTATTAAATTGGCCACATAGGGGCACTTTTACACGTCAGAAATGAATTTACCAACGTACCTAACCCGTGGTTCCTGTGGGACCCTGGGATGAGGCCGGGCAGGTCCGCAATGGCAACCTGCTCGTAGTCATCATATGGCACCATTCCTGGAAACAAACATTCAAATCATATCAAATTATAAGCCAACGTAGAAGATAGGTACCTAAATCAATGACGAAGCTTGCAGCGGGTAACGGTATGTTTTTAATGATAACTACATCAAATTGTACATAATGAAGATGCAAAAGTGATTGTAAAATCCTACTTGAATAAATGTTTTTTTATCTTTATCTTTATCTTTACCAGGCGCGGCGCACTCATTGATTTGTTCGCGCTCGATACAAGTACCCGCCGGCTTCGCACCGTGGCGTGATGATTAGTGGTTGCCGCGCACTGCTAGCGAATGCACGCGCGCGCGTAAACTCCTAATGTACGTCGCGACGCAAGAGTCAAATGTGCTATGAAATTTGAATTATGTCAAAAAAATATTGTACAACAGAGGGTTGTAGTAACATCATCATCATCATCATCATTTCAGCCGAAAGACGTCCACTGCTTGACATAGGCCTCCCCCAAGGCTCGCCGCTCAGACCGGTCCTGTGCTACTTGCTTCCACCGGTTTCCCGCGACCTTCACGAGGTCGTCGCTCCATCTTGTTGGAGGCCTACCGACAGCTCGTCTCCCGGTTCGCGGGCGCCACTCGAGAACTTTCCGGCCCCGTCGGCCATCAGTCCTGCGAGCAATGTGTAGTAACAACAACGGTAAAATGATTTGGTAAAGAGTAAAATGATGAAATTTGGTATGGAGGTAGTTCAAGACAACCCAATTTTTTTTTTTTTTTTTATAAGAATAATAACTATGTATGTACAGTATAGTATCATCGGGTACGCAAATTCTATGTACGCGGGACGACGGCTAGTAAATTATGATAATGCGCAGTTTTGTGACTGTGTGTCTTAATTATCAATTTAGAAAGTATGTGATAACTTAATAGTAAATTACGTTGTAGCATCAGTATAGACGTATAACTTAAATATATATTTTGTTAATAACACTATTCTACCTAACCTATGTACTAATACTAGACGCATGATTTAATTATGTTCACGAGTGCGCCAGCCCTAGCGCTAGGGCGTGGCCTCCGAAAGAGCGCGCTGCATGCGATAGAAAGAGATGGCCACTTTGGGGGCGTAATGTGCAACAAAACCGGTTTTTAGTTAGCAGTCGGCCTTCTGTACATTAGTACTATTACTTATTCTGTGTCTTTACCTTACTTAGTTGCTTCAAATAGCATATACAGTACCTATATGCGGCCTGAGCGTCGTGAACGGATGCGGCGCCACCACGGGCCGGGCCCTCGTCAGCGCGCGCAGCAGAGAGCTCTTCCCAGCGTTGGGGAAGCCCAGCAGACCCACGTGGGCCATCGAGCGCACCTCCAGTGTGTACGATTGGGTCTCGCCTATCGCCCCTAGTTCGGCCACGTCTGGAGCCTGGTATGAAAAATACATTAATTTATAATAGGCAATATGCGTCTGATTCAAATAAGGGTGTAATATTTTTTTTGCCATATTTGCTGTTTATAAATTACTTCTGCATATATTTTTCACTTTTATTCCGTCGTTCTTGAGAAAATAATTATTAGGAGGGTTTATCCCGAAAGTTGGCAACGTCGCATATAGCTGTCAAATGTTTCGCTGTTTTTATTAATTTCTCAATGTTGCGGAAGATATATTATATGGTTGAATGACGCGTCTCGTTTCATATTTGTTCGTTAGGCATTCAAATGATAAGATTACATTAAAATGCATGGAAACTGCGATGGAAAGTTTTCAAAAGATATTACTTCCATAATACTAAAAACTTCGTGTTCCTATGATACCTGTTGCAATCCATACTTAATGTTTTATTCAACCATAGAGCAATAATTCATGTTTTCATTCAGTAATATTCAGAAATTAATGAAAACAGGGAAATATTTGACAGCTATTTGCGACGTTGCCAACTTTCGGAGTAAACCCTCTTAAAACGTGACACTTTTAAAATTTTTGTTTATCTTAAGAACTCATTATGTATTTTATTTATAATTATTTAAATGTAGGTTTTTGGCGAGGGATACTTTTTACTGTTGTATAATGACATAAACTATTATATAAAAATGTAAAAAAAGAACATGCATTGCCTTTTAACATTCTACAGTAAAACTTTTTAAAAACAAGTTTTTATTAAAGTACTTATCGGGACGGATCACACGAGTCCAAACTCGATGGGATTGTGCCGTATAACTACCGAGTTCCTATGGCCACCTTCCGGTTCCATCATCAGATCAGCTCCACGTCATAATAAATTCGCATGTGCATGCCAAATTTCAGCTCAATCGGTTACCGGGAACTGGACATTTTTTTAAATACCAATGGTATAGGCAAACGAGCGCACAGCCCACCTGATGGTAAGTGGTCACTGCGGCCCATGGACGATAAAATCCTATGATCCCCCATTAAGAAACCATAAGATCTCGAATGCGTTGCCTACCCTGAGGCCTAAGATGGAATGCCTAGAATGTGCTAGAAATTTCACCGGCTGCCTTAACCCCCCCCCCCCCCCTCCGTCCGTCCCCATCAAAAAGTAACCTAGTATAGATGTTTGTTACTCAATCACGCTAAAACGGCTCAACCAATTTGCATGAAATTCGACCTTGATCCTATATAAATATACCTGCACGGTGTCTGTGAGGAAGAAGTGGTTCCCGCGGCCGCCGGCGCCGCCGCGCGCCGCCACGAACATGGCGCCCTCCGCGCTCAGGTCCCCCACCACCGCGCCCGCCGCGTCGCGCACCACCGTGCCTGCCGCCGGAGTCAAGTAATAGTACATTTTTCTCAAACATGCAATGAAATATTGATATTATGTTCTTTTTATTAGCCTGGGAAGTATCACGTTTCAGGCGCGACTAGATAATGGGGACTATCGTTTCTTTGCTCACCAGTTGGCGCCACTGTTGACTAAGGTCCAGAGGTATAGCTGTCAAAGGCGACTTTATAAGATCGGCGCCGAACCAAAGTTTTAAATCTTGAATCTCATTAAGTTTATTAATTATAAATAACTATCATCATATCGGGTAGCTATGCCGCAATGTTGTGCAGTTCCGTTTTGTTCGGATTTTTTTTATTTTTCTTTTAAAGCTTTCACATTCATCGCCAAATAATCTATATTTGCGGTAATTTCACGAAGAAGATCACTTTTCAACAGGTAAATTATAGAAATTATAATTTATAATCACGAAGCCAGCCAAAACCAGTGAAAAGTGTAATGTTATTGGACTTCACACGACACTAGCGCCTCTAGTGACAAATTCACTATTTGCGTCCCACTGCTGGGCACAGGCCTTCTCTCATCACGAGAGGGTTCAGGCTATAGACCCCACGCAGGCCCAGTGCGGATTTGGGACTTCACAGACATCTTTGAATTACTTCGCAAATGCCTGCAGGTTTCCCCATGAAAGTTTTCCTTCGCCGAAAAACTCAGTGGTAAATTCAAATTGAATTATTTCGCATATGTTATAACAATGGTTTTGGCTTAGCCTCTGTTTTTTGATTTTATCTTTTTATCTTTTTATTTTTTTTAACTGGGCGTCTATCTGTTTACGGTGCATGAAAACTGGCAATTTTCGCACTATTCGAGGGTCTGTTATTCTTAAAATACAACACTTATTCAGAAAAACAAAACATACCGGCATGGAAAAGGTAAGTATAGATTTGTAAAAAAAAACATTGCTCTAGCGTGATTATCACGTCTCTCGGCGAAACAAT